>JAWPEI010000024.1:215000-815000 GCA_035578085.1 Solanum pinnatisectum | reverse complement strand
ACAAATACCCATATCAAACATAGTATACCACAACATAACGATCATGATTTTTCAATTAGACGAATCACTTAAAAAACACCAATTAAATATTGAATTATCATTAATACTGATGTGTCCCGATGTTCTTTATGTTGAATTATGATTGAATAATTGTTGGTTTCGTGATTGAACAGTCGATCATAATGAATAGAAAGAGAGTTTTATTTTTGTTAAGAAACCTTTTATTGATAGGAGACAATATTTGTGATAGGATATGATGATATAATGATGATATTAGAAGGTCTATGTGTTATGCTCTTTTTGAATGAATTACCTATTGTCACGACCCTGGGGTACCCCCTAGATGTAACAAGGAGTATAAGACTCCGAGAGGCTTCATACAAGCCACTTAGCATATCATAACATAAAGTAATAGAAATGAGCGGGAAATTTAAAACTTTTCAATACAATCAAAGTCTTTTATAAAAACGAGCGGAAGTCTAACAACATTGTCTCAAATCATCTAAAAAACATGAATAAAGTCTTGGGTCACAACCCATACAATAGTCCAAGATATAAAGGATAAACATAAAAGAAAGTGGTGATCACATCCTTGAACACAATGAGGACTCACCATTTCACTTCCTTGATCAACAACGAAGCTAGCCACGAGTGTGAGAATCTATATAGTCAAACCCTTCATTCGATAAGAATGTAGGCAAAAGTATACGTTAGTACAATCAAGTACTAAATATGATGGTTATCATAGACAACATAACATAAACATTAGTCAACATAAGATGTAAGGCATAAACATAATCAAGATATAATCAACATCATGACAAAAGAGGAATACTTCATTCAATAACCTCACTTATCCTTAGCCAAGACATAGGTCATCCGCCTCTAGTCAAGCTTACATCATGGAAGACATATTTAGCAACATACCAAGCAAGTCAACATAATAACATGATCATATCGTTCATACTTACTTTTAAAGACATGGGGATTCGCCTCAATGCCTAGCTTATAAGGCTAATGGGTATTCGTCTCTTGCTGTACTTTTAGATCGCGGGTACATGCCTCCACAATCTCATCATATGACACCGGTACTCTCCTCCACATCATTTCATAAGGATCATGGGTACTCACTTCCATGTCCATTCATCATAGTAGGAACGTGGGGACTCACCTCTTGTTTAATTTTAAGGAGTATGTCAATCACCTCATAGCCTTACATATGGAGATCAAGGGTAATCACCTCTAGCCTCATCATTCATTTAACATTTTAGTCTAGATTCATTTTAGGTGAACAATCCTTTCAACCTGAAATCATTAATGTGAGTAAACCTTTCACATTCATACAATCATAATTAAGCAATTCATGTGGGAAGTATCTCTTCCTCAACAATAACATCAATTACCAACAATTCATATCATAAGCTTTACTTCAAAGCCCTAATTCTCATGATCATC
Source organism: Solanum pinnatisectum (assembly GCA_035578085.1). Classification (NCBI taxonomy): domain Eukaryota; kingdom Viridiplantae; phylum Streptophyta; class Magnoliopsida; order Solanales; family Solanaceae; genus Solanum; species Solanum pinnatisectum. The sequence continues at coordinate 813,545 of JAWPEI010000024.1, read as the reverse complement.
ATCTAAGCTTTATTCTCAAGTAATTAACATCATAATCATCACCTATGCTTCAATCTCAAGCAATTCTAGTAATAATTCATTAAGCTTATAAGGATATATCAAACCCATAGAGTTTCCCTCATATGACATCAAACCCACTATATCATTTCAACCCTAAAATCATAGGATAGGAATGGGTACATGTAATTTCATCCTAAATACATGCAATTCAATCAATTCAATCATAAACAATCATAATCCACTCAATTGGATCAACATTCATCATAACCCACAACATTAGAAAAAACCCTAACTAAAGTTAGGGAAATTCTTCTTGAAATTTTGGAATTCTAGGGGACTCCATGGGAGGAAGGATCCCATGGATGAAAAGCCATCATACCTTAGTATAACATTTCAAAAACTAGTAGACTAAACTAGAGCCTAACATAAGGGTTAGAGTCGTAAATAACTCCCGGTACTCAATATATATGTTTTTGGGTTAATACGTCAAGGTACGACCCCCCAACGACTAACCATGGGTCCTTGAGGAGGACCCTTCAAAATTTAAACAAGAAGAAGGTGCGTAGGCAATCCACCTACGAGGGGGAACCACAACCAGTAGGTGGACCCACGCCTCGTGGGTCATGGACGTTGGTTGAGGCCCCAAGAAACAACCCTAGAACCCCTACCACAGTTCACCAACATGGTTCGTGGGTCCTCTCACGGTCTGTCAGTGGCAAGCGTGGATGGGGCCTGGGAACTGCCTTTTGACAGTTGACTTAGGGGCGTTTTGGGGTTTCCTTTTTAATTAAATGTTAAGTGACATAGTTTTACACTAAATTAAACTAACAATATAAGGTTTTTATGTCCCTAAAATAACTTATCTAAAGCATAATTTCTATATCCCAACCCAAAATCAACTTTTCCCCTAAAGTCTTCTCTCTAGAACTCCAAGGAAGAAGAAGAAGAGAATCAAGCTAGGGTTTGAAGAAGAAGGCTTTTTCACTCAATTTCTTTGGAGAATCACAACTATGGTATGGTAGTCCTTCATCCATGGATAGCCTTCATTCATGGAGTCCCTCCAAACTCAATTTCAAACTAGTAATTTCCCCAAAAAGCTAGGGTTTTACTTCAATCTCATGGATTCCTTTCAAATTTGTTTTTAATGATTGGATTATGTTTAATTATGGATATATTGATGGTTTTATATGATTTTAAGTTGAATTCCTCAAGAATCCATGAATCCCCCTATTTTTCCAATTTGGATCTAAAAGTGTGGGTATTGATTGATGTTAATAGAATGTAATAGAATTATTCATCTAGTAATTGAACTACTTGAATTATGTTATCATCGATGTCTAATGTAGTAATTCTAGATGTGTTGATGGGATATGATCTATGGTCCTTGAAGGGCAAAGTATGAGAATTATGCATGATTGTGAGGTTCATGTATATGCTTCATGAAAACTTTGAGAGTAAGTGACTATGATTAATATCTAGTTGTTGTGTTTTTGGATGATTATCCTCATGTACAAAATTTTGTAGGAATATGATATGATGTGAAAGGTTTGTCACATGTAGTAATTTTAAAGGTTGGAAGACTAGTCTCATCTATTGAATCTATGAGCTTTAGTATGAGTATGTTGGATAGAGTGTCAAGACATTCTTCTATAATTATGAACTTAAGTCAAGACTTAATATGAACTCAATGAGAATTAATGCTTAGCACCGAGTGGATATGAATATGAGATGGAGGCTTTTACACTAGTTGAGTCCGGCTTTCCAAATGGGTTCTTTCTACCTTAGTTGAGTCTGGGTTCCCAAAGTATGTATCTCATGAGATGGAAACCTTCTACCTTAGTTTAGTCCGGGTTTCTAGAAGCAATCTCCTTATCCCATAACTATGTGCCCACATAGGTCTTTAGATAGTGGATCCACCTAAGCTAAGATTATGGTTCTACCTTAGGCAAGTAGGACAACCTTTTTTTTGGTGTGGGGTAGATACCGGATTCCATACTTAGCTTACATGGTCTATGTCGGTTAAGGCTAATCTCCCTTTTTGATAGTATGAACAAGAACATGAAATATGAACTTGAGTTACTCAACAAGCTTTACTTGGTATGGATGGGATTATGGGTTCTTATTCATGCATTGCACAAGTATGCTTTGAGGGTATTTATGGTATGTTTCCATTATGTTATGATGATCTATATGTTGAATATGCTTATGACTTATGCTTTTACACTAATCTTCATGATTATTACTAAACTGGTAAAGTGCATGTTCTTCAACTAAAATGTCCCTTTTTGCATGTTTTTAAGGTTTTTATGCATGACTATCATACTTGGTGCATTTTTGTACTAACCCATATTTTTTACGTTTTTCCAAAGTGTAGGGTCTGGTTCTTAAGGCAGTAATCGTTTGATCGAAGATTAGATTCGACTATTCTCCTAGCTTGTGGTGAGTCCTCATGATCGAGGATGGATATTTCATTTGAGTTTCATTCTTGTATTTTTCACTTTTGGATTATGTTATTTTGGGGATGTGACCCTATTTGACTCAAGTATTGTAATAGATGGCTAATTGAGACAAGTCTAGACTTTCGGTTTGCTTTTATCAAGACTTCTTAAGACTTGAAAATGCGTTTTACTCTTATTGTTCTAATGCTTTATGTTATGATATGATAAGTGTCTTACATGGTGCCTTTAGGGGTGCTATGTGCGTTGTTACGTCTAGGGGGTACCCTTGGGTCGTGACAAATTTGGTATCAGACCAATAACTTTTTGCAAAGTTTAGCAAGTGTGAATTTTGGTTAAGGTCCGTAGCTTATCTTGGTCATATTGTGTCAAGCAAGGGCATTGAGGTAGATCTTATAAAGACGGATGCAATCAAGAATTGGCCTACACCTTTAACTCCTTCTGACATTAAAAGTTTTTTGGGTTTGGCCTGTTACTGTAGGAGGTTTGTTGAGGGGCTTTCCTCCATTGCTTCTCCATTGACGACTTTGACTCAAAATAAGGCTAAGTTTGAGTGGTCAGAGGCTTGTGAGAAAAGCTTCCAAGAGTTGAAAGATAGACTTACTTCCGCTCCGGTGTTGACCTTATTGGAGGGTACGAATGGTTTGTTGTATATTGTGACGCCTCTAGAGTGGGGTTGGGATGTGTCCTTATGCAAAACGATAAAGTGATTGCCTATGCTTCAAGGCAAGTTAAATTCCATGAGAAGAATTATCTGACCCATGATATTGAATTAGCGGTGGTAGTATTTGCCTTGAAAATATGGAGACATTACTTGTATGGAGTCCATGTGGATGTTTTCACCAATCACAAGAGTTTCCAATATGTGTTTAGTCAAAAGGACTTGAATATCCGTCAAAAAAGGTGGTTAGAACTTTTGTAGAATTACGACATGAGTGTCCTTTACCACCCGGCAAAGCTAACGTGGTTGTGGATGCTCTTACTAGATTGTCCATGGGTAGTGTGGCTCATGTATAAGATGAAAAAAAATAATTGGTTCGTGAGGTGCATAGATTGGCTTGACTAGGTGGATTCCACCAAGGGTGGAGTCATGGTTCATAATGGCTTTAAATCGTCCTTTGTGATGGATGTGAAGTATAAACGAGACCTTGATCCTATATTAGTTGAATTGAAAAAATCGGTACTCAAGAAGTCCGTTGAGGCTTTATCCCAAGTGGGAGATGTTGTACTTAGGTACCAAGGTCGATTATGTATTCTAGATGTTGATGGCTTGAGGGAGAAAATTTTAGAGGAGGCTCATAGTTCTCGGTATTCTATTCATTCGGGAGCCACCAAGACGCACCATGATCTATGAGAAGTCTATTGGTGGAATGGTATGAAAAAAGATATTGCAGAATTTGTAGCCAAATGTCCTAATTGTCAACAATTTAAGGTTGAACATCAAAGGTTGGGAGACTTTTTGCAAGATATACCAATTCCCACTTGGAAGTGGGGAGAGGTGAATATGGATTTTATTGTGGGTTTGCCTCGTACCCGAAGGCAACTTATTCTATTTGGGTCATTATAGATTGGATGACAAAATCAGCACACTTTATTCCCGTCAAGGTTTCTCATTTGGTAGAAGACTATGCCAAGTTGTATAGAAGGGAGATAGTGAAGTTACATAGAGTTCCTTTATCTATTATTTCGGATCGGGGTACTCAATTTACTTCTCACTTTTGGAAGTCATTCCAAAATCAGCTTGTTACTAAGGTGAAGCTTAGCACCACTTTCCACCCTCAAACGGATGGTCAAGCGGAACATACCATTCAAACTTTAGAGGACATGTTGAGGGCATATGCTATAGATTTCAAAGGTAGTTGGGACGACCATTTACCATTAGTAGAGTTTACCTACAATAATAGTCACCACTCAAGTATCAACTTGGCTCCTTTTGAAGCCTTGTATGGTAGGAGATATAGGTCTCTAGTTGGTTGGTTTGAGGTAGGTGATATTGCTCTTATTGGTCCCGAATCAGTTTATGAAGCTATTGAGAAAGTTTGGCTCATTAGAGAGAGGTTGAGAACAGCCCAAAGTCGGCAAAAGTCTTATACTGATGTAAGGAGAAGGGATCTAGAATATGAAGTTAATGATTGGGTCTATTTGAAAATCTCACCCATGAAGGGTGTGATGAGGTTTGACAAGAAAGGGAAACTTAGTCCCCGGTATGTTGGCCCATATCAAATTTTGAAACAAGTTGGTAAAGTTGCCTATAAGTTGGATTTGCCAAATGAGTTGGCCTCAGTTCACCCGGTATTTTATGTTTCCATGCTTAAAAAGTGTATTGGAGATCCGGTGTCCATTATTCCCCTAGAAGGGTTGAGAGTTGACGAAAGCTTTTCATATGAAGAAGTTCTGGAAAAAATCCTAGATCGGTAAGTCAAGAGATTAAGAAACAAGAAAATAGCTTCTGCTAAGGTTTTATGGAAGAATCATCTAGTTGAGAGTGCTACTTGGGAGGCCAAGACCGATATGAAGTCCTTATATCCTCATCTCTTCCCTTCTACTCCTATTCAAGCTTGAGGTAATTAGTTCCTCTTGAGTTTTAGTGTTTTGGAAGTCATGTGTGTTGTATGAGCTTTTCCATGATTGTTGTGTATTTAGTATGAGTTTCCTATTTGACTTCATGAGATGAGTTGATGAACATGTTTTAGTATGCTTTTGAGAGTAATGGAATATTGGATCCATGATGTTGTGTTGATCATTATTTTAGTTGTAGAAGGTAGTTCCTCCTATGAATATGAGAAATACTGAGTTTCATGCATATTGGGTTGTTAGATGTAGTTCCTGCTTTCTTGTATTGCATTGACTATGTTTTGAGATGGAGTTGATGTTTCTTCCTTTGAATTGTGCATTATTTTGATGTTTCATGCATGATGGGCTGCTAGTCATGAGGCTTTAATTCCGTAAGGTGTCTAGATAGTCAATCGAGGACGAATGTTCCCAAGGGGGAGATATTGTAACATTCTGGAAACTAGTAGACTAAACTAGAGCCTAACGTAAGGGTTAGAGTCATAAATAACTCCTCATACTCAATATATATGTTTTTGGTTAATACGTCAAGGTACGACCCCCCAACGACCAACCATGGGTCCTTGAGGAGGACCCTTCAAAACGTAAAAAAGAAGAAGGTGACTGCGCAGTCCACCCATGATTGGGAACCACAGCTAGTAGGTGGACCCACGCCTCGTGGGTCATGTCCCTTGGTTGAGGCCCTAGGAAACAAGGCCCAGAAGCCCTACCACAGTTTACCAGCACGAGCCGTGGGTCCTTCCACGGTCCGTCAGTGGTGGGCGTGGATAGGGCTTGGAAACTGCCTTTGGGCAGTTGGCTTAGGGGTGTTTTAGGGCTTTCCTTCTTAATTAAATGTTAAGTGACATTGTTTTACACTAAATTAAACTAACTATATAAGGTCTTTAAGTCCCTAAACTAGCTCATCTAAATCATAATTTCTAAATCCCAAACCAAAATCAACTTTTCCCCCAAAGTCTTCTCTCTAGAACTCCAAGGAAGAAGAAGAAGAGAATCAAGCTAGGGTTTGAAGAAGAAGGCTTTTTCACTCAATTTCTTTGGAGAATCAAAACTAAGGTATGGTAGTCCTTCATTCATGGATAGTCTTCATCCATGGAGTCCCTCCAAACTCAATTTCAATCTAGTAATTTCCCTAAAAAGCTAGGGTTTTACTTCAATGTCATGGATTCCTTTAAAATTCATTTTTAATGATTGGATTATGTTTAATTATGGATATATTGAAGATTTTATATGATTTTAAGTTGAGTTCTTCAAGAATCCATGAATCCCTCATATTTTTCCAATTTGGATAAAAAAGTGTGGGTATTGGTTGATGTAAATATAGTGTGATAGAATTATTCATATAGTAATTGAACTAATTGAATTATGCTATCATCCATGTCTAATGTATTAATTCTAGATGTATTGATGAAATAAGATCTATGGTCCTTGAAGGGCAAAGTATGAGAATTATGCATGATTATGAGGTTTATGTATATGCTTTATGAACACTTTGAGAGTAAAGTGAATATGATTATGATCTAGTTGTTGTTTTGTTGGATGATTATCCTCATGTACACACTTATGTATGAATATGATATGATGTGAAAGGTTTGTCACATGTAGTGATTCTAAGGTTTGAAGACTAGTCTCACCTATTGAATCTATGAGCTTTAGTATGAGTATGTTGGATAAAGTGTCAAGGCATTCTTCCATAATTATGAACTGAAGTCAAGACTTAATATGAGCTCAATGGGAATTAATGCTTAGCACCGTGTGGATATGAATATGAGATGGAGGCTTTTACACTAGTTCAGTCCGGCTTTCCAAATGGGTTTCTTCAACCTTAGTTGAGTCCGGGCTCCCAAAGTATGTATCTGATGAGATGGAAACCTTCTACCTTAGTTGAGTCCGGTTTCTAGAAGCAATCTCCTTATCCCATAACTATGTGCCCACATAGGTCTTTATCTAGTAGATCCACCTAAGTTAATAGTATGGTTCTACCATAGGCAAGTAGGACAACCCCTTTTGAGTGTGGGGTAGACACCGGATTCCATGCTTAGCTCACATGGTCTATGTCGGTTAAGGCTAATCTCCCTTTCTGATAGTATGAACAAGAGCATGAAATACAAACTTTAGTTGCTCAAGAAGCTTTACTTGGTATGGGTGGGACTATGGGATCTCATTCATGCATTGCACAAGTATGCTTTGAGGGTATTTATGATATGTTTCCATTATGTTATGATGACATATAAGTTGAATATGCTTATGACTTATGCTTTTACAATAATCTTCATGATAATTCCTAAACTTGGTAAAGTGCATGCTCTTCAACTAAAATGTCCCTTTTTGCATGTTTTCAACATTTTTATGCATGACTATCATACTTGGTGCATTTTTGTACTAACCCATATTTTTTACATTTTTCCAAAGTGTAGGGTCCGGTTCTTAAGGCGTTCATCGTTTATTTAAGCTTGGATTTGACTATTCTCCTAGTTTGTGGTGAGTCCTCATGAGTCGAGGACAGATGCTTCATTTGAGTTTCATTGTATTTTTCACTTTCAGATCATGTTGTTTTGGGGCTGTGACCCTATTTTACTCAAGTATTGTAATAGATGGCTAATTGAGACAAGTCTAGACTTCTGCTTTCCTTTTTTGAAATCTTCTTAAGACTTGAAAATGCATTTTTACTCTTATTGTTCTAATGCTTTATGTTATGATATGCTAGGTGGGTTACATGGTACCTTTATGGTGCTATGTGCCTTGTTACGTCTAGGGGGTAACCTTGGGTCGTGACACTTAGTCACAATGCCCTCAAAATCTTGAAATTTAGAAGTCTTGACCTTGACCTAACTTCAATCTCCTTCTTCTTCTTCTTCCAACTTCTAGAGAGAGAATATTTGAGAGAAGGTTTGGGAATTCTTTTGGGATCTTTAGAGAATGACATAATTGAGTGAGTTTGGTGGTCTAAAATCTTTATATAGGTGGTCTAGGTTTAGGCAAAATGACACCACATTGATTTAATTTAACCCGAAAAAGACCCATATGCCGCTAAAATCAACTGCCAGCCACGAACCACAGATCCCCAACCGACGGACCGTCGACTGACCTACGGTCCGTTCTAGTTGGTCGTGGTTACTTTCTAAAGAATTCTGGCCAATCGATGGTTGGCTGGACCAAGGGGCGTGGATCCACATATGGGCAGTAGGTCCCACCGTGGTCCATTCCTAGACCAATTATTGAGGTTTCTATCCAGGGCCCTACCTACGGTCCGTAGGTCAACCCACAGGCCGTGGTTGGCCATCGTGGATGGCACTTGAAATTTTCCCAAAAGTTGCTATTTGTCTCGTTTCAAATCCGGGGTGTTACATGATCTCCCCCTTGGGATCATTCATCCTTGAATGAGATTCTAAGCACGTTTCTTGACAAAGGACTCAAGACTAGCAGCCCATCATGCGTGCAACTCATCTAAATGCACATAACTAAGGAGGAACTTCATCTCCAAACTAAACATACTCAATGCACCATAAGGAAGTAGGAACTACATCTAATCACCCAATATGCATTAACATTTCTCATGTTCAAGGAGGAACTATCATCTCCAACTCAAAACAATGCTCTACACAATCTCATAGAGCTCATATGCAATTCAATCTCAAATAGCACAAATTCAAGGAGGGGATCTCTACTCCAAGTCAAGGCATGTTCTACAACTTATCTCATGAAGTCTATAAGCGACTCATACTTAATACTCAACAACATGAGGAAAATAATGCAGAAAAGCCATTTTCTTTCAAAACTTAAGCTTTTTTCATGAACATGTAATTTTAAGGAAATTAATGAAACACATAAAACACACATGACTTCAAACATAAGCAAACCAAGAGGAACTCATTACCTCAAGATAAAATAGGGGGAAAAAGATGAGGATACCGGGACATGATATCGGCCTCGGCCTACCAAGTAGCATCCTCAACTAGATGGTTTCTCCATAACACTTTCATGGAAACAACCTCTTTGTTCCTTAATCTCTTAATTTGCCAGTCTAAGATCTCAACCGGAATTTTGTCATAAGAAAGGTTCTCTTCCACTTCTAACCCTTCTAGGGGAATTATGGATGTCGGATCTCCAACACACTTTTCAACATAGAGACATGAAAAACAGGATGCTCTGACGCCAACTCATTTGGAAAATCAAGCTCATATGCAACTTACCAACACGCCTCAAAATTTGATATGGGCCTACAAAACGAGGACTAAGTTTCCCTTTCTTTCCAAACCTCATTACACTATTCATGGGTGAAATTTTCAAATAAACCCAATCAAGCACATCAAATTCAAGGTATCTCCTTCTAACATCGACATAAGACTTTTGTCGACTTTGGGTGGTTCTCAACCTCTCTCTAATAAGTCGAATCTTCTCAATAGCCTCATGAACTAACTCGGGTCCTATCAAAGCAACCTCCACCTCAAACCATCCTATAGGAGATCTACACCTCCTACCATAAAGCGCCTCAAATGGAGCCATATTAATACTCAAATGGTAGCTATTACTATAGGCAAATTCTATCAAAGGCATATGGTCATTCCAATTTCCCTTGAAATCTATCACATAAGTCCTCAACATGTCTTCCAATGTTTGGATTGTTATTTCCGCTTGCCCATCGTCTGAGGTGAAAAGCCATACTAAGCTTGAATTTAGTGCTAAGACCTCCTAAGCTTGAACTAACTTGGGTCCTATCAAAGCAACCTCCACCTCAAACCATCCTGTAGGAGATCTACACCTCCTACCATAAAGCGCCTCGAATGGAGCCATATTAATACTCGAATGGTAGCTATTATTATAGGCAAATTCTATCAAAGGCATATGGTCATCCTAATTTCCCTTGAAATCTATCACGTAAGTCCTCAACATGTCTTCCAATGTTTGGATTGTTATTTCCGCTTGCCCCTCATCTGGGGTGAAAAGCCATACTAAGCTTGAATTTAGTGCCAAGACCCTTTTGGAAGGACTTCCAAAACTGAGAAGTAAACTGAGTACCTCTATCGGAGATAATGGACAAGGGAACTCCATGCAACCTTACCATCTCTCTCAAGTACAACTTAGCATAATCTTCCAGCGTATAGGAAACCTTGACGGGAATGAAATGGGTGGGCCAACTTCGTCCATCGGTCTACTATAACCCAAATTGAATCATATTGGTGCCGAGTTCGTGGCAACCCTACTATGAAGTTCATATTCAAATCTTTCCACTTCCAAGTAGGAATGCTTATATCTTGGGATAAACCTCCCAGTTTTTGATGCTCAAACTTCACTTGTTGGATATTTGGACACTTGGCGACAAATCCCGCAATATCCTTCTTCATCCCATTCCACTAATAGACCTACCACAAGTCACGGTACATTTTGGTGGCTCTCGGGTGAATAGAATACCGAGAACTATGGGCCTCAGTAACAATCTATTCCCTTAAGTCATCCACATTTGGAACACATAACCGACCTTGATATCTAAGGACACCATCTACCCCTTGGGAGAAAGCCTCAACTAACTTTCTAAGTACCGCTTCTTTCAATTCTACCAAAGTTGGATCAAGACATTGGTTTGCTTTTACATCAGCTACAAAAGATGATTCTAACCCTTTATGAACCATAACCCCACCCTTGGCGGAGTCTACCAATTGAACACCCAATCGGGCCAACCTATGGACATCTCGGGCCAACTCTTTTCTATCATTATCTATATGTGCAACACTACCCATCGATAGTCGACTAAGAGTGTCTGCTACTACATTCGCCTTCCCAGGGTGATATAGGACACTCATATCATAGTCCTTCAATAATTCGAGCCACCTTCTTTGGTGAAGGTTCAAGTCCTTTTGGGTAAACACATATTGTAAACTCTAATGATTGGTGAAAACCTCAACATGGACCCCATACAAATAATGCCTCCTAATCGTTAAGGTAAATACCACCGCCACTAATTCAAGGTCATGGGTAGGATAGGTCTTCTCATGAACTTTTAGTTACCTTGAAGCATATACAGTCACCTTATAGTTTTTCATAAGCACACAACCCAATCCCACTCTAGAGGCATCACAATATACCATAAAGCTATCCATACCTTTCGATAAGGTCAAAACTGGAGAGGAAGTACATCTATCTTTCAACTCTGGGAAACTTTTCTCACAAACGCATCCGACCATATAAGCTTGGGCTTCTTTTGAGCCAAAGCCGTGTAAGGAGAATCATTGGAGCAAAACCCCTCAACAAACCTTCTATAATAATCAGCCAAATCCAAGAATCTTCAAATGTTTGTCGGTGATAGAGGTCTAGGCCAACTCTTGACCACATCCATCTTTTTCAAATCCACCTCAATACCCTTGCTTAAACTAATATGGTCTAAGAAGGCTACGGACCTTAATATAAATTCACATTCACTAAACTTTGCATAAAGTTATTGGTCCTTAAGGATTCGAAATACAATCCTCAAATGATCAATGTGCTCATTATCACTTCTTGAATAGATCAAAATATCATCTATGAACACAATTACAAACATATCAAGGCATTTTCTAAACACACTATTCATCAAGTCCATAAACACCGCCGGAGCATTAGTCAAACCAAAGGACATAACCAAGAACTCATAATGACCATATCCGGTTCTAAAATCCATTTTTGAAATATCTTCCTCTTTCACCCTTAATTGGTGATAACCCGATCGGAGATCAATTTTAAAGAAATAACTTGCCCCATGAAGTTGATCATATAAGTCATCTATTCTTGGAAGAGGATTCTTTTTCTTGATGGTTACTTTGTTCAATTGCCGATAATCAATATATACGGACTGAACCATCTGTCTTCCTAACAAACAACACTGGCACACCCCATGGAGAGATACTAGGTTGGATGAAAACCTTATCCAATAGATCCTTCAATTGTTCTTTCAACTCCTTAAGTTCCATCGGAGCCATTTTATAAGGAGGAATAAAGATAGGTTGGGTATCAGGGAGTATGTAAATCCTAATATCTATTTCCATTTCAGGAGGAATACTAGGCAAATCTTTGGGGAAAACTTTTGGAAACTCTTTTACCACCAGGACCGACTCAAGAGTAGGAGTTTCAGACTCCATATCCCTCACCCTTACTATATGGTAGACACAACCCTTTGATATTATTTTCCTAGCTTTTAGGTAAGAAACAAATTGACCTCTAGGCATAGAGTTTCCCCCCTTTCACTCTAGGATAGGGTCATTGAAATTTGACTACCCGAGTTTTACAATCGATAGGGGCATAACACGAATGAAACCAATCCATGCCCAAAATAACATCAAAGTAAATCATGTCAAGTTCCACCAGATCTATTAGAATGACTCTATGGGATAGGGAGATGGGACATCTCCTCTAGACTCTCTTAGCCACCACAGAATCATTAACAGGGGTAGATATAGAACAAGGTTCTAACAATACTTCGGGGTGCACATAAACCCTCCTAGTTATATAAGGAGTCACAAATGACAAAGTCGCACCCAGATCAAGTAAAGCTTACACATCTATATGGAAAAGTTTTAACATACCAGTCACAACATTCGGGGAACTCTCCTGGTCACCTCTAGTTTAGAGAGCATAGGAACGGTTTTGCTTAGGAGCATTCCCTCCCAAATAACTTGGACCAGATGAAGGGTTGGGTTGAGCCATATGACGACCATTTCCATCATTTTGAGCAATCAAAGGACAATTCCTTATTTTGTGATCCATATTTCTACAACCAAAGCAAGCATTAGAACCCGCTAGACACTTACCTTCATGATTTCTCCCATATTTAACACAAGTAGGCATTGAAGACCTATTACCATCTCCTTGAGGTTTTGGGTTAGACACCCTTTCATTATTAGGCCTTGGAGGATTATTTGAAGAGCCTTACCCAGAGAACTTTTGCCGAAACCTTGAACAACTCCGTCAAAACGGACCTAGATTGTTAATAGTTACCGTCATCCACTCTTGCTCTTTTTGCCTCTGTAGATCTTTCCTTGAGCTTTTCTTCCTCAATTTATTGGGCATGCACCATAATGTGAGAAATGCCCATGTCATGAAAAAGCATAGCAGTGCGACACTCTTTTACCACCATGTCGGACACTCCCGACACAAACTTACTCATCTTGGCCCTACGATCCCCACAATGGAAGGAGCATACTTGGAAAGTTGAGTGAACTTCAAAGCGTTCTCCTTCACACTCATATTTCCTTGCCTAAGGTTGATGAACTCAAATCCCTTGGCCTCTCTCATCTCAACAAGGAAGAATCGGTCAAGAAAAGCACTTTTGACCCTTTCCTATTCTATGGGACCCAATTCCACCGGCCTTGCCTCTTTCCACTGATTAAACCAAATCTATGCAACCCATTCGAGTTGGTGAATGGAAAATTCTGCCTTCTAGATTTATTGGAGTCACTCCCATAATAACAAGTATATTATAGACTTCGTCGATAAACTCTTGAGGGACTTCTTCAACTTCTAGAGCCATAAAATTCGGGACGGTTCTTCCTTGTAAAATTCCTCGCTCTTGCTATTAGTCAAACCAAAGGACATAACCAAGAACTCATAATGACCATATCGATAGAGGCATAATAAGAATGCAACCAATCCATGCCCAAAATAACATCAAAGTAAATCATGTCAAGTACCACAAAATCTATTAGAGTGACTCTATGGGATAAGGAGACGGGACATCTCCTATAGACTCTCTTAGCCACCACAAAATCATCAATAGGGGTAGAGACAGAAAAAGGTTCTAACAACACTTCGGGGAGCATATAAACCCTCCTAGTTATATAAGGAGTCACAAATGACAAAGTCGCACCCAGATCAAGTAAAGCTTACACATCTATATGGAAAAGTTTTAACATACCAGTCACAATATTCGGGGAACTTTCTTGGTCACTTTTAGTTTGGAGAGCATAGGAACAGTTTTTCTTAGGAGCATTCCCTCCCGAATAACTCAGACCAGATGAAGGGTAGGGTTGAGCCCTACGACGACAATCTCTATCATGCTTAGCAATCGAAGGACAATTCCTTATTTTATGATCCATATTTCCACAACCAAAGAAAGCATTATAACCCGCTCGACACTTACCTTTATGATTTCTCCCATATTTAACACTAGTAGGCATTAAAGACCTATTTCCATCTCCTTTAGGTTTTGGGTTAGACACCCATTCATTACTAGTCCTTGGAGGAGCATTTGAAGAGCCTTGCCCGGAAAACTTTTGCCGGAACCTTGAACAACCCCGTCCATCGGACCTAGACTTGGAATAGTTACCATCATCCACTCTTGCTCTCTTTGCTTATCTAGATATTTCCTTGAGGTTTTCTTCCTCAATTTATTGGGCATGCACCATAAAGTGAGAAATATCCATGTCATGAACAATCATAGAGGGGCCGCACTCTTTTACCACCATGTCAGACACTCCTGATACAAACTTATTCATCTTGGCCCTACGTTCCCCACAATGGAAGGAGCATACTTAGATAGTTGAGTGAACTTCAAAGCGTTCTCCTTCACACTCATATTTCCGTGCCTAAGGTTGTTGAACTAAAGGTAGGTTGGGTATCAGGAAGTATGTCAATCCCGAAATCTATTTCCATTTTGGGAGGAATACCAAGCAAATCTTAGGGGAAAACTTTTAGAAACTCTTTTATCACCAAGACCGACTCAAGAGTAGGAGTTTCAGACTCCACATCCCTCACCCTCACTATATGGTAGACACAACCCTTTGAAATTATTTTCCTAACTTTTAGGTAAGAAAAAAATTGACCTCTAGGCATACAATTTCCCCCCTTCCACTCTAGGATAGGCTCATTTGGCAATTGAAATTTGACTACCCTTGTTCTACTATCGATAGAGGCATAACATAAATGAAACCAATCCATGCCCAAAATAACATCAAAGTAAATCATGTCAAGTTCCACCAAATCTGTTAGAGTGACTCTATGGGATAAGGAGACGAGAAATCTCCTATAGACTCTCTTAGTAACCACAGAATCATCAACAGGGGTAGAGATAGAAAAAGGTTCTAACAACACTTTGGGGAGCACATCAAACCTCCTAGCGATATAAGGAGTCACAAATGACAAAGTCGCACCTGGATTAAGTAAAGCATGCACATCTATATGGAAAAGTTTTACGATACTAGTCACAACATTTGGGGAACTCTCTTGGTCACCTCTAGTTTGGAGAGCATAGAAACAGTTTTGCTTAGGAGCATTCCCTCCCGAATAACTCGAACTGGATGAAGGGTAGGGTTGAGCCCTACGATGACCATCTCCGTCATTCTTAGCAATCGAAGGACAATTCCTTATTTTGTGATCCATATTTCCACAACCAAATAAAGCATTATAAGCCGCTCGACACTTACCTTTATGATTTCTTCCATATTTAACACTAGTAGGCATTAAAGACCTATTTCCATCTCTTTTAGGTTTTGGGTTAGACACCCATTCATTACTAGTCCTTGGAGGAGCATTTGAAGAGCCTTGCCCAGAAAAATTTTGCCAGAACCTTGAACAACCCGGTCCATCGGACCTAGACTTGGAATAGTTACCATCATCCACTCTTGCTCTCTTTGCCTCTCTAGATATTTCCTTGAGCTTTTCTTCCTCAATTTGTTGGGCATGCACCATAAAGTGAGAAATATCCATGTCATGAACAATCATAGCGGGGCCGCACTCTTTTACCACCATGTCGGATACTCCTGACACAAACTTATTCATCTTGGCCCTACGATCCCCACAATAGAAGGAGCATACTTGGATAGTTGAGTGAACTTCAAAGAGTTCTCCTTCACACTCATATTTACTTGCCTAAGGTTGATGAACTCAAGTACCTTGGCCTCTCTCATTTCAACAGGGAAGAATCGGTCAAGAAACGCACTTTTGAATGTTTCCCAGTCTATGGGACCTGCTTTCTATGGCCTTGCCTCTTTCTTCTAATTGAACTAAATCTATGCAACCACTTTGAGTTGGTAAGTGAAAAATTTTGCCTTCTCTATTGGAGTCACTCCCATAATAGCAAGTATCTTGTAGACTTTGTCGATAAACTCTTGAGGGGCTTCCTGAACTTTGGAGCCATAAAATTTGGGAGGGTTCATCCTTGTAAAATTGCTCACTCTTGCTGCTGCCGTACCCGCATTTGGTTCATTAGTATTACCACTTCTCTATTGGTTTGTGTCGTAATGGCTTGAGCGAACACTTGGAATGCCGACCTAAACTCTGCATTAGTCACATTCTCATTAGTGGGTCAATCGGAGCTTGAGGAGGAGCTTGGGAGGAACCTCTTGCTTAACATTGCCTTCCTCCAACCTTCTAGCTAGAATTAGCCCTTCTAGTATTTATATCCTGAAAACCATTGGTACAGATTAGGAGAAGAACTTATAGAGTTAAACTCCATGGCACGACTTAGAGAAGTGAAGAAGTGAAGTTTCCTAAACATCTAATAGCCTCTGATTCATCAATGTGGCGTGCTTCATACATATGAACAAGCCTCTACTAGACGTGATTTGAGACATCCTAGAACCATCCTAAACACTATGCTTTGATTACCAAGTTTTCATGACCTAGGGGTACCCCCTAGATGTTACAAGGCATATAAGACCCCGAAAGGCTTCATACAAGCCATTTAGCATATCATAACATAAAGTAATAGAAATGAGCAAAAAATTTAAAACTTTTCAATACAATCAAAGTCTTTTATAAAAACAAGCGAAAGTCTAACAACATTGTCTCAAAAAATTTAAACAACATGAATAAAGTCTTGAGTCACAACCCATACAATAGTCCAAGACATAAAGGATAAACATAAAAGAAAGTGGTGATCACATCCTCGAACACAATTAGGACTCACCAAATCTTCACTTCCTTGATCAACAACGAAACTAGCCACAAGTGTGAGAATCTATGTTGCCGGATACTACATTTGATAAGAAAGTAGGCAAGAGTATGCGTTAGTACAATCAAGTACTAAATATGATGGCTAGCATAAACAACATAACATAAACATTAGTTAACATAAGACATAAGGCATAAACATAATCAAGACATAATCAACATCATAATAAAAGAGGAATACTTCCTTAAGTAACCTCACTTATACTTAGCCAAGACATAGGTCATCCACCTCTAGTCAAGCTTACATCATGGAAGGCATATCTAGCAACACTCCAAGCAAGTCAACTTAATAACATAATCATATCATTTATACTTACTTTTAATGACATGGGGATTCGCCTCAATGCCTAGCTTATAAAGGCTAATGGGCATTCGCCTCTTGCCTTACTTTTAGATCGCAGGTACACGCCTCCACAATCTCATCATATGACACGGGTACTCTGCTCCACATCATTTCATAAGGATCATGGGTACTCACCTCCATGTCCATTCATCATAGTAGGAACGTGGGGACTCACCTCTTGTTCAATTTTAAGGAGTATGTCAATCACCTCATATCCTTACATATGAAGATCAAGGGTAATCACCTCTAGCCTCATCATTCATTTAACATTTTAGTCTAAATTCATTTTAGGTGAACAATCCTTTCAACGTGAAATCATAAATGTGAGTAAACCTTTCACATTCATACAATCATAATTAAGTAATTCAGAAGTATCTCTTCCTCTACAATAATATCAATTACCAACAATTCATATCATAAGCTTTACTCTCAAAAGCCCTAATTCTCATGATCATCATCTAAGCTTTATTCTCAATTAATTAGCATCAAATTCATCATATATGCTTCAATCTCAAGCAATTCTAGTAATAATTCATCAATCCTAGCTTTTAAAGGCTAATGGGTATAGCCTCTTGCCTTACTTTTAGATCGCGGGTACTTTCCTCCACAATCTCATCATATGACATGGGTACTTGCCTCCACATCATTTCATAAGGATCATGGGTAATCGCCTCCATTTCCATTCATCATAGTAGGAACGTGGGGACTCACCTCTTGTTCAATTTTAAGGAGTATGGGAATCACCTCATATCTTTACATATGGAGGTCAAGGGTAATCGCTCTTGCCTCATCATTAATTTAGAATTTTAGTCTAGATTCATTTTAGGTGAGAAATTTTCAACCTGGAATCATTCATTTGAGTAAACCTTTCACATTCATACAATCATAATTAAGAAATTCATGTGGGAAGTATCCCTTCCTCAACAATAACATCAATTACCAACAATTCATATAAGGGGTGTCAAATGGGCAGGTTGGGTTGAAATTGGAGTTATTAAAATGGGTTGACCAACCCAAGTTTACTTTGTGCTCAAATGGGTTGGGTTCAAATGGGTTAAACAACGGGTTGGGTCTTGACCCGTCTAATTTGACCCGATTAATCTCAATAATTTGAACATAGTGATATTTTACTTTTATAATCACAATTCAAATTTCAGTTCAAGATATTTTTTTTTAAAAATGTAACAAATGGATAGATAGATCCTAAAAGATCTTAAATAGATAATAATTCATACCTTTAATATAGGAACATATCTTACTAAAAAGTTTTAAAACGGGTTGAAAATGGAGATTGAATTGGGCTCAATTGCGGATTCTCTTAAAATGGATTAGGCTTGAATGGGTTGAGATTGAACCCAATTCAAATTATCTTGAGCCCAACCCTTTTCTGGGCGGGTTGGGTGAGTTACCTATGTTTGGGTTCATTTTTGACGCCCCTAATTCATATCATAAGCTTTACTCTCAAAGCCTTAATTCTGATGATCATCATCTAAGCTTTATTCTCAAGCAATTAACATCATTTCATCATATGCTTCAGTCTCAAGCAATTCTAGTCATAATTCATCAATCCTATAAGGATATATCTAACCCATAGAGTTTCCCTCACATGGCATCAAATCCACTATATCAATTCAACCTTAAAATATAGTATAGGCACAGGTACATGTAATTTCATCCTAAATACATTCAATTCTAATAATTCAATCATAAACAATCATAATCCACTCAATTGGATCAATATTCATCATAACCCACAACATTGGAAGAAACCCTAACTAATATTGGGGAAATTCTTCTTCAAATTGTGGAACTCTAGGGGACACTATGGGAGGAAGTATTCCATGGATGAAAAGCCATCATACCTTAGTCACAATGCCCTCACAAGCTTGAAATTTAGAAGACTTGACCTTGACCTAGCTTCAATCTCTTTCTTCTTCTTCGAACTTCTAGAGAGATAATATTTGAGAGGAGTTTTGGGAATTCTTATGGGATTTTGAGAGAATGATTTAATTGAGTGAGTTTGGGGGTCTAAAATACTTATATAGGTGGTCAAGATTTAGGTAAAATGACACCACATTGATTTAATTAAAACCGGAAAAGTCCCATATGCCCTTAAAATCAACTACTAGCCACGAACCATGGATCCCCGACCGACAAATCATCGATTGACCTACGGTTCATCCTTGTTGGTTGTGGTTTCTTGTTAGAGAATTCTGGCCAATCGACGGTTTGCTGGACCATAGGGTGTGGACCCACCTATGTGCCGTAGGTCCCACCGTGGTCCAAGCCTGGACCAATTATTGAGGTTGCTATCCACAGCCTGTAACACCCCTAAATACTAACCAAGAGTCGCATATCGATACACCATTGCTTAATTACTACAGTATATGTTACTATCATTTTGGGAACTTGAAATGTTGTGATATTTGGAAACTTGCTTAACATAAATTGTGATTGCAATTTAAGGGATTGTATAGGGGTATTTACATAATATTCTTATTAGAATTATGTATAACTTGAAAGGGAGGTGAGGGATATACATATAGGTATATATGTATGCATTTTGGGCAACACACTCTTTGTTTGGGCAGCCCCTTTTTCTGACAATTGTACAAGTGATAAACATCACTTTTGTGACTATATTTTCACACCTCCTTTAGTTAAATTTATTTCCATCAAGTCTAAGAACCTTAAAACTTATACAAATATATTGTTCTTCCAAATAACAAGAGAAAAACTTGGTCCTTTTGGCTTGAATTTGAGACACACCCTTCTCTTTGGTAAGTGATGAAATCTGTTTCTGAGCTGGGTAGTGTTTGGTATTTTATGCATATCTTGTTCTCTAGGTCTTTGTTTAAAGTTAATAAATATTATTTGGGAAGCTAATGCATATACCTACAACTCTTATGTTTATGTAAAACTCTAATTTAGCTGTTATGGATTTGAAATATGGGACGCAACATAGGACAAGTTATGTCCAGATTTCGGAATTTGAAATCCAGTATGATCAACTATTAGTGTTTTAATCATATCTTTTTGTATAAAATATATTTTTCTGTGATTCTGATTATTTACAACCTTATGAGATGTACCTACATTTTTCATGAAGGATATACAGTCCAGTTTTGCCGTTTTCCTTTTTAAATCAAAGTTGCGACATCAGGTACTAGGCTGGCCAGAATTACTGTTCTGGGAGCATAGTCGTATTTGTACAGGCTAAGCTTACTTGTGATGATAATCCTATTTTACGTCAACATTATTGAGCTACTAGGAATTCAAGAAGTTATTTAATTTTATTTTTAAGGTGTTATATACTCGTGAACAAGTTGAGGACCTTGATATGTTTGTTGGTCTACGGTTTGAACTCTTAAAGTTGTGTTAGACTGTTACTAAGCTAAGCACTGAGGTTTGTGTATAAACTTGTACTTGTACTCTTTTTACCTACTGGTATATCTGAAAGTTTATCTTGGTACATTGGTTACCTCTTTTCACTTTGCATTGTTGTGCTGGTATACTTTAAGACATTAAAGACGCTTATGTAACTCGCACACTTGTATGGATTGTTTGATCACTTGGCACTCTTGTTGGGACATTGTCCTTCTTGTGGCAGTGACTTTGTCACTATTGGCATGCCTCTTGATTTGGATCATTTGCCATCTTGAGTCTAGATTTTTAGTCCGTTTTAAGAATGGAAGTTGTCCATTTTAAGTACGAACTAGAAAACCATTTTTGATATGGTTCTTAGTTCTCTTGATTATTGGGCTTGACCCTTCTTGATACAGGGCATCGACCCTTCTTGATACCTGCCTGTGCTTGGTGTGACGACATGATGTATATATTCGGCGAGCCTTGTTATTGAATCTCTTGGAAAATAGTGCTATGAGCATTCTTGACATTTGGATCTTTAAATATCAAAGTTGATACTCTTTATATATTGTTTACTTGATTTATTTATTATGTTTCAATTGTGAAACCTATGACTTGAGAAATGTAGCTTGGTGAATCTCAGGGCTCCAAACCTATAGTTTTTTCGCCACTAAGCAATATGCTTAGCGATAGTTGTTTCTATCGTAGGGAATGTTCGAGAGGATGCATGAAGCTGCCATTGGAGAGGGAGGTTTTGAGAGCCTTATGGAAGATCACATTTGCGTATAGGCATCTATATTTTGTATAAACCTTGGGAGTTGTACATCATCTATGTGTTGTATATTTACATGAAATTTTAAGGGTTAATTTGATCATGTCACCATGGGTTGTAATATAAGTATGGCTATATGTTTTTTGTTTTTGTTTTTGGGGGTGTGTAAACCCAAGTCTTGTAATATACTAAATTTACTATTAGTTTCTAATGTTTGTGTGAAGCATGAACCGACTAATTTTGGTACTCGGAAGTTGGTAATATTCTTTTTATATCATTTTTAAGTGTGGGGATAATACATTTATGAAAATCTCGTAAGTTATTTGGTTAGATTATCTTGGAAGGGTTTTTCCACCATAAGTTAAAATTTTATGTAGTTCCAATTTGACGCAAATAAATGTTTAAATGGGCAGGATGCACATCCTTAACCCTTTTTTTTATGAACCTAATCCCCCTACTAGATTTTAATCAGTACACTCAACATTAATCTATTTTAAATGTCGCAAGTATTAAAGTATATTCCTTCTTAAGTGGTAGTATCCTTACGAAAGGGTCGCTAAAAGTGTTGGTATCAGAGCCAAGGTTTGTGGTTCTAGGACTTTTGTTGTGAATTACTTGTATACTTGTTCACTTTCGAAAAGGTTTTATTTAGATTATTTGTTCACTAACATGGTTTATAATATTTTCTATTGCATGTCGAGTGCATATGAATCAAGTACATGTCCCTAATGCAATGTGATCTTCCCTTTTGAAGGAATTAAGTTATGACCTCTTCTTCTGACTAACCTATGGAAGCTGCTCGTAAAGGTTTGGGTACCTCTATTTCCGAACCTCATGCACAGGAAGGGGTTGGAGAACATTTCTTGAATCAATATGTTCCCCACACTAGTGGGTCTGAAGTGGGAAACCATCAGGGTGTAAGAGCTGGTTCACATCCTCATATGAGTTGTGGTACTCAAGCCATGAATCCTCCTTTTCAACAAATGGCTGAATTCTTCCACCACATGGTTGAATCAATGCATTATCCCAACGACACTAACTTTGAGAAAATGAGGAAAATTGATGGAGTGAAGTTTGAAGGCACTGTTGATCCCACTGATGCTGAACAATGGTTGGAGCGCATGGAGAGGGTATTTGAGTAGTTCGAGTGTTCAAATGTTGCCAAATTTAAGTATGCTATTTCACTATTAAAAAATGATGCTTATGATTGGTGGGTAAGTGTTCCGAATGCCAAGGTAAAACCTCCAGTTCTTACTTGGGATGATTTTCTTAAGGAATTTCATATGAAGTATATCTTACCTGCTTATTGTGATGCAAAGAAAAAAGAATTTTTGAATTTAAGGCAATGAGGTTTGTCTATTGTTGAGTACCAATAGAAGTTTCTAAGGCTCTCTGGTTAGGCTGGAGGTATTATTAAAGAGGAAAAAGACAAGTACAGGAAATTTGAAGACTGTTTACATGATTCCATTAGGAAGAATGTGGCGATCCTACAACATGAGAACTTTTGTAAGTTAATGTCTGCTGCTTTTACTTGGGAATGACTTGATAAAGAAGAAACTAGTAGAAATGAAAACAAACTCTAAAAGCCTAGACCAGATTTTGGAAGTCCATCAAAAAGGGGAAGGTTTAATAATTCCAAGGCTGGTAGTGATAACATGCCACCTCAACAAAAGCAAAAAAGATCAGATTTTTTTTACAGTTAGCACTCCAAATTATGGCCAAGGCAAGACTCGTATTCCCACTTGTCCATAATGTGGAAAGAATCATTATGGTACTTGCAGGAGAGCTTCTGGTGCAAGTTTCAACTATGGAAGCTGTGATCATAAAGTGAAGGATTGCCCTAATCATAATAATGCTCCTTCCTTGAGAACTGACAGTTCATAAGCCTTCTATTAATCTTCCTCAAACTTATAGAGGTGCAAGACCTAAAAACACCCAAAAAGCGAGTGCAAGTGGAGCTAATAAAGCTAGTGGACCAAGGGCTACTTCACGTGCTTATGCTATGAGGCAGAGGGATGATCAAGATGGACAAGATGTGGTTGTCGGTAAATTTCACTTATTTGGCTTATGTGTCTTTACACGGTTTAATCCTGGTTGTAGATATTCCTATATTTGTTCATCACATGTTCTTCTTGAAAATGTGAAATCTGTGAGACTTAATTATGATGTGTTGGTTGAAAGTCCTTTGGGTTATCTAGTTGTGTGTAATCGAATTTACCGTGATTGTCCCTTCGTGATTCAAAACCTAGTCTTCCCTGTAAATTTGATTGAAATGCCCTTCAAGGATTTTGATGTTATTATCGGGATGGATTGGCTTTACAAATATCATGCACTAGTAGATTGTAGGTCAAAACATGTGACTTTTAAAGATCCAACATTTTCGCACATCATTGTAAGCGGTGAAAGATCATTGACATCTAGTGTTATTTTTGCGGCCTTGGCAAGGAAGTTGATGCGTTAAGGTTGTGGGGCATACCTTGCTCACATAGTTGATACACAGTTGGAGAGTCCTTGTATCAAGGACATACCTTCAGTATGTGATTTCCCAGAAGTCTTCCCAGAAAATCTTCCTGGGTTGTCCCTATAAAGAGAGGTTGAATTTCTAATTGAGCTTATTCCTGGTCTACCCCTATTTCTATCACTCCTTATAGAATGGCTCCAACAGAATTAAGAGAATTGAAATCTCAATTGCAAGAACTTCTTGAGAAAGGTTTTATTCGACCTAGTGTTTCTCTTTGGGGAGCCGCTGTTTTATTCGTAAAGAAGAAAGATGGCACTCTTAGGCTTTGTATTGACTATAGACAATTGAACAGAATAATAGTCAAGAATAAATATCCATTATCAAGGATCGATGATTTATTTGACCAAATGAAGGGTGCTAAAGTATTCTTAAAGATTGATCTAAGATCTGGATATCACCAACTGCGTGTTAGAGAGAAAGATATTCCTATAAATGCTTTTAGAACTCGGTATGGTCATTATGAATTTTTGGTGATGCCATTCGAATTGACAAATGCTCCTGCGGTATTCATGGATCGAATGAATCGAGTATTCAAGCCTTATCTTGATCAGTTTGTGGTTGTCTTTATAGATGATATTTTAATATTTTCCAGGAGTAGTGAAGACCATGATATACACCATAAGATTGTTTTGAAAATATTGAAGGAGAATGAACTTTATGCTAAACTTTCCTAGTGTGAATTTTGTCTTGATGAAGTGGCTTTTCTAGGACATGTTGTATCATCCGAAGGCGTGAAGGCGGATCCTAGTAAGATACAAGCAGTTGTTGAATGGAGACCTCCCAAAAGTCCAACTAAGGTAAGAAGTTTCTTAGGCTTAGCAGGATACTATAGAAGATTTGTGAAAGATTTTCCATTATCGCCTCCCCTTTGACTAAGCTCTTGCAGAAGGAAGTAAAGTTTATTTGGGATGAAAAATGCCAAGAGAGCTTTGAAACTCTCAAATCCTTGTTGACTCTACCAATTGAAGGGAAAGAGTATGTAGTATACAATGATGCTTCTCATAATGGTCTAGGATGTGTTTTGATGCAAGAAGGGAAGGTTATTTCTTATGCCTCTCAGAAATTAAAACCGCATGAATTGAATTATCCTACTCATGATCTTGAACTTGCTGCTATGGTGTTTGCTTTAAAAATATGGCGGCATTATTTGTATGGAGAGAAATGCCATATATTCACTGATGACAAGAGCTTATAGTACTTGGGTACTCATATGGAGCTAAACCTAATACAACGTAGATGGCTTGAACTCATCAAGGATTATGATTGCATGATTGATTATCATCCAAATAAAACCAATGTGGTTGTAGATGCCTTGAGTCGAAAATCTTTCGCAAGCATTTCTTTGAGTCATTTGCCCTTGCTCCTTGAGTTAAGAGCCATGAATGTTTGTTTTAAACATGATTTAAATGGTTCAATTATTTCTAATTTGCAAGTAAAGCCAATATTACTTGAACATGTGAAAGAAGCACAAAAGTTAGATGAGAAACTTGTAAAATTGATTAGAGAAGTTCAAAATGGGGAAAAGCTTGATTTTACATTAACGGAGGATAGTGGCTTATTTTATCAAAATAGGTTATGCGTCCCTGATGATGACAAATTGAGGAGAGAAATATTCAATGAAGCACATACTGCACCATATGCAATGCATCCTGGGGGTACAAAGATGTACCAGACCATCAAAGAACATTAGTGGTGGAATGGTATGAAGAGAGACATTGCAGAGTTCATTTCCAAATGTTTGGTTTATTAACAAGTAAAGGCAGAACATCAGGTCCCAGTTGGTTTACTACATCCCTTGTCCATGCCAGAATGGAAATGGGAGAGAATAACTATGGACTTTGTTTCTAGACTTCCTCGCACTCAAAGAAATCATGATACAATATGGGTGATTGTGGCTAGGCTAACCAAGAGTGCTCACTTCTTAGCAATTATTATGTATTAATCACTTGAGCGTTTAGCCGAATTGTATATTAATGAGATTGTAAGACTACATGGGATCTTTGTGTCTATTGTATCTAACCGAGACCCAAGGTTTACATCTAGATTTTGGGGCAGCTTGCAGGAAGCTTTGGATACTAAGTTGAAATTTAGCACTTCTTTCCATCCTCAGACAGACGGTCAGTCGAAATGAGTGATACAATTTTTGGAGGATATGCTTCGAGCTTGCATTATGGAGTTTGAGGGTAGTTGGGACAAACACGTGGCTTTGTTAGAATTTGCTTATAATAATACCTACTAATCGAGTATTGGAATGTCTCCCTATGAGGCCTTAATGGAAGAAAATGCCGGACCCCTCTTTGTTGGAGTGAAGCTGGTGAAAGAAAGCTTATTGGTCCTGAAATTGTGCAACAAACAGAGGACAAGGTAAAAATTATCAAGGATCGTCTAAAGAATTCTTCGGATAGACAAAAGTCGTACGCTGATCTTAAAAAGCGTGACATTGAATATCAAGTTGGAGATAAAGTATTCTTAAAGGTGTCTCCATGGAAAAAGATTATGAGATTTGCCAAAAAGAAAAACTTAGTCCCTAATTTATTGGACCTTATGATATACTTGAAAAGGTTGGACCAGTTGCATATAAATTAGCTTTGCCACCTGAGTTAGACAAGATCAATGATGTCTTCCATGTTTCTATGTTCAGAAGATATCGTTCGGATTCATCTCATGTTCTTCCAGTTGAATCTATTGAGGTTAATCCTGACTTGACTTATACTGAAGAACCTATCCTAATTCAAGCTTGAGAAGTAAAGCAACTTAGAAAAAATAAATCCACTTAGTAGAAGTACTTTGGAGGAACTATTCGGGAAAAAAAGCTACCTGGGAGAGAGAAGAAGACATGAGGACCTAGAATCTGCACTTGTTTCGGGATTAGTGTAAGGTAAATTTCGAGACGAAAATTCTTTAAGAAGGGGAGAGTTGTAACACCCCTAAATACTAACCAAGAGTCGCATGTCGATATACCATTGCTTAATTACTACAATATATTTTACTCTCATTTTGGGAACTTGAAATGTTGTGATATTTGCAAATTTGCTTAACATAAATTGTGATTGTAATTTAAGGGATTGTATAGGGTATTTATTTAATATTCTAATTAGAATTTTGCATATCTGAAAGGGAGGTGAGGGATATACATATAGGTATATATGTATGCATTTTGGGCAAAAAACTTTTTGTTTGGGAAGCCCCTTTTTGTGACAGCTGTACAAATGATAAACATCACTTTTATGACTATATTTTCACACCTCCTTTAGTTAAATTCGTTTCCCTCAAGTCTAAGAATCTTAAACACTTATCTAAACAGATTTTTCTTTAAAATCATAAGAGAAAAACTTGGTCCTTTTGGCTTGAATTCGAGACACACCCTTCTCTTTGGTAAGTGATGAAATCTGTTTCTGAGCTGGGTAGTGTTTGGTATTTTATGGATATCTTGTTCTCTAGACTTCGTTTATAGTGAATAAATATGATTTGGGAAGCTATTTCATATACCTACAACTCTTGTGTTTATGTAAAACTCTAATTTAGCTGTTATGGATTCGAACTATGGGACGTAACATAGGACAAGTTTTGTCCAGATTTTGGAATTTGAAATCCTGTCTGATTGACTGTTAGTGTTTTGATTATATACTTTTGTACAAAATATATTTTGCTATGATTCTTGATTATTCGCAACCTTAAGAGATGTACCTACATCTTTCATGAAGGATATACAGTCTAGTTTTTCCGTTTTCCTTTTCAAATCTAAGTTGCGACATTAGGTACTAGGCTGGCTAGAATTACTGTTTTGGGAGCATAGTCGTATTTGCACATGCTAAGCATACTTGTGATGCTAATCCTGTTTTACATCAACATTATTGAGCTATTAGGAATTCAAGAAGTTATTGAATTTTATTTTTAAGGTTGTATATACTCGTGAACAAGTTGAGGACCTTGATACGTTGGTTGGTCTACGGTAATTTGAACTCTTGAAGTTGTGTTGGACTGTTTCTAAGCTAAGCACAGAGGTTTGTGTATAAACTTGTACTTGTACTCCTTTTACCTGCTGGTATATCTGAAAGTTTATCTTGGTACCTTGGTTACCTCTTGTCACTTTGCATTGTCATGCTGGTATCCTTTAAGACATTATAGACGCTTGTATAACTCGCACACTTGTACGAATTATTTGATCACTTGGAACTCTTGTTGGGACCTTTTCCTTCTTGTGGCTGTGACTTTGTCACTATTAACATGCCTTTTCATTTGGATCATTTGCCATCTTGATTTTGGATTTTTAGTCCGTCTTAATAACATAAGTTGTCCATTTTAAGTACAAACTAGAAAACCATTTTTAATATGGTTCTTGGTTCTCTTGATTATTGGGCTTGATCCTTTTTGATATAGGGTGTCGACCATTCTTGATAACTTTTTGTGCTTGGTGTGACGATATGATGTATATATTGGGTGGGCCTTGTTATTGAATCTCTTAGAAAATGGTGCTATGAGCGTTCTTTACATTTGGATATTTAAATATCGAACTTGATACTCTTTATATATTGTTTACCTGATTTATTTATTATGTTAAAATTGTGTTGCCCATGACTTGAGAAATGTAGCTTGGTGAATCTGAGGGCTTCGAACCTATAATTTTTTCACCACAAGATATATGTTTAACAATAGTTGTTTCTATCGTAGGGAATGTTCGAGAGCATGCATGAAGCTTTCCATTGGAGAGGGAGATTTTGAGAGCCTTAAGGAAGATCACATTTGCATATATGCGTCTATATTTTGTATAAACCTTAGGACTTGTACATGATCTATGTGTTGTATATTTACATGAAATTTTGAGGGCTAATTTGATCATGTCACCATGGGTTGTAATATAAGTATGACTATATGTTTTATTCTTTTTAGGGTGTGTAAACCCAAGTCTTGTAATATACTAAATTTACTATTTGTTTTGAATGTTTGTGTGAAGTAGGAACCGGCTAATTTTGGTACTCGGAAGTTGATAATATTCTTTTTATGTCATTTTTAAGTGTGAGGATAATATATTCATGAAAATCTCGTAAGTTATTTGCTTAGATTATCATGGAAGGGTTTTTCCCCCATAAGTTAAAATTCTACGCAAATAAATGTTTAAATGGGCAGGATGCACAGCCTTAACCTTTTTTTTCTGAACCTAATCCCACTAATAGATTTTAATCAATATTCCCTACATTAATCTATTTTAAATGTTGCAAGTATTAAAGTAGATTCCTTCTTAAGTAGCAGTATCCTTCCGAAAGGGTCACTACAAGTGTTGGTATTAAAGCCTAGGTTTGTGGTTCTAGGACTTTTGTTTTGAATTACTTGTATACTTGTTCGCTTTCGAAAAGGTTCTATTTGGATGATTTGTTCACTTACATGGTTTATAATATTTTCTACGCATGTAGAGTGCATATGCATCAAGTACATGTCCCTACTGCAATGTGATCTTCCCTTTTGAAGGAATTAAGTTATGACCTCTTCTTCTGACTGACCTATAGAAGCTGCTCGTGAAGGTTTGGGTATATCTGTTTCCCAACCTCATGCACTGGAAGGGGTTGGAGAACATTTCTTGAATCAAAATATTCCCCACACTAGTGGGTCTGAAGTGGGAAACCATCAGGGTGTAAGAGTTGGTTCACATCCTCATATGAGTCGTGGAACTCAAGCCATGAATCCTCCTTTTCAACAGATGGCTGAATTCTTCCACCACATGGTTGAATCGATGCATGATCCCAACGGGATTAACTTTGAGAAAATGAGGAAAATAGGTGGAGTGGAGTTTGAAGGCGCTGTTAATCCACTGATGCTGAACAATGCCTGGAGCGCATGTAGAGGGTATTTGAGTAGTTGGAGTGTTCTAATGTTGCCAAATTTAAGTATGCTATTTCACTATTACAAAAGGATACTTATGATTGGTGGGTAAGTGTTCCGAATGCCAAGATAAAACCGCCAGTTCTTACTTGGGATGATTTTCATAAGGAATTTTGTATGAAGTATGTCCCACCTACTTATTGTAATGTAAAGAAAAAGGAGTTTTTGAATTTAAGGCAACGAGGCATGTCTATTGCTGAGTACCAACAGGAGTTTCTAAGGCTATCTCATTATGCGTGAGGTATTATTAAAGAGGAAAAAGACAAGTGCAGGAAATTTGAAGGTGGTTTAACCGATTCCACTAGGAAGAATGTGGTGATCCTGCAATATGAGAACTTTTGTAAGTTAGTGTCTGTTGCTTTTACTTGGGAACAACTTGATACATAAGAAGCTAGTAGAAATGAAAACAAATTCGGAAAGCTTAGATCAGATTTTGGAAATCTATCAAAAAGGGGAAGGTTTGATGATTCTAAGGCTGATAGTGATAACAGGCCACCTCAACAAAAGCAAAACATTTCAGATTTTTCTACAACTAGCACTCCAAATTATGGTCCAGGCAAGACTCGCGTTCCCATTTGTCTACAATGTGGAAAGAATCATTATGGGACTTGCAGGAGAGCTTCTGGTGTATGTTTCAATTGTGGGAGCTTTGATCATAAAGTGAAGGGTTGTCCTAATCCTAATAATGTTCCTTCCTTGAGAACTAAAGGCTCAATTCATAAACCTTCTATTAATCTTCCTCAAACTAATAGAGGTGCAAGACCTAGAAACACCCAAGCAACGGGTGCAAGTGGGGCTAATAAAGCTAGTGGACCAAGGGTTACTGCATGCGCTTATGCTATAAGGCAGAGGGATGATCAAGATGGAGCTAATAAAGCTAGTGCACTTTCACTTGACTATAAGGAAAGAGGCATGTGAAGCGTAAAATTAGGAAATATTTGACTAAAGTTCAATAATGTAGTTAAACTTAATCTAAAAGCCTTATTCCCTGGCAGGGGCGCCAAAATTTGATACCCATAAATTACACCTCCCTAAAGAAGCGTAAGCGATAATTATCAAGTAAAGAACCCAACTTGGAGGTTAGGGTCGATCCCACGAGGAATATGGTCTAGACTTAAGTTCAGCTTACGATTATATTCGTTTAGTCAACTTATTTCCAAAACAAGTACTTAAAGGGGTGGATTTGTGAAACAAATTCTGAAAGTTATGCGAACAATTAGAAAGCAAGATTCAAAATTTTGTTGTTATCAAGATGAGAGAGAAACTAGGGTGTACATGTTCCCCATAAGCTCATAACGCGGTAATCCTAGTAATAGTAATCCTTTCCTAGTGTATTACATGCAAAGTGATAAGTTAGGTATCTCTAATTCCTTGGTCTGATAACTACAGAATTTCACCCCGCACCTTGGTCCTGCTACGTGTGTATAATTTACTAACCCTTACCGTTACCTCATATTAGACATCACATCGATGTATGACTTATTTTTTACTCTTGCAACAATTGACATTAGACTATTAGATATTATCACACTAAATCTATGCTGATAATTCTTTTCTTATTAACTACCTCCTTGGTCCGGCAAGTAGCAACAAGGCGAGTTCCAACGTTTGCAACCACTGAAAAGACTTCTAAACGAAAGAATTATCAATGCATGCAATAACACTATTCAAGAATTACTTAGTTACTATTCATACTTTGTTAATCGCTCATGGTTCCCACAACCCTAGTTGTGGATTTAGTTACCCATAGTAGCAAGAACACAATTCATATTTTTAATAAAAGAAATCATGAACTTATGTAATGAGAAGAATAAACCCAAAATCTCAACTTGAATTTCAAAGTAAAAATCTTCAAAACCAACTTAGGAAATCAAGAATTGCTAAAGTTGCAAGTTAATCTCCAAAG
Organism: Solanum pinnatisectum; assembly: GCA_035578085.1. NCBI lineage: Eukaryota > Viridiplantae > Streptophyta > Magnoliopsida > Solanales > Solanaceae > Solanum > Solanum pinnatisectum. Next base: position 781,814 of record JAWPEI010000024.1, on the reverse strand, counting down.
CCAAAAACTAGAACTAAAATAATAAAGTCTAACCCCCAAAAACAAGGTTTACATTCTGTATAAATAGAAAAACAAGTCCCAACTAAAAAGGAAACGAACTAAGGAAATAAAGTTTCTAGATGTGGTTGTCATTGACGAGAATGACCTACGGACCGTGGATTGACCTACGGTCCATAGCTCCCTTCCGTGGCTCAGGACTTACGCAAATCTTTCAACATAAAAAATCTCCATCTTTGACGCGATCGACAGATCAACAGTACGGATCGTGATTCAATCTATAATTAGAATCTTCAAATCATGTACTGGAACACCTTCTCTGAATCATTTGACTGACTTACAGTATGGTCTGTAGACCGAACTACGGTTCGTCAATCCTAGTTGTGGTTCCACACTTAGTCAAGAATTCCCTGATTTCATCTCCAAGCTTTGCCCATCATCTACACCCTTCACCTACGGATTGTGAATGGACCTACGGTCCGTAGGTTGCTTTTTCTGCAGCATTCCTTCAGTTGTCGCCTAACTCCCATGTCCAAACTTATTTCCTGCAAACAAGATAAAAACACATCAATACCACTACAAAATGGCTCTAGACACACACAACTCTTAAGTGAAATGTATTAAAAATATCGTAAACTCACGGTATATCAACACCCTCAAAGCGATGCACTAAGACTTTAAACAACACTTGTATAAAAGCAAGCATTCAAGCACAAGCAATCACATGGCTCTCTATTCCGACTCTCTTTTCGACTGCAAATCTTTTTTCTTAGACTCAACAAGCTAACTCATGCGGATCAAAATATGACAAAGATCGACCAATAAACACACAACATACACTGTTTTGCTATCACCAAGGTACCAACTTTCCGACAATGTAACTAGTGCCCTTACTTCAAACGAAATCCCTTTTTCACACAATGAATATAATTTTGAGTACAAGGATTCATTCAACACTCATGCTTATAAGTAATTTCAAGTGCCGTTAGTGCTCAATACCATATGCTTGCCCTTATTTTCACTGTTTAGAATCTCCAAACTAGTTGCTAGGATCACTATAGGATTTTCTTAGCTTGTAATGTAGACTTAGGGTCAGGTGTGGTACATTTGGGTACTTTTTAGTGACTTTCCGTCCTCTTTGACATTATATTGGCTATTTACCTCTTCCTTGACCTAATTTTGGCATCCTTCCATTTTAAGCTCTTTCCCTTATTTCTTTGCAACAATGGATGTGACTTTTGACTCTTATTTTTCACTTTCTTTTTCTTTTATTTCTTTCAACACTTTTGTTTTGCTTCTTTTGCACAAAGTCACATCTTCATTCATACTTTTTCTCTTTTCAAACACTAAACTCTTTTCATACCCCTTTTTCATGTGGTTTCCTTTTTCATAGCCACCCTCAACTTATGCATTTTGCATTAGTTGAGGTGCACAATGTCCGATGTCGGACCAGGAGCAAGATCAAGGTAACTTTTGGGCTTAGCCACCCTCAACTTAGGCTTTTGGCCTAAGTCAAGGTGCATATGTCCAAGGAGGGACAGGGGCCCAGACAATATTTTTAAGGGAAGGTGAGTTAGGTAAATCAAAAGAATTGGTCAATTTTAGGCTCAAATATTTGGATCAAAAGGGAATAATGCTATCATTTGGTTAGATCATTTTAGGCTTAAGTGGACTAATTTGAACAATGGCCTATGATTACTTCCTAACTTCTAGCCTAGATTATCCTAGCAGGACCAACGGGGCAAGTTCTAGATTGGCACAAAACTGTTTGAACAATCAACCATTCTCACACACTTTTGGCACATAGTTTCATTATTTGATTACCCAGTTCAAGTTTTAGCTTAAATCATGAGATCAAGTTGGTTCTTTATCATGTCATACTCAGAGCCAACACATTCAACTCATTCTAGCCTACAGATTCTAGCACATATCACAAATTTTGGACAGGTATCATTTTTCATTCATAAGTATGCCATCATGTTTCATTCTTTCTCATGCTTCTACATATACAATCCTAACACATGCTGGTTCAACAGAAATTAAACAGTCTCTTGGGGAAAAAGAACACAGGCAAGAAAACCCCAATAGAGGATTATGAGTTGGGTTACTTAGACTTCACCCCATCACTCACAATCTATTTACCCCACCCTCAACAAAATAGAGTTCAATTGTCCCCAATGCACAAAAATAAGCAATAAAGAGTAGGGTGAAAATGAAGCAAACCTGTGGCGCAAATGCACTGAAGCCCTCAACAAGCGGGTGGGTTCGGTTTCTCGAAGCTCGCATTGACAACACTTGGGTCACCCTCATTAATGCCCACATCATCTATCATAGCACCATCAATAGTGCTACCAGTCATTCTAACTACACCATTAGTGGTGCTAACATCATTTCCCATGGTAGGCACGACCTCAGTGGCAGGCCTAGAACTTGAGGCTCCAATAATACTCTCATGAGCCCTCTACTAGCACAACTCCTCATCTACAATAGAGGATCTCCAAGCCTGCTCATTCTATTGGCGTTCCCACTTCCTAGCTCGAGCATCCTCAGTGGTGTCAGAAACGTAACTAGAGCGGTGCCTCTTTCCTCGAGCACGAGTGGGCTCGGGCTGTGCTATGTTATCGCTAAATAAGGCATCAAGTACGGTGTCATCAGCCAATGCAGTAGGTGTAGACTTTGGCTTATCTGTGGAAGGGGCTATTATGGCATCAAGGTCGGCCCAGAGGCTGTCCAACTAGATTTGTATAAAGGAGAGATCTGTGAAGGGGGTTGAATGTGCGAGGACTCTCAATTTGAAGGTATCCAGTTGGTTATGAACGGCCTGGACCTTCTGGTCCATCATGGTCTCCATCCTCCGCTCCATTCTAACCTCAGACTCAGCAATAGACTTCTGCAACCATGGCTTCACATGATGAAGCAGTGTGGCCATCAGAGCCTCCAATTTCTGAACATGAGCCAAGGGCACCACAATGGCTCCTGAATGCGGGGTGACTCTGGACGAGCTAAGGACTCGACTAGCGGCCTGAGATGGGGAGACCGGGGCATTATTAGTGTGGGCAGGAGGGGAAAGGTCATCACCCTGCATCTGCTCCACATCATCTACTAAATTTACTCCCAAAAGGGGTACATCGACCTGCGGCTCTCAGCGTGGTATTGCCACATTCACCTCATCCCAAATTAGGCCTATATCCATGGTCCCTGTTGCCCAGATCAACTTGTCACAGTGCCAAATCAACACTCTAGAGTCCCTGCATAACTGAAAGATGAGGCAAGGAAAAGGGTAAGTGGTAGAGGCCTTGACAGCCCTCTAAAATGAATCTCCGCAATGATCATGTAGGCAAAATCAATCTCAAACCCTGCAACTAATGCTGCTACCATAATCGTGCGGTCCCAAGTGGTGCATTATCAGCCTTTGTGGGAGAAACCTGATTTCTTACCAATAGCTAGAAAAAGTTAGCCACAAATGTGAGAGTGGCCTTCTTGATGCTTAAGCCCGTAGTGGTGAACCACTCGGCTCGCTCTCTATCAGTAGCAATATAACAAGCCAACTAGTGTAATACAGTCTCCCTTTTCTTGGTACTCCGCTGGAACTCCCTGCCCTGCACGATGTCCCATCTGTAGTCAAATTCGACCGTGTTGAGTGCCCAAGTGTGGCCAAGGCCAGGGCCTTAGAGGAACTGGCGGATGGTGTTCTCAGAGATGTCCACAGAAAACCCGCGCACTAGTGTAGCCTAGAGTGGTGTCTGGGCTCTGGGATTGGCCTTTTTCTGAATAGAGCCTCGAAGAGTGGCTGCGTAGAAAGCATAGAACTCCCTCACGATCTCCTCGATATATGTTCCTAGTTCCTTACCCATCCACTAACACTTATGATGTTGAAAGAGTCGGTGGATGTCGGGTATAGTGTGTAGGCTCCCCGTGAGAACTCTGCGCTCCTCTGTGAATAGCCGGGCCATCTTCTCTTTTTCATTCAACATCTTTGCGTCCTTGTAGATTTTCTAGTAGCCCTCCACACACCATCTATTGGGCTTCTTAGCAACCGGGGTAGGGTCATTGTTTTGTGGAACCTGAACCTCCCCCGAACTAGTAGCCTCATTAGACGAGGTAGCCTTATCATATGAACTAGAACTAGTGGCTAAGCCGAAAGCAAGGGCAAACTCAGTGCCAGAAGTAGAACCATCCTCAGAGCCGGAAGCATAACCAGTCGGTGACCTAATCTATGTGTTTTTCTTATCATACTAGGAGACAGTGACTATTTGGTAACCACCTGACGGGATTGATTTCGGGTAGCACGAGGTGTTGTAGGGGATGTCCTTGTGGTCGGTGGAACATATGCGGGATCCTTCTCCTCATCCACGTCTTTATCAATCAGCCAAAAAGTTGGCGCCACGAATTTTGTTGTGCCCCTGTTTGTGTAGGTCACTTGTTTCTTCGGAGCCATGGTACCTGTGGATGTATAATTAGTACCAAAATAAACCCATAACACACTCAAAAGAATTTTAGAACTAAGAATATACCAAAACAAAAAACTAAAAAATTTTGGGCAGTGATTGAACTCATGACCCATGGTGGGTTCCTACGGTCCATGGACGAATCCACGATTCGTAGGTCCCCTCCGTAAATCAGAGTACCTAAAAGGGGGGTCCATGATGTGAACCACAAACATTCAGAATGGTCCGTAGATTGAACTACGGACCGTAGTCCACTGCCGTGGTTAGACACTTAGCAAATTTTTATGGTGTGCAGAACCACAGACCTGATCTATGGTCCGTAGATAGATACACGGTCCGTAGATGATGTCTCGTGAGTCAAGTTTGTGCCAGGTATCAGACATGCTACAATTTAAAACCCAATTTTATCAATTTCAACAATTTACCCTAGTCTAATCATGCATTTCAACACAATTTATGCTAGTTCATCGTTCTAAGGGTTCCAATTACTCAATGTTCAACAGGTATTATATACAAGACTTGGAACCCTAAGTCGAAACTTACATTTAGACTCTTATTTCACAGATTTTACACATTATAAAGACAACACAATCACAATCTATCATCCCAAGGGTGTTCATGGCTTTAGTTTAGCATGCATTTTCATACAACAACTAACCAAGGTCAATACCAAATTCCTGCCTTTCAATAACAACAATGAATCGGAAATTCAAAGTGAAGGGAAGGTCGATTACCTTACAAGCAAAAGGAAATGGGGTGATTGTATGACGACTCTAGACTTCCAACACTTTTAACTCACCTTTTGCACCAAACCCGGACACCAAACCCTCTTGGGGAATTTGGGATGAACGAATTTGAGAGAGAAAAAGGAATTGGGGATGTGGGAGGAAAATGTGGAGTAATCATGGGGGAAGAGTGGTAATATGGAGGGGTTTTAGGAATTTGGGGACTTTAGAAATGGTTAGGAGGTAATTTTGGAAGTGGGAAACTGATTTGAAAAAGGAGGATTTTATTTAAAAGAGGTCCGGGTCAGGTTAGGCAGAACTAGGGTTTGGACCCACGAGACCTTGTCTACGGTCTGTGGGTCAACCTACTGTCTGTAGATGGGATCCATAGGTCACTGTCACACATAGAAAATTTAGAAAACTTGGGATATATGGACGCCACTCACGGTCCATAGAATGAACCACGGACCGCCGATGGGGTCAGTAGACCTCTACAATAGACTTTTTCTACAGATTTTACTTTTCAACCCTGCACATTTAGCAACCGTTAGACTTTTTTTTTTTTTTTACATTTTTTGGGCACCTTTTAGACACTGACCCTATGCTATATCTAGCCAACACTAAAACAAAAATAAGCACCTATCTAAAGGGATATAGAAAAAAACAAATAAATAAATAAAAAACTACCAAACCGAAAAGAAAAACCCATAGTTGGCTAGATTGTACATCTTGGGTTGCCTCCCAAGCAGTGCTTGATTTAACGTTGTGGCACCACGCAAGCCTCTTGATTACTCAGACTTCATCAAGATAATAGGCCTCAACAACTTCTTGCACACTTTCCGCGTTTCCCAGATAGATCTTAATCCTTTGTCCATTTACCTTGAACCTTGTTCCCTCACTGTTTTCAAGCTCCACCGCTCCATGTGGGAGCACTTGCATGACTAAAAATAGCCCAGTCCACTTGGACTTGAGCTTGCCTGGAAACAAGCACAACCTAGAGTTGAATAGAAGCACCAGATCACCCACAACAATTTCTCGCTTTACGATCCTTTGATCATGATACTTCTTCATCTTCTCCTTGTGCAAGGCTGAACTTTCATAAGCCTTTAGGAAAAATGCATCAATTACATTGAAGTCACTCATTCACTGAGTTGATATGGCACCCCAATCCAAATTTAGCTACTTTAGCACCCACATAGCCTTATGCTCTAACTCTACCGGTAAATGGCAAGACTTCCCATATACAAGTTGGTAGGGGGACATACCTATGGGAGTCTTGAATACGGTGCAATAGGCCCATAGAGCATCATCAAGCTTCCCTTACAGTCCATTCTATTAGCATTCACAGTCTTTGCCAAAATCTGCTTGATCTCTCTGTTGGACACTTCAACTTGCCCACTAGACTGCGGATGGTAAGGAGTGGCAACATTATGGCAGATGCTATATTTCTCAAGTAATGCCTTAAACAACTTATTACAAAAGTGGGAACCTCCATCGCTGATAATCACCCTAGGTGTACCAAATTTGGAGAATATATTCTTTTTCAAGGATACGGCGACTCTTTTACCTTTATTATTGGAAAACACAACTGCTTCCACCGACTTCCACACATAGTCAACCGCAACAAGAATATACTTCATCCCATGTGAACTCATAAATGGACCCATAAAATGAATACCTCATACATCAAACAACTCTATCACCAATATAGGATTCATAGGAAGCTCTTGCCTATTTGAAATTCCTCCTTCTCTTTGGCAACAATCACAAGATTCGGTGAAATCATGAGCATCTTGGTGGATGGTAGGCCAGTAATACCCACACTACAAAATTTGATGCCCAGTTCGAATGTCACTATGATGCCCACCAACAGGCGATGAATGGCATGCCTCTAGTATACTCAACATCTTGACCTCAGGCTCACATCGATGAATAATCCCATCATCATAACTACAATATAAGTAAGGCTCATCCAGAAGAACTTCTTCACATCATGCATAAACTTTTTCCTTTGGTGAAAAGACAAATCCGATGGCACCAGATCACTTGCCAAGTAGTTAACAAAGTCTGCGAACCAAGGAATTAGATCATGAGAAGCAACCAATACATGTTCATCTGGAAAAGCATCATTAATTTCAGCCCTATCACCAAGCTTTAGCATAGCTTCTTCCTCCAATCTAGAGAAGTGATCGGCAACCTGATTTTATGTCCCCTTTCTATCTTTCACCACAAAGTCAAACTCTTGCAGCAACAACACCCATCTAATCAACCTCAGTTTTGCATCCTTCTTAGCTATCAAATACCTCAATGCTAAATGGTCATTAGGCACAATGACCCTAGTACCAAGCAAGTAGGATCAAAATTTCTCGAATGTGAAAACCACTGCAAGAAGCTCCTGTTCAGTCACTGTATAGTTCTTTTGAGCCACATTTAGAGCTTTGCTAGCATAGAAAAATAGGATGAAGAATCTTCTCTTGCCTCTGTCCCAATACCACACCAAGCGCCACTCCACTCGATCACACATTACCTCAAACGGTTATCCCCAATCTGGTGAAATAATGATAGGTGCAGTAACTAATTTCTCCTTCAACTCTCCAAATGCTCTCAGACAAGCATCATCAAAATCAAAATTATACTTCTTTTCGAGCAGTTTGCACAATGGATGTGTAATTTTAGAGAAATCTTTGATGAACCTCCTATAGAAACCTGTATGCACAAGAAAAATTCTAACATATTTAACGGAGATAGGGGGTGGAAGCTTTTCTATTACCTCAACTTTCTCTCTATCAACCTCTATACCCTTCTCAGAAATCTAATGACCCAAAACTATCCCTTCTTTCACCATGAAGTGGCACTTCTCCCAATTGAGCACAAGATTGCACTCTTCACACCGTTTAACCACCTCGGCCAACTGGTCCAGACAACGATCCAAAAAGTCACCTATTTCAGAGAAGTCATCCATAAATACCTCAATAGTGTCTGATGAGTCTACAAATTGGACTCATTTAGGGCTCTACTTTAATAGAAATTGTGTCCTCAAATGCTTATTTTATCTCAATATCTGATGAAAACATTAAAGCTTCAGGTATATGAAGTTTGAAGGAAATCATAGACACTACGTCATAAAAAGGAACGAAAAGGCTGAAAAGAATGAAGAAATAAAGGCCTGAGGATCGCCGAGTCCACTTGGCGAGTCGCCGAAAGGTCTTACTTCGCCTTTTGTCCCAGTGTGCTAAGCCCTAAAGGAAAGGATCAAGTTGGCGGAAACAGGGAGCAGTCGGCACACCACCGAGAAGTTTCGTGAAATAGTACCATGTTGCCCAATGACCCAGAGCACAACGATGCTAAAGGATGGTGCAAGACGTCGATAAACTACACCAAAAGGCGAATTGCCAAGTTGATCGCCAATTTCGACTAACGACGCTGAATGATCCGCTGCAGCACAAATCTATAGAAACTATAAATACTAGTTAGAGTTGTAGTTTTAAACGTGGAACAATTATTATAATTTTTATATAGAATAGTAGTTTTTGATATTTTTGCTTAGAGTTTGAGAGGATTTTGAAAACTTGAAAAAGAAGAGGGTTTTATCTCCAAGGATTTGGACTTGGGTCTCTTGGATTCTTCATTCTTGGCCGGTAACAAGACTTAAATCTTCATACCCATTTGAATTCAAGCTTATTTAGGTATAAATTTCTATCTCTATATGTGTGGCAAAAACCCCAATTCTTGGGGTGTGATTTAGCGAATATGGGTTAAGATAATTATTGGGTCTTGCTTGATGATAGTCTATTCGTAGTTTAAATATGATTTTATTTAGTGGTTGTGGATGAATTTAATTAATTTGTAGTTGCAAATACAAGTTTATTTATGTGTTTTTGGCATGCTCGAGAGAGAGGTCGTAAAACTAAACCACTAGATTGATGGCCAGTGTGAGTGGGTCGACATGACGTTCAGCTTGAGAGTGAACCCTAGTCCCATGTCCTCACACTCAGCTTGAGAGAGTGAGTGGGTTAAAGTGTCAGCTGGTCTTCATGCGGCAAGTGGGTGTCCGAGAGGAACGCAATTGAAACGGGGTAAGTTGCTCGAGAGAGAGCTTATCCCCCTTAAAGTATAGCCTAGTCACAATTATTCTATGAATCTTCTATCAAAAGAATATACCCAATAATCTAGCTTAATATGTATTCCCATCACATCCCAAGGATCCCCTCTTATTACTTAGAAACCCTTGTTTATTTTGTTGTTTTTAATTACTAGTGACAAAACCGTATTGTTAATTGATACCCTTGTGTCCCTCCTTAATTTACAATATTTTTAATCGTTAATGTTTTTAGCTACGACTAGTTAGAACTAAATTTTATTTTTTTATTAATTCTCAAAACCACTCTCTTGGGAACGATCCCAACCCTTGGTTGTGTTATTAAACTACTGTACGATCGTAGGCACTTGCATTGAAAGTTGTGTCTTGATTACGCAAAAATCAAAATGGCGCCGCTGTTGGGAAATGGTGTAATTGAGAATTCTTAGATTAGTAGAATTTTTATTCTTCTTAGTTGTAGTCTACTAACTTAATTTTTAGTTTTGTTTTGAGTGTTTGTGTGTTTCAACAGACGTATGAGTGTGAACGGCGAAAATAGCTGCCAAGCAGGCCATCCAACAGGTTATACTTTTCATTGAGACGATATTGATGATATAAATAGTGTCTATAACCCTGCCCAAGTGGGTGAGATGGGTGCAATTTGCATGCCACAAGCAGATGGAAGTGCAACATTTGAAGTTACTAGCACAACACTCCATCTCATACATTCAAGAGGTTTATATGGAGGGTTAGAGCATGAAGATTCGTATGAACATATACGAAGCTTCATAGAAGAATGCACCCCTCTGTCATTCAAGAATCTATTGCAAGAGTTCATACGGCTTATCTTATTTCCATTATCATTAACCGAGGGAGCCACTAAGTGGTTGGTCGAGCTTCCTAAGAACTCCATCAAGTCATGGGAGGAGCTGGTTATGGCTTGTCATGAAAGATTCTTCCCTCCATCAAAGATGATGAAACTGAGAGACGATATTCAAAATTTTAATCAAAAGGAGGGCAAACTAATTCACGAATCATGGACAAGATTTAAGAGATTTTTATGAAAATGTCCAACGTATGGACTATGTAGTGAGTTATTGCTCCAATACTTTTATCGTAGTCTGGATTCAATTATTAAAGGGATAGCTGATTAGCTGGTGCAAGGAGGAATAATGTTACAATCATTTGAAGTAGCCTCATTCCTCCTAGATGGCATGACTAGAGTAAATCAAGCATGGTTCACAAAAGATGACCAAGTTTCCCCACTGTTCATCAGATTAACGCAAGAACAACTCGATAAAGAAAGGGAGAGGGACGAAAACATCAAAAAGATGTTGTCTCAAATGGAAGTGATACAAGAGCACATGAAGGGGATGTATGGAGTATTTTGAATTGAGGAGGGTTCTTCTTCTGGTTACTTAAGACCAATGGAGAATCAAGGTTGGAACTCTAAAAGAGTTGAGGGGGATTCTTCATCCGGTTACTTATGATCGTGGGAGAGTAAAGGTTGGAACTCCATAAGATGTGAGGAGGGTTTTTACCCACGCCATCAACAGTGGGGCAGAAATCAAGGTTGGGACCATTATAGGAGTAAAGAACCAAGGAGATATTGCCACGATTAGGCTGAGAAAGATGACCATGAGGAAGACCACACTCAATTGAGTGAAAACCCAAAATCAAAAGGGGTGCAAGTATTCCTCGGGTAAATGATCTATTGTCACGCATACTTGATAAAGTTGAGGACTCTGATGATTTGCTAAAGGGGATGAGAGATGAGTTTTCATCATTGAACAGTAAAGTGAATTCTCATAATGACGCCATCAAAACACTAGAAGGTTAATTGAGTCTATTATCATCTTAATTAACATCCAAGACACTGATGGAAGATAATGAAAGAGTGTTGGTTGTAATACCCATAGTGGAAAGATGGCCAAAGGGAATGTGATGGAGGATGAGGACCCTCAAATGCAGGAAGAGAGCTAGGGTATAGAGGAATGAGAATTGCCTATTCCACAAAACCTTTCCAAAGAACCACAAGAGGATGTAGAGCAACATGTTCAAATTCCAAAAGTCACGCACCCTTTACCCAAAATACCTCCACCATGTGCTCAACATTTGAAAAAGAAGAATGAAGATGAGAAGTTAAATTTTTTTTTTTGTGAGTATTCAAGAACTTATCAATTAACCTTCCTTTGGTGGAAGCATTGTTGGAAATGTCGGGATACGCCAAATTCATGAAAGAGCTGGTTACAAAGAAAAGGAGTTTGGAGTAAGAAACGATTAAGGTGCCCCATAGTTGCAACGCAATTATGACAAATGAGTCAATCACTAAGAGAGAAGATCCTGGGGCATTCACAATTCTGTGCACAATTGGCATGCTCCAATTTGCTAAAGCTTTGTCTGAGTTAGGAGCAAGCATTAACTTGATGCCCTATGCAATATACAAGCAACTTGGTTTGGGTGAACCAAAGGAAACCATAATGAGACTCTTTATGGCTGATCGATCAATCAAGCACCTAGTGGGTATACACTATGACATATTGGTAAAAGTAGATCGGTTCATGTTTTCGGCTGATTTTGTGATTCTAGATTATGAGATCAATGCTGAAATCCCCATTATTTTAGGAAGGCCATTCTTAGCTACCGGGAGAGCGTTGGTGGATGTCGAGAGCGGGAAATTAAAGTTTTGTGTGAACGATGATGAGGTGACCTTCAATATTTGTAAGTCCATGAAGCAACCAAGTAATAAAGCAACCAAGTAATATCCATGTGGTGTATACTGAGGATGTTATAGATGAGGTAGTGGAAAGTGTGAGGCATCTAATGCGCAAGAATGAACCCCTTGAATCTGTACTTGCCAATTATGATGAATCCAAAGTTCAAGGCTATGAGGAAGTGGTAGCTGCCGTATTAGGGTTAGAAGTATATTTAAGGAATCCAATCAAGTTGGATATCGACTTGAAAAATAGAGAAAGTCCTCCTACAAAGCCATCAACAGAAGAACTACCGAATCTGGAGTTAAAAGCCCTACCCTCTCATCTCAAATATGCCTTCTTAGGAGCCAATAATACTTTACCAGTGATTATCGCAGCCGATGCTTGAAAGGCAGGTGAAATTGCTCATTGAAGTACTGCGGAAGCATATAAAAGCTATTGGATGGACAATAGCTAATTTAGTAGGAATTCCTCCTGTCATCTGTACTCACAAGATTCGGCTCAACATTGAATGTAAACCTAGTGTGGAGCATCAATAGAGATTGAACTCTCCAATGCAAGAGGTAGTGAAAAATGAGATCATCAAGTGGCTAGATGCGAGAGTGATCTACCCTATTGCATATAGTAAGTGGGTAAGTCCGGTGCAATATGTACCCAAAAAAGGAGGTATAACCATAGTCCCTAAAGCAAAAGGAGAACTTTTGCCGACTAGACCAGTGACTAGGTGGAGAGTATGCATGGACTATCAAAAGCTTAACTCATGTACCGAGAAAGACCATTTTCCAATACCTTTTATGAACCAGATGCTTGACCGGTTATCAGAAAGAGTGTGGTATTATTTTTTGGATGGGTACTCCGGTTACAATCAAATCTCTATTGCACTGGAAGACCAAGAAAAAACCACTTTCACTTGCCCTTATGGAACATTTGCATTCAAAAGAATGCCATTCAGACTATGTAATGCCCCAGCCACATTTCAACGTTGCATGTTGTCTATCTTTGCAAATATGGTCGAAGATTCTATGGAAGTATTTATGAAAGACTTTTCAATTGTAGGGGATATGTTTGAAGAGTGCTTAACGCACATAGGGCAAGTGCTTCAAAGATGCGTGGAAACGAACCTGGTCTTAAATTGGGAGAAATGTCAGTTCATGGTGAATGAAGGTATTGTTTTAGGATACAAGGTATCGCAACAAGGGCTAGAAGTTGATAAGGCAAAAAATTGAGGTAATTGAGAAACTACCCCCACTGATTTCAGTAAGGGGCATTCGCAGCTTCTTGGGGAATACAGGTTTCTACTGAATGTCCATTAATGACTTCTCTAAGATTGGACATCCACTATGAAAACTCCTAGAGAAGGAAATGAAGTTCTATTTTGATGATGCTTGTATGGCCGCATTTAAGTGTTTGAAAGAAAAATTAGTATCCACCCCAATTTTCGTCAGTCCTGATTGGTCTGGATCTTTCGAAGTAATGTGTGATGCTAGTGGTATGGCATTGGGAGTAGTGTTGGGGCAAAATCGCAACAAACTATTTCACCCATTTTATTACGTAAGCAAAACTCTGAATAGTGCCCAGTGAAATTATACAATCACTGAACAAGAATTGCTCGCAATGGTCTATGCATTTGAAAAGTTCCGGGCATACTTGCTAGGCACCAAAGTAATAGTACACACTGATCATACTGCACTCCGCTACTTGATAGCAAAGAAAGATGCAAAACCAATATTGATAAGGTGGGTGCTAATATTACAAGAGTTTGATTTTGAGGTAAAAGATCGAAAAGGCTGAGAAAATCAAGTGGCCGACCACTTATCAAGGTTGGAAGGAAGGGAAGATGCCGAGAGTGAGGTCAACATAGATGACTCCTTCCTCGACGAATAGATATTTGCTATATCTCTCAAACCGACAGCATGGTATACAAATTTTGTAAATTACATTGTGAGTGGATTGATACCGGATGAGCTGACCTTTTACCAACAAAAGAGATTCATGTTCGACGTTAAAAAATACTTTTGGGATAAACCATGCTTGTTTTGAGAATGTGCTAACCATGTTATTATACTTTTGGGATAAACCATGCTTGTTTTGAGAATGTGCTAACCATGTTATTAGGAGGTGTGTTTCGGAAGAAGAAGCGGTAGAAATTCTCCATGCTTGCCATGCATCTCCAGTAGGAGGTCACCATAGTGGTATTTGCACTGCCGCTAAAGTCCTCCAAAGTGGTTATTACTGGCCGTCCCTATACAAGGATGTACATGAATTTGTGAAGAAATGCTCTCAATGTCAGCAGCTAGGTAGAGTGTCAAGAAGGCACGAGTTGCCTCTCACTCCTATTTTGGAAGTCGAGCTATTTGATGTATGGGGGGATCAATTTCATGAGCCCATTTGTGTGCTCATTTGGAAATAAATATATCTTGGTGGTTGTAGATTATATCTCCAAATGGGTGGAAGCAGTCACACTTCCAAACAACGAAGGAAAAAGTGTTGTCCAATTTCTGAAACGCTACATCTTCGCAAGAGTTGGCACTCCTAGTGCAATCATTAGCGAAAGGGGGTCCCTCTTTTGCAACAGGTGGTTTTCAATGACAATGAGCAAATATGGGGTCCCCGTATAATCCCCAAATAAGTTGCCAAGTCGAAGTGTCAAATCGGGAAATCAAAAGCATCCTGGCAAAGTCGGTAAATTCCAACAAAACTGACTGGTCTAGAAAACTCAATGATGCATTATGGGCATATCGGACCGCTTACAAATAACCTATCGGTATGTCTCCATATCAGTTGGTTTATGGTAAGGCTTGTCATTTGCCCATCGAGCTAGAACACAAAGCATTATGGGCATTGAAAGCTTTAAATTTGGACTGGTAAAAAATTTCAAGAGAGAGGGTAGATCAGTTAAACGAATTGGATGAATTTAGACTCAGATTGTATGAAAGTCCAGCTATCTACAAAGAAAAGATGAAGAAATGGCATGATGCTCAGATACTCAAGCAGGACTTCAAGGTAGGAGATTGGGTTTTGTTATACAACTCTCGACTTAGACTCTTTCTTGGAAAGCTCAAATCCAAATGGTCTGGACCTTTTAGAGTAATGCGAGTGTTCACCAATAGTGCTATAGAAGTTAAAGATTAGGAAAGACCTCCATTTAAAGTGAACGGTTAATGTTTGAAATTATATTTTGGGGATTGTCAAGAGATTTCTTTGGTTGAAGTGGTGTATTTGGAAGACGCCTGAAGGCGCTGTTATGTCGTGCCACGGCGTTAACTAAGGCGCTGTTTGGAAGGCAACCCAAAATCGTTTATTGCTTTCTTTTTCTTTGATAAAATAATGGTGTGTTGTTTGTATAGGTTAAAGTATGAGAAGTGTTCGAAAAAGTGAAGGATGGCAAATAATAGATCCAGTCGGTGAGTTGCCGAAGAGTTCGGTGAATTCGACCTTATCCGTCATTTGACTCAAGACATCATCAACATTAGAGTCTATAAAACTAGGTGAGTTTGGAAATTATTGGTGAATTGCCGACCATGTCGGTGATCACAATGGAAACTGCCGTTTAGAGCCCCCAAAAAATAGAGGTTTTGTAAATTTCGGTGAATATACTAAACAGTTGGCATTTGGCTGAGTGAGTAGGCGAGCTTGACTAATGTCACCGAGTAGGCGAAAATTGGATGGTTTTTGCAAGCTAAAGGTTTAAAAGTTTCAACTTCATTCACTTTCCCTCACTTTTTATCTGTCCAAACTAACACCTACACCCTAGTTTCTATATTTTTTGCACTTTTAGCGCATTTTAGTTGTTGAATTATGCTCGGACTTGGATTACATTGCCATTGTTCCCCCTGAGGCAATTTCGAGCACTGATGCCCAGATTCAAAGTGACATATCGGGCACTGATGCCCAGACAGATGGAGAGACTTCTTAGACAGGATCCCTTCTTTACCTCCCTCTCTATCTTCTAATTGACTTGCTAGATATTTTTATTTGCATTTGAGGACAAATGCTTTTATTTGTGGTGGGGTGAGGCCCACCTTTGTGTGCTATTTGATGTTCGTATGTCGTGTATACTTGGGCGTTGTGCTTAAATTATGTTAAATACTGCTTTTCGGTTGATGTTTGAGCTTATGGTTCCTTTTGTTTTAAATTGCAAAATGGTTTTTTCACCCGTCCAAAAATTTTTGCTACCTCTCGTGTGTTGAATGTGGCTATTCTTTTGCAAAATTTAAGTCTCATTCCGATCAATACCGATGACTTGAATAGTATTCTCAATCGAACAAACATGAATGTACGGCTATGATGAGGCCAAATAAAGTTGTAAGACAATATGTGAACTCTTTGCATCTCGTTGTGATTAGCCATTTATCAAATCGATTCTCTTGTGATGATCATTGCACACTAGCGAAAGTGTGAAGTCTTGTTTGATTGTAGTGTCAATGCCTAGTGTGATGAGCTTACTTTGAACCATGCATGATAGATCCTAGAATTTGCCCCGTTGGTCTGGTCAACTAAGTGATGCTATCTATTGATATGATCTTAGAAAACTTCTAAGAGTGTGAGCCAATTTGACATATATCTCTTTTGTGACTTACCTTGTGAGTGTGTGAACCGCTTTTGAACACCCCTTGAGCCTTACCCTTCTTTGGACGAAACTTGATGAAAACTAGACCTTTCTTAATCCACTACATATACTCCTCTTGAATTGTGGTTAATTGAATAGCCAACATAGGCCAAAAGGCTAAGTTAGGGGTGTGGTGAAAAGATAAGGGCAAGTCAAGAAGTGCAAGGAAAGTCTCCTCTTACCCATGGTTTTGAGAAAAATAGAATCCCTTTATATAAAAAAAAGAGAAAGAAAAAGAAAAATAATGAAAAAGAAAGTTGTGGAATAAAGTACAAAAGAAATGGGGTTCCCAAACAATCCATGGAAAGTGAAAAATAGGATGACTTATGAGCACTAAAGAAAATGATGAAGGAAAAGGTAAGGAAGTGTTGTGAGTACCACATTTCATGAGGATGAAAGTCATTAAGCCTAAATGACCATACCTTTGCACTTAGCCCCATTACAGGCCTTGAAAAGACCTTTTTGATCTTGAGTGAGCTGAAACAACTGTTGACTGGAAAATATCCAGTGGTTGTTTGAGGCATCTCAGGCATGTCTGGGATTTCCACTGTTTCGAAAACCATGGACACATCGGTGGACTTCAGGTGGTTTATGTCTTTTTGTTGTTCAGCAATGGAAGATTTTAAGGCCATCACCTCATCTGTGGACCCTTGGTTGTGCTCACACACAACTATCCTGACCGCTAGGGCATCAATGGTAGTGCTCAGAGGTATCACAACATTAGTTAGGGCAATCTGAATTATGCCTAGAACAGAGGCCTCTAGGCAAGTAGCTCAATGATCAACAGCTAGGGCCAGCTGTCCCATTTAGAGTATGGACGCCCGTGTGAGTGGAAGTCGGGGAACAATAGCAATAATGGTGGTTCTTGGTGATCGAGTAGTAGCAGAATAACCTAGAGAATTAGTAGGAGTCACAGTGGCAATGGATATACCTAAAGGCCCACGGGCTAGAGTAGGCAGAGGTGCCTTTGCAGGCGATGATTTTGTGTGACTAACTCCACCAGTGTTGCCTTCTTCCTTTCTGCTTGATCCTTAAGGTACTCATCTTCGATCCTCCAGATATTAGTAGAGGTTGTGGGAATCACTTCCACATCCTTCTTAGTATCTTGAGGCACTCGGGCTCGTTTGCATTATTATGTGATCAAGACTGGGAATGAAAGTGAGATTCGGCTTTGCTTTGCACGCATGAGTACCTTTGAAGCAATGATTGTTCCCAAATTTATCTGAGTCTCCTCTATGACGCAACCCAGGCAAGCTACCTTGGCGATGCGAAGGATCGAATCATTCTGGGATGACATAATTGCGCTGCTGATAAAACTGAACTAGAAGCTTGCGACTATGCTTAGTTCTTTCTTTTCAATCGGAACTCCTTCCGCCAACCACTTTGCAGTCTCATCTGCAATTACTGGGGCTAACCACTTTTTCATCTCATCTAACTACATTGTTCTAATCAAGTACTGGCAGTGAGCCCCAATGTTTGTGGACATGCCCAAGACTGCGTTGATTTCTTCACTATCACACTTCACCCTTCTATTTCTAACAACCACATAGTCAACTTCTTTGAAGGATGTTGCCAGTTGCTTTTGCTGGGGTATTAGTGCACTGTATACACTGTAGAACTCTCTTACCCATTTTGGAATATAAGGGCCATGGGGTTTGGTGAAGATTTGGAACTTGTGGTATCTCAAACATTCCATTATCTCTAGGTGCCTGTCGATAACTCCTTCTACGGACAGACACTTTTCCTCCAAAACTTTTCTCAGCCCCTCAGCCTTTACTCGATTCATAGATTTAGGTGAAGGACTTTGCACTGGAGGTGCTAATACCATTGTCTACTCTGGAACTGGAGGTGTAGTAGTGATAGGCTGGTAAATCCTGGCACTGGATGAATCATTCAGCTTCTTAATTCGCCGCTCAGCCTTTTGTGCTATTAGGATATCTTCCTTATCAGAACCCTCACCTTCACTTTTAGATTGGCTGGGCTCATTTCTATAAAAGTGATTACTCTCAGTGCTTGCATCTGACAATTCAAGGGTCTTGTGTTTGCCCTTCCCTTTTTCACCAGTTGTGGAAAGTTTAGCAACTTTGCTTTTGAACACGTCTGCATCCTCTTTGATTGTAATCCCATTTTTTTTACTTTGAGGTGGCTTGCTTCTTCCTACAACTTTAGATCTACCCTTTTTCGCAAAGAATCCGAAAGAAGTTAAAACAACTAAACCAAGTTCAGAGGGATGCAATTACAGACAAACTCGTTGAATATATCGGCGAGTCGCCAAGTTGCTTAGGCGATCATGACTTCATCCGCTGAAGGATGCAGTTTAGAAAGGTTCATGGATGAAGACAAAGGGCGACCAAGGAGACTTTCGGTGAGTCACCGACTGCTTTTGGAGATCAAGACTTACACTGATTACAAGTAGCATAAATTTAAAGGAGAGATGGAGTTCCTTGGGTGAACCGCCAAGTGCTTCGGCGAGCTCGCCTCAGCATGCTAAATAGTCTAAATTTATCAGAGAGGCACAGTACATAACATAGGATAAAATTATTTGAAATGAGAGCATAACTATCATAAGTAAATGCAGGGTTTGGAGAACCAACCTTTTGGGCATATTAGGTCAAGACTGTGATGCTAGGCAGCAAGTTATTACATATCCAAGCACTACTAAAGCAGCTAAAATACTTACAAGGTGCGAAAACTCTAAAAATACTAAAGAGGTGTGATTTTGCGAAAATCAAGAGTGAGAGAATATGAAAAAGGTTGAATGTCCAGACCTGTGGTTTTTATAAAATCCATCCAGATCTTATCTATTCGGCGACATTAGTTGGATTTTCCTTGCTACTCGGTGATCCGCCATATGCTCATCTATCTCACCGAGTTTTATAGGACCCTCAGTCAAAGTGAGGATCCAAATCGCAGTCTTTATAGCGGTCACCGATCTAGTCAGCGCTTCACCAGTTGGAGTTGTGTGATTCATCCTGTACTTTTCACAAACTTTTCATGCCCAATCCTACAAAATCAAAACACCTTTTTTTCAAAAATAACAAAATTAAAGCAGTTAAGGGTTTTGGGTTGCCTCCCAAACAATGCCTTAGTTAACGTCGTGGCACGACGCAGGTTAGCACCTAAATTTCACTTTTGAGGTTAGCCAAAATATCGTTTGGCAACCCATTACCTTGTGCCTAATGGAGATGAGGCATTACATGACCCAAGAGAGTTTCAATTAGATGGATAGATCTAGAGTGAGAACCGCTCATCTAGTTTAGCACTTCTATATTTTCCCTAATCTCCTCTACCACTCTATCTTTCTCATTTAGCTTTTAGAGAATGGTTACTAACATATCCTTAACACATTTATTTTCAATGTCCATTGATCTTCCCTACTCGGTAGGTGGCATGCATTTGCTCTTCTCTTTGGAGATTACCTCCAGTTCCTCGACCTTTTGGGTCAAGTTGTCCATCTGACCCAACAAGATAATCAATTGTTGCTCCTTCTCAGTATCCTTGTTGGTTTTGGCCACAAGATCAAGGAGTTTTGTTGCGGTCTCATAGGAGTATCTCTCAAGGCCACTTGGGATAAGTCGGTTGATTAATCCTCTGTTTCTGGGATTTTAGACTGTGATAGAAGCATTCTGTAGAACTAGATTGGGGATCTCGTGTGTTGGGCATTGCATTAATAGTGTTTTAAACCTTAGCCACAAGTCATGAAAAAGTTCTCCTTCTAGATGCTTGAAAGTCATGATGCGATCCGTGAACCTCATCACTTCTACTGGGAGGTACTCCATTGGTTCACCATCTTCGTCATGTATACTCATTACCCTGTCTTAACACATAAACAAGCTAGGCAAAACTAAAAATTAGGTAAGTAAACTACACCTAAGAAGAACAAAAATTCTACTAGTCTAAAAATTCTCAAATAACACCACTCCCCGGCAGCTGCGCCATTTTGATGCTTATCGTGACCAATGACACTAACCTACGGTACGAGTGTCTACGATTGTCGATAATATAGTAACCCAACCAAGGGTTGGGGTCATGTCCTAAGGGAGTGGTTTTGAGAATTAATAGAAGAATAAAATTTAGTTCTAATTAGTCGTAACTAAAGACATTAACGAGTAAAAACATAATAAATTAAAGGGGGTGACACGAAAGTGTCAAATATCAAATGGGGGTTTGTCACAAGTGTAATAAAAACAACAAAATTAGAAGGGGAGAGCAAGTATTGGGAGAAGTTCTTGGGGTGTGACCGCAATATAAATTGATATAAATCATTGAGTACATGCTTTCGATAGGAAATTTGCAAGCTAATAGTGACTAGGCTAAGCTTTAAATGGAAATAAGTTCCCTCTCGGGCAACTTACCCCATTTCAAATGGGTTCCTCTTAGACACCCATTTGCCACATGAAGGCAAGCCTATGCTTTACCCTACTCACTTTCTCGAGCTGAGTGTTAGGATATGGGACTAGGGCTCACCATCTTGGGCTGTACCACATGTCGACCCACTCCTTAGGCCATTTGTCTAGCGGTCTTGGTTTTGCGACCTCTCTCTCTCTCGTAAGCAGAAAATACATGGGTGGTTTTGTATGTGGAACTACGAACATATTAAATTAAACCAGAACCACTAGGTGAAATCACCATTAAACTACATCTAACCTATCATCAAATAAGACCCAACAATAATATCAACACATATTTGCTAAATCACACCCCAAGAATGGAGGTTTTTAGCCACATCAACATATAGAAATTTATACCTAAATGAGTTTGCATTCAAATCGGTATGAATATTTAAGTCTTGTTATAGGCCAAGAATGAAGAATCCAAGAGACCTAACTCCAAATCTAGAAGATGAAACCCTTTTCTTCTTCAAGTCTCCAAAACCCTCTCAATCATAGAGCAAAAGTATCCAAAAAGTACTATTCTATTGTGAAAATTATAATAGTTGTCTGACACTCTAAAAATTAATAAAGAGTTTAGTATTTATAGAATTCAGAAAATAGTACTGGCGGATCGCTCGTCGAGGTTAGTCGGAATCGCCTATTAACTCGGTGATTCACCCTTTAGTGTAGTTCATCGCCGTCTTGCACTAGCCTTCAGCATTGTCATGCTCTGTGTCATTGGGCGACATAGTACTGCTTCGCGAAACTATTCAACGAAATGCCGACTGCTCCTTTCATCGCCCTTTTAATCTTGCTCCTCCAGGGCTTCGCGTACTGGAACAAAAGGCAGAGTATGTCCCTTCTGCAAATCACCAAGTGTGCTTGGCGATGCTCAGTCTTCAGCTTCTTCATTCTTTTCAGCCTTTTTGTTCCTTTTTGCTCCTAAGTGTCCATGCTTAGACTAAAACTTCAAATACCTGAAACTTCAGTGTTTTCATCAGATATTTAGAATAAATAAGCATTTGAGGACACTATTTATAAGCCCTAAATGAGTCCAATTTGTGGACTCATCAATAATCCATACAATCTCAAGGAAGTAGGAAACCACATCTAATGCCCATCAATATACATAGTTCATCAACTCACATAAATATTGGGAGGAACTACCTTCTCCAACTCAAAGCAAGCTCAATACAACAATATGGAGCCAACATGTCATTTCATAAAAATCATAACTATGCATGTTCATCAATTCACCTCATGAAGTCAAGTATGCAACCTTCATAACAAAAATGCAAATCAACATGAGGAACGGACAAAGCATGAAAACTCAATTTATGCTAAACATGAATTCTCACAAGAACATGCACAACATAAGGAAATTATAAAGAACACTTATAGCACATATGACTTCCAAAATACCAAACTCAAGAAATTACTTAACTCAAGTTGGAATAGGAGTAGAAGGAAAAAGATGAGGATAACGGGACTTCATATCGGCCTCGGCCTCCCATGTTGCACCCTCAACTAAGTGATTTCTCCATAAGACTTTAACAGAAACTACCTCTTTGTTTCTTAACCTCTTCACTTGACGGTCCAAAATTTCCACCGGAACCTCTTCATAAGAAAGGTTCTCGTCAACTCCTAAACCGTCTAAAGGAAGGATGGACACCGGATCACCAATGCACTTCTTGAGCATGGAATCATGAAACACCGGGTGAACCGGAGCCAACTCATTTGGCAAGTCCAATTATATGCAACTTTCCCAATATGCTTTAAAATTTGATAAGGGCCCACATATTGGGGACTAAGCTTCCCCTTTTTACCAAATCTCATCACACCTTTCATAGGTGAGATTTTCAAGTAGACCCAATCACTAACTTCAAATTCAAGATCCCTCTTTCTAATGTCAGCATATGACTTTTGCCGCCTTTGGGTCATCTTCTACCTCTCTCTAATGAGTCAAACTTTCTTAATGGCCTCAAAAACTAGTTAGGGACCAATTAGAGCAAATTCACCTACTTCAAACCAACTAACCGGAGATCTACACCTCCTACTATAAAGGGCTTCAAACGGAGCCATGGCAATGCTTGAGTGGTAACTATTGTTGTAGGCAAACTCAATCAATGGGAGATGGTCGTCCCAACTACCCTTGAAATCTATCGCGCATGCCCTCAGCATGTCCTCTAAGGTTTGAATGGTGCGTTCCACTTGACCATCCATTTGAGGGTGGAAAGAGGTACTAAGTTTAACATTGGTACCTAGTCCCTTTTGGAATGCCTTCCAAAAATGTGAAGTAAATTGACTACCCCAATTCGAAATGATAGATGAGGGGACCCCATGCAACTTCACTATCTCATCGATGTACAACTTGGCATAGTCTTCCATCGAAAATGAAGTCTTGACGGGAATAAAGTGGGTTGATTTTGTCATCCTATCAACAATGACCCAAATAGAATCATGTTGCTTTTGAGTACGAGGTAACCCCACAATAAAATCCATATTCACATCCTCCCACTTCCAAGTGGGAGTATCTATATTTTTGGACAATCCTCCAGGCCTTTGATGCTCAGCCTTAACTTGTTCGCAATTTGGACACTTAGCTACGAAACCCGCTATATCCTTTGCCATACCATTTCACCAATAGACTTCCCATAGGTCACAGTACATCTTGGTGGCTCTGGATGAAATAGAATACCGTGAACCATGAGCCTCTTCTAAAATTTGCTCCCTTAAGCCATCAATATCCAGAAAGCTTCAATGGACTTATTGAGTACCGATTCTTTCAACTCCATCAAAATAGGATCAAGGTGTTGCTTTGACTTCACATCAACCACAAATGAGGATTCAAAATTGCGATGAACCGTGACACCACCGTTGGTGGAATCCACTAGTTGGACACCTAACAGGGCCAACCTATGTACGTCTCGAACTAACTCCTTTTTCTTATCTTCTATATGAGCCACACTACCCATGGACATTCGACTTAAGGCATCGGCAACTACATTGGCCTTGCCGGGGTGGCAAAGGACACTCATATCATAATCCTTCAAAAGTTCTAACTACCTTCTTTGTCGGAGATTCAAGTCTTTTTCGCTAAACACATATTGGAGACTCTTGTGGTCGGTGAACACATCAACATGCACCCCATATAGATAATGTCTCCATATTTTCAAAGCAAAAACCATTGCTACCAACTCGAGATCATGATTGGGATAGTTCTTCTCATGTATCTTGAGTTACCTCAAAGCATAGGCAATTACTTTCCCATGTTGCATAAGGACGCATCCTAAACCCACTTGAGAAGCATCACAATATACTACAAAACCCATCGGTACCCTCTGGTAAGGTCAAAACCAGAGTGGAGGTGAGTTTATCTTTCAATTCTTGAAAATTCTTCTCACAAGCTTCCAACCATAGAAATTTAGCCTTCTTTTGAGTTAAGGCCATCAATGGAGAAGCAATAGAGGAGAAACCCTCAAAAAACCTCCTATAGTAGCCGGCCAAACCCAAAAAGCTTCTAATATATGTAGGTGTTAGAGGTTTTGGCCAACCTTTTACCGCATCCGTCTTCTTTGGATCTACCTCAATACCCTTGCTTGACACAATATGACCAAGGAAGGCAACCGACCTTAGCCAAAACTCATATTTATTAAACTTAGCATACAATTGGTTATCCTTGAGGACTTGCAACACCACTCTCAAATGGTCCATATGGTCACTCTCACCTTAGAATAGATCAAGATATCATCGATAAACACAATTATGAACTTGTCAAGATATTCTCAAAAAACCCTATTCATAAGGTCCATAAAAGCCGTAGGGGCATTCGTTAGACCGAAAGACATTACTAGGAACTCATAGTGACCATATCTTGTTTAGAAGGCCGTCCTAGGAATGTCAACCCCAAGATCCTTAGTTGATGGTAACCTGAATGAGGATCTATCTTGGAGAAATAGTTAGCCCCTTGAAGTTGATCAAACAAATCGTCAATCCTAGGAAGGGGATACTTATTCTTTATAGTGACCTTGTTCAATTGGTGGTAATAAATACACATCCTAAGGGACCTATCTTTATTTTTCACAAATAAAACCGAAGCACCCCATGGAGATATGCTTGGTTGAATAAAGCCCTTGTCTAACAAGTCCTTGAGTTGCTCCTTTAACTCTTTCAATTCAGTCGGAGCCATTCTATAGGGAGGGATGGATATGGGTTGTGTATCTGGCAAAATATCAATGCTGAAGTTTATTTCCCATTCAGGAGGAATGCCGGGCAAGTCATCGGGAAAGACTTCCGAAAACTCTTTCACCATGGGGACCGACTCTAATGAAGGGACCTTGGACTCAACATCCATAACCCTAACAATATGATACATACACCCCTTGGAGATCATTTTCCTAGCTTTTAGATATACACATATTGACCTCTAGGAATATAATTTCCCCCCTTCCACTCTAAAATTGGCTCCTTTGGAAATTGAAGTTTGACCACTCGGGTCCTACAATCTATTGAAGTATAACATGCATGGAACCAACCCATACCCAAAATTACATCAAAATCAAGCATGTCTAATTCTACCAAATCAACCAAAGTGACTTTATGAGACAAAGAAATAGGAAAACTCCTATAAAATCTTTTTGCCACTACCGAGTCACCAACCGGGGTAGACACCAAAAAAGGTTCTTCTAATACATCGGGGAGTATTTCAAATTTCATAGCCACAAAAGGTGTAACAAAAGACAATGTGCCACCGGGGTCTAATAATGCATAAACATCAATGGAAAAGACTTGCAACATACCCGTTACAATATCCGGCAAGCTCTCTTGGTCACCTCATGATTGGAGAGCATAAAAGTGGTTCTTCTTGGGAGCATCGGAATTTGAGCCACTTGGAGGGACTTGCTTGCCCTCTCTCCCTTGAACATTTAGCATAGGACAATCTCTCTTCATATGACCGCTCTTCCCATAACTAAAGCAACCATCCGTGCCAACTAGGCACTTGCCTTCATGCTTCTTGCCACACTTTGCACAACTAGGTCTTTCAACATAAGAGCTACCACTATTACCTCCTTTTGGCTTAGGGTTAGACACCCTATCTTTGTTGACCCTTGGAGTGCTAGATGAGCCTTGGTTTGAAAACCTCTTCTTGAACCTTGGTTTACCTTGAACCTCAAACATACCCTTGGAAGAATTTCCATCATCGGTCCTTGCCCTTTTTACTTCTCTATTCACTTGTTTGAGCTTTTGTTCCTCAATTTGCTTGGCATGAACTATAAGACGTGAAATATTCATACTTGGGATGAGCATTGCCGAACGACATTCATTGATTACCAAGTCGGATATTCCCATAACAAATTTGTTCATCTTGGCCCTAGAGTCAGCCACTAAGGTTGGAGCATATTTAGACAATTGGGTGAACTTAAGGCCATACTCCTTCACACTTATTCGAGGGCCGCGACACTTTTAAAGCTTTCTTTCTTTCAGTTTTTAGATATTGTATGTGGTCTATGAGTCACATCCTAACCACTTCCTTTTTTTAAGTAATAGATTGCTTATTAAGACAATGTTAGACTTCTACTTTGTCAAATATTTTTAGGATTTAAGATTGTCACGACCCCGAGAGGACCCCCTAGTCGTAACACAGCGTACTCAACCCCAAAGGGGTCTTATACAAGTCTCATAGCATTCATTCATCTTATATGTAATAAAAATAGTGTGGAATTAAAACTTTTCTTAATAAAACCAACAATCAAAAACTCATTTATAAAGCAACAGAATACTAAGTCTCACATGTCCATCTTAGACAAAACTTTATACGAGATAGGGTCACGGCCCTCTACAATCGAAGTCTTAACAATAGTCTTAAAACTTAAAAGAACTAGAACAATAAAAGTCTTTATCCCCAACCTATGAGGACATACCCAAAATGTCTTGGAGAACTCTTTTCCAAGCTTGACTAGGGAGAAAAAAATTGAGTGCCAATCCCTACACTTCATAAGAGCAAAGAAAATATGGGTTAGCAAACAAAATGTACTAAGTATGATAGCCATGCAAAAACATGTTTAAAAAGGGCATTCATTTGAAAATCATTCTTTTATGCCATTTTGATAAAAACTTCATGCAATACAAGTATAAGAGTCATAATACTCAATCACAATAAACATACAAGTTATTGTTCACATTAACACATAGTCCACATATAAACCATTCCTTTACCTTTAACCATTCACCTCAAGTAACCCTTAGGCAACACTTTGTAAAATGTATGAATAGCGTCCCATACCACCATCCACACCAAAGCATCACCCTAAGGTAACCAAAGGTGAACTCATCATACAACCTTTCCATCCTTACACAATAGTCACATATAAGAGACACAACAATACATAAGATATAAGCATCACATAAGGACCATCACCTAAGATAACTCTAAGTCATACTTATGCCATTTGCAAGTAGCATCCCATACTACTACTCACAATAAGTGCTCATTTGAAGTCACCATAGACTAGGCACATTCATACTCATCAAGTCCTAACAAGGAAGTACTCATATATATAATCTAAGTATAGCATGCATTCTTTCATTACACATATAAGCATCTAAGTCACTTATTCATTAACTTCATTAAGAACACCTTCGTTCATTAATACATAAGATCAACATTCTTCATTAACATGATCATAAGAGTCCATTCATTGCATTAATATTATAAGGAAGACACCATAACCTCCTTCAAATGCCTACTCGTGCAACACATAGATGGCGTCCCATACCGCCACCCTCACTAAGTGATACATCCTTAAGAAACCATAGTTCATTAACATTCTTTGTGGGGGTAAGCCTTAACCGACATAGACCATGAAGCTTGACATAGAATCCCAGTGTCACCCTCACCGAATAAGGGATTCCGAATTGCCTAAGTTAGGACCATTGTTCTTTAGCTTAAGTGGATCCACTAGTTATACCTATGTGGGCACATAGTTATGGGATAGGGAGATTGCTACTAGATACCCCGCCTCAATTCACAGACAAGCATCCATCTCAAGAGATTGATACTAAGTACCCTTTCTCAACTCACGGATGAGCACCCATCTCAAACCATATCCTCTCGGTGCTTAGCATTATTCCCCACGAAGTATATTACATTCATTACATTAGTTCATTATAAGATAAAGCATTTCTACTAGATATCCCGCCTCAATTCACGGATGAGCATCCATCCCAAACACAACATTCATTTATTCATTGGAAAGCTCATAGATTCAAAGATTAGAATATCCTTTCACCTAAGAACCCCCTTATTGTAAGAAAGTTCTTTCATAACAAGTCATTAACCTTCATTAGAGTACAATTTAGTATAGCCTTTCAATAGACTCAACATTCATTAACATTATCACAATGAACTTCATTCATTCATTCATTCAAGTATGTGTGTATGTGAGAATAGCCCTTTCACATTTTCACCATCATTCACAATGTTAGTAGAGAGATAATATTCAATCCTAACACAATTAGCTTCTAAACATGATCATCTTTCATTCATTTAGATCACACACATGCTTTGCATCACATTTATATATACAACGTCATGATAATACTTCAATTCCTCACACTATGCCTAAAAGGCCATGAGCACAATGTACATAGTAAGTAAACACCTCTACCTTTCAAGTGGATCATCATACAAAGTCAGTGAACAGCTCCACCTTTCAAGTAGATCAATAGCACGAGCATAATTCTAAATCAACATGAAATTAGGTCATCGCTTGCCCTTTCAAGACAGTGATCATAAGTCACCAACAAACCTTTAACTAAACAATTTGGCATGAATAGTAATTCAATTCAACAATCTAAATCAATTAAGGTATAAGCCATCAACATTCATTCACGATCAACAAACCCATTTCATAAGACACTATTTAATAATTGAGAGGAATCATGGGTTCATAGAGTAAAATCATCAATTAAACATCAATATAATTATAATTTGACATTAGTAAACCTTTAAAATCATTTGATGAAAGAACCCATCATATTGATTGAAAACCTAGATTTTCATGATTTGAAATCTTCTTTGAATTGGCTCCTTCAATGGAAAATTATACAAGGATCAAGACTACCATACCTTGCTAATGCTTCCCACGAAATCCCCTTGAAAATCCTTTGGAAACCTTGAAGAAATTGACCATGGGATCTTGGAGTCTTCAGCTTCTATGGAGGTTCTAAAGAGAGTCTTTCGAAGGGGAAGGGTAGTTTTAATTTGGGGTTTTGTTATAATGGAATGTAAAATAGAGTTTAAAACTTTTAATACTCTTAAAATAACTTAATAAACTTAAAATAACCATCCCCTAACTTATTAGGATTGGGGTGAATTTACCAATTCACCCCCACCAAGGCCAAACCCAAACCTAATTGCAGGTCTCACTCACGAGACCCCCATCCATGGACCGTGAATGGGTTGACGGAGCTATGTTGTCCTTCCGTGGTTAGTGGCTGTGGCCTATTTTGGGGTCCTTGACCTGTAGAGGCCATCCACGGGGCGTGGATGGACCTACGGAAGGGGGGGGAGGTGTGGACCCTTCCGTAGGTCACCCCTTTTGGCCAACTTTTTATCTCAAGGGGTCTTGGGTGTTAGACTTAGGGTCCTCCTCAAGGACCCCTAGGGTGGTCCTTGGGGAATCATACCTTGACTTTTGACCCCTAAACCCCTCAACCATGACTCGGGACAACATCAAACACCATCAAATCTCACATCAAACTCAAACACACACATATTAGTTTTTAGTTTCACTAGTTCATTTTTAGGGCCGTTACAAAGACTGTTTCTTTGAGATCTTTGCTTCTATTATCGTGTATGATGTAAGCTAAGTGGCTTGTGTACGACCTCTCAAGGTTCTATACGTTATATTATTCCTAGGTTATACTTTTGGTGGTGACAAAGACTTACAATCACCTAAAATTTATCTTTCGATTATCTAATACTTTTTGGCTCTAGTCTATGTGCATAAGTTTCAACTTGTCAATTTTGATATTTTTCTTCAATTTATAATTGTTTGTCATATGTTGCAATAGATTATATTTCTATTGGAAATTTCTCACACATAGTTGACAAATGTACCATCACATATGCCGATTCTGTTGGAACCTATGCACACTTATGTGTGATCATTTTCAATAGATGGGTCATATGTTGCAACAAATGTGTAAACTTGCATCTACTTTTGTGTTGTATTTCAAAATGGTTGTCATATAAGATGATAGTTAATCATTATCTATAGTGTTATAATATTGCTCATTACTAAATTTAGGTTAAATATAACAATCTTCATCAAATAAATGAATTATCAATCGATGTAAGATAATACCATTAGTTGATCGTCTAGTTAGTTATGATTATGATTTGTGATATAATACAATATTTAATCATTATATATAGTGTTATTACATCATTAATTACTAAATTAAGGCTAAATGTAACAATCTTCAACAAATTAGTGTATCATAAATCCATCAAATTGACATATATTGCAACAGATGTCTATTATGTTGGAAATTTACCATACAAAATTGACATATGTACCCCAACATATGCCAATTATGTTGCAATATATGCTTATTTTGTTGGAACATATTCACACTCCTGTGTGGTAATTTTCAACAGATGGGTCATATGTTGCAACATATGCGTAACCTTACATGTCATTTTTTTATTGTAATTCAATATTATTGTGGTATAATACAATAATTAATCATTACTTATAGTGGTATAACATCATCTAATGACTAACAAAAGGATTAACAATACATGCATAAATACTATTCTAGAATTACTTAATTATTAGTCATACTTTGTTAATTGATCATGGTTCCCACAACCCTAGTTGTGGATTTAGCTACTCATGCTTGAGAATTCACAATTCATATTGTTGTTAATAAGAAGAATCATGAACTTACAATCAATATAGATTTATACAGAAATTTTGAATTGAAAATCAAAAGAAAATTGCATAAACGGGATCCAAGAATTAAATTGCTAAAGTGTTTGCAAAATAATTCCCAAAGCATAGAACAAAAGTCTCCAAAAAGGTCTAATTCCCAAAAACGTAAATTACAACTTGTTTTTATAGTAGACAAGTCCTAAAAAAGTAGGAAAAAGAAATAATGAAAATTTGGTTCAGACGCGATTTTGATCGACGACACGAACAATGAATCGTGGTTCACCTCGTGGGTTAGCAGCTAGTAAAATATTCAAGAACTTCAAATGACAGTTGCCACCTACAATCCATGGATTGTACAACGGGCCATCCTATTCATCCGTGGTTTATGTACTCGAACTCAACTCTCTAATCAAAACAACAGTCGTGCAAGATGGTTTGTCATTCAAGTTACGGTGCATCATTTGCCTCATAGTTGCACACTTGTTCAAACTTCCTTGAACTCACTTTACGCCTCCCCACCTACAGCCCGTCAACGGAACAAAGGTCCGTTGTTTGATTTGTGAAATGCTGCTTCTACCATTTCAGTTCTTTTCTCTCTCTCAACCGCTCTGAACCTATTTCCTGCAAAAAAGAACTATATAAAATCCACCATATCTAAAAGCAAAATGCCCAAGACTCACACAACTTCAAGTGAAATGCATAAAAAATATCCTAAACTCACGGTATATCCACACCCTCAACTTAAAATTGTTGTTTATCCTCAAGCAACACACTAGCTCTAAACGACACTTATGTAGAAGCAAACATACAAACTCCAGCAATCACATGGCTCTCTCAATCAATTATCTTACTTAAAGCAAATCCTATTTTAGACTCAATAAGCTAACTAATGCAGATCAAAACATAACATGGACAGACCAATAGATATCACCACACACTTTTTCAACAATCACCAAGGTACCAACTTTGCAACAATGTAACTAGTGCCCTTACACCAAAGAAATCCTTTTTAACACAAGATCTGATATTTTAGCTTAAGGATTTAGTAAACACTCATGCTCAGAAGTGCATTCAAGTACAGTTAGTTCTCAATACCATAAGCTTACCCTTATTTTCAGTGCATAGACGCTCCAAACTGGTCACTAGGGTCAATGTCGGGCTTTCTTAGCTTGTAACGTAGGCTCAAGGTCAACTAGGATACATTTGGGTTTTTTTAGTGACTTTTTCTGCCCTCCTTGATATTACATTGGCTATTTACCTCTTTTCTCAACCAGTTCTGACATCTTTTTGTTTTCTGCTCTTTTCCTTGACTTATTTCAGCACCGATGTAACTTTGACTTTTTTGTTCTTCTTTTTCTCTTTTCTTTTTTCTCTCACTTCTTCTTTCATTGTTATTCAGCATCATTATCACTATTTTGTTTCTTTTGAATTAAGTCACACCTCTTACTATTTTTTTCTTCTTCTCCACACAACTCTTTCCATACCCCTTTTATATAAGTTTCCTTTTTCATAGCCATCCTCAACTTATGTATTTTGCATGAGTTGAGGTGCACGATGTCCTAGGTCAGACCAAGGCTGAGATTAAGGTAACTTCGGAATTAGCCACCCTCAACTTAAGCTTTTGGCTTGAGTTAAGGTGCACAATGTCCAATGAGGGACCAGGGCCAAAATAAATTTTTAGGGATGGTGAGTTAGGTGTATTAAATGAAGCGGTATTCATTAGGCTCAAAGATTTAGATAGAAGGGAGAATTTATTTCTTTTGGTTGGATCCTTTTAGGCTTAAGTGGACTTATTTGAACAAGGGTCTATGATTGTTTCCCAATTCCCAGCCTAGATTATCTTAACAGGACTAATGAGGCAAGTTCTAGATTGGCACACACTACATGAACATACAAAATCACCTCACACACACTTGGCACATTGTTTCATTATCGAATCATTGTAGAACCATGTTCAAGTTCTAGCTTATGCCATTCTATCATATTGGGTTCTATCATGTAACATGAAGATCCAACACATTCAACTCATTAAGCACATAGATCTAGCACATTTCAAAATTTCGGACATGTATCAATTTTCATGCTCTTATGACATCATACTTTCATTCTTTCAATCTAGTTCTACACTTATACACTCTTAAACATGCTGGTTCAATAATAATATAAAGCAGTCCCTTGAGGAACACAAGCAAGAAAACCCCATGGGAGGGTTGTGAGTTGGGTTACTTAGACTTCACCCTACCACTCACAACTCGTTCACCATATCCCTATGAAAAAATGGTGCCCTTACCCTCAATGCATAAAAAAAAAAAAAAAACAAAAGATGAAGCAAACTTGTGGTGCATAAGCACTAAAGACCCATAAAGAAGAGGGTGGGTCCAATTTCCCTAAACCCGCTGGATCAACAATAGTGATGCCCTCTTTAGTGCCCTCATCAACAATTGGCTCACCATCAGTAGTGCCCCTCGATTTGGATAGGCTAACACATATCTCACGGGCCCTTCACTACCGCAACTCCTTATTTACAAGAAACTGTCTATGGGATGCCTCCAACTGCTGCCGCTCTCTCTTTTGTGCTCGTCGAGCGCTTCCCAGCCGCATGGGAAGGGTCAAGTGTAGGAATATCATCACCAAATAGAGCACTTAGCACCAAATCATATGCCTCCACCATATGTATGGTCTCGGAGACAGCCCCAACAGGAGCTAGAAGAACATCAACATTAGAGTGGAGCCTACCCAACTCTGTCTGGAAAGTAGTAATATCCATAGTGGTCCAGGCCTCTCTAACACCCTCAGCTCGAATGCATTTAGCCTCTTGTGGACCGCCTAAATCTTCACATCCATCATCCTCTTCATGCACGCCTCTAACTCCTTCATGGACCTCTGCAAACATGGTCGCATATGCTGCAGTAGTGTGGCCATCTAAGTCTCCAACTTATGGACTTGGGACAGAGGTACTAGAATGGTCCCCGAAGGGGGAGTGGCTTTTGAAGAGCTCGTAGCCCGAATGGTGGCAATTGATGGAGAGCCAGTGCCTTGGCCGTAGTGGCAGGTATAAAAGCGTCTTTAGCCTATGCCACTATAGCCTACTCAACATCTCGAACTAAATCAATACCCAGAGGAGGAACTGCAACTCGTGTACTTTGAGGTGGGGCAGCGGGGTTTGTGTAATTGTGTATTAGCCCAACGTCAATAGTCTTGCTCACCTCGATCAACCTATCACAGTGCTAGATCAGCACAGTAGAGTGTCTGCACATGTGGAAGATCAAGCATGGAAAGGGCAAAGTAGTAGTCCTTTGGAAGGCCTTCTCATGAATCTCTGAAAGAATAAATTGAGCAAAATCAATCTCCAGCCTTACCAGTAGTGCAACAAGCATCACCGCACGATCCCAATGGACATTACTGTCTGCCTGTTTATGGGATAGTCTATGACGGATAATGGACCACCAAAATTTGGCCCCAAAAGTCAAAGTTGCTTTTCGGATAAGCAACTGCATATTCTGCACCCACTCGATGCTCTCTCCCTCCTCAGCGATGTGTCGAGCTATCCAAAAAAGTAGTGAATCCTTCTGCTCGGAGTCTCGGACTTCTCTACCTTAAACTATCCCCATCTGGTAATCGTACTCTGCCATATTAATAGGTGGAGCATATGACGGCCCGTAAATAAAATGGAAAATGGTAGACTTGGAAATGTCTATTGGGAGGCCCCACATCATAGTGGTCAGTAGAGGGGGCTTAGCCAAAGCCTTAGCTCCTAGTGGCAAGGAATTAGTAACTGCGGCGGCATGGGAGGCATAAAACTCCCGCACCATCTCCTCGCTTTATCTCCCCTAATTTTTGGCCATTGAGTCACACTTGTGTTGTAGGAATAGTTCATGGATGGTGGGAAAAGTGTGGAGGCTCCTTGTCAAAACCAGACGCTCCTTAGTAATAGGACGGGCAACCTTTTGGTGTTCATTCAATGCCTTCCCATCAACGTATATCTAGAACTTTCCCTCGACACACCACCTGTTTGGCTTTGTGGCGCTATGTACTAGCTTAACTCTCATAACGGGGGGTCTTGAGCATCCCCCGTGCTAATGGCATTAGAGAAAAAGCGGATGTACCACTACAATTATAGCAAAAATATGACTCTATGTCGGACTGCGACTGTGACAACCCAAAAAACTAGTAGGTGGAACTAGAGCCTTATGAGTATGTTGTTGAGTTTGATGTGGGATTTTATGAAGTAAAATGAGTTTCTAAGCTTAGGTTGAGGTGTTTAGTGGCTAAACGTCAAGGTACGACTCCCTAAGGACCAACCAAGGGTCCTTAAGGAGGACCATAAAGTCTAAACCCCAAAGCTACCCAAGAACCAAAAAGTTGTAAGAAAAAATGAGGACATACGGATGGGACCTACTGGGCGTAGGTCCATCCATGCCCCGTAGGGCTTGGTCGTAGGTCAAGACCACCATATGAGGAGTTGTTAAACCCACCCACGGACCTGCAGGACGGGGCACGGTCCGTGGGTCAAGTGGCGTAGGTCACCCCTAAAGTGTCTGCCTAGGCTTTGCCAAGGCTTAAACATTTTAGGTAATTCCTTTTCAATTAGTTTTAAGTAGGGGATGTTTAATATAATCTTTATACATATATATATATATATATATATAAATTATTTTAAGTCATTAAACACCCTATTAACTCATTATGTCTCAAGACCCCAAATCATAACCAACTTCCCTCTCCAAATATTCTCTCTCTAAAACTCCATTCAAGAACAAGAAGAAGGTCAAGTCTAGGGGTCAAGGAGCAGCCCTTTCTCTTCAAACTTGTGTGGAAATCTTCATAAGGTATGGTGGCTTTTCATCTATGGGTAGTCTTCACCCATATATTTCCTTCAAAACTTGATTTCAAAACTTTCAATTTCCCCCAAAAGCTAGGTTTCAATCTAAGTCATGGGTTCTATTTTAAAACACTTTCAATTGTTAATTTATGCTTGATTATGGTGGAGTATGGGTGAATTAATGATTAATTGTTGATTTAGGATAAAATCTCCCCAACAACCCATGAATCCACATATTTACTAAGTTGTGAATTCATGATGTGGGTTGATTGATTAAGGAAGCATGTGAATAAATTATGTTTGTAGTGAACATAGTTATGTAGAAAATAAATTCCTATCATTGGCTAGATTGTACATCTTGGGTTGCCTCCGTAGTGGTGCTTGATTTAACGTCGCAGCACGACACAGACCTCTTGATTATTGAGACTTTATCAAGACCCCATCTCTCTATCACCTCATTGACACTCTTAGATTGCTCTAAATAGATCTTTAAATGCTAACTGTTCACCTTGAACCTCGATCCTTCCTTATTCTCGAGTTCAACTGCTCCATGTGGAAACACTTGAGTTACTTTGAATGGCCCGGTCCACCTTGACTTGAGATTGCCATGAAACGAGCACAACCTTGAGTTAAATAATAACACTAGATCATCGGGAGCAAATTCATGCTTGTCGATCTTTTGATCATGGTACTTCTTCATCTTTTCCTTGTACAAGGCTGAACTTTCATATGATTTTAGGTGAAACTGATCGAGCCCATTCATGTCATTCAATCTTTGACTTGATGCGGCGCCCCAATCCAAATTTAGCTTCTTAAGTGCCCACGTCACTTTGTGCTCTAGCTCTATAGGCAAATAACAAGAATTCCCATATACAAGTTGGTAAGGGGACATGCCTATGGGTGTTTTGAATGCAGTGCGATAAGCCCATAGAGCATCATCAAGCCTACTTAACCAATCACTTTTATTGGCATTCACAGTCTTCGCAAGGATTTTTGTTATCTCTCAATTTAAAACTTCAACTTGCCCACTCGACTGCTGATGATAAGGGGTTGCTACGCTATAATGAATACCATACTTATCAAGCAATGCCTTGACCAACTTATTACAAAAGAAAGAACCTCCATCGCTGATAATTGCCCTTGGTGTAGCAAATCTGGAGAAAATATTCCTTTTTAGGAATGCGGTGACACTCTTTCCCTTGTTGTTTGAAAGCACAACAGCTTCCACCCATTTAGATATATAGTCAACCGCTAAAAGAATATACTGCATCCCATTCAAACTCACAAATGGACCCATGACGTCAAGACCCCAAACGTCAAATAGCTCAATCACCAATATTTGTTTCATTGGTAGTTCTTGCTTCCTCAAAAACCCACCTTCTTGTTGGCAACGATCACAAGACTTGGCAAAATCATGAGCATCTTGGTTGATGGTAGGCCAGTAATATCCACACTGCAAAAAAAAAAATTAGCAGTCTGAATACCACTATAGTGCCCATTGACAGGTGATGAATGACACGTCTATAGTATACTCATCATCTTAACCTCGGGCACGTAGCGATGAATAATTCCATCACCACAAACATGAAACAAGTAAGACTCTTACCGAAATAATTTCTTCACATCAGACATGAACTTTCTCCTTCGGTGGAATTTCAAATCCTACGACACCAAATCACTTGCCAAATAGTTAGCAAAGTCTGCAAACCAAGGGATAAGGTCATAAGAAGCAGCCAATATCCACTCATCAGGGAATGCATCATTAATCTCAACTCCATCATCAAGCTTGATTATAGCTTCCTACTCTAATCCGGATATGTAATCGGCAACCTGATTTTCTATTCCTTTCCTATCTTTCACCTCAAAGTTGAACTCTTGCAACAATAACACCCATCGAATCAATCTCGGTTTTTCATCCTTCTTAGCCATAAGATACCTCAATGCATAATTATCACTATGCACAATAACCTTAGTACCAAGCAAATAGGATCTAAACTTCTCAAATGTGAAAACCACGACAAGCAGTTCCTATTCAGTCAAAGTATAGTTCTTTTGAAAAACATTCAAAGCTTTGCTCGCATAGTAAATAGGATGAAGATTTTTCTCTCGCCTCTGTCCTTATACTACGCCAAGACCTACCACACTTGCATCATATATCACTTCAAATGGTGGTCCCCAATCTTGTGAAATAAGGATAGATGCAGAAATCAATTTCTTTTTCAACTCCCCAAATGCTCACTGACAAGCATCATCAAACTCAAACTTACACTCCTTCTAAAGTAGCTTGCATAATAGGTGTGCAATTTTAGAGAAGTCCTTTATCAACCTCAGGTAGAAACATGCATGCCCAAGAAAACTTCTTACACTTTTACAGAGATGGGTGGTGGGAGTTTTTCTATTACTCCAACTTTAGCTCTATCAACTTCAATACCTTTCTGTGAAATTCGATGACCCAGAATATACCCTCATTCACGATAAAGTTGCATTTTTCTCGGTTGAGCACAAGATTGCACTTTTCACACCATTTTAGCACCTCAGCCAAATGAGTCAAACAATCATCAAACAAATCACTAACTACAGAGAAATCATCCATAAATACCTCTATCGTGTCCTCTACCATATCAGAAAATATAGAAATCATGCAACGTTGGAAGGTTGTCGAGGCATTACATAACCCAAACGACATTCTCTTGAAGGCAAAAGTCCCATAAGGACAAGTGAAAGTGATATTCGCTTAGTCTTCCAGAGCTATGTAGATCTAATTGTAGCCCGAAAACCCATCTAGAAAACAATACCAACCCTTTCCAACCAGTGGCGAAGCTACCTTGCAATGAAGGGGTTCATCTGAACCCCCTTTGGTGGAAAATTACATGATTTATACATGGTTAAAATAATTTTTTAGATATATATAGTAGATGTCGAACCCCCTTTGGCTACTTCGTGTGTCTATTTATTAGATTTTGAACGCTCTTATTGAAAATTATGGCTCCGCCATTATTTCCAGCAAGACGATCTAACATCTGATCCATGAACATCATTGGGAAGTGTTCTTTCTCAATCCATGCATTCAACTTTCAATAGTCCATACACGCTCTCCAAGTAGTTATCGGCCTCATTGGAACAAGCTCATTCTTAGCATTGGGAACCACAATGATTCCTCCTTTCTTTGGCACGCATTAAACTGGGTAGACCCAACTACTATCAGCAATAGAATATATAACTCCAACATCTAACCACTTAATGATATCCTTTTTCACAACCTCTTACATTGGGGTATTCAATCTCTTTTCATGCCCAATACATGGCTTGTTGTCCAGCATGAGTTGAATTTTGTGAGACCAAATGCCTGGTGGGATCCCTATAATGTCCACAATAGTCCATCTTATAGCCTTTTTAAACTACTTCAATACTGATATCAAATGCTCTATTTTCCCTTCACCTAAGTCGGCAACAATAATAACAGGAAAAGTGCTATTTTTCCCAAGAATAAATATGCAAGTGGGATGGAAGAACCTTAAGTTCTAGTTTTGGAGGCTCATCAACAGATTGTTTTGCTAGTGGGGTGTCTCGATTCTTCATGTATAATTCCAAATTCTTTGGTTTGAAACAAAACTAAGACCCATCAAGTGCAGCAACTAGCTCATCATAGTCATCAATACCGACACTGTCAAAATTTATCATCACAACTGCTAGTGCCTCAACACCTAACCTCTCTTCAATGGGCACTTCTAATTCTTGCAACATAGTATGATTGACCACCGATACTAATTTAAGATCACTTTCATGCTTTATAGACCGATAGATGTGAAAGTTACCTTCTCATTATTTAATTGAAACTTCATCTTCCCTCTCTCCATATCGACCAATGCACACCCAGTAGAAAGAAATGGTCTCCCTAAGATGATGGGGAACTTAAAATTAACCTCGGAATCTGGTATCACCAAGTCCACCGAACAGATGAATGACTCAACTTTCATAAGGACATGTTGGAGCACTCCAATAGGCCTCTTCACAGTTCTATCGGACATGAGTAAATGTATCGCAGTTGGCTTTGGAGCTCTTAAACCTAACTTTTTATAGATTGACAATGGCATCAAGTTAATGCTGGCACCCAAGTCACACAAAGTGCAATAAAACAATGTTACAAGGAATAGTGAAAGCTCCAAATTCCTTTTTCTTCTAGACAAGTGACCTAGTAGGAATGGCACTACAATGTTGCAACTTTTATTTATTCTCAAAACTGGCCGTCCATTTTTTGGTCACCAAGTCTTTCATGAACTTCGCATACTCAGGTATTTGTTCCAAAGATTCTATCAATGGGACATTAATGGACAGTTGCTTCAACATAGCGATAAACTTGCGATATTTTCTTCTTCAATCATTTTTACCAACATTTGTGGGATGGGAGGTGGAGGTCTAGGCATGGAAATAACTTTTTGGGTCACCTAAGCTTGCTTTTTTGCATCAACTTTTGGCTCCTCAGTAACCTCAACTTTATACTCATCCTTTTCTATCACACTTTCTACCTCAATTGGCATTGGGGGGGGGGGGATCTATAGTGTGTTTTCCTCCACGAGTAGTGACTGCCATGCAATGACCATCATATCTCGAATTCTGGAAAGTGTTGTTAGGAAGTGTTCCTGGCTAACGTGGGTTCACCGTTGCAGACAACTGACTAAATTGCTGGTCAAGTTGGTTAATCGATATGCATAGCGTTAACTTTCTGACAAATTTAACATAAATCATTGTGCATCTCCTTCACATATTCATCTGTCACATCAAATCTCTTTATCATCTTTTGCATAATATCTTCAATGAAAGTCATGCTTTATCCAGCTTCTCTATTACCAGGTGGAACATAGGGTCCACTCTTCTCATTCATGTTTCCATAACTATTCTAGTTGTAGTTGTTGTCACGATTGAAGTTCCCATCACGGACATATTTCCAATCACAATTGTAGTTACCATAGTTTCGACCTTGATTTCCTTGACCTTGGTTCCAATTTTCTGAGTTGGATCCTTGGGCGTTAGTCTAGAAACCCCCCGTCTGATTATTCACCAAATTTGCATCCTCCTCATAAAAGTACTTATCAACTGATTGTGGTATAACTCTAGGTTAATAATTTACAACATTCACATTCTCTGCACTTTCACTCACATGCTTTAATACCAAGACAATTTATGTTCTCATTTGGGCCATATTCTCACGAATATCATCATTTGATTGACTTGGTACAGTTTGGATAGCAAACATGTTTCTAGTAGTATTTGCCTTTCTAGTGCTTCATGCTTTATTATTCTTGGAGATCCTCTTAAGTTTCTCAGTAATCTCCTCAATGGTGCATTCCCATAAGATCCTCCGACAATAGTATCTAGCACAACCTTTCCATTGTCATACTGTCCTCCGTAGAAGTAATCTTTCAGTTACTCATCGTATATGCGGTGGTTCAACACACTTCTCATGAATCCACCGAATCTATACCATGAACTACTTACTGACTTTCCAGGTAGTTCTACAAAGTTGTTAAGTTTATCCTTGAGATTCAACTTCTTGGACACTGGAAAATATCTCGCCATGAAGACCTTGTACAGTTGGTTCAATGTATAGATTGAATTGTATGGCAACTCAGAAAGCACTACAGTATCACTTGTCAATGAGAGTGGGAATAATTTTAGACCTATTGCATCCATGTCCAAGTCTGGTCGTCCCACACTAGTCATGTGGACACTTTTCAATTTATTCATGTGAGTGTATAGATCTTCCGAAGGTAGCCCAGCAAACAACCCTCTTGATGTAAGCATTTGCATGACATTGTAGGTAACCACAAAAGAATGTCCCGGAGGTAGTAGAAGAAGAACAATAGCCCCGATTGACTCTACCAAATCATAGTCAATCCTGTAGTTATCTCGAACTCTCGTGCTGGCTAGTTTTTCACCCTTTCTGCATTTTCGATTAAATGACCACCATGAACTGAGCAAGCACATTTACAACTCCAGGAGGTCGAAAATTAGCTCCTTCCCCTTGACCCTCTCTGATGGGATGATTGTGTACCTCTAGATTTATGGCTCTTCCATCCGTTCTTCTCAAAGTTCTCCTCAATTCTGGATCGTAGGGAGCTAGGGAATTGTCTTGACTTCGTGTACTTAGCATACACTAGAGGTAAGACCTGTAGAAAATAAAAAAAAATGTAAAATTAGGAAATACTTGACTAATATTCAATCATGAAGTTAGTTTAATCTAAAAGTTGTATTCCCCGTCAGTGGTGCCAAAATTTGATATGCCCAAATTGCACCTCCCAAAATAATTATAATCGGACGTTGCCAAATAAAGAACCCAACATTCATGGTAGGGTTGATCCCACGAGAAATATGGTTTAGACTTAAGCTAACTTACATTTATATACATTTAGTCAACTATTTCTGAGAAAAGTAACAAAAGGAGGGAGGGTTTAAGTAGAATAATAATTTGTTGATTTGTATCACTAAGTAACAAGTAAACAGGATTTGCAGTTTGAAATATCAATATGAGATGGAAACTAGGGCATATGTGTTCCCCACAAGCTCTTAATATAGTATTCCCAATATGAGTAACTTTATCCTAGTGTTTGACATGGAAGGTTGACAAGTTGGGTATCCCTAAGTGATTGGTCCTCCAAGTAGGGGATTTCACCACGCAACTTGGTCTGTCTATGGGTGTGTACTTTACTAACCCTTACTTTTATCCCCGAATAAGCCCTTGCATCAATTTTTTAGGGTAGTAGCCCTAGCATCAATTGATTAAGGTCAGGTTATTAGAATGCAACTAAACTTAACTAAATCTCCGTTGTTTAATAATTTTTTCATTAATTACCTCTTTGGTCCAGCAAGTATGAACAAGGCGGGTTCTAACATTACTCATCGTTAAAAAGCATTCTAAACGAAAGGATTAACCATACATGCATAAACACTATTCTAGAATTACTTAATTATTATTCATAGTTTGTTAATTGCTCATGGTTCCCACAACCCTAGTTGTGGATTTAGCTACTCATGCTTGAGAATTCACAATTCATATTGTTTTTAATAAGAAGAATCATGAACCTACAATAAAAATAGAGGAATACCGAAACCTTGAATTGAAAATTAAAAGCAAATTGCATAAACGAGCTGCAAGAATTAAATTGCTAAAGTGTTTGCAAAATAATTACAAAAGCTTAGAACAAAAGTCTCCAAAAAGGTCTAACTCCCAAAAACTTAAATTAAAACTTGTTTTTATGGTAGACAAGTCCCAAATAAAGTAGGAAAAAGAAATAAGGAAAATTTGGTTCAGACGCGATTTTGATCGACGACATGAACGGCGGACGGTGGATCACCCTACGGTCTGTGGTTCACCTCTGTGAGTTAGCAGTTGGTCAAATTTTTAGGATCTTTAAATGAAGGTTTCCACCTACGGTCCATGAATTGGACTACGGTCTGTCCTGGTCCTCTGTCGTTCAAGTACTGGAACTCAACTCTCTAATGAAAACGACGGTCGTGCAGGACGGTCCGTCATTTAGGCGTCATTTTTATACATCATTCAACACTTGGTAAGACTTCCTTGAACTCACATCTAAGCCTCCCCAGCTACGGCCTATCAACTGAAAGACGATTCGTGGTTGGGCTCCATCAACTGCTACTTTTGCTATTTACTTAGTTTCTCTCTAAACCTCTCTGAGCCTATTTCCTACAAAAATTACATAAAACCCATCATTTCTAATAACAAAAGGCCCAACACTCACACAAAATTCAAGTGAAATGCATCATAAACTCACGGTATATCACCCGGCGACAACATGACCCGATTTGGGTTATCATGGATCATATGAAGAAGTCATTTCATTTCATTCCCATCAAGGCTTCTTATTCTTGAGAAGATCATGCTAAGATGTATCTAAGGGAAAGGGTTAGATTGCATAGGGTGCCCTTATTAATTATCTCTGATCATGGCACCTAATTTACGTGTCAATTCTCAAAGTCTTTCAAAAGTGGCCTTCGTACTTGTGGCATTCTTGGTACTTGAGATCTTTTATGATTGACTTCAAGGGTAATTGGGATGATCACCTGCCTTTGATTGATTTTTCATATAATAATAGCTATCATTCAAGTATTGGTATGGCTCCCTTTGAAGCTCTTTATGGTAGGAGGTGTAGGTCCCTATAGGTTTCTTTGAACTAGGTGAGGTTGCAATTATAGGTCCCATCTCGGTATATGAGAATCTAGAATAAGTATGGCTTATTAGGGAAAGGTTGAAAACTGCTCAAAGCTGACAAAAGTTCTATGCTGATGATAGAAGAAGAGGTTTTGAGTTTGATGTTGATTATTGGTTTTACTTGAAAATTTCACTTATGAATGGTGTCATGAGGTTTGGAAAGAAAGGGAAGTTTAGTTTATGATACGTAGGCCCATACAAAATTGTGAGGTGTATTGCTACAGTTGCTTTTTAACTTGATGTGCCTAATGATTAAGCATCGGTACATTAGGTATTCTATGTCTCTTAGTTGAAGAAGTGTGTTGGAGATCCAACATCTATTGTAGCATTGAAGAGTCTTGGTATAAGGAAAAGTCTTTCTTATGAAAAAGTCTCTGTTGAGATTTTTACCGAAAATTTAGAAAGTTGAGGAACAAGGAAGTTGTATCCATGAAGGTGTGGTGGAGGAATCAATTGGTTGAGGGTGCTACTTGGGAGGCCCAGGCTGATATGATATCCTGATATCCTTATCTCATTTCTTACAATCCTATTATAGCTTGAGGGATTTAGCTCCTCATGGTTCATTCTTGTGGATTCATGTGTCTTAGTCATTCTCATATTTTCTTATGCATGCA
The DNA here is from genome assembly GCA_035578085.1 of Solanum pinnatisectum. Classification (NCBI taxonomy): domain Eukaryota; kingdom Viridiplantae; phylum Streptophyta; class Magnoliopsida; order Solanales; family Solanaceae; genus Solanum; species Solanum pinnatisectum. The sequence goes on along the minus strand of JAWPEI010000024.1, from coordinate 737,266 downwards.
TGTATGTTTTATGAAAAAAAATTGTATATTTTTGCTTGTAGTTGATTTTCCTATTTGATTAGGTGAATTTATGTGATTGCATTCATTTTGGGTTGTTAGATCTCTTCCCATACCATCTTTATCATGGTTTGAGTTTTGTTCGAGGATGAATTTTCCCAAGAGGTAGATATTGTAACATGGGAGATTTAAAAAAGGGAATAGATTGCATTAATTTTGGCTATTCGTTCATGTCTACGAGACAAGTCTACAATTTGTAGAAATTTCTACGGGTCATAAACTAGTCTCGTAGAGAGGGGAAATAAATTTTTGAAAATTAAGACCAATACATAATCCTACAGTTGACCATGACCTTCCTTTGTATAATATACAAGTCGTAGAAGTCTTACGTAGAAGCTATCAAGACTTAGTGAAATTTTGGGGTTAATGTTGAGTTCGATGGTTAAGGTCTATGGACCGTAGGAAGTCCTACGAGTCATTGCTAGGTCCTGCCAAATTTGGGTAAAGTTTATGGTCCTAGTTATTGGTCTATGGTTTATCGTATGGACTGTAGAAAGTTCTACGATTTGTAAGTCGGACCCCTGGACCAGTGTTGACAGTGATTTTCATAGGGGCTTTTGGGTATTTTCCATAATATATTTAGCCTGTGATATATACTTTTAGCTTTAATTCTAAGCCCTCTAAACAAACTTTAAGTCCTAAATATACCCACTTTAAACACATTCTCCTATTTCCCCAAAATTCAACCGAATTCATTCTCCAAACTTCCCTCTCCGCCTAAGGAAGAAGAAGAAGAAACTAGGATTCACTTCAAGGTCATCAATTCACCATTTATATTGGCTTTAAGTAAAAAGGTATGTGGGTATTCACCCATGGAGTCCATTCCTCTATGGGGTCCCCAAGGTTTTCAATTCTTCAATTCAATTTCAATTTATCAAATTACCGTTCTTCTGAATTTTCCATGGGATTTCATCCAACTATGGTTTAAATTGTTGTTTCATAGTTGAAATCATATGGACCCATGCATGATTCATGATTTTTCAACTATTAACCTGTGAAGAACCCATGAATTCATGATCTATAAATTTTGAATGATTATGCATGTCTTATGAAAATGATATTTGTGATAATAGGGTGATTTTACATGAAAGTATCAATGTTGTTGTGAAAGTTTTTCTAACATACGGATATGATCATGATTGTGAAAGGCATTTCTTACATATGGATTCATATTGGTGAATGTTTTTTTCACCTATGCTTGAATTTTAATTTAAGGAGCTATTCTATGTTTTGATCTTTTATATATGAATTTGTATTGATTATTTCCTTTCCTATGTTATAATGATATTTAATTTTTATCTACTTAGTTGGAATTTAGACTTCGCATCGAGAGGGTTTCGAAGTGGAGGGTCAAATAGGTTAGTCTCTAGTAGGAACCTCTAGTCCCTAACTACATGCCCCCGTATGATTGCCTTAAATAACCTAGATAGTAAATCAACTTTAGCAAAAGATGATGTGTATGGATTCTACCTTGGCAAGTAGAATACCCTTCTTTCGATATGAGGGATATACCGGATTCCATGACATGATTACCATGGTCTTAGTGTCGGTTAAAGATAATATCCCACAATAACTATTATGTTTTTTCAAAGCCTTCCTATGCCTTTTATTTTGAAATGCATTGACCTATCTTATGATTTATGCGTTGTTGCTTCTTTAAGCCTTCAAATGTTCAAATGTTGGTCATGCATTACATGTCCAATCTATCTATTCTATCACACCTATTTATACTTTTACCACCATACATAGTACATTCCATGTACTAATGCACACTTGTGCCTATATTTTCTCATTAATGTAAAATACGACGCTCCTTCATCTCTCATCCATGGCTAGTTGGTTATTCTATCGGATTCAAGAGTTGGTGAGTCCTCATGTTCGGAGGATCGAGATACTTCTACTTTCTTGATGTATTTCTAGTTTTTGGATGATGTATATGGTGTAACGTCCCAATCACTCCTTATGATGTTTTAGATGGCTTGTAGAGACTATGTTAGACTTCCGCATTAGTCAACTCTTTTGAAATATGCAAATGCTACTTCTGAAATCTTGTTCTTTATTATCTTGTAAGGTGTATGCTAAGTGTCTTGGGTAGGACCATACGCGGTTCTATACGCCATATTACGCCTAGGGTATACTTTGGGTTGTGACAGCATCACATATTCTTAAGATTTTCTATAAAATTAGGATTTCTTGATTTTCTTTCATAAAAAAGAAACAAGAAGTCCCAGTTTTTTCAAAAAACAATGACTTACCTGTTTTAAAAAGAGTGATGATTTGTGAAGGCATTGAGGTTCCGACAAAGTGACGGCCGATAATGATGAGGCGAAGAATCTGTTGGAAAGGAGCATTATGGGTTGATTTTTTCCAAGGACAAAATTGGAGAGTTTTGAATGATTATATTTTTCTTTAATTTAAATGGTTATGTTTGAGTTAAAGCAGTAGAATAATGAGGTCTTTTTATTCAATGGGTGACCTACTGATACACACCCGTTGTCTGTGAGTCCGGGACCCATGAGGGACATATCTATCCATGCATCTGTCGCGGCGTGCGACACGACCCTCAATAATAGTATATATGTCGCAGCGTGTGACACGTCCCTCAATAATAGTATATGTAGCGGTGCGCGACACGTCCCTCGATAATAGTATCTGTCGCGGTGCGTGACACGTCTCTCGAAATGGAACATCCTCCTTAATTTCTTATTCTTCCTCAATTCACACAACACTTATCACAATCATGTTACAAAATCAATACAAATGACATGTTCAGACAAATAATGAGGAGATGATAATATTCATAATAGTGCATAATTCACAACAACACAATTGTGATACAACATCAATAATTAATCAATAAGTCATTCAAATTAATCTCAACACATCACACACCAATAATTAAGCACATTGCCTTTTTTTTTTTTTTTTTTTTTATTACCCTTTTTCCATCATTAGAATTATTCAACATGGAAGAGTCTTATTACTCCACAACGCATACCACAAGGAAATACACGATTCTATGCACTTAACAAGGGTTTAGAAATTCACATGCCTCAATTAGTCGAACAATCACTCTGAGACTTGAACCTTCCCCTTTAGTTGGTCTTCAAAATCAATATAATCTATTCAAATAAATAATCCCCATAAGATTCTAAAGCTAGCAACACCCATATTACTATATGTCTAGCTTAGACCCAAAAATTCACCCAAATATATAATTAAGCTCTTAAATCTTGATGTCAATTAACATGTCAACTTTCATATTTTCAAATTCCAAGCCTAGCGTAAGTCTTAATTCCTCCAAATAACATAACCGTAATGTATTCACATGATAAAATACACATAATATTTAATTATATATATGACAATATTATCAAAACTTGAGTCATATTGTAAATTATAAATTCGAAAGGAAATCTGGATAATAAATTACCAGTATAATATGGTAATTCACCATAGTTAACAATTGCAAAACTTAAACCCTTTAGAACTAATACACTCACACTTATTACCTATCTCCCAATTCACTATCTCATAAGAATACAAAGATAAATCCATAAATTAATTCTTTTGTCTCGTAATAGCCTAACAGGAACTTCAACCTACGTGAACAACATATATATACTAGTAAAATAACCATTACCTACCAACCAATTATAATCACCCCAAGTGCTACTAGGTGATGATTACCAAATTCACAAATTTTCTTTTATCAAACAGAAACCTTACCTCAATTACCCATGATGCCTTTGGTAAATGTGTGCCCCCCGCATTAGTTTTCCTCTGTTCGTTCGTGCTTAGAGTCACAAAACTGTCAGCCACGTATAACTCTAATCTACTCGTATATATAGGCCAAATGATATCAGATATTAAATAAATTATGGACTTGACCCATTAATCATTAAATGAAATAATGATCTGAAATTACCCACTAAGTAAATAATAACAAACACCCAGATAGTTCGAAATTCCCAACCAACTTCACACGCTAATTATATGTGACTCGGGTCAACTATCGAGAGGGGTGAAATGATAATTTTATAAAATTGCCAAAAATGACCTTCTGGGTCATTACATTAACTTGGTTAATTTGTGGGATGTTTACCATTAACTTACATAGACCATGTGAAATATAATATGGAATCTGGTGTCTTGCTCCCGCACTCAAAGAGATGGTCTCTTGCCAAGGTAAAGACCATAAACTTCTAGCTTATGTGGATCCACTAGCTATGTCTTTCTAAGACAAATCTTAAGGGGGCACGTAGTTAGAGACAATGAGATTGCTTCTAGAGACCCAACCTTTACTACCGGGAAGGTTTCTACTCTATTTCCTCTTGGTGCTAAGTAAAATCCCAATGAAATTAGTCATAATCATATTCATATTATCATACTTGGAAAGACACAATTTTGAACTACCAATCCAATCTTAAGTCATCATATAATAGCTCTTTTAAACCATGATTCAAGAATCTATGATAAATCTTTTCACCAATCATGTTTTTGAGAGAACATTTCACAATTTAATGATGTTCATCTTAAAGGAAACCTTAGATCATAAACATCTTCTTTCTAAAACATACATAACTTTCATAATTCATATGCATAACTTCATGGGGGTTTTACATAAAGTCATAATTAAAATCATGAATAATGCATGGTTCTTATAGAAATCATTTAGTAATCATGTATTTTAATCAAACCATACATAGGATGATTGAAATTTAACAGTTAAATCAACATCAAGTAAGACCCATTTATATCAAATAAAACCCTAAACAATTTAGGTGAAATTGAATTGGAAACTTAGAAATCTTTTGGGACCCAATGGGTGAATGAAATTCATTGGTGAACTCCCACATATCTTGATAAACAAATCCCAAAAGTAATGGAGAAAAATGAGACTTGAAGCTTTGAACCTTAGGTATTCTTCCTTGAGCTTGAGAGAATTTTGAGAGGGTGAATGTGGATGGGATATGGGGTTTTGTGAGAATGGGAGGGTTTGTGTAGATTTAGAAGTTGAAAGATAGTTGTAGGTTTTCAAATTAGGGTAAAAAAATATAGTATAGGTATTGGATGCATAAGAAAAGATCCAAATACCTTGAATAAATAACCACCAGAGTAATCTACTATGGGACCTATGGTATGTAGAACACTATGGTCCGTACTTGTCAAATGTAGAACCAATCTTCAGAATCCCAAAATTCTTTCAACATCCCACGAGACATTTCTACAGTCCATCTTTCGATCTATAGTCCGTAGACCTCTTCCATAGAACCCAAGTTCAATTCTAAATTTCGTTAAGTCAAAATAGCTTCTACATAACCTTCTTAGGACCTGTCCAACTTACCCATCCCATTCACTCGTAGGTCAAAATATAAAAACTTGAATTTTTCTAAATTCTTACCCAATGTCTATGAAACAATCCCAATGTCCTGTAGGAAGCTCTACGACTCGTAGGTGGATCTATAGAACTGGATTTCTGCAACTTTTGTTGATCTTATCAACCCAAACTGAATTTCTTATTTCCAAGGTGTTATAGTTAAAAACTTTCACTTTGTATCTAGAAATAACACTGGTCTTGTCATTGTATGTCAGAAAAAAACTAGGAGTAGTATATCGATATTGTTTTGAATTAATCAATAGCTTTGACTTCTTCTACATATAATAAAATATTACATCCACATGCATCAATAACAACTTATGTGTCAACTATTTGTGTGTATGCATGTATCAGTAAGTCTTAATCAAAAGAAAAGTCGGGATGGTTATACGACATAATTCAAACACTTGTTGGGTTGGACATTAGGTTGAACCAATCCACTCTCTTCGGAAATACAAATAGAAAATCTAGTTGTTCGAATTCAAGATTCCAGAATTAATTAAGTAGTGCCCATCATTGTATTTTCTGTAATTGTATAAATATTAAATATAATAGATAAGTGGACATCAAGAATATTAATAATAGTTTACTAACTTACTTTTTTGCAAGTTGCTAGTAAAGCCCTAATTTATCCATTACGAGAACGATGACATTAGTTGAGTTGGGCCCTCCCCAGTATAGTTAAAATCTTCAAATGAATGTTGTTGTCACACATCATAAGTGACTTTTTCCTTGCCTTTTGAGGTTGAGCAAGATAGTGGAGCTGCAGGACTTGATTTGTTTTATTTTTTTTTATATCAAATAGTGATCTGAAAATAGATTTTTTCAACATCCTAAACTTCATAGGTTGTGTAATCTTCTTTGATGAAAGCACACCAATATTAAATTTCAATCCCTTCGTAGCAACAAGAAGATAATTTGTTGTTAGAAGAGGAAGTAGCAAAAGATTGAGCATATGTTGCCACAAATGAACATTTTATCTATAAGGTAAACCCAAAAACTATAACTAATTTTAAAAAAATAAAGGGTATAAGTTTAACTGTCTGTTGTCACACATGAACCTTCTGTTGCAACACATGAGTGACCATGACCATTTTGTTGTTCTAACACAGAGGTGACCCTGTGAAATAGATGACGACTCAGTTGGAATTTCTATCAATATATGACTCTCCTGTTGCAACAGATGATATTTCTTTCAACAAATGTGTTATATGTTGAACAACTTAGCAAACTATATTTTTACCAACATATGAGTCATCTGTTGTAACAAATGACACTTCTATTTTTCAACAAATATGTCTAATGTGAAGACAAATATGTCTCCTTAAACCAACAAATTGCTTACAAAAAGAAGAACAAAAGCAACAAAAAATGAGTTTTCACTTAACAACAACAACACATAGACATCACATATTGAAATATTCTCAATAGTTCCCAAAAATTATGGTTTTTAGGGTTTCTTGATTCTCTTTTATAAACAAGAAACAACATGTCCCATTAGCCTATTATTAAATTTTCACAACTATAGAGCAAGTTATTTTTCAGTAGTCCAAGAAAAATTAAAAATCATATTGTCAACAGTGAGCTCTTGTTCAATAGTGTTTTTGTTCACAAATTCTATGAATTTCGAAAAAACCAACGACTTACCAATTTTAAGAAGAGTGGCGGTCGATGATGACGTTGAGATTTAGTCAGAGTGGTGGTCGGCAACGACAATGTGGAGAATCTGTTTGAGAGGAGAGTTGTTGGTTGGTTTTTCGAAGGAAGAAGTTTTTTCTTTAAAAAAAATGGTTATGCTAGAATTAAAGTAGTTGAAGATAGGTTATTTTGAATTTTAGAAAATATTATTAAGATTAAAAAATAGTAATTTGGTCCCAAATTAACTTGATTAAATTTTTTAATGAGTTTAACTTAAAGAGTCACAAAAAAAAAATCAGGACTTAATTGACTCATTTTATTCAATTTTCCATATATACCTTAGACCTCTATATGTAATTCTGATTTTGCATTGTTGTGGATGAGAATAATTAGGGGGACTGTCAAGACCCCGGCCCAAACTCAGGCTCAGGGAGGTGGTGAAGGTGGCAGAGAGGCTGCCCGAGCTATGAATTTCGGTCATTGGCGAATTCAACGTTTGTCTTTTAGTTTAGTAGTATTGAGGCGTCGTTGGTCTCGTGTCGACATCTACGATGAACTAAAAAGGCTTTATAGATAGTTAGTGTTGAGTTTCTTTCCTTATTTCCTTTGAACTATTTTAGAAAAATATTATTGTTTCGAAGTACTTTCAGATAGTTTCGAGTATACTATTTTGAGATAGTTGAGTTTTTAGAAGTTTTGAGTCCTTTAATTAAAATTATGTTTAAAGCTTAAGTTTGCTGAGTAAGACTTTCGCTAAATACGTAGTTAACTAGGCCAAGGGTTTGATTGGGGATTAGCAATGGTTCTTAAGTGTCGATCATGTCAAGGGTGTAAGTTCAGGGCATGACAAGTGACATGTTCCAACAAATGATCACTCCGTTAGAATTTTTACCAACATATGACCTCTTTGTTGCAATAGATGTCACTTCTTCAAAAAATGAGTTATATGTTGGACAACCGAATAGACTATATTTTTACAAACATATGAGTTATCATTTGTAACAAATGACACTACTGTTTTTCAACAAATATATCTACTGTGAAAATAAATATGTCTTCTTAAACCAACCAAATATAAGTAACAAAAGCAACAAAAACAGAGTTTTCTCTCAACAACAACACATACACATCACATATTCTTAAGTTTTTTTTTTTTTTTTTTTAAAAAAAATAGGATTTTTTGAATTCCTAAATTTTCTTTCATAAACAAGAAACAGTGGGTCCCATTTTTCAAAAAAAAAAAATTACTTCCCTATTTTAGAAAGAGTGATGGTCAGTGATGACATTGAACTTTCGATAGAGTGACAGTCGATGATAACGAGGCGAAGAATCTGTTGGAGAGGAGCGTTATTGGTCGATTTTTTCCAAGGATGAAATTGGAGAGTTTTGAATGATTGTCACGACCCATTTTAGGAATGTGACTCGTGCTAAGTGGGAGAAATCCAAAGCAAGCCTTACCAGAATTCTACGAAAAATCAGGCAGGGTTTCCTTTGTTTTTGGGCCGATCCTAAATTTTTCCTGTCTCAGAATTCACAACACATTAATAACGACTATAAATTAAGACATGATATACATCGATAATCTAATTATCACGCAATAATACCAATTCATCTCCAAATACGAAAAAGAGGTTCAAAACTAGTCACTTGACCACAATCTGAAGAAATAATCATGACTCGAATGAAAGGAATGACAAATAGAGTGACTCTAAGAGTTTTTAAATAACTAAATAAACCATAGAAATTAAATAAGTCTCTTGCGATGCGAAGCAATGCGAGGCTCACTGGATATTGTCAATCCACACTCTAATTAATGAAATCTTCTCCAATGTCACATAAATTCTCTGTAAAAACATTACAAGAGGAGTGAGACTCTAGCTCAGTGAGTAATAATACTTAACCACAACCATTTTAATGAGAGAGGAGTCGGAAAACATGCTAGTGTGATAATCAAAATGATGAAATCAATGCCCCATCAGAAACGGTATGATATTCAATCTTGTTTGCCTAATGTAAGCAAAATCAATGTAAACACTCAGTAATAAACACAATAAAACATTTTCATATCAAATCTTATAGCTGGGAGATTTCCAAGGATGAATCATGTAATTAGTGTAGCCTTCTTTTTAAGAAGTAACCAATAACATTGAACTCCTCATAAAGGAGTTAAATATTCATATCGATAGATCCCTACTCGAGGGATATCGGTAACAGTATGCTAGTTCTACCTTCCCACTAGCAAGGTCTTTATCGATAGTTTGTAACTACAAGGTGCACCAGTCTAACAAACCCGTCGTTAGCTACGGGATTCATTGAGGTCTACTCCCATTTATACTTTTCTTTGTTATCAATAAAAACATTTCAAAATGGTATAAGACATTGAAGTTCTTATCAATTCATGGTATATTAAACTTTGATCAAAAGATATGTCAAAAATATTATTTTTTTAGTAAATGTTAAACTCTTTCAGTAGCTGCAATCGCATCTCAAGACTCAAGTATCAATAAATATCTATTATAAGAAACGAGTTCATCTCAACTAACTATTTCGGTATCATATCAAATAAAAGATGTGTTCCATATGCAATTTCAAAGCATTTCGATAAATCATTCTCTTTATAAACCTTGTATAAATCATAAATGTTATAAAAAACAAAATTATGGTAAGATTACTACTCACAGTACTCGTTTTGAAATGTCAATCTTTTCACCGCAAGCAATCCATATGACTTCCTTCAATCAATCTATACTCACATTATCAACCTCTTGTTAAACTTTTCATTTAGACTAATTCATAAAGAGTCTTTGAATACCCAACCCTCAGGTTCCTTGCTGCCTCTTTAAATGCCAAAATTTAGTCTGCCATATTCTCTATAACTTTCACAAATTCATAATTGATTAACTATTCACATTCATATTATCTATTCCTGAAGTTCATGGAGTGTTCAAATGATTCTCTTAATTTCCTCAATTCCAAATTTTCATCTAATAATCTTTATCTCCAATTATCAAGGTGATGCAACAAATTAGTTTATTTTATTTTTCATGACTTGGATCATTCGATAGTTTTTGAAACTCATCATAATAAACGGTTTTTATCACTAGGAGTGAACATTTAGATTTTCTCTCGGTGCACAATAGCAAAGTAGCTATTGTGATCGGATTTAGCTATGGCGCGACATCGAGCTACAACAGCGGGTAAACAATATGTTACTCCAGTGACTGAAATACAGAGGAATTAACAACCTATCACGTTTGGGAGCTACTTACCGTCGGATTTCAAGACTATATCTGAGGAAGCTGATACAAGCATCTTAGAGGAGGAAGTGCAACTACAAGCGATAAAATAGGATAGTAGAGAGCAACGATTTGGCGACTACTATTTACAGATGGGGTAGTTTCCAACCCAACTCAACCTACTGGGGAAGAGTGGGGAAATCAACGAGAGGGTAAGTCCGTAACCTATGTTCCTCTAATTCTGAAGGATGGGGTTTTGACAATACAAATTAAGGAAGCAGATATAAAGGAACAGGTTAAAACATGAAAATATTCACTAATTGGCTATGTAATGGGAGCGATACCCTTGATAAATCAATTAGAGAATTATGTTGTGAAAAGTGTGGAAGGTGAAACCTAAGGTTCTATTTCACGAGGATGGGTATTATATTTTCAAATTTCAATCTCAGCGTGAAAAGGAGAGTGTTCTGAGGGAAGGGCCTTATTATGTTAACAACAGACCTCTAATTCTAAAGTAATAGGAACTAGATTTTGAACTAGACAAGGAGGCACTTAGTTTAGTTCCTCTATGGGTCAAATTTCTTGGGTTACCTGTGGGCTATTGGTCGGTGGAAGCATTGAGTAAGGTAGCTAGTGCAGTGGGTTGACCTATACACACAGACAAGTTCACAGCAAATGCAGAGAGGATTTCCTTTGCTAGGATTTTGATTGAAGTAGATTTATTATAGCCTTTGAATGAGTTGATTGTGATTGAGACACCTTCTGGACCATGGGATCAACCAGTGGAATATGAATGGAGACCAAAGTACTGTAATGAGTGTCTGAAATTTGGGCATAATGAGGAGGAATGCTGGTACAAGAAGGGGGGAAATACAGAAAATGATGATCAAGGGTTGGAGGAATGAAGAGAAGATCCTATAAAAAAAGAAGGGAAATAAAGGAAAGCAACAGGTTTGGCAAGTTAAAACAAATCCGAATAAGGACATAGGGATGGCAATGCAGTTGGAATCCAAAATCCAGTGTTGAACTGCCAAGAATGGGGACTGGAACGACTGAAACACTAGATCAAAGGAGTGGAAAGCAAATAGTGGATTCTGACAGTGGAATGGAGGCTAAATGTAGTTTAGCAAATGTACACCAAGAGGTCATGATGGAGGCACAAATCAGTGATACACCTAGAAGGATGATGAATTATGCTTTAGAAGAAGGTGCTGGCAACCTCATGCCATTTGTCCCACCATGATCCTGTCAACATCGAATATTAGGGGCCTGAATCAGGTCCATAAACAGAAAGAGGTAACACTCTTTCTGGCTAAGTATAAAATAGAAGTGTTTTGGTGTCTAGAGACAAAGGTGAAAGAATCAAAAGCTAGTTATATTTTGAAGAAGATTGCTAAGGAATGGGATGCTTGCTATAATTATTCTGAAATGCCTAATGGAAGAATTTGGTTGATCTGGAAGAAATGTCTAAATGTTACTATTCTGGAAGTAAAGGATCAATATATTCATTGTATCATTGAGGATCCTAGAAATCAAAGTCATATATATCTCACTATAGTCTTTGCTATGAATGAACAAAATCAGAGAGAAAGATTATGGACAAATATAAGACAAGTTGATGTGAAGAACAATCACCCTTAGGTCCTGTGTGTAGATTTCAATAATGTGCTGAGCTCAGAAGACAATGGGATCACCTGTGAGTCCAAGTTAAGTACAGGGATTTCAAGGTATGTTGGACACCTTGAAACTGACACCTTTAAGGAGTATAGGGTGTCACTTTACTTGGTGTAATAAACAAGAAGTAGGAAGGAGAGTGTATAGTAAAATGGATTGGGCCTTAGGGGACTTAAATTGGTTGTAACAGTATCCGACCACTCCCCAATTTTGACTAAATGTTGTACTTATGCTACATTATATCCTAAGCCTTTCAGATTTTATCCTAACATCATGGAGCAGCCTGATTTCAAAAGCATTTTGAGACAAGTTTAGGAGGTAAATAGTACTAGACAACCTATGTTGAATATTTATGAGAAACTGAAGCAATTAAAGGTAAAATTAAAGGATATGAACAAATATATGGTTGTATATTCACAGAATTTACATGCTGCAAGAGAGAAACTTGATATTATACAGAGGCAGATCCAGGATGACCTGAAGAATCAAATGTTATTTGATCAAGAGAAAATGTTATTACTAGAAGTTGAGAAGTGGAGCAGGGTGGAGGAGCAAGTGCTAAGGCAAAAGTCTAGAGCTACTTGGATACGTGTGGGCATGCTAATTTCAGATATTTCCATGCTCAATAGAAGATTAGATGTAGCCAAAATGCCATTACTATTGTTTACACTGATAATAATACCAAGCTTACAGATCCTAGAGCAATTGAAGATGAATTTATTGGGGTTTTTATTGGACTAATGGGTGCTAGCAACAGTAACTTGCCTTGCTTAAATGTTGAGGTGGTAAAGACAAGAGTATGTTTGACTCTACAATAACAGAAGGACCTGATCAAAGAGGTGACTAAGGAGGAAATTATTGAAGCTATCAAGACTATGCCAAAAGAAAAGGCTCATGGTGTGGATGGTTTTCCTATTGAGTTATTCACAGGGAATTGGGATATAGTCAAAGGAGAGGTGTTGGAAGTTGTTCAACAATTCTTTATTACTGGTGATCTTATGCTTGCTATAAATACAACAACTATAACACTAATTCCTAAAGTTCCTTCCCCTACAAAGGTTAAGGATTATAGACCCATTGCATGCTGCACTTCTTTGTACAAAATTATCTCAAAGGTCCTTACTGGAACATTAAAGAATGTGATAGCAGGGATGGTTGGGAGGGCTCAATCTGCATTTATTGAAGGGAGAAGCATTTTGGATAATGTATTATTTAGCCATGAAATATTCAAAAGTTATGGAAGGAAATGGATTTCCCCAAGATCTGTTCTTAAAGTAGATATAAGGAAAGCTTATGACTCACTAGAATGGAGTTTCTTGAAGCAATTGATGATTGAGTTGGGGTTCCCTATTAAATTCATTTCATGGACTATGACTTGTGTGACAACAGTATCTTACTCTTTGCTATTGAATGGTGGATTGACTAAACCTTTTCAATATAAGAGGGGATTAAGATAAGGAGACCCTATGTCCCCCTATCTATTTGTATTATCCATGGAGTATCTCGGAAGAGAACTACAACAACTCACAAAGAATGGAAACTTTAATTACCATCCAAGATGCAGAAGACTGGAGAGTGTACATGTTTGCTGTGTAGATGATCTATTAATGTATTGTAGGGCTGACCTAATTTCTGTTAAGCTTTTGAATGAAGCTTTTATGAAATTCTCTAGAGCTTCAGGATTACAAGAAAATGCAGACAAAAGTTTCTTGTATATAGCTGGAGTTGCTGATCATATCAAGCAGGAATTACTAAAAGAACTTGGCTATACTGAGGGCACTATGCCTTTCAGATACTTAGGGGTTCCCTTAGCATCATAGAAACTTAGTGTCAACCACAATATTCCCCCTTGGGAATATTCATCCTCGGATGAAGTCTAAACTAGCTGAATATAGAGGGAAAGACCTAAAAACCCTATCACTAAGTACTAGAAACCGAAATCTGACTAAACAAAGTTCCAAGAACATGTAAATACATAAAAATTGCAAGTTTAACTAAATGAACATGATACTAAGACTGCATTTACACAAAAGCAACTGAAATGTTGGAGAGGAACTATTACCTCAAGCTAGAATGGAATCGGAAGGAAAGAGATGAGGATACTTGGCCTTCATGGCTGCTTCCGCTTCCCAACTATCTCCCTCTACGACTGACTCATCCACAAAACCTTAACTAAATCAACTCCTTTGTTTCTCAACCTTCGAACTTGAGGATCAACAATTTCAACTGGCACTTCTTGATAATTGAGACTATCCTTCACAACCACACTTTCTAGTGGTACTGTTGATACTGGATCACCCACACACTTCTTTAACAAGGAAATGTGACTAGATGAACTGCTGCTAGTTCTGCTGGAAATTCTAACTCATAAGCCACTTTACAACCCTTTTCAAGATCATATAAGGACCTATATATCTGGGACTGAGCTTCCCTTTCTTGCCAAATCTCATCACCCCTTCATAGGTGATACTTTCAGAAAAACCCAATCAGCGATTTGGAACTCCAAGTCCCTTCTCCTTATATCTACATAGGACTTCTGGAGACTCTGGGCTATCTTAAGTCTATCGATGATGACCTGAAATTTTTTCATAGCATCATGAACTGAATCTGGGCCTATCAAGGTTGTTTCTTCTACTTCAAACCAACCAACCAGAGACCTACATCCACGCCCATACAATGCCTCACAAGGGGCCATCTGAAAACTAGAATGGTAATTATTGTGTAAGGTGAACTCTTTGAGAGATATGTGATCATCCGAACTTCCCTTGAAATCAATCACACAAGCTCTTAAAATGTCCGCTAAAGTCTGAATGTTATGCTCTGCTCGACCATCCCTCTAGGATGAAATGATGTGCTGAGATTTACTTGAGTACCAAGACTTTTCTGAAATGATTTCTAGAAATGAGAGATAAACTGAGGACCTCTATCTGAGATGATAGACAAAGGAACCCTATGTAACCTAACTATCTCATTAATGTAAAGCATGGCGTAGTCCTCCATCGAATCTGTAGTCTTGAAGCCAAGAAATGAGCGGACTTAGTAACTTTGTCTTTTAACACCCAAATGGAGTCATGCTGTCTGCAAGAACGAGGTAAACTCGTAATGAAATCTATGTTTATCACTTCCTACTTCCATGTAGGAATGTTAATCTCTTGAGTCATACCTCCTGGTTTTTGATGTTCTGCCTTCACCTGTTGACAATTTGTGTACTTAGGCACAAAATCTGCTATATGTTTTTATATGCCACTACACCAAAAGACTTCCTGCGGATCATGGTACATCTTAGTGTGTCACCTAGATGAATATAATACCTGGAGTTATGGGCTTCTTTAAGAATATGTTGTCTCAGCTCACCCACCATAGGAACACATAAACGACCCAGGTAGCGAATCACACCATCTCCCCCTTGGGAGAAAACCTCAACTTTGTGCTAATGAACTGCACCCTTCAATTGAAGAAAAATGGGACCACTATCTTGTTTTTTCTTAACCTCTGCTACCAATGAAGATTCTAACTCATTCTGAACTATCACACCATCATCTGATATGTTCATAAGGCAAACTCCTGAGCAAGCAAGCCGGTGAACATATTTTGTTAATTCCATCTTTTCTTCCTCACATTGTGCTACACTACCCATTGATAGTCTGCTAAGAGCATCATCTACATCATTGGCCTTACCAAGATGGTAAAGCACATTTATGCCATAGTCCTTGAGTAATTCAAGCTATCTCCTTTGGCAATGATTCAACTCTTTCTGGGTAAATAAATATTGAAGGCTCTTATGGTCTGTGAACATATCTATGTGAACACCATAAAAGTAATGCCTCCAAATCTTTAGGGCAAATACTACAACTGAAAGCTCAAGGTCATGAGTCGGATAGTTCTTCTCATGTACCTTAAGATGTCTATAAGCATAAGAAATAACCTTACCTCGCTGCATCAACACAGAACCTAGGTCGACTCTAGATGCATCACAATAGATCACATAACCGTTTGAACCCTCTAGCAGAGTCAAAATAGGAGTTGTAGTCAATCTAGTTTTCAGAAGCTCTTTACACATTCATTTGACCACTAAAGCTTAACCTTTTTCTGAGTCAACTTAGTCAGTAGAGAAGCTTTGGATGAAAATATCCACGAACCTTCTATAATAACCGGCTAATCCCAATAAACTTCTGATATCTATAGGAGAGGTAGGTCTGGGCCATTGCTTCACTGCCTCTATTTTATGAGAATCCACTCGGATCCCTTCTCTAGACACTATATGCCCAAAGAAAGCAACTCATTGTAAACAAAACTCACATTTGCTAAACATAGCGAATAACAGGCGATCTTTGAGAGTTTACAGGACAAGCGTTAAATAAGTCGCATGTTCTTCCTCATTTGTAGAGTAAACAAGGATATCATCAATAAAGGCGATAAAGAACAAGTACAAATACTTCTTCAACACCCTAGTCATTAAATCTATGAAAGCTGTATTAGGATGGGTTAGTGTAATTAATATAATTACAAATTCTTAATGACCATACTGAGTTCTGAAGGCTATTTTTAGGATGCCATTATCTCTGAACTTGAGCTGATGATAACAAAATCTGAGGTCTATTTTTGAAAAATGAATAGCACCCTAGAATTAGTCGAACAAGTCATCATACTTGGAGATAGGGTACTTATTCTTGATTGTGACTTTGTTCAACAACCAATAGTCAATGCACATCATGAGAGAACCATCTTTCTTTTTTCATGAACAACACTGGAGTATCCCATGGGGAAATACTAGGTCTGACAAAGCCCTTATCTAGAAGGTCTTTCAACTATCCTTTTAATTCCTTAAGCTTAGATAGAGCCATTATGTAAGGGTGAATTAAAATAGGTTGGGTATGTGGAAGGGGATCAATCCCGAAGTCGATTTCCATTTCAGGAGGAATTCTGAGAAGATCTTTTTGAAACACTTTTGGAAACTCATTTACTACTAGGACTGACTCGAGAGTAACCCAAACAAGATAATAGATGTACCCTTTGGAAATCATCTTTCTGGACTTAAGGTAGGACATGAATCGACCCAAAGGCATTGAGCTACTAGCGTTCAATTCTACGACTTGTTTGCTTGGAAACTGAAAATGAACTATCCAAGTTCTACAATCAACTGAGGCATAACAGGAATGTAACCAATCCATGTCTAGAATGATATCAAAGTCTACAATTTATAACTTTACAAGATCTGCTAAGGTGTACTTTTGAGAGACTGTGATAGGGCAATTTTCGTATACCTGTCTATCTATAATTGGGTCACCAATTGGAGTAGAGACTTAAAAGGGTTTTGAGAGAGTTTCTGGACTAACACCGGAGTACAGTGATATATATAGAGTTACAAAGGAAAGAGTAGCCCCTGGATCTAACACTGCATAAATATCTAACTGAAAGACTTGTAATGTACCAGTAACCACATCAGGAGAATCATCCTGATCTTGGCGAGCCTGGAGAGCTATAACACCCTAGAAACTACTAGGCTAAACTAGAGCTTTACGTGAGGGTTAGAGACGTAGATACAACTCCCCATACTTTAAATTAAGGGTTTCGGGTTAGAACATCAAGGTACGACCCTCCAGGCCCAACCAAGGATCCTTGAAGAGGACCCTAAAGACTACCCAAAAATATGCCCAAGAAAGTGCACCCATGAAGGGACCCATGCCTCGTGGATGGTTTCGTGGGTTAGGGTCAGAAAAATTGTGTTGCAGAAAACAAACCACAGAACCACTCCGTGCCGGCTAGGCACTTACCAAGGTGAATCCTCCCACACTTGGTGCAAGTAGGCTTAGGTAATGGAGACCCATTACCTTTATCTTGGTCAAATCTAGTGGTGTTGGAACAATCTTGACTGGAATACCTTTGTTTAGACTTAGATCTACCTTGCTCATCGGACTTAGCATTGGAGAAGTTACCACCATCGGTCCTAGCTTTTTTTGCTTCCCTATTTTTTTTTGAGTTTCGACTCCTCAATTTGTTGGGCGAAAATCATAAGACGGGAGATATCCATATCACCCACAAGCATTGTCGTACGACATTCTTCTTCAACCAAGTCGGACACACCCATCAAGAACCTACTTATCCTATCTATTGAATCCGCCACCATAGATTGAGCATACTCGGATAGTTGGGTGAATTTCAAGGCATACTCCTTGACACTCATTCTACCTTTCCTAAGGTTAATTAATTCTTCCACCTTAGCATCCCTCAACTCTCGGGGAAAGAACCTATCAAGGAATACTTCTTTGAACCCTTCCCACTTTATGGGACCCACACCTATCGGCATATTGTCTTTCCATTGTTCATACCATATTTGTGCTACATCTCTCAATTGGTAAGAGACTAACTCCGCTTTCTCCACCAAAGTCAAATTCATGATAGCAAGCACCTTATACACCTCATCTATAAACCCTTGAGGATTTTCCTCTACTTTAGATCCATAAAACTCCAGAGGGTTCATCCTTAAGAGATCTCTCACTCTTAAAGTCGCGGAATTCACATTAGTCCCAACATCTCTTGTTTGGACTTGAGTAGTCAAAGCTTGAACTTGGGTTGTCATAGCTTGGAAAAATATTTGGAAGGCCTACCTAATCTCGACATTAGACATATTCTACTTTATAGCGTCAATTGGAGCTTAGGGAGGAACCTCATGATCCACATTTTCTACGTCATCCCTCCTAGCATTAATCCTTCTATTATCCATACCTTGAAAAACCATAGGGCACAGATTAGAAGAATACCTTCTAGAGACAAAATCTATGGCATGACTTAGAGAATGAAGAAGTGAGATTTCCTAAACATCCAATAGTGCCTCCTATTCATAAATGTGGCATGCTTCACATTTATGAACAAGACTCTACTAGAAGTGGTTTGGACAATCCTAGAACTATTCTAAAACTTGTGCTCTAGTTACCATATTTGTCACGACCTAGGGGTACACACTAGATGTAACATGGCGTACTTGACCCCGAAGGGGTCTCATACAAGCCCTTAGCATATCATAACATAGGATACTAGAAAAGTGTGGAATTTTGAAACATTTTTCATACAATCAGAGTATTTATAAAATGAAAAAAAAAGTCTTACTACACTTTTGTCTCAAACCATTTACTACAAAACTTTGAATAACTTTTTTGGACAAAGCCCATACAATAGTCTCAAAACATTGAAATAAAAGACATAAGGAAGTGCTGGTTACATCCTCGATGCTATGAGGACTCACCAAGTGTTCAACTTCTTACACTTCTAGAAACATATCTTCAAGAATGGAACTCAAATCTCTGAACCCTACATTTGATGAGAATGTAGGAAAAGTATGCGTTAGTACAAAAGTACTAAATATGATAGCTACCACAACATCATAAGAGCATAACATATTTAGGATTTGTCAACATAAGACATAATCCATCAGCATAACAGATACTTTATGAAACATACACTAAAAGGATAAGACACAATATCATAATCATAAGCAAAGTCTCCAACATAAGCATCATATAAGCATTAGTCATCATAAAGCACAGTCCATATACATAGTCAAGGCTTAGACCCTCATATAATAAGATAACCATTTCATAAGTAGCTTCAAGTCATACTTGTGCAATGTATGAGTAATACCCTATAATCCCACTCACACTAAGTACCACCCTAGGCCATCATACATACTTACCTTCGTTGATCTTATCCTTAACTTACTTTTCATAACCAAGGGAATCTCTCTCCTTTAGTTAATCATGATATAACAAGGAAGGCAACTATAGCACAATCCTATCTAAACGTACCTCATATAAGAGAACACTTTCTTTTTTAACCTTAAGTCATACTTGTGCAATGAATGAATAAGACCCCATAATCCTGTCCATGCTAAGTACCACTTTAAGGTCCTCATACTCATACTTCTTTAGTTGGAGACTAGTCCCCCTTTTTAAGACATTGGAACCCTAGGAGAAACTTCTTTAAGCACATCTTAGTCACTCTTATTTACTTTTGAGCACTATGGGAGAATGTCTATTATTAACTTGAACACTGTGAGATAATTTCTTAAGCATGTCTTAGTTCATTATACTTGAGCACTTGGAGATGCTTTATTGAACATGTCTTCGCTCATTAATCCTTTTGAACACTTGGATATACTCTTTCAAGTATGTCTTAGTTTATTAATAAACTTGTACTAGTTGAGAATATAGTCTTAACCGAGATGGTACAAATTGAGCTTTAACATGATCCTTCCTGATGTTACCCACACCGAGATGGGTTAGTCTACTTGCCTAAGGTAGAACCGGTTTTCTAGCTTAGTTTGACCCACTAGCTAACTTTTTTCCTATGAGGCACGTAGTTATGGGATACGGAGATTCTACTAGGAAACTCGGAATCAACTTGTGAGGGACTCCATCTCATAAGAAATTCTTTGGGAGACTTGGACTCTACTTTTGAGAGTTCCCATCTTGTAAACCGGACTCAACTAGGTAAAAGCTTCCATATCAATTCAATATCCACTTGGTTCTAGGAATATATCCCATAAGATAGCTTATTAAGTTCTTACTTAATTCATGACCCTTGGAGGGATGTCCTTGATAGCCAATCTATGTTTCGAGTGATTTTATCACCATATACAATTGGTCATTCTTAATTCATCATATTAGCTTTACTCTAAAATCCCTAACAATTAACACTTATGAGTAGAAGCCTTACTCTCAAACCTTTACCTCTTACCATCATCTTTCATACCTAGGTTTCAAGGCATTCTAATCAGATTCTTCATTATTAGGTGATTCTAGTCGTAATTCATCATAAAGGTTCATCTTCAAGCTTTACTAGTCATGATCCATCATATATACTATATTATAGTTCAATTTATTTCTACAAGCTTTCATTCATGAACAACTACTATAGACATCATCAATTTTAGAAAATCATCTCTAAGTGTTCAATTTTACCTTTCATGGCATAAACCCACATAATATCAATTTCATCAATTAGACTAGGGTTAACCATGGAAAACATATAAATTCATCATAATATCATGATTATATACTAAAAGAATCATAAACATGTACTATCTACTCAATTTTATTCATACTCAACACTACCCACCATATAGAAAGAAACCCTAGCTAAAATTGGGGTTTATCTTCACATTTGAGGGAAATCTAGGGGGCTCCATGGATGGAAGAATCCAAGGATAAATAAGCTATCATACCATAAATATAAAGCCCTCAAAAATCTTGGAAGAATAGTGGAATTTGACCTAGCTTTGACCCTTCTTCTTCTCTTTGTTCTTCTTCTTGGAGTTTTCTTGAGAGAGGATTGTTGAGATGAAGAACTTTGGGATCTTTTTAGGGTTTTGGAATTAATGACTTAATTGGAGTGGTTAAAGACTTAAAATAGTTTATATAGGTGTATAAATTCCATATAAAACGACCCCCACTTTAAACTAACTAAAAAGGAATTTACTAAAGGACCCCTCACTAGGCAGCCATAGTGCCAGACACCACGACAGGGCTCACGAGCCGTTGTCCTGCCCATGGTCCATGGACAACTGGCTATGGCTTAAGGTCTTTTCCCCAAAGAATTGAAGGCATTTTCACAGCCATCCTATGAGCCGTCTAGGCCTTCACGATCCATGAAGTGGCTCGTGTGGAGAAGGCCAACTTGGACAGGCTTGAGGGGCACACATCCTCACCACCACGGGTGGCAACACGATCCGTGGTTGCCACCACGAGATGTCTAAGTTCTCATGGTCTAGGGTAGTGCCTTGGCAGAATGGGGCAGCCTTGGCAGAATGGGGCAGCCTTGGATCTTGCCCCTTTGCCTTGGTTCATGCCCACTAGCCTTGACTTGTTGCACCTTCACTTAGCCCTAGGTGGCCATCTAAACTACGGGGTGTTACATTATCTCTCCCATGGGGACATTCGTCCTCGAATAAAGATTCTAAACACTTCTTAAAGGAAACTACTCTCAACTAGCAGCCCATCGTGCATGCAACACATCTAAATGCACACCACCAAGGAAGAAAACTTCAACTCCAAGCTAAACATATTCAACACAGCACAAGGGAGTAGGAACAACATCGAAAATTCCAAAATACATGGAATTCTATATTTACTCATTTACAAGGAGGAACTAGCATCTCCAAGCTAAACATGTTCAATACACACTCATTGAGCCTATATGCAGTTTACACTCAAAAAACATTTATTTAAGGAATAATCTCTCAACTCCATACTAATGCATGCACATTAATTCACCTCATGAATTCTATAGGCAACTTATACTCCATGCCCTACAACATGAGGAAAAACAATGCACATAAGTCATTTCTATCATGAACTAAACTTTTTCATGAACACACATACAAGGAAATCATGACAACACATAAACACACAATGGTCTTGCTATCTATGCACACCATCTCCCCCTTGGGAGTAATCCTATACAAACTATTCTAAACATCATTCATACAAAAGACAACTTCAAAGTCTAACATATCAAGTCACAAAAGACAAACAATACTTGAATCTAATAAAGCATGAAATACATACCGGTTATCATATTAGGAGGTCACTTTTGATAATTTTTAGCTTGGAAGACATCTAACCTATTTTTCTTTTGAGGCTTCGCATCTAAATCACTAGAGGCAACTTGCTTATCCTCCTTTCCCTTAGCCTTAAGTACTGGGCAATCTCTCATTTTATGCCTACCCTTTCAACATCTATATCACCCCTCCGTGCCATCTAGGCACTTACCATGGTGAATCCTCCTATACTTAGTGCAAGTAGGCTTAGGAAATGGAGACCCACTGCCTTTCTATTGGTCAAACATAGAGGTGTTGGAATAATCTTGACCAGAATACCTTTGTTTATACTTAGATCTACCATGCCCATTGGACATAGCATTGGAGAAGTTACCATCACCGGTCCTAACCTTTTTTGCCTCGCTATTCTTTTTCTTGAGTTTCGACTCCTCAATTTGTTAGATGAAAACCATAAGACGAGAGATATCCATATCACCAACAAGCATTGCCGTACGATATTCTCTTCAACCAAGTCAGACACACCCGTCAAGAACCAACTTATCGTATCTCTTCAATCTGCCACCATAGATGTAGCATACTTTGATAGTTGGGTAAATTTCAAGGCATACTCCTTAAACACTCATGCTACCTTGCCTAAGGTTAATGAATTCTTCCACGTTAGCCTCTCTCAACTTTCGAGGAAAGAACCTATCAAGGAATGCTTCTTTGAACCCTTCCAACTCTGTGGGACCCGCTCCTACCGGCCTATTGACTATCCATTGTTCATATCATATTTATGCTACATCTCTCATTTGGTAAGCGGGTATCTCCGCTTTCTCTACCGAAGTCAACCCCATGATAGAAAGCACCTTATACACCTCACGTATAAACCCTTGAAGATCTTCCTCCACTTTGGAGCCATAAAACTCCAGAAGGTTCATCTTTAAGAACTCTCTAACTCTAAAAGCCGCGGAATTCACATTAGGCCCAACATCTCGTGTTTGGACTTGAGTAGTCAAAGCTTGAACTTCTATTGTCATTTTTTTGGCCAACATTTGGAAGGCCGACCTAATCTCCGCGTTCGACATATTCTCCCCTATAGGGTCAATTGGAGCTTAGGGAAGAACCTCATGATCCACATTTTCTTCCTCATCCCTGTTAGCATTATCCCTTATTTTAGCCATGCCCTTGAAAACCATTGGGTACGGATTAGAAGAAGGATCTACTAGAGCCAAACTCTATGGAACGACTTAGAGAATGAAGAAGTGAGATTTCATAAACATCAAATAGCCTCCTATTCATAAATGTTGTGCGCTTCACATTTATTAACAAGACTCTACTTGACGTGGTCTGAGATATAAAACCATTCTAAACCTTGTGCTCTAATTACCAAATTTGTCACGACACAAGGGTACACCTTAGATGTAACATGGAATACTTGACCCCGAAGTTGTCTCATACAAGCCCTAGCATTTCATAACATAAGATACTAGAAATGAGAAATTTTAAAACATTTTTCATACAATCAAAGTCCTTGTAAAACAAAACAGAAGTCTTACTACACTTTTCTCTCAAACAATCTACCACAAAACTTTGAATAACTCTTTCAGACAAAGACCATACAATAGTCTTAAAACATGGAAATAAAAGACATAAGGAAGTGGTGGCTACATCCTCGATGCTATGAGGACTCACTAAGTCTTAAGCTCCTTGCACTTCTAGAAACCTATCATCAAGAATGGAACTCAAATCTCCGAACCCTACATTTGATGAGAATGTAGGCAAAGTATGTATTAGTACAAAAGTCCTAATTATGAAAGCTAGCATAACATCATAAGAGCATAACATATTAAGGGTTAGTCAACATAAGACATAATCCATAAGCACAAGAGATACTTCATGAAACATAAACTAAATGCATAAGAGACTATATCATAATCATAAGCAAAGTCTCCAACATAAGCATTATATAAGCATTAGTCATCATAAAGCATAGTCCATATACATAGTGAAGACTTAGACCCTCATATCATAAGGGAACCATTTCATAAGTAGCTTCAAGTCATACTTGTGCAATGTGTAAGTAAAACCCCATAATCCCACTCACACTAAGTACCACCCTAGGCCATCATACATACTTACCTTCTTTTATCTCATCCTTAACTTACTTTTCTTAACCAAGGGAATCTCTATCCTTTAGTTAATCATGACATATCAAGGAACCTAACAATAGCACAATCCTATCTAAACATACCTCATATAGGAGAACACTTTCTTGGTTAACCTTAAGTCATACTTGTACAATGCATGAATATTACCCCATTGTCTTACCCATGCTAAGTACCACTTGTAACAACCCAGAAATCTTGTAAGACCAAGCTAGAGTCTAATGGAAGCTAGTAGGTGAAACTAGAGCCTAATGTGTGAGCTTTTGAGTTTGATGTTTTGTTTTAGGTTGTATATTCACTTCTCGAGCTTAGGTTGAGGAGTCTAGGGGTTAAACGTCAAGGTACGATCCCCCAAAGACCAACCAAGGGTCCTTGAGGGGGGCCCTAAAGCCTAACTCCAAGGTTGCCCATTAAAGAAAAAAGGTGTCAGAATATGTGACCTACAGATGGCCATCTACGGCCAGTAGGTCAATTGACGCTCCGTAGGTCTTGCTCTATTGGCCAAGGACACCAAGACCATTCTGAAGACTAAAACCATGACCCCACAGGATGGGGCATGGTCCCATCCACGGTGTGGATGGGGGTCTCATGGATTGCACATGCATTCTTGATTAACCTAAGATTCTAGTGTTATGTCATGAAAGACGCAAATTGAGGGCTTAGATGTGACTCTCTAAAATTGATGAACTTCTTCATGAATTGCCTTAGATTAGATCACCTGAACATGAATTGCTTATGAGTGAATCTTGTAGACATTAATGAACTTGATTAGGTCTTACATGATGAATCATGGTTGAGTAGTATTGAGATTTAGTTTACTTGGTGCTATATGACCATAATTTAGTAAGAATGAAGCATGTGGTTAGTCTACCTTGAGAATTAGGTTTACATGATGACCATGTGAGGTATTGCTTGAGAGTAATGCTTAAAGCATGAAGATGACTTCAAGGGCTTTAAGAGTAAAAGCTAAAATAAATGAATTATGAATGTAGAGCCTTTAAGAATGAAGCTATTATGCACGTTGAATTGTATAAGGTACTATTGTGGAAGGACTTTACCCACATGATATGTGAGTATATGAGCTTATACATGCAAATGAATGAACTATTTGAGTTCTGATTATATACATATCTATTATGATAAATGTTAGATGTGTTGCTTTACATGGTCTTGATCCTTGAATGCAGTACATGTGAATGATGCATGATTGTGATATTATGTGCATACTTATGAACACTTTTGAGAGGTAAGTGTCTATGATGATAATGTTGTTGTCGTGTCATTGAAAGGACAATTATACACCTACACACACCATGCATAAACATAACTATGATGTATCAATGGTGTTAATTGAAAGTATGGTTCTCATATGCACCTTTACACATTATTATGCATGAAAAGACATAACCATGTTGATGTTATTGTGTTGATTGAAAGTCCATTCTCATGAGAACACAAGATCTTGGTGTGATAGTTATTGTCACATACTAATGATGATTCTAAGGTTGAAAGTCTAATTCTCACCTAATTGAATCTATAAGCTATTTTATGAGTTGGGTTGAACGAAGGGTAAAGTACCCCTTCAAACATGTAAATCTAATTGAAGACTAATTATCCATAAATTAGGAAATAATGGTTAGCACCGAGTGGATATGGAAAATAAGGTAAAGGCCCTTCCGCCAATGCAAGAGGTTGGGTCATCTAAGTGAACTCATGAGATGGAAGCCCCTCTACCAATGCAATAGGGCAGGTTTCTAGAAGCAATCTCCCTATCCCGTAACTATGTGTCCACATATGTCTTCAGCTAGTGGATCCACATAAAAGCTAATACATTTAGTCCTACCTTAGGCAAGTAGGACACCTTCTTTCAGCGTGGGGTTACACAACACCGGATTCTATGTAGCTCACATGGTCTATGTTGGTTATGGCTACTTTTCCCTATATAATAAAGATAATAAGTGAGACATGAACTATACTATGACTTCTTTGTGAGTTTTACTTAGTAGGATGTCATGTGATGGTTCCTTTATATTGTGATGAGATTTGAATGTATGCATGTATATTAAATAGATAGGAATGACTTTCCTTATAATTCAAGTAATGTACTATTTCCTTATTTAGGGCTATTGCTAATAATGAGGTCCAAGATTGAAGTTCTTGACTAAGGTAGCTTCAAAGGAGTACTTAGTAGGGTTGGTATTATGGGATGCCAATCATACATTGCACAAGTGTTTCTTAGGGGCTTCTTATGTGATGATTACTTCATGATGAGATGATATTGGTATTTGACTTTCTATTATTTTGTGATTGGAGGCTATGTATTGTGAAGTTGGGATTTTGTATTAAGTTGATATTGGAGACTATGTTTGGTATTGTAATGATATCTCTCATGTTATAATGAAATGTATGTGAGTTGCCTTATTGGTTGCCTTCTTTAACTATTTCAAAGATGATGTTAAAAAAATGGCATATAGCATGATTTGAAATGAAATTTCCCTTTTTATGCATGTTTTAATGGTTTTGTGTATGCCTTCCATACTTAGTACTTTTTGTGCTAACCCCATCTTTCTACATTTTCTATAAGTGTAGGCTTTGGAGATATTGGATTTCATCCTTGTGGCTAGGTTCATAGGAGATCAAGAAGAAGAAGATTGGTTAGTCCTCATTGTATTCGAGGGCTCAACCATATGTCTTTTATTATCTTTCTTTTATGTTTTAGACTTTGGTTATAAGGGCTATGTCTCTAAGATTGTATTTCAAGAGTTTTATTCCATGTATAATAGATGGTTTGAGATATAGTGTCATAGGTTCTCTTTCATTTTATAATAGACTTGATTGTAAAGAAAAGCTGTAAATTCCACACTATTTTCCTATGCTTTTATGTTCATGTATGCTATGAGGCTTGTATGCGACCCTTCGGGGTCAAATACATCGTGTTACTTCTAGGGGGTAACCTCGGGTCGTGACAAACATGGTATCAGAGCATAAGGTTTCTGGAATGGTTTTTAGGATGTCTTAAACCACATCTAGTAGAGTCTTGTTTATAAATGTGAAGCGCGCCACATTTTATGAATAGGAGGCTATCAGATGTTAGGACAAACTTCACTTATTCATTCTTTGAGTCGTGCGAGAGAGTTTAACCTTAAAGGGTCTTTCTTATGATCCTTATCCGGTGATCTACAAGATATGACTACTCAAGGATCTTGCACCGATGGGTTTGAAGAAGACTATCATGATTGAGGAGCTTCTCCTCAAGATTTTCAAGTTCCTATTCAGTTAATGTCAAATGAGAAGATTAGGAATGGTTTCCATTGGTTGACTCAAGTCGGGTTAGATATTCTGGATTTCTATGGGTCAAAGATGGAGGAAGATCTTCTAGAGTTTATAGAGGAGGTCTCTTAGGTGTTGAACATTGTAGGAGTTACACCAGTAGAGAAGGAGAAATTGGCGGCTTACCAATTGAAGGATGTTGCTCTAATGTGGTTTAGTCAATGGAAAGGAGCGAAGCCATTAGAAGCGGGCCCCATTGAATGGGAAATATTTAAGAATGGGAGATACTTAATTCATAACCCTTGGAGGGATGTTCTTGACAACCAATCCATTTTTCTAGTGATTATATCACATTATAAAATTGGTCATTCTTATTTCATCATATAAACTTTACTCTCAAAGCCCTAACAATCAACACTCATGACTACAAGCCTTACTCTCAAAGCTTTACCTCTTACTGTCCTCTTTAATACCTAGGTTTCAAGGCATTAAAATCACATCTCATTATTAGGTGATTCTAGTCATAATTTGTCATTAAGGTTCATCTTCAAGCTTTACTAGTCATGATCCATCATATATACTATATTCTAGTTCAATTCATTTCTACAAGCTTTCATTCATGAACAATTACTATAGACATCATTTGGTTTAGAAGATCATCTCTAAGTCTTCAATTTCACATTTCCTGGCATAAACCCACATAGTATAATTTTCATCAATTAGACAAGGGTTAACCATGGAAAACATATAAATTCATCATAATATCATGATTCAATACTAAAACAATCATAAACAAGTACTATCCACTCAATTTGATTCATACTCAACACTACACACAATATAGGAAGAAACCCTAGCTAGAATTGGGGTTTATCTTCACAATTGGGGTAAATCTAGGGGTCTCCATTGATGGAAGAATCCAAGGATGAATAAGATATCATACCTTTAAAATAAAGCCCTCAAAAATCTTGGAAGAATAATGGAATTTGACCTAGCCTTGACCCTTCTTCTTCTTCTCCTTCTTCTTCTAGATAGAGGATTTTTGAGATGCAGAACTTTGGGATCATTTGGGGTATTGGAATTAATGACTTAATTGGGGTGGTTAAATACTTAAAATAATTTATATAGGTGTATAAAGTCCATACCAAACAACCTCGACTTTAAACTAACTAAAAAGGAATTTACTTAAAGACCCCTCACTCGACAGCCATGGTGACAGGTAGCACGTCAGGGCTCACAAGTCGTGGTCTTGCTCGTGGTCCATGGAACAGTGGAAAAGGCTTAAGGACTTTGCCTTATAGAATTGAACGTATCTTCACGGCCACTACAATGAGTCATCTAGGCGTGAAGTGGCTCGTGTAAAGGAGGCCAACTTGGGTAGGCTTGAGGGGCACTACAATCTGTGGCGGCCACCACAAGCCGTCTAGGCTCTCATGGTCTAGGGAAGTACCTTGGCAGAATGGGCCAGCCTTGGCTCTTGCCTTGGCCCTTGTCCCTTTGCCTTGGTTTATGCCCTCTAGCCTTTACTTGTTGCACCCTCACTTAGACCTAGGTGGCCTACTAAACTATGGGGTGTTTCATTATCTCCCCCATGGGGACATTCATACTCGAATGACGATTCTAAAAACTTCTTAAAGGAAATGACTC
Organism: Solanum pinnatisectum; assembly: GCA_035578085.1. Classification (NCBI taxonomy): domain Eukaryota; kingdom Viridiplantae; phylum Streptophyta; class Magnoliopsida; order Solanales; family Solanaceae; genus Solanum; species Solanum pinnatisectum. Next base: position 707,662 of record JAWPEI010000024.1, on the reverse strand, counting down.
TTGACTAGCAGCCCATAATGCATGCAACACATCTAAATGCACACCACCTAGAAGGAAAACTTCATCTCCAAGCTAAACATATTCAATGCAACACTAGGGAGTAGGAACTACATCTAACAACCAAAAGAGTATGCAATTCTTTATTTACTCTTATGCAAGGAGGAACTACCATCTTTAAGCTAAATATGTTCAACACACACTCATGGAGCCTATATGCAATTTACTCTCAAAAAGCATTTATTCAAGGAGGAATCTCTCAACTACATACTAATGCATGCTCATGAATGCACCTCATGAATTCTATAGGCAACTTATACTCCATACCCTACAACATGAGGAGAAATAATGCACATATATCATTCCTATCAAGACCTAAACACTTTCATGAACATGCCTACAAAAAAATCATGACAACACATAACCATACAATGGTCTTGCTATCTTGGCACACGATCTCCCCCTTGTGAGTAAGCCTATACACACTCTTCTAAACATCATTCGTACTAAAGACAACTTCAAATTTTAACATATCAAGTCACAAAAGACCAGCAATACTGGAATCTAATAAAGCATGAAAAACATATCGGTAGTCACATTAGGAGGTCACTATTGATCATTTTTAGCTTGGAGGACATAGAAGCTATTCTTCTTTTAAGGCTCCCCATCTAAACCACTAGAGGAAACTTGCTTATCCTCCCTTCCCTTAGCCTTAAGTAACGGGAAATCTCTCATTTTGTGCCCACTCTTTCCACACCCATAGAACCCGTCCGTGTTGGCTAGGCACTTACCATGGTGAATCCTCCCACACTTGGTGCAAGTAGGCTTAGGTAATGGAGACCCACTACCTTTCTCTTGGTCAAACCTAGGGGTGTTGGAATAATCTTGACCAGAATACCTTTGTTTAGACTTAGATCTACCTTGCTCATTGGACTTAGCATTGAAGAAGTTACCATCACCGGTCCTAACCCTTTTTGCCTCCCTATTCTTTTTCTTGAGTTTCGACTTCTCAAATTATTGGGCGAAAACCATAAGACGAGAGATATCAATATCACCAACAATCATTTCCATATGGAATTCTTCTTCAACCAAGTTGGACACACCCATCAAGAACCTGTTCATCCTATCTCTTGAATCTACCACCATAGATGGAGCATACTTGGATAGTTGGGTAAATTTCATGGCATACTCCTTGACAGTCATGCTACATTGCTTAAGGTTAATGAATTTTCTTACCTTAGACTCTCTCAAGAACCTGCTCATCCTATCTCTTGAATCTATCAAGGAATGCTTCTTTTAACTCTTCAAACTCTATGGGATCCGCTCCTACCAGCCTATTGTCTTTCTATTGTTCATATCATATTTGTGCTACATCTCTCAATTGGTAAGCAGCTAATTCTGCTTTCTCTACCGAAGTCAATCCATGATAGAAAGTACCTTATACACTTCATTTATAAACCTTGGGAGGATCTTCCTCCACTTTGGAGCCATAAAACTCTAGAGGGTTCATCTTCAAGAAATCTATCACTCTTAAAGCCGAGGAATTCACATTACTCCCAACATCTCTTGTTTGGACATGAGTAGTCAAAGCTTGAACTTGGGTTGTCATAGCTTTGGCCAACATTTGGAAGGCTCACCTAATATCCGCATTCAACATATTCTCCCCTATAGGGTCAATTGGAGCTTAGGGATTAGCTTGGGGAGGAACCTCATGATCCACATTTTCTTCCTCATGCCTCCTAGCAGTAGCCCTTGTATTACCCATACCATGAAAACTATAGGGCACAGATTAGAAGAAGGACCTACTAGAGCCAAACACTATGGCACGACTTATTAATGAATAAGTGAGATTTCCTATGCATAAATGTGGCATGCTTCACATTTATGAACAAGACTCTACTAGACGTGGTTTGAGACAACCCTAGAACCATTCTAAACATTGTGCTCTGATTACCAAGTTTGTCACGACCCAGGGGTACACCCTAGATGTAACATGGCGTACTTTACCTCTAAGGGGTCTCATACAAGCCCTTAGCATATCATAACTTTAGATACTAGAAAAGTGTAGAATTTTAAAACATATTTCATATAGTTAAAGTCTTTATAATATGAAACATAAGTCTTATTACACTTTTGTCTCAAACCATATACTACAAAACTTTGAGTAACTCTTTGGGACAAAGCCCATACAAATAATCTCAAAACATGGAAATAAAAGACATAAGAAAGTGGTGGCAACATCCTCGATGATATGAGGACTCACCAAGTCTTCAACAACTTGAACTTCTAGAAACTTATCTTCAAGAATGGAACTCAAATCTCCGAACCCTACATTCGATGAGAATGTAGGCAAAGTATGCATTAGTACAAAAGTACTAAATATGATAGCTAGCATAAAAACATAAAAGCATAACATATTAAGGGTTAGTCAACATAAGACATAATCCATAAGCATAAAAGAAACTTCATGAAACATAAAATAAAAGCATAAGAGACAATATCATAATCATAAGCAAAGTCTCCAACATAAGCATCATATAAGCATTAGTCATCCGAAAGCATAGTCCATATACATAGTCAAGACTTAGACCCTCCTACATAATAGAACCATTTCATAAGTAGCTTCAAGTCATACTTGTGCAATGTATAATTAAGACCCCATAATCTCACTCACACTAAGTACCACCCTAGGCCATCATACATACATACCATCTTTGATCTCATCTTTAAATTACATTTCATAACCAAGGGAATCTCTCTCCTTTAGTTAATTATGACATAACAAGGAAGGCAACTATAGCAAAATCCTATTTAAACATACCTCATATAAGAGAACACTTTATTGGTTATCCTTAAGTCATAACTGTGCAATGCATAAATAGGACCCCATAATCTACCCATGCTAAGTACTACTTTTAGGTCCTTATACTCATATTTCTTTATTTGGAGACTAGTCCCCCTTTTTAAGACATTGGAACACTAGAAGATACTTCTTTAAGCACATATTAGTCCCTCTTTTTTACTTTTTAACACTATGAGCTACTTCACGAAGCATGTCTATGCTCATTATTAACTTGAACACTATGCGAAACATTCTTAAGCATGCCTTAGTTTATTATACTTGAGCACTTGGAGATGAACATGCCTTAGATCAGTAATGCTTTTGAACTCTTGGAGATACTATTTAAAGTATGTCTTAGTTCATTAATAATCTTGTACTAGTTGGGAATATAGCCTTAACCGACATGGGACCACATGAGCTTTCACATGATCCCCTCCGATGTTACCCACACCGAGAAAGGTTGGTATACTTACCTCGAGTAGAACCAGTTTGTTAGATTAGTTGGACCCACTAGCTAACTTTCTAACGAGGCATGTAGTTATGGGATACAGAGATTCTACTGGAAAACTCGGACTCAACTTGTGAGGGACTCCATCTCATGAGATATACTTTAGGAGAATCGGACTCTACTTGTGAGAGTTCCTATCTTAGAAGTTGGACTCAACTAGGTAAAAGCTTCCATCTTAATTGAATATCAACTCGGTGCTAGGAATACAAACCACAAGATAGCTTATTAAGTTCTTACTTAATTCATGACCCTCAGAGGGATGTCCATGACAACCAATCCATGTTTCTAGTGATTCTATCACCATACACAATTGGTCATTCTTAATTCATCATATTATCTTTACTCTCAAAGACATAACAATCAAATCTCATGACTACAAGCCTTACTCTCAAGGTTTTACCTCTTACCATCATCTTTCATACCTAGGTTTCAAGGCATTCTTATCACATCTCATTATTAGGTGATTATAGTCATAATTCATCATAAAGGTTCATCTTCCAGCTTTACTAGTCATGATCCATCATATATACTATATTCTAGTTCAATTCATGTCTAAAAGCTTTCATTCATGAACAATTACTATAGACATCATCAATTTTAGAAGATCATCTCAAAGTCTTAAATTTAACCTTTCATGGCATAAAACCACATAATATCAATTTCGTCAATTATACTAGGGTTAACCATGGAAAACATATAAATTCACCATAATATTTTGATTCAATACTAAAGCAATCATAAACAAGTACTATCAAATCAATTTGATTCATACTCAACACTACCCAAAATATAGGAAGAAACCTAGCTAGAATTGGGGTTTATCTTCACAATTTGGGGAAATGTAGGATGCTCCATGGATGGAAGAATCCAAGGATGAATAAGCTATCATATCTTGATTATAAAGCCCTCAAAAATCTTAGAAGAATAATGGAATTTGACCTAGCTTTGACCCGTCTTCTTCTTGTAGTTTTCTAGAGAGGATTTTTTAGATGGAGAACTTTGAGATCTTTTAGGGTTTTAGAAATAATGACTTAATTGCGGTGATTAAGGACTTAAAATAGTTTATATAAGTGTATAAAGTCCATAAAAAATGACTCCCACTCAAAACTAACTAAAAAGGAATTTACTAAAAGACCCCTCGCTAGGCAGCCATGATGCCAGGCACCATGATAGGGCTCACAAGCCGTGGTCAAGGCCACTGACCGTGGTCTTACCCGTGGTCCATTGACCAGTGGCTAAGTCTTAAGATCTTTCCCCCCAATAATTTAAGGCATCTTCACGGCCACTCCCACGAGCCGTTTAGGCCTTCACGAGCCGTGAAATGGCTCGTGTCGATAAGGCCAACTTGGGCAGGCTTGAACGACACATTGCCTCACCACCACGGGTGGCACCACGATCCATGGTGGCTACCAGGAGCCGTCTAGGCTCTCGTGGTCTAAGGTAGTGCCTTGGCAAAATAGGGCAACCTTGGCTCTTGCCTTGGCCTTTGCCCTTTTGCCTTGGTTCATGCCCTCTAGCCTTGACTTGTTCCACCTTCACTTAGGCCTAGGTGGCCTTCTTAATTATGGGGTGTTACATATACTCTTGCCTACATTCTTATCAAATGTAGGGTCTGACGATACTGAGTTCCTTTCTCGTGGCTAGGTTTCTAGTAGAGCCAGGAGTTGATGACTTGGTGAGTCCTTATAACATCGAGGATGTGATCACCTTTCCTTTATGTTTTAGACTTTTGTATGGGATGCGTAACAAAGATTTATTCAAGTTGTTTTAGATGGTTTGAGACAAAATGTTATAGACTTTCGCTTGCTTTTATAAAAGACTTCGATGTATGGAAAAAGTTTTAAATATTTTTGCACGTTTCTATTGCTTTATGTTATGTTATGCTAAGTGGCTTGAATGAGACCTTATTCGAGGTTGAGTATGCCTTGTTACATATAGGGGGTGCCCCTAGGTCATGACAAACTTGGTAATTAGGGCAGAAGGTTTAGAATGATTCTAGGATTGTCTCAAAACCACGTCTAGTAGAGTCTTGTTCGTAAGTGTGAAGTGCACCCACATTTATGAATGGGAAGCTATTAGATGATTAGGAAATCTCACTTCTTCATTCTCTAAGTCATACCATAGAGTTTAACTCTATAAGGTCTTTATCATTATCCAATGGTCTTGAGGATATGAATACTAGAAGGGCTCATGCTACAAGGAGTGAGAGATAAAAAGTTAGTTGTGATGCCAATTATGGCTACATGACTAGATAGGACTTGATATGCTAGATTTAGATGCCATCCTTAGGATGGATTGGTAGTATTATTGTTATGTTTCTAGTGATTGTAGAACCTGTACTATCGGATTTTAGTTCCCAAACAATCCTATCCTATAATGGAAGGGAGAAATTTGATGCCTAGAGGTAAGTATGTGTCTTATAGGAAAGCTAGAAGGATGATTTCTAAGAATTTCCTTTATTATCTAATTAGGGTGAGAGAAATAGATCTTTAAGTGTGTAGATAATACCTAGATGCTGTAATTAGTAGAATCCTATAAAAGGAAGGGTAGTAGTATAATTCACCATGGTTTAACATCCTCTTGGGTGATGGAGGTAAAAGCTTAGTGATGACTTGCTCCGATCTTAGAATTGAAAGAAATGATGCTTAGAAGAGTTCGTACAGGCTAACTCGCAAGGGGGAGATGATGTGCTTAGGTAGCAAGGTCGTTGAGTGCTCTTGATGTTCATAAAATGGGTTGGATTGGAATTCTTACCTTGAGAGGTGTAGTGAGATTGGAAATTTAGTCCTGGTTTTGTAGGCTACCATGGGATCTTGAGTGGAGTTGGTAAGCTTGCATGTGAACTATAGTTGCTTAAGGGGTGGTCTTTTAGTAAGGGTTTTAGGTGAGGGTGCTACTCAGGAGGCCGAGGGCCAATGAGATGTCCCGATATCCTTATACCTTTTCCTTATATTCCTCCTTTAGCATTTAAGTGATGAGTTCCCCATGGTTTGTGCCTTAGGTGAAGTCATGTGTGTTTTAGATGTTTCGATGATTTCCTCATATGGTTAATGATCATAAAAAACTTGTGTTTTAAAAGAAAATGAGTTTATGTGATTTATTTCCTCAGGTTGTAGTGCATTAAGTATGAGATGCCTATAGACTTCATGAGGTGAGTTGATGATCATGCCTTATTTTAGAGTTGAGAGATTCCTTCTTAAATAAATGCTTTTTAAGAATAAATTGTATATTAGCTCCATGAGAGTGTGTTGAGCATGTTTTAGTTGGGAGATAGTAGTTCCTCCTTGAACATGAGCAGATGTTGAATTTCATGCATTTTGGGTTGTTAGATGTAGTTCCTACTTCCTTGTGTTCTATTGAATATGTTTAGCATGGAGCTGAAGTTTTCCTCCTTGATTGTGTGCATTTAGATGTGTTGCATTCATGATGGGTTGCTAGTCTAGAGTCGTGACCTTATGAAGTGCCTAAAGTGTAATTCGAGAACGAATGTTCCCAAGGGGGAGATATTGTAACACCCCAGAAACTAGTAGGCTAAACTAGAGCTTGACATGAGGGTTAGAGTCGTAGATATAACTCCCCATACTTAAAATGAAGAGTTGCAAGCTAGAAAGTCAAGGTACGACCACCCTCCAAGGACCAAGGACCCTAAAGACTGCCCAAGGCAGTGCACCCATGAAGGGACCCACGCCCTGTAGGGAGGTCCACACCTCGTAGATGGCTTCATGGGTCAGGGTCCCAAAATTTGTATTGCAGACCACCACCCATGGATGACCAGCAGGCCCCGTGGGTATGGTTTTGTGGGTGAGGTAGTTTGCAAGTTTTAGTCAGTTAAGTGAGGACTTAATGGAACTTTTAGGAATTAATTAGCAGTTATGTGGTGTCATTTTAAACATACTTAGACCACCTATATAAAACTTTTACACCGCTAAATTCATTGATCCTAGTCACTATTTCAACTCACTAAAAATAAACCTAATTCCCTCTCAAATATTGTCTATCTAAAAAGTGAAGAAGAATAATAAGAAGAAGAGGATCAAGATTAGATCAAGTCTAGACTCCATTGTTGCATGCTTTTCGAGGATTTATAATCAACGTATGATAGCTTATTCATCCATGGATTCTTCCATCCAATGGGTCCCCCAGTTATTCCACAATTGTGATGATCAAATCCCCAATTCAAGTTAGGGTTCCTTCCAATATAGTGGGTTAAGTTTACTATGAATCCAAGATATTCATTGTTTATGATTGAATTAGTAGTGAATCATGTTATTATGATGAAATTTCATGTTTTTAATGCCTAACCCTAGTCTAATTGATGAAATTTAAGTAATTTGGGTTTATGCCTGAAGAAAGGGAAATTGAGTATTTGGAGATAATCTTCTAGGGTTGATGACACGTATAGTAATTGTTCCAGAATAAAGGCATGTAGAAATTAATTTAATTAGACAAATGTATATATGAGGGATCATGACTAGTAATGCTTGAGATTGAATCTTTATGATGAAATATTGTTAGAATTTCTTAAGAATGAAGCTTGTAACTAAAATGTCTTGTGATCCAGATATGTATCATGATTGTAATAGGTAAAGCTTTAAGAGTAAGGCTTCATGAATGTTGACTTTTAGGGTTTTGAAAGTAAAGTTAATGTGATGAATTAAGTAAGTTAAGGCCATAAGAGTAAAGTTGATATGATAATGGTACACTACTAGGTAGAGTTGTTATGGAAGGACTTTACCCACCTTATAAATGTTTGAATATATAAAGTGATAGAATCACTTGAACATGGATTGGTTGTCAAGGACATCCCTCCATGAGTCATGAGTTGATTAAGGCTTAATAACTAGTCTAAGGGGTGTATGCCTGGCCCGAATGGTTATTGACAATGAGATGGAGGATCACACATAGTTCGGTCTAGGCTTCCAAGATAAAGGAGGCTCAAACCTAGATGAGTCTGGGCTTCCAAAGAAAAAGGGGAACTCTCACATAGTAGGGTCTGATTTTCCCAAATTAAATCTCATGATATGAAAGCCTTCACCTAGTGGAGTCCGGGTTTCTAGTAGGAATCTCTGTATCCAATGAACTACGATGTACTTGAAAAGGTATCTCCTAGTGTTCCAAAACATTAATGAACTAAGACATGCTTAATGAAGCATCTCCTGGAGTTCATCCAATGAACTAAGGCATGCTTGAGAAAGCTTCTCCAAGTATTCAAACGTAACGAACTAAGACATGCTTGAGGAAGCATCACCAAGAGTTAAAATACCTAATGAACTTAGGCATGCTTAATAAAGTATGTCATAGTGTTCAAGATAATAATGAACTTAGACATGCTTGAAGAAGTATCTCTTAGTGCTCAAATTAATAAAGAACTTGGATATGCATAAAGAAGTATTTTGTAGTGTACTAAAGTCTTTGAGTGAGGGACTAGTCCCCCAACCAAGAAGTATGATTATGATGACTTAAAGTAGTACTTAGTGTGGGTGTGATGGTCTTATCCATACATTGCACAAGTACGACTTGAGGTTACCTAACAAGTGTTTCTCTTATATGATGTATGTTTAGGTTGAATTATTACTATAGTTTCCTTCCATGATGTGTTTGACTAAAGGTGAATGTTCCCTTGCCTATGAAAAATAAGCTAAGGATGAGATCAAAGATGGTAAGTATGTATGATGGCCTAAGGTGGTACTTAGTATGGGTGAGATTATGACGTCTTATCCATGCATTGCACAAGTATGACTTGAAGATACTTATGAAATGTATCTCCTATGGTATGAAGGACAAAGTATTGACTAATGCTTATATTATGCCTATGTTAGAGGTTATGCTTATGACTATGTTGTTGCTTCTTATGCTTATCGTTTATGTTTTATGAAGTATCTCTTATGATTATTGTAACGACCCTAAAAACGAATAAGTCAAACTAGAGCCTAACGTGTGTGTGTTAGAGTTTGGTGTGAGGCTTCATGGTGCTTTATGTTTTCTGGAGCCATGGTTGAGGCATTTAGGGGTTAGATGTCAAGGTACGGTTTAGGGTTTAGATGTCAAGGTACGACCCCCAAGGACCACCACCCTAAGTCTAAACCCTAAGACCCCAAGGAAACTATAAGGCTGCCCAAAATGGATGGCCTCCGTAGGTCAAAGGCCCTAAAACAGACCACAACCACGAACCATGGAGGGGAAAGTACAGTCCGTGATCCCATCCACGGTTCGTGGATGGGGGTCTCGTGAATGGCCATAGTTTTCTACCCAAGTCGGTCTTGGTGAGGGGTTGTTTGGTAATTAGCTAATTACTCTAGATAAGTGTTTGGACTGTTATTTTAGGGTTATTATGGTATTTTTAGTGTATTAAAACATTAAACCCTCTTTTACATTTCATTATTCAAATTCCCCAAATCAAAACCCCACCCTCTCAAAATATCTTCTCTCTAGAATTCTATTGAAGACTAAGAGAAGAATAAGACTTAGGGCTTGAAGAGGAGGGCTAATTGAGTGGATTTTTGTGGAATTCATCTATTAAAGTATGGTGATCCTTTTTCTAGGGTTAGCTTTTGATGAGTCCACAAATTGGACTCATTTAAGGCTATATTTTAATAGAAATTGTGTCCTCAAATGCTGATTTTATCTCAATATCTGATGAAAACCCTCAAGTTTCAGGTATTTGAAGTTTGAAGGAAAGCATGGACACTACTTCACAAAAAGGAATGAAAAGGCTGAAAAGAACGAGAAAATGACGACCTGAGGATCGCCGAGTCCACTTCGCGAGTCGCCGAAGGGTCTCACTTCGCCTTTTGTTCAAGTGTACTGAGCCTAAAGGAAAGGAACAAGTCGGCAAAGAAAGGAGCAGTTGACGCATCGCCGAGCAGTTCCACGAAGCAGTGCTATGTTGCCCAATGACCCAGAGGGCGAATCGCTGAGTTTATCGGTGATTACAACTAATGTCGTCGAATGATCCGCTGCAACACAGATCTTTGAATACTATAAATACTCATGAGAGTTATAGCTTAGAATGAGATTTTAGTATCACAAGATTTTCAGTGTAAAACAATTAATATAATTTTTAGTACTTTTTCTATGAATTTGAGAGGGTTTTTGAAACTTGAAGAAGAAGAGGGTTTCATCTCCAAGGATTTGGACTTTCGTGTCTTGGATTCTTCATTCTTAGCCTGTAACAAGACTTAAATCTTCATACCCATTTGAATGCAAGCTCATATAGGTATACATTTCTATCTCTTGATGTTTGGCCAAGAACCCTAATTCTTGGGGTGTGATTTAGCAAATATGTCTTGAGATTATTGTTGGGTTTTGCTTGCTGATTGGTTAGATGTATTTTAATGGTGATTTCATCTAGCGGTTGTGGTTTAATTTAATGGGTTTATAGTTACAAATACAAAACCACCCATGTGTTTTCAGCTTGCAAGAGAGATCGCGAAACCAAGACCGCTAGACTGATGGCTTAAGGAGTGGGTCGACATAAGGTTCAGCTCGAAAGGGTAAGCCCTAGTCCCATATCCTAACACTCAGCTAGAGAGAGTGAGTGGGGTAAGGCATAGGCTGCCTTCATGCGGCAAATAGGTGTCCGAGAGGAACCCATTTGAAACGGGGTAAGTTGCCCGAGAGGGAACTTATTTCCATCTAAAGCTTAGCTTAGCCACTATTATCTCGCAAATTTCCTATGGAAAGCATGTACCCAATGATTTATACCAATATATATTGCAGTCACATCCTAAGAATCCCCTCTCATTTATAGATTTCTTTGTTATTTTTACTGTTTTTGCTATACTTGTGTCAAAACCCCCAAATCGATATTTGACACTTTTGTATTCCCCTTTAATTTATAGTGTTTTTAATCGTTAACATCTTTAGCTACGACTAGTTAGAACTTAATTTTATTTTTTTATTAATTCTTGAAACCACTCCCTTAGGACTCGATGCCAACCTTTGGTTGGGTTATTATACTATTGCACGATTGTAGACACTTGCATTAGAAGGTGTGTTGTTGATTACGCAAACATCAAAATGGTGCCGCTGCCGGGGAGTGGTGTTACTTGAGAATTCTTAGTTAAGTAGAATTTTTGATTCTTCCTAGTTTTAGTTTTACTAATCTAAGTTGTAGTTTTGCTTTGCTAGTTTGAATGACAGAGCTGGAACTAAGGATGGAAAATCATTATGGATATCACAGGATCATCACCTTCTAAAACTATTGAACCTCAGAGATAACCAATGACATTTAATCAGGTAGGAGATGAGACAATTCAGGAAATGTGGCTGAAGTTTCAAGCGGTACTGCAACCATGCCCATCTCACGGGATGACGGACAAGGGGCTACTGGGGTGTTTTTATAAGGGTTTTGGACCTGAGAATAAAGGTATAACCGATCAGCTTTGTAATAGTGGTATGCTACACCAGCCCTATGAAGTTGTAGCAAAACTCCTTCATGGCATGGTAGAAGCCAACAAAGAAGCCAAAAAGAAGCAGGAGTGGGATGGACTGGTCACCCAGTTGGATGTTCTATCCACCTGAGTCACAAAATATGAAATACAAGCCATTGGAAAAGAAAAGTACTCATCCGTTCGAAAGTGTAAACATGGGAAGAAGTAGAGAGGTGTGCAGGATGAGGAAGCCCTATCACTTATTCAACAAAAGATTGAGGCACATGAGAAGATATAGAATGAGATAAAGGAGAACATCGAAATGCTAAATGAAGCATCAGCTTCTCACTCCATGACTATTCAACTGTAAGATTCTCAAATCAGCCATTTAATATCAGGTCAATACCCACCATTTGCCTAGGACTCACCTAATTACCACATGGGTGACTCCAAAAATGAAGAATAGTTGTTGACTTGCATCATGCCACGACGTTAACTAAGGCGTTGTTTGGGAGGCATCCCAAAACCACTTAATATTTTATATTTGTGTATTAGTAAAATAATGACGTGCTGATTGGTATACGTTGAAGTGCGAGAAGTGCTAGAAAAGTGCAGAGTGAGAAGCAATATATCCAATTGGCGAGTCATCAAAGAGGTTGGCGAACTCGACCTTATCTGCTGTTTGACTCCAAACATCCCCAAAATTGGAGCTAATAAAACTCGGCGAGCTTGAGAAATCATTGGCGCATCGCCAACTCTGTTGGCAATCTCGACGGAGACCGCTGTTTGAACACATAGGTTTGCTGGAAAGATCTGTAAAACCCAGGGAAATAGGTGATTGGTCGGCGACACGCCAATTTATTTGGTGATTCAGACTGATATTATCGGGTACATTGGAATTGGACAGTACTTGAGTAAAGTGAAGCAGGGTGCTAGTGAAGCATTCGAGAAAGTGGGTTGAAAAAAGGCGTGTTAGGTTTCTTGGCGATGTTGTATAGATTTCGTTGAATCACTCAACGACTCGCTTAACGTCCCTACATCGCCTTCTTTTTAATGCTAAAATTTTGGAAGGTCTACACCCAAAGATGCAGGAGAACCATGCTACCTTGACAGATGGAGCAACCGCATAGCCAGGATCACTTCTTTATCTCCTTATTTGTCTTACTTATTTTTATTTTTGGGTACTTTTAATTGCTTTTGAGGACAAATGTTTTTATTTGTGGTGGGGTGAGACTCACCTTTTGTGTGCTAGTTGTGATTCGTATTTTGTGTATATATTTGGGCTACTCTATTTAAAATTATTTTTACACTACTTTTTGTGGATGTTTGAGCTTATGGCTCACTTTTGTTTTAAAAATACAAAAATGAGTTGGACCCTTCCAAAAAATGTTGCCACCTCTTATGTGTTGAATGTGGCTGTTTTTTTGCAAAATTTAAGTCTCGGGTTCGATCAATACCTATGACTTGAATAGTGCTCTCAATCGAACGAACATGAATGCGTGGCTACGACGAGACCAAATGAAGTTGCATAGACAATATGTGAACTCTTTGTATTTCATTGTGATTAGCCATTTATCAAATTGATTCTCTTGTAATGACCGTTGCACACTAGCGAAAGTGTGTGTTCTTGTTTAAATTAAGTGTCGATGCCTTGTGTGATGAGCTTACTTTGAACCTTGCATGAATAAACCTAGAATTTGCCTTGTTAGTCTGATTGATTTAGTAAGGTGTCCTCTTGAAATGATCTTAGGCAACTTTTGAAGAGTGTGAGCTAAATTTGACATATACCTCTTTTATGGCCTACCCATGAGCGTGTGAAACTCTCTTGAACACCCTTTGAGCCTTATCATTCTTTGGAAGAACCTTGATGAACCCTAAACCTTACTTAACCCACTACCTATAATCCTCTTGATTTGTGGTCTAGTGAATAGCCAACTTAGGCCAAAAGCCTAAGTTGGGGGTGTGGTGAAAAGGAAAAGAAGAAGTCAAGAAGTGCAAGAAAAGTCTCCCTTAACCCATGGTGTTGTGGAACAATAGAAACGCTCCATGAAAAAAAAAGTTGTGGAGTAAAATTACAAAAGAAATTGGGTTTCGAAGCAATCCTTGGAGGTGAATAAAAAGATGACTTAGAAGCATTAGAAAAAGAATTGATAAAGGAAAAGAAGGGAATGCCTTGAGAATACCACATCTAATGAGGAAAAGTCACTGAGCCTAAATGACTATACCTTTGCACTCAACCCCATTACAAGCCTTAGAAAGAGCTTTTTGATCTTGAGTGAGCCGAACCAAAGATCGATTGGAAAATAAGGGCAAGCCTATGGGTGAAAACATGCATTGTGTTCCTCTTTTTGAGTGTGAGTGTTGCATCTAATTCCTGATCTTGAAATGATTAACCTATCTATGTGAATATGGAATCATTCTTTATGTGAGGGCATTTAGATACTTTTTGTTGAGCTTGAACTTGCACAAGTAGCAAGTATTGCGAGCATGAGAATCTTTGGTAATACTGTGTCACAACTTGAATCTTTGAGTACACAATTGATCTTTGCATAAGTAAATTGAATCTTGTTCTGTGCATTTATGATTGAGTCTTGTGTAGCAGTATTTGAGACACCCTTTTTTAACAGCTGAACTTGAGTTTGCTTGAGGACAAGCAAAATTTTAATTTGGGGGTGTTGATGAGTCCACAAATTGGACTCATTTAGGGCTATATTTTAATAGAAATTATGCCCTCAAATGCTGATCTTATCTCAATATCTGATGAAAACCCTCAAGTTTCAGGTATTGTAAGTTTGAAGGAAAGTATGGACACTACTTCGCAAAAAGGAACAAAAAGGCTGACAAGAACGAGAAAATGACAGCATGAGGATCGCTGAGTCCACTTGGTGAGTCGCTAAAGGGTCTCACTTCGCCTTTTGTTCCATTGTGCTGAGCCTAAAGGAAAGGATCAAGTCGGTGGAAAAAGGGAGCAGTCGGTGCATCGCCTAGCACTTCCGCGAAGCAGTGCTGTGTCGCCCAATGATCCAGAGCACAACAATTTCGAAGGATGGTGCAAGACGGCGATGAACTACACCAAAGGGCGCATCGCCGAGTTTATCAGCAATTCTGACTAATGTCGCCGAATGGTCTGCTGCAGCACAGATTTTTGAAAACTATAAATACTCATGAGAGTTATAGCTTAGAATGAGATCTTTAGTATGAGATTTTAGTATCACAAGATTTTCAGTGTAAAATAATTAATATAATTTTTAGTACTTTTTCTCTAAGTTTGAGAGGGTTTTTGAAACTTGAAGAAGAAGTGGGTTTCATCTCCAAGGATTTGAAATTGGGTCTCTTGGATTCTTCATTCTTGGCCTCTAACAAGACTTAAATCTTCATACCCATTTGAATGCAAGATCATTTAGGTATAAATTTCTATCTCATGATGTGTGGCTAAAAACCCTAATTCTTGGGGTGTGATTTAGCAAATATGTGTTGAGATTATTGTTGGGTTTTGCTTGCTGATAGGTTAGATGTATTTTAATGTAGATTTCACCTACTGGTTGTGATATAATTTAATGGGTTTGTAGTTCCAAATACAAAACCACCCATGTATTTTCGGCTTGCTCGAAAAAGAGGTCGCAAAACCAAGACCGCTAGACTGATGGCCTAAGGAGTTGGTCGACATGAGGTTCAGCCCGAGAGGTTGAGCCTTAGTCCCATATCCTAATACTCAGCTCGAGAGAGTGAGTGGGGTAAGGCGTAGGTTGGCCTTCATGCGGGAAATGATTGTCCGAGCGGAACCCATTTGAAATGGGGTAAGTTGCCCGAGAGGGAACTTATTTCCATCTAAAGCTCTGCCTAGTCACTATTATCTTGCAAATTTCCTATTGAAAACATGTACCCAATGATTTATACCAATATATATTGCGGTCACATCCCAAGAATCCCCTCTTATTTATAGATTTCTTTGTTATTTTTACTGTTTATTCTATACTTGTGAGAAAACCCCCAAATCGATATTTGACACTTTTGTGTCCCCCTTTAATTTACAATGTTTTTAATCGTTAATCTCTTTAGCTATGACTAGTTAGAACTTAATTTTATTTTTCGATTAATTCTCAAAACCACTCCCTTGGGACTCAACCCCAAGCCTTGGTTGGGTTATTATACTATTGCATCGAAAGTTGTGTTGTTGATTACACAAACATCATATTTCACCTCAGAGATAATTTCGAAGAACTTTTCAATGTTTTCATGTTTCTAAAAAACCCTACGTTTTACTCAATCTCATAGGTTCTTTTATCAAACGTTTACAAATGGTTTCTAATGACAAATTATGATTGTATTAGTGTTTAATTGATGATTTATGAGTAAAATACTCTATGAACCCATGATTTCTCTCAATTCCTAAATTGTGCCTTTATGAAGTGGGTTTGTTGATAATGAATGCATGTGAATCGAAATTTCCTAAATTGCTTTAGATTATTGATGTTTATCATTACCCATGCCCTAATTGTAGTATATTGTTGGTGTGTTGGTGATTTGGAGGTATGACCCTTGAAGGGCAAGTTATGATCAATTTCTTGTTGAATTAGAATTATGAATTAGATGTTGATCCACTTGAAAGGTGGAGGTGTTTATTTACTATGTATAATTGTGATATGATGCATGTGTGTGATCTAAATGAATGAATGATGATCTTGTCTAGAAGCTAATTATGTTAGGATTGAATGTTATCTCTCTATTAACACTTGTGAATGAAGACGATTATGTGAAAGGCTATTTTCACATACGCACACACACTCATGAATGAAGAATGAATGAGGTTCAATGATAATGTTAATGATAAAGTAATTATTGAAAGGCTATTCTCAATTGTACTCTAATGAATGATAATGATGTGTTGATTGAAAGGATATTATCGATCTTACTAGTATGAACGATAATGGGATTCTTAGATGAAAGGCTATTCTTGTAACAACCCTCTGGGAAGGATGCTACCACTTAAAGGAGAAATCTAATTTAATACTTGTGACATTTAAAAGAGATTAACAACGGGCATATTGATATTAGTCTAGTAGAGGAATTAGGTTCATAGAAAAAAAAATAGTTGAAGTAGTAAAACATGCCCATTTACACGTTAATTTGATGACAAACTGAAACTGCGTACTATCTTACCTTATGGCAGAAGAACCCTTCCAAAATAATATAAGCAAATAACTTACTAGGTTTTCGTGCATATTTCATCCTCACACTTAATATAGTATAAAAGAATATTACCAACTTCCGAGTACAAACATTTGCCAGTTCATGCTTCACATAAAAATTCAAAACAAATAGTAAATTTAATATAATACAAGACTTGGATTTATACACCCCCAAAAGAACAAAACATATAGTCATACTTATATTACAACCCATGGTGACATGATCAAATTAGCCTTCAAAATTTCATGTAAATGTACAACATATAGATCATGTACAATTCCCAAGATTTAATCAAACTGTAGATGCCTATATGCAAATGTGATCTTCCCATAAAGCTCACAAAAACTCCGCCTCCAATGGCCAGCTTCAAGTATCCCCCCCCCCACCCGGAACGTTTCCTATGATAGAAACAACTATCGCTAAGCATAAAGCTTACTGGTGTAAAACTATATGCGTGGAGCCGCTAGATTCACCAAGTTCCCTTTCAAAAGTCATGGACAGTACAATTGAAATATAATAAATAAATCAAGTAAACAATATATTAAGGGTATCAAGTTCTATATTTAAAGATCCAAGTGTCAAGCATGTCCATAGCACCATTTCCCAAGACATCTAATACAAAGGCTTGCCCAATATATACATCAGACCGTCACACCCAGCATAACGAAGTATCAAGAAAGACTGAAGCCCTGTATCAAAAAGGGTCAAAGCCGAATAATCAAGAGAATCAAGAACCATATTAAAAATGGCTTCCTAGTTCATACTTAAGACGAACCAAATATCCAGAGTCAAGATGGTAAATAATTTAAATCAATAGGCATGTCAATAGTGACAAAATCAAATCCACAAGAAGGATAAAGTCCAAACAAGAATGCCACATGATCAAGCAATCTGTACAAGTGGGCGAGTTACACAAGTGTCTTGAAAGTCTCAGAGAATATCAATATGACAATACAACGTGACAAGAGGTAACCAAGGTATCGAGATAACCCTTCAAATATATAAGCAGATAAAAAGAGTACAAGTACAATTTTATACGCTAACCTCGAGCTTTAGCATAGAAATAGTCCAACAAAACTTCAAGAATTCAAACCGTAGCCCGACCAACGTATAAAGGTTCTCAACTTGTACACGAGTATATATAACCTTAAAAATACAATTAAATAACTTATTTAACTTCTATTAGCTCAATAATGTTGACATAAAATAGGATCATCATCACTAGTAAGCCCATCATGTACATATACAAATATGCTCCCAAACCAGTGAATCTGTCCAGCCTGGTACCTCAAGTCGCAACTTAGATTTGAAAAGGAAAAATGCAAAATTAGACTTTATATCCTTCATGAAAGATGTAGGTAGATAGAAAAACAAGATGAGATACCTATTGTAGATATTCCTGATTTCTACGCCAATAAAAGAGTTATCGGAATAGCTACAATATTAACGGAGTTAGCAAATAATTATCTAAATAACAATACAATATGGAGTTACTACAGCCGAGATAATACAATGATATATTCAAATTGTCGAGAAACAAGGGAAGGAGATATGGAAGAAATACGTCAGTGGATAATGAGTCTCCTAAAACCAGAAAATATACCAACTACACGAGCTATCAAGAAAAATTTCATTTCACCAGTATTATTGACAAGATATTGCACAACTATTAGCAGCAAATACTCAGAGCATATATGTTCCAAGTGTCACGGAGAAGATAACGAAGTTCCAACCGTACAGCTGGAATAAAATACCAAAGACAAAAGACAAAGAGATAGCCGGCAGCCTGATGAAGACAGCCGACAAAACAAAATATGATGAAGACACATATGTAAAAAGTCAAAAGTAGGATAAGCATCTTATCTTACTTTCTGTAAAGTTTTTGTTTTCTTTTTGTAAAGTAAAGTAGAGTCATTTGTTTTTATTTTGAGTCACCCGACATGATACTGTTGATGAATAGTAAAAGACAAAAAATACTATTCATAAATAGTAAAGTGTCAATTATGTGAATAGTAAGAGTCGATTACTGTGTAAATAGTAGAGGTCAAGTACTGTACAAATAGTAAGAGTCGATCCTTTGTTCATGAATAGTAAAGGTCAAGTCCTTTGTTCATGAATAGTAATGTAAGTTTTGCCTATAAATAAGATGAAGGAGAAAGGGAAAATCATCCTCATCTCCTTTCCCTCATTTCCTCTCTCAAATTCATGAGATCCTCATATTGGTATCGAGCTAGATATAAGAAAAATATAAATGGAGAAATCTAGTAACAACCAGAATCTACGAAGGAAACAACTTGTAAAATCTACAAACAAAGGTATGTTCATATTTCATTATGAATAGCTAAACTATCTTATTCTGATAATCTCTTGATTATTATTTGATAATTATCATGTTATAGTATTGTTATACTAAATAAATTCAAGTAGTTTGCTATGAGCAGAAGGTAAGTGAGAATAGGTAAGCCCAGACTATGCCATCCTAAAGCGGAAACCAGTTAGGCAAAAGAGAAGCGTTTGAGGAAATGCATACCAGTTGAAGGCGCTGTTAGGGTAATCGATTGAAGTGAAAATCATAGTAGTGACCAAAAGAATTTATTCAGATAACTTTAATATAATCTGATAATTGATAATAACAAACAAGAAGGTTAGAAGGAATAAATTTGTTTAGAAATTATGAAAATGGTACCTACATACTTACTAAATGGAGATGATAAATATAAAATACTTATTTTATATATCCTTAGAACATTAAATATTGACATAAAAAGAGAAATTTACGACCTTTTACTTATTGAAGAAATAATAGAATTAGACCGAATAAATGAACTAATAGAACAAAATTGGCAAGAACTAACTATCCAAAATATATATGAATTATATGACTTGTGTTCAGAATAATGATAAACTACGAATACCTAACATATTGGCTACAAATTATGGAAGATTTAGATCTACTAAATAAACTTTTAATAAATAATATTATAATATATCGAAGAACCCAAGATATGGAATACTTAGAATATATTTCAGAAAATATAAAAGGAATACAAAATCTTATGATAAAAAAGCAAGAATATTATGAAAAAATGTTTTCAAACTTATAATGGATATATGTGTCTTCATCATATTTTGTTTTGTCGGCTGTCTTCATCAGGCTGCCGGCTATCTCTTTGTCTTTTGTCTTTGGTATTTTATTCCAGCTGTACGGTTGGAACTTCGTTATCTTCTCCGTGACACTTGGAACATATATGCTCTGAGTATTTGCTGCTAATAGTTGTGCAATATCTTGTCAATAATACTGGTGAAATGAAATTTTTCTTGATAGCTCGTGTAGTTGGTATATTTTCTGGTTTTAGGAGACTCATTATCCACTGACGTATTTCTTCCATATCTCCTTCCCTTGTTTCTCGACAATTTGAATATATCATTGTATTATCTCGGCTGTAGTAACTCCATATTGTATTGTTATTTAGATAATTATTTGCTAACTCCGTTAATATTGTAGCTATTCCGATAACTCTTTTATTGGCGTAGAAATCAGGAATATCTACAATAGGTATCTCATCTTGTTTTTCTATCTTTTCCGGAATTAACATATCTCTGGTCAAACCAATCTTTATTACTTGTATAACTGGTTTTATTTCGTCATATAGTATTTCTTTGTCATTGTATAGAACTTTATGAAAAATAGAGTTCCTTTAGTAATTCGTTTATAGGTTAAGAATGCTTTGTATAGTTCGGTATCTTGAAATTTAGTCTCTGTGTGTGTACCTTTGTCTTGAGTAGTCCATAATTGTAACAAGTTGTAACTAAGTTTATATTTGTACCGGAAGGGCAATTAGTTTGTTATAACCTTGTAGGTGTTGAGTAATGTAATCGATTTGGTTCTTTTTGGATTTATAGATCCGGGGTTTTTATTTAGGTAAGTTTGGACTTTGTAAATGTTTTCTATATATGCGTGTGATATGGTTATATGTATTTTTCTGTTGGGCTAGAAATTTGTTTTTATATGTAGTTGTTTGTGGAGTAGGTACGGATTTTTGTATTTTTGGAGCTGTATATGGTTTATCAAAAAGTTTATTCATATTTGTATTGGGATAGCTTTTTTCTTCTGTAATTTTCTTTGTAGCTCCAGATGTACCTGCACCTGCATTCAAACAAACATTATGGGTTTTAGGGAGTTTCCCAACGTCTCCTTCTAGCTCTGGAATTTTAACGTCTTCCGATCGACGTAGCTCCGCATTTTTAACGTCATGCTGCTGACTACTAGCCTGCTCCTTTAGCTTTTGTATCTCACCGTCCATACTATCCACTTTTTTGCAAAGTGTAGTTAGGAGGTTAAGTATCTGATTCATTGTATTTGTCTGTTCAGTATTTTTCTCTTGAGAGGTGATCTGCAATCACATTTTTGTCAGTTTTTATAACTTCAATTGTAAATGAAAAATTCAATATATTGACCACTAATCTTCTTATTTCTTTTGTTGTAACTGAATCTTGTACCTTTTTAGTTATCCACCATTTTACCTGTGTATTATCAGTTCTAACAACAAATTTGTTATTCACAATATATGGTTCAAAAGCTAATAAACATTTATATAAAGCAAATAGTTCTTTTCTATTTATTTCCCATTTTATTTGTGGGTCTGTATATGATCCGGAATAATATCTACAGTGATGTTCTATTTTTTCATTTATATATTTATATTTTAATACTCCTCCGTAACTATGGTCACTTGAGTCTGTTTCTACTATATAAGTAAATTGTTTATGTTCATCTGGAAAATATAATTTTGGTAACTCTTTACACATGATTTTAATTTTTCTGATATATTTTTTATCTTGTTCATCAAAATGATATTCTACATCTTTCTTTAATTTTTTCTGTAATGGTTTTAAATTTTCTGCTAATTTCGGTATATATTCTCTTACTTGATTAACTAATCCTAAAAATGATTGTAATTTTTTCTTAGTATCTAATAATTCTTCAGAATTGGATATTTTTTGTACAATATGTGTTTGCATTTTTACTCCATTTTTATCTATTTGAATTCCTAAGAATTCTATCTGATTTTGCATAATTTCAGCTTTCTTTTTTGATAAGCTAATTCCTGATATTTCTATAATATGTATAAATTTTTCTAATAACTTTAAATGCTCTTCTTTTGTTCTTGAGTATAATAGTATATCATCTATATATACTATACAATTTTCTAGTTGGTTAAAATATGTATCCATAAAATGTTGATATCTACCTGGTGCATTTTTATATCCAAATGGTAGAACATTCCATTCGTAAAAACCTTGTGGTACAGTGAATGCTGTTAAATGTTTAGATTTTTCTTCTAGTTTTAAGTGGTAAAATCCTGATTTACAATCAAATTTACTAAAGTAATTATATCCTTGTATCTGTCTTACTTTTAGTATTTTATTAGGTATAGGGTAATTATATGTTTTAGTTTTTGCATTTAGATTTCTATAATCAATAACCATTCTAGTTTTTCCTCTTTTTTGTTCACTATGTTTATTTACTATGAATGCTGGACTATTATGTTTACTAAATGTACATATTTTATTGGATTTTTTGATTTTAAATCTTGAATTTCTTTATTAATTATTTTTTTATTTATGATAGGTATTTTAGCTTTTCCTTTAATATATTTACAATCTATTACATGTTCTTTTTGGCTTATTACATAATATTCATCTTGTTTTAATTTGAATAAATTTTTTAGTTTAGGTACTTCTAGTATCTTATCTATGCTTAAGTCTAATTCTTTACCTTTTATTTGTTCAAACATATTATTGTCAAATATTATTTTTTGTTCTGTATATTCATTATCTTGGTATTCTTCTTTACTTATTATTTTTATGTCGCTTTCAGTCATAATCATAATCAGAAGATGACTCTATTTCTTCTTCTAATTCAATATCTGTAATTTCGTATATGCTATCTTCATTTTCTAAGTCATAATCTAAATAATCTATCTGTTTGTATGTGTCGTTTTCTATTGTTATTTCAGTTATTTGTTTTTTCTTTAAATCTTTTGGTAATTTACAGTTTCTAGCTAAATGTCCTAATTTTCCACAATTATAACATTTACATTCTGTTATATTTTTCTTAACTCTATGTGATCTTTTATGTTTATAATTTTTTATATAATATCTTTTTCTTGGGATTTTATCTTTATATTTTGTTTTGAAACGTTTATACTTTTTTATCCTTTTCTTATATTTATATGGATTTTTACATCCAAATTGGGGTGCTAATTTATTTGTACAATATTTTAGGTTTTTTACTAATATTTTTTCTAGTTTTAATTCCTCTTTATGTTTTTCACATAGTTTTATAAACCATTGTTGTAAGAATTTTACTCTAGCTCCTAGTGTATCTACTGTATTTGATTCTTCCCAATCTTTTATTATTTTTGAACTAAATGGTTCTGGTAATTTTGTGTAATATAATTTTCTTATTTCTCTACTTTCATCATTTGTATATATTCCTTTATAATAATATTCTCTAAATGCACATGTATATTCATCTATATAACTCATTTTACATATTGCTAATTTATTCATTAAATTTCTGTTTATTATTTTATCTTTCTGTTGTTCTTCTATTTCTGTTGTCATACTTCCAAATTCATTTCTAATTGATATTTCATATTTAGTTAATATGTCTATTGCTGATGTTGCTATGTCATTATTAAGTTTCGTATTATTTCTTAATGTTTCTAAGCTTGTTGTTGTTAAATTCTGTAACCATATTTTTACTGTTCCTATAAGTGTTCTTTCTATATATCCTGGGGCATCCATTATTGATATTTTGTTGTCTATTAATTGTTTTGATATATAACCTATCCATAATTGAATTGTTTTATTTGTATCTGTTACACAGTCCAAATCTAAGAAATTATTTTGATCTGTAGTTTGTCTAGGTATCCAATTTTTATTTAATCTTTTATCCCATAAAACTTTATCTCTATTTTCTTTTTCATAAGTATAATATGTTGGGGTTGTATCAATTCGTGTTTTAGAATTTGAAGTACTAGGTTTCTCATCTAAATTTCCTACATTTATTTCTATATTTTTATCTTTTTCTATAAGGTCAGTATATGTTTCTGAATATGATTCATAATTATTTTCTGAAATATTGTCATTTTCTTCTTCATTTATTTCATTTATTTCATCTATTTTTAATTCAGGTAATTCTTCTGTTTCTTCTAACATTGTTTTCATTTTTTCTATTTCTTGATTTAACTTTAATTCTTGATTCTTTTTTATATTCTTCTTTTGCTTTTAATTTTTCTTCATATAATTGTTTAAGTCTTTCTAATTCTTTTTGTAATTCTTGAATTCTAGTATCTTTTACTTCTTCTATTTGTTTAATTTCTTTTTTAGCTTGTTCTCTAATTTTTTCAATTTCTTTTCTTCTATCTATTTCTTCATTTTCTTTATTTAATCTTACCATAGTTGTTAGACTATCCTCTAATTTTGCTGATTCTTTATCTGGCATTAGATATAATTGGGTTCCTATTTTTTTATATCTTCGTTCTAAGTTTGAATGTATTATTTTTATTTCTAATCCATCTTGACTTTTATATATCTTTTCTTCTACAGCATATTCTTCTTTATTCATTATAAGTTATGTTGATATTTATATTCTAAGTGTTGTAATTGTAGATCTAATAAGAATATCGTTTTTCTTTGTGCTTTAATAGATTTTTGGCATACTCCTGCCCATATATTTTCTTCTAGTCTATTTTGTCTAAATCTTAATTCGTGTTTTATTTCATTAATTTTTTCTAATAGTTGTTCTTTATAAGTTTCATCCATTATAAGTTTGAAAACATTTTTTCATAATATTCTTGCTTTTTTATCATAAGATTTTGTATTCCTTTTATATTTTCTGAAATATATTCTAAGTATTCCATATCTTGGGTTCTTCGATATATTATAATATTATTTATTAAAAGTTTATTTAGTAGATCTAAATCTTCCATAATTTGTAGCCAATATGTTAGGTATTCGTAGTTTATCATTATTCTGAACACAAGTCATATAATTCATATATATTTTGGATAGTTAGTTCTTGCCAATTTTGTTCTATTAATTTCGTATATGCTATCTTCATTTTCTAAGTCATAATCTAAATAATCTATCTGTTTGTATGTGTCGTTTTCTATTGTTATTTCAGTTATTTGTTTTTTCTTTAAATCTTTTGGTAATTTACAGTTTCTAGCTAAATGTCCTAATTTTCCACAATTATAACATTTACATTCTGTTATATTTTTCTTAACTCTATGTGGTCTTTTGTGTTTATAATTTTTTATATAATATCTTTTTCTTGGGATTTTATCTTTATATTTTGTTTTGAAACGTTTATACTTTTTTATCCTTTTCTTATATTTATATGGATTTTTACATCCAAATTGGGGTGCTAATTTATTTGTACAATATTTTAGGTTTTTTACTAATATTTTTTCTAGTTTTAATTCCTCTTTATGTTTTTCACATAGTTTTATAAACCATTGTTGTAAGAATTTTACTCTAGCTCCTAGTGTATCTACTGTATTTGATTCTTCCCAATCTTTTATTATTTTTGAACTAAATGGTTCTGGTAATTTTGTGTAATATAATTTTCTTATTTCTCTACTTTCATCATTTGTATATATTCCTTTATAATAATATTCTCTAAATGCACATGTATATTCATCTATATAACTCATTTTACATATTGCTAATTTATTCATTAAATTTCTGTTTATTATTTTATCTTTCTGTTGTTCTTCTATTTCGTTGTCATACTTCCAAATTCATTTCTAATTGATATTTCATATTTAGTTAATATGTCTATTCTGATGTTGCTATGTCATTATTAAGTTTCAGTATTATTTCTTAGTGTTTCTAAGCTTGTTGTTGTTAAATTTTGTAATCATATTTTTCTTTGTTCCTATAAGTGTTCTTTCTATATATCTGGGCATCCATTATTGATATTTTGTTGTCTATTAATTGTTTTGATATATAACCTATCCATAATTGAATTGTCTTATTTGTATACGCTACAGTCTAAATCTAAGAAATTATTTTGATCTGTAGTTTGTCTAGGTATCCAATTTTTATTTAATCTTTTATCCCATAAAACTTTATCTCTATTTTCTTTTTCATAAGTATAATATGTTGGGGTTGTATCAATTCGTGTTTTAGAATTTGAAGTACTAGGTTTCTCATCTAAATTTCCTACATTTATTTCTATATTTTTATCTTTTTCTATAAGGTCAGTATATGTTTCTGAATATGATTCATAATTATTTTCTGAAATATTTTAACGTCTTCCGATCGACGTAGCTCCGCATTTTTTACGTCATGCTGCTGACTACTAGCTTGCTCTTTGAGCTTCTGTATCTCACCTTCCATACTATCCACTTTTTTGCAAAGTGTAGTTAGGAGGTTTAATATCTGATCCATTGTATTTGTCTGTTCAGTATTTTTCTCTTGAGAGGTGATCTGCAATCACATTTTTGTCAGTTTTTATTACTTCAATTGTAAATGAAAAATTCAATATATTGACCACTAATCTTCTTATTTCTTTTGTCGTAACTGAATCTTGTACCTTTTTAGTTATCCACCATTTTACCTGTGTATTATCTGTTCTAACAATAAATTTGTTATACACAATATATGGTTCAAATGCTAATAAACATTTATATAAGGCAAATAGTTCTTTTCTATTTATTTCCCATTTTATTTGTGGGTCTGTATATGATCCGGAATAATATCTACAGTGATGTTCTATTTTTTCATTTATATATTTATATTTTAATACTCCTCCGTAACTATGGTCACTTGAGTCTGTTTCTACTATATAAGTAAATTGTTTATGTTCATCTGGAAAATATAATTTTGGTAACTCTTTACACATGATTTTAATTTTTCTGATATATTTTTTATCTTGTTCATCAAAATGATATTCTACATCTTTCTTTAATTTTTTCTGTAATGGTTTTAAATTTTCTGCTAATTTCGGTATATATTCTCTTACTTGATTAACTAATCCTAAAAATGATTGTAGTTTTTTCTTAGTATCTAATAATTCTTGATTGGATATTTTTTGTACAATATGTGTTTGCATTTTTACTCCATTTTTATCTATTTGGATTCCTAAGAATTCTATTTGATTTTGCATAATTTCAGCTTTCTTTTTTGATAAGCTAATTCCTGATATTTCTATAATATGTATAAATTTTTCTAATAACTTTAAATGTTCTTCTTTTGTTCTTGAGTATAATAGTATATCATCTATATATACTATACAATTTTCTAGTTGGTTAAAATATGTATCCATAAAATGTTGATATCTACGGTGCATTTTATATCCAAATGGTAGAACATTCCATTCGTAAAAACCTTGTGATACGATGAATCTTTGTTAAATGTTTAGATTCTTCTTCTAGTTTTAAGTGGTAAAATCCTGATTTACAATCAAATTTACTAAAGTAATTATATCCTTGTATCTGTCTTACTTTTAGTATTTTATTAGGTATAAGGTAATTATATGTTTTAGTTTTTGCATTTAGATTTCTATAATCAATAACCATTCTAGTTTTCCTCTTTTTTGTTCACTATGTTTATTTACTATGAATCTTTGGACTATTATGTTTACTATTGCTTTCTTGTATATACTTATTTTCTAATAATTCATTTATATGCATTTTAAATTGATTGGTCTTCAAAATTATATCTTAATGGTTTTGTGTTATTATACTATTTTCATCTATTAGTTCAATTTTTACTTTTGTTTTATGTTTATCCCATCCTTGTAATGGGTTTTCGTTATATAATGAGTTTAACTTGTCATTTATTGCTTGTATTTTATCTCTTTGTGAATATTATAATTTCTATTTTATGATCATTAGTTGTTACATTTTCTAATTTTTGGGTAATTTTTTCACTTCCTTTTATCCATGGTGTATTTTTCTAATTTTATTATTAACTCTTTTTGCTCCTATTTTGTGATTACATATGGTAGTAAACCACCAATGCGTTTTTGTTATAGTGTGTGGATATAGTTTTTCTAAAAAAGGCATTCCTAATAATATATCTTTATTTGTAAATTCATAACTATAGATTTCTTCGATTATTAATATTTTATCCCATATTTGTGTTTTTATATTTTTAGCTTTATGTGTTATCATGCTTCCTTCATTATTAAATCCATTACTATTAATGGTGTTTTTAATTTTTCCCATTTACTATACGGTAGACAATTATGTTTACACATATTTATATGCTCATGTGTCTATCATAGGTGTGTAATATCTATTATAGTATCCTTCTATAATTATTTTTGCTAAAATGTATATTTTTGTCATTATATTAAGATGTTGTTATTTTATCATATAATTGTTCTTTTAATAATTACTTTCTTAGTTTCATAAGTTATTGTTAATTGTTTATCATCTAAATTATATGGTCTAACTGTTTCTAGCCATTTTATTCCTAAAGTAATATTATTATTTCCTTGATGTATTTTGAATTTAATTTTTATTGGTATTCCTCCAATAATTAGTTCTTGTTCAGTAGTTTCTTCTATATTTACCAAAGCTCTAGGTAATCTACGTGTTTATATTTTCTCCTGTAATTATTTCATGTTCTTTGACTAATTCTCTTGTAATTTGGTTTTCTGTTTGTCCTGTATTTATAGATATTAAATATTTTCTTTGGTCTAATATTCCTGTAATATAATATTGGTATGGTTGGATTTCATCTTGTTGTAGTTCTTTTAACTTAGGTATTAAATCATAATCTAATCTCCTAGATGTACTAGTTCTTGATGATGAAGGTGTATCATAGCTTAATCTTTTAGATGTACTTAATCTTTCTTTTACTATCTCTAAATCTTCTTCAATATCTAGTTCTTTATAACTGTAATCATTATTATCATTACTGTAATTATTTTATCAAATGGATTTTCTATTTTGATTTTTGAATCTTATTTCTTCTTTGTTATTTTATGTTTTGTAGTTAATAAATATAAATTTTTACATCTTGCTGTAAATATTTTAATTCATGGTGATAATTCTATTCATGACATTTTCCAGTATAGTATTAGTGATTAATCTATGTTTTTGTCTTCTATTGCTCCTGAATAATTTGCACTTATAATAAATTTAAATTTTTTGTATATTAGATTTCCTCTAAGCACTTATTATACTTTTTCTATAGGTTGAATTATTCTATCATGCTAAATATAATTCTATAGGTGTATCTATTCCTTCTCTAAAACATGCTTTTATTAATATTTCTGTTGCTCCTAAATGTACATATTTTATTGGATTTTTTGATTTTAAATCTTGAATTTCTTTATTAATTATTTTTTTATTTATGATAGGTATTTTAGCTTTTCCTTTAATATATTTACAATCTATTACATGTTCTTTTTGGCTTATTACATAATATTCATCTTGTTTTAATTTGAATAAATTTTTTAGTTTAGGTACTTCTAATATCTTATCTATGCTTAAGTCTAATTCTTTACCTTTTATTTGTTCAAACATATTATTGTCAAATATTATTTTTTATTCTGTATATTCATTATCTTGATATTCTTCTTTACTTATTATTTTTATGTCGCTTTCAGTCATAATCATAATCAGAAGATGACTCTATTTCTTCTTCTAATTCAATATCTGTAATTTCGTATATGCTATCTTCATTTTCTAAGTCATAATCTAAATAATCTATCTGTTTATATTTATCGTTTTCTATTATTATTTGATTATTTGTTTCTTTTTAAGTCTTTTGGTAATTTACAATCTCTAGCTAAATGTCCTAATTTTCCACAATTATAACATTTACATTACATTATATTTTTCTTAACTCTATGTGGTCTTTTATGTTTATAATTTTTATATAATATCTTTTTCTTGTGTTTTTGTCTTTATCTTTTGTTTTGAAATGTTTATATTTCTTTTTACTTGTCTTTTTTTTATTTTTATTTTTACATCGATTTTGGGGTGCTAATTTATTTGTACAATATTTTAGGTTTTTACTAATATTTTTCTAGTTTTAATTCTTCTTTATGTTTTTCACATAATTTTATAAACCATTGTTGTAAGAATTTTACTCTAGCTCCTAGTGTATCTCTTGTATTTGATTCTTCCCAATCTTTTATTATTTTTGAACTAAATGGTTACAGTAATTTTGTGTAATATAATTTTCTTATTTCTCTACTTTCATCATTTGTATATATTCCTTTATAGTAATATTCTCTAAATGCACATGTATATTCATCTATATAACTCATTTTACATATTGCTAATTTATTCATTAAATTTACATTTTATTATTTTATCTTTACTGTTGTTCTTCTATTTACATTTGTCATACTTCCAAATTCATTTCTAATTGATATTTCATATTTAGTTAATATGTCTATTCTTTGATGTTGCTATGTCATTATTAAGTTTAGTATTATTTCTTAATGTTTCTAAGCTTGTTGTTGTTAAATTTTGTAACCATATTTTTCTTTGTTCCTATAAGTGTTCTTTCTATATATCACAGGGCATCCATTATTGATATTTTGTTGTCTATTAATTGTTTTGATATATAACCTATCCATAATTGAATTGTTTTATTTGTATACACTCTGTGATCCAAATCTAAGAAATTATTTTGATCTGTAGTTTGTCTAGGTATCAATTTTTATTTAATCTTTTATCCCATAAAACTTTATCTCTATTTTCTTTTTCATAAGTATAATATGTTGGGGTTGTATCAATTCGTGTTTTAGAATTTGAAGTACTAGGTTTCTCATCTAAATTTCCTACATTTATTTCTATATTTTTATCTTTTTCTATAAGGTCGTATATGTTTGAATATGATTCATAATTATTTTACGAAATATTATCATTTTCTTCTTCATTTATTTCATTTATTTCATCTATTTTTAATTCGAGGTAATTCTTACATTTCTTCTAACATTGTTTTAAATTTTTCTATTTCTTGATTTAACTTTAATTCTTGATTCTTTTTTATATTCTTCTTTTGCTTTTAATTTTTCTTCATATAATTGTTTAAGTCTTTCTAATTCTTTTGTAATTCTTGAATTCTAGTATCTTTTACTTCTTCTATTTGTTTAATTTCTTTTTAGCTTGTTCTCTAATTTTTCAATTTCTTTTCTTCTATCTATTTCTTCATTTTCTTTATTTAATCTTACCATAGTTGTTAGACTATCTTCTAATTTCTTTGATTCTTTATCGGCATTAGATATAATTAGGTTCCTATTTTTTATATCATCGTACTAAGTTTGAATGTAAAATTATTATTTCTAGTACATCTTGACTTTTATATATCTTTTCTTCTCTGACATATTCTTCTTTATTCATTATAAGTTATGTTGATATTTATATTCTAAGTGTTGTAATTGTAGATCTAATAAGAATATCGTTTTTCTTTGTGCTTTTATAGATTTTTGGCATACTCCTGCCCATATATTTTCTTCTAGTCTATTTTGTCTAAATCTTAATTCTTGTTTTATTTCATTAATTTTTTCTAATAGTTGTTCTTTATAAGTTTCATCCATTATAAGTTTGAAAACATTTTTTCATAATATTCTTGCTTTTTTATCATAAGATTTTGTATTTCTTTTATATTTTCTGAAATATATTCTAAGTATTCCATATCTTGGGTTCTTCGATATATTATAATATTATTTATTAAAAGTTTATTTAGTAGATCTAAATCTTCCATAGTTTGTAACCAATATGTCATATATTCATAGTTTATCATTAATCTGAACACAAGTCATATAATTCATATATATTTTGGATAGTTAGTTCTTGCCAATTTTGTTCTATTAGTTCATTTATTCGGTCTAATTCTATTATTTCTTCAATAAGTAAAAGGTCGTAAATTTCTCTTTTTATGTCAATATTTAATGTTCTAAGGATATATAAAATAAGTATTTTATATTTATCATCTCCATTTAGTAAGTATGTAGGTACCATTTTCATAATTTCTAAACAAGTTTATTCCTTCTAACCTTCTTGTTTGTTATTATCAATTATCAGATTATATTAAAGTTATCCTGAATAAATTCTTTTGGTCACTAATATGATTTTCGACTTCAATCGATTACCTACTAGCGCCTTCAAGTGATGCGTACTTCCTCAAGCGGCTTCTCTTTTGCCTAAGCGGGTTTCCGTTTTAGGATGGCATATGCAGGCTTACCTACTCTCGACACCTTCGTTCATAGCAAACTCCTTCGAATTTATTTAGTATAACACTACTATAACATGATAATTATCAAATAATAATCAAGAGATTATCAGGAATAAGATAGTTTAGTTATTCATATTGAAATATGAACATACCTTAGTTTGTAGATTTTACGAATTGATTCCTTCATAGATTCAGTGGTTATTACTAGATTTCTCCATTTATATTTTTCTTATCTAGCTACGATACCAATATGAGGATCTGCGGAATTTGAGAGAGAAATGAGGAATGGGAGATGAGGATGATTTTCCTCTTCTCCTTCATCTTATTTATATGCAAAACTTTACATTACTATTCATGAGCAGTGACTTGACCTTTACTATTCATGAGCAGTGGTGACTCTTACTATTTGTACGATCTTGACCTCTACTATTTACACGATAACTCTTACTATAAAAATATTTTAAATTTTATTTTTTTTTATTTTTATTTTTTTTTTTTTAATATTAAAAAACTTTATCTTGTGGGGTCACACAAAAAAAAAACACACGACTCTACTTTACTTTACAAAAAGAAAACAAAAACTTTACAGAAAGTAAGATAAGATGCTTATCCTACTTTTGACTTTTTACATATGTGTCTTCATCATATTTTGTTTTGTCAATTTGTCTTCATCAGGCTGCCGGCTATCTCTTTGTCTTTTATCTTTGGTATTTTATTCGGTATGCGGTTGGAACCGTTATCTTCTCAGTGACACTTGGAACATATATGCTCTGAGTATTTCTTTGCTAATAGTTGTGCAATATCTTGTCAATATCTTGGTGAAATGAAATTTTCTTGATAGCTCGTGTAGTTGGTGTATTTTACGGTTTTAGGAGACTCGGTATCCAGCGTATTTCTTCCATATCTCCTTCTCTTGTTTCTCGACAATTTGAATATATCATTGTATTATCTCATTTTGTAGTAACTCCATATTGTATTGTTATTTAGATAATTATTTGCTAACTCAGTTAATATTGTAGCTATTAGATAACTCTTTTATTGGCGTAGAAATCGGGAATATCTACAATAGGTATCTCATCTTGTTTTTCTATCTTTTAAGATTAACATATCTCTGGTCAAACCAATCTTTATTACTTGTATAAGCTGGTTTTATTTAGTCATATAGTATTTACTGTATTTGTATAGAACTTTATGAAAAATAGAGTTCCTTTAGTAATTCGTTTGTAGGTTAAGAATGCTTTGTATAGTTCGGGTATCTTGAAATTTCGTCTCTGTGTGTACCTTTGTCTTGAGTAGTCCATAATTGTAACAAGTTGTAACTAAGTTTGTATTTGTACTGGAAGGGCAATTAGTTTGTTATAACCTTGTAGGTGTTGAGTAATGTAATCGGTATTTGGTTCTTTTGGATTTATAGCTCTGGGGTTTTTATTTAGGTAAGTTTGGACTTTATAAATATTTTACGTATATATGCGTGTGATATGGTTATATGTATTTTTACATTTGGGCTAGAAATTTGTTTTTATAAGTAGTTGTTTGTGGAGTAGGTGCAGTTTTTGTATTTTTGGGTGTATATGGTTTATCAAAAGTTTATTCATATTTGTATTTGGATAGCTTTTTCTTACGTAATTTTCTTTGTAGCTCGGATGTACTGCACTGCATTTAAACAAACGTTATGGGTTTTAGGAGTTTCCCAGCGTCTCCTTCTAGCTCACGGAATTTTAACGTCTTCCGATCGGCGTAGCTCCGCATTTTTAACGTCATCTTTGCGACTACTAGCTTGCTCCTTTAGCTTTTGTATCTCACCGTCCATACTATCCACTTTTTGCAAAGTGTAGTTAGGAGGTTAATATCGATCCATTGTATTTATGCATTCGATATTTTTCTCTTGAGAGGTGATCTGCAATCACATTTTTGTCGATTTTATAACTTCAATTGTAAATGAAAAATTCAATATATTGACCACTAATCTTCTTATTTCTTTTGTTATGCTTGAATCTTGTACCTTTTTAGTTATCCACCATTTTACTGTGTATTATCATTCTAACAATAAATTTGTTATATACAATGTATGGCTCAAAAGCTAATAAACATTTATATAAGGCAAATAATTCTTTTCTATTTATTTCCCATTTTATTTGTGGAGTGCGTATATGATCAGGAATAATATCTCTGATGATGTTCTATTTTTCATTTATATATTTATATTTTAATACTCCTCCGTAACTATGGTCACTTGAGTCTGTTTCTACTATATAAGTAAATTGTTTATGTTCATCTGGAAAATATAATTTTGGTAACTCTTTACACATGATTTTAATTTTTCTGATATATTTTTTATCTTGTTAATCAAAATGATATTCTACATCTTTCTTTAATTTTTGTAATGGTTTTAAATTTTACGCTAATTTGGTATATATTCTCTTACTTGATTAACTAATCCTAAAAATGATTGTAATTTTTTCTTAGTATCTAATAATTCTTGAGATTGGATATTTTTGTACAATATGTGTTTGCATTTTTACTCCATTTTATCTATTTGTATTCCTAAGAATTCTATTTGATTTTGCATAATTTGACTTTCTTTTTGATAAGCTAATTCCTGATATTTCTATGATATGTATAAATTTTTCTAATAACTTTAAATGTTCTTCTTTTGTTCTTGAGTATAATAGTATATCATCTATATATACTATACAATTTTCTAGTTGGTTAAAATATGTATCCATAAAATGTTGATATCTACAGTGCATTTTATATCCAAATGGTAGAACATTCCATTCGTAAAAACCTTGTGATGAGTGAATCTTTGTTAAATGTTTAGATTCTTCTTCTAGTTTTAAGTGGTAAAATCCTGATTTACAGTCAAATTTACTAAAGTAATTATATCCTTGTATTTGTCTTACTTTTAATATTTTATTAGGTATAGGGTAATTATATGTTTTAGTTTTTGCATTTAGATTTCTATAATCAATAACCATTCTAGTTTTTCCTCTTTTTTTTTCACTATGTTTATTTACTATGAATCTTTGGACTATTATGTTTACTATTGCTTTCTTGTATATACTTATTTTCTAATAATTCATTTATATGCATTTTAAATTACGATTGGTCTTCAAAATTATATCTTAATGGTTTTGTGTTATTATACTATTTTCATCTATTAGTTCAATTTTTACTTTTGTTTTATGTTTATCCCATCCTTGTAATGGGTTTTAGTTATATAATGAGTTTAACTTATCATTTATTGCTTGTATTTTATCTTGTGAATATTATAATTTCTATTTTATGATCATTAGTTGTTACATTTTCTAATTTTTGGGTAATTTTTCACTTCCTTTTATCCATGGTGTATTTTTCTAATTTTATTATTAACTCTTTTGCTCCTATTTTGTGATTACATATGGTAGTGAACCACCAATGTGTTTTTGTTATAGTGTGTGGATATAGTTTTTCTAAAAAGGCATTCCTAATAATATATCTTTATTTGTAAATTCATAACTATAGATTTCTTGATTATTAATATTTTATCCCATATTTGTGTTTTTATATTTTTAGCTTTATGTGTTATCATGCTTCCTTCATTATTGAATCTGTTACTATTAATGGTGTTTTTAATTTTTCCATTTACTATCTGGTAGACAATTATGTTTACACATATTTATACACTCTGTGTCTATCATAGGTGTGTAATACATTATAGTATCCTTCTATAATTATCTTTGCTAAAATGTATATTTTTGTCATTATATTAAGATGTTGTTATTTTATCATATAATTGTTCTTTTAATAATTACTTTCTTAGTTTCATAAGTTATTGTTAATTGTTTATCATCTAAATTATATGGTCTAAGCTGTTTCTAGCCATTTTATTCCTAAAGTAATATTATTATTTCCTTGATGTATTTTGAATTTAATTTTTATTGGTATTCCTCCAATAATTAGTTCTTGTTGATAGTTTCTTCTATATTTACCAAAGCTCTAGGTAATTCTGTGTTTATATTTTCTCCTGTAATTATTTCATGTTCTTTGACTAATTCTCTTATAATTTGGTTTTCTGTTTGTCTGTATTTATAGATATTAAATATTTTCTTTGGTCTAATATTCTGTAATATAATATTGGTATGGTTGGATTTCATCTTGTTGTAGTTCTTTTAACTTAGGTATTAAATCATAATCTAATCTCCTAGATGTACTAGTTCTTGATGATGAAGGTGTATCATAGCTTAATCTTTTAGATGTACTTAATCTTTCTTTTACTATCTCTAAATCTTCTTCAATATCTAGTTCTTTATAAGCTGTAATCATTATTATCAATTCTGTAATTATTTTATCAAATGGATTTTCTATTTTGATTTTTTGAATCTTATTTCTTCTTTGTTATTTTATGTTTTGTAGTTAATACATATAAATTTTTACATCTTCTTTGTAAATATTTTACTTCACAGTGCTAATTCTAGTCTGACATTTTCGATATAGTACTAGTGATTTATCTATGTTTTTGTCTTCTATTGCTCTTTGAATAATTTGCACTTATAATAAATTTAAATTTTTGATATATTAGATTTCCTCTACTTTGCACTTATTATACTTTTTCTATAGGTTGAATTATTCTATCATCTGCTAAATATAATTCTATAGGTGTATCTATTCCTTCTCTAAAACATGCTTTTATTAATATTTACATTTGCTCCTAAATGTACATATTTTATTGGATTTTTGATTTTAAATCTTGAATTTCTTTATTAATTATTTTTATTTATGATAGGTATTTTAGCTTTTCCTTTAATATATTTACAATCTATTACATGTTCTTTTTGGCTTATTACATAATATTCATCTTGTTTTAATTTGAATAAATTTTTAGTTTAGGTACTTCTAATATCTTATCTATGCTTAAGTCTAATTCTTTACCTTTTATTTGTTCAAACATATTATTGTCAAATATTATTTTTGTTCTGTATATTCATTATCTTGATATTCTTCTTTACTTATTATTTTTATATCGCTTTCAGTCATAATAATAAAAAGAATATTACTCTAATTATTCTTATAATTAAATATATTTAATTTCGTATATGCTATCTTCATTTTATAAGTCATAATATAAATAATATATCTGTTTGTATGTATCGTTTTCTATTATTATTTGATTATTTGTTTCTTTTTAAGTCTTTTGGTAATTTACAATCTCTAGCTAAATGTCCTAATTTTCCACAATTATAACATTTACATTACTTATATTTTTCTTAACTCTATGTGGTCTTTTATGTTTATAATTTTTATATAATATCTTTTTCTTGGGATTTTATCTTTATATTTTGTTTTGAAATGTTTATATTTCTTTATCCTTTTCTTATATTTATATGGATTTTTACATCCAAATTGGGGTGCTAATTTATTTGTACAATATTTTAGGTTTTTACTAATATTTTTCTAGTTTTAATTCCTCTTTATGTTTTTCACATAGTTTTATAAACCATTGTTGTAAGAATTTTACTCTAGCTCTAGTGTATCTCTTGTATTTGATTCTTCCCAATCTTTTATTATTTTTGAACTAAATGGTTACAGTAATTTTGTGTAATATAATTTTCTTATTTCTCTACTTTCATCATTTGTATATATTCCTTTATAGTAATATTCTCTAAATGCACATGTATATTCATCTATATAACTCATTTTACATATTGCTAATTTATTCATTAAATTTACATTTATTATTTTATCTTTACATTTGTTCTTCTATTTACATTTGTCATACTTCCAAATTCATTTCTAATTGATATTTCATATTTAGTTAATATGTCTATTCTTGATGTTGCTATGTCATTATTAAGTTTCGTATTATTTCTTAATGTTTCTAAGCTTGTTGTTGTTAAATTTTGTAACCATATTTTTCTTGTTCCTATAAGTGTTCTTTCTATATATCACAGGGCATCCATTATTGATATTTTGTTGTCTATTAATTGTTTTGATATATAACCTATCCATAATTGAATTGTTTTATTTGTATCTGCTACGCAGTCCAAATCTAAGAAATTATTTTGATCTGTAGTTTGTCTAGGTATCCAATTTTTATTTAATCTTTTATCCCATAAAACTTTATCTCTATTTTCTTTTTCATAAGTATAATATGTTGGGGTTGTATCAATTCGTGTTTTAGAATTTGAAGTACTAGGTTTCTCATCTAAATTTCCTACATTTATTTCTATATTTTTATCTTTTTCTATAAGGTCAGTATATGTTTCTGAATATGATTCATAATTATTTTCTGAAATATTTTCTTCTTCATTTATTTCATTTATTTCATCTATTTTTAATTCAGGTAATTCTTCTGTTTCTTCTAACATTGTTTTAAATTTTTCTATTTCTTGATTTAACTTTAATTCTTCAGTTCTTTTTTTATATTCTTCTTTTGCTTTTAATTTTTCTTCATATAATTGTTTAAGTCTTTCTAATTCTTTTTGTAATTCTTGAATTCTAGTATCTTTTACTTCTTCTATTTGTTTAATTTCTTTTTAGCTTGTTCTCTAATTTTTCAATTTCTTTTCTTCTATCTATTTCTTCATTTTCTTTATTTAATCTTACCATAGTTGTTAGACTATCCTCTAATTTTGCTGATTCTTTATCTGGCATTAGATATAATTGGGTTCCTATTTTTTTATATCTTCTTTCTAAGTTTGAATGTATTATTTTTATTTCTAATCCATCTTGACTTTTATATATTTTTTCTTCTACAGCATATTCTTCTTTATTCATTATAAGTTATGTTGATATTTATATTCTAAGTGTTGTAATTGTAGATCTAATAAGAATATCGTTTTCTTTGTGCTTTTATAGATTTTTGGCATACTCCGCCCATATATTTTTTTCTAGTCTATTTTGTCTAAATCTTAATTCGTGTTTTATTTCATTAATTTTTCTAATAGTTGTTCTTTATAAGTTTCATCCATTATAAGTTTGAAAACATTTTTCATAATATTCTTGCTTTTTATCATAAGATTTTGTATTTCTTTTATATTTTACGAAATATATTCTAAGTATTCCATATCTTGGGTTCTTGATATATTATAATATTATTTATTAAAAGTTTATTTAGTAGATCTAAATCTTCCATAGTTTGTAGCCAATATGTTATATATTAAGTAGTTTATCATTAATCTGAACATAAGTCATATAATTCATATATATTTTGGATAGTTAGTTCTTGCCAATTTTGTTCTATTAGTTCATTTATTCGGTCTAATTCTATTATTTCTTCAATAAGTAAAAGGTCGTAAATTTCTCTTTTATGTCAATATTTAATGTTCTAAGGATATATAAAATAAGTATTTTATATTTATCATCTCCATTTAGTAAGTATGTAGGTACCATTTTCATAATTTCTAAACAAGTTTATTCCTTCTAACCTTCTTGTTTGTTATTATCAATTATCGATTATATTAAAGTTATCTGAATAAATTCTTTTGGTCACTACTATGATTTTCGGCTTCAATCGATTACCACTAAGCGCCTTCAGTGATGCGTACTTCCTCAAACGGCTTTCCTTACGCCTAAGCGGGTTTCCGTTTTAGGATGGCATAGTCTGGGCTTACCTACTCTCAGCTTACCTTCGTTCATAGCAAACTACTTCGAATTTATTTAGTATAACAATGCTATAACATGATAATTATCAAATAATAATCAAGAGATTATCAGGAATAAGATAGTTTAGCTATTCATAATGAAATATGAACATACCTCTGTTTGTAGATTTTCTGAAGTTGTTTCCTTCGTAGATTCCTGGTTGTTACTAGATTTCTCCATTTATATTTTTCTTATATCTAGCTCTGATACCAATATGAGGATCTGCGGAATTTGAGAGAGGAAATGAGGGAATGGGAGATGAGGGATCCTTTTCCCTTTCTCCTTCATCTTATTTATATGCAAAACTTTACATTACTATTCATGAACAGTGACTTGACCTTTACTATTCATGAACAGTGACTGACTCTTACTATTTGCGATCTTGACCTCTACTATTTACGATGAAGACTCTTACTATTCACATAATTGACACTTTACTATTTATGAATAGTATTTTTGTCTTTACTATTCATCAATGTATTATGTCGGGTGACTCCAAATAAAAACACACGACTCTACTTTACTTTACAAAGAAAACAAAAACTTTCTGAAAGTAAGATAAGATGCTTATCCTACTTTTGACTTTTTACATATGTGTCTTCATCATATTTTGTTTTGTCATTTGTCTTCATCAGTGTAGGCTATCTCTTTGTCTTTTGTCTTTGGTATTTTATTCGGTATGCGGTTGGAACTTCGTTATCTTCTCCGTGACACTTGGAACATATATGCTCTGAGTATTTCTTGCTAATAGTTGTGCAATATCTTGTCAATATCTTGGTGAAATGAAATTTTTCTTGATAGCTCGTGTAGTTGGTATATTTTACGGTTTTAGGAGACTCATTATCCAGCGTATTTCTTCCATATCTCCTTCTCTTGTTTCTCGACAATTTGAATATATCATTGTATTATCTCTCTTGTAGTAACTCCATATTGTATTGTTATTTAGATAATTATTTGCTAACTCAGTTAATATTGTAGCTATTAGATAACTCTTTTATTGGCGTAAAAATCAGGAATATCTACAATAGGTATCTCATCTTGTTTTTCTATCTTTTCCGGAATTAACATATCTCTGGTCAAACCAATCTTTATTACTTGTATAACTGGTTTTATTTCGTCATATAGTATTTCTGCTGTAGCTGTATAGAACTTTATAAAAAATAGAGTTCCTTTAGTAATTCGTTTGTAGGTTAAGAATGCTTTGTATAGTTCCGGTATCTTCGAAATTTCGTCTCTGTGAAATTTGTGTACCTTTGTCTTGAGTAGTCCATAATTGTAACAAGTTGTAACTAAGTTTATATTTGTACCTGGAAGGGCAATTAGTTTGTTATAACCTTGTAGGTGTTGAGTAATGTAATCAGTATTTGGTTCTTTTGGATTTATAGCTCTGGGGTTTTTATTTAGGTAAGTTTGGACTTTGTAAATGTTTTCTATATAGGTACGTGTGATATGGTTATATGTATTTTTCTGTTGGGCTAAATTTGTTTTTATATGTAGTTGTTTGTGGAGTAGGTGCAGTTTTTGTATTTTTGGAGTGTATATGGTTTATCAAAAAGTTTATTCATATTTGTATTTGGATAGCTTTTTCTTACGTAATTTTCTTTGTAGCTCGGATGTACACCTGCATTTAAGCAAGCGTTATGGGTTTTAGGGAGTTTCCCAGCGTCTCCTTCTAGCTACGGAATTTTAACGTCTTCCGATCGGCGTAGCTCCGCATTTTTACGTCATCTGCTTGACTACTAGCTTGCTCTTTGAGCTTTTGTATCTCACCTTCCATACTATCCACTTTTTGCAAAGTGTAGTTAGGAGGTTTAATATCGATCCATTGTATTTATGCATTCGGTATTTTTCTCTTGAGAGGTGATCTGCAATCACATTTTTGTCGATTTTATTACTTCAATTGTAAATGAAAAATTCAATATATTGACCACTAATCTTCTTATTTCTTTTGTAAATCGAATCTTGTACCTTTTTAGTTATCCACCATTTTACCTGTGTATTATCTGTTCTAACAATAAATTTGTTATACACAATATATGGTTCAAATGCTAATAAACATTTATATAAGGCAAATAGTTCTTTTCTATTTATTTCCCATTTTATTTGTGGGTCTGTATATGATCCGGAATAATATCTACAGTGATGTTCTATTTTTTCATTTATATATTTATATTTTAATACTCCTCCGTAACTATGGTCACTTGAGTCTGTTTCTACTATATAAGTAAATTGTTTATGTTCATCTGGAAAATATAATTTTGGTAACTCTTTACACATGATTTTAATTTTTCTGATATATTTTTTATCTTGTTCATCAAAATGATATTCTACATCTTTCTTTAATTTTTTCTGTAATGGTTTTAAATTTTCTGCTAATTTCGGTATATATTCTCTTACTTGATTAACTAATCCTAAAAATGATTGTAGTTTTTTCTTAGTATCTAATAATTCTTCAGAATTGGATATTTTTTGTACAATATGTGTTTGCATTTTTACTCCATTTTTATCTATTTGGATTCCTAAGAATTCTATTTGATTTTGCATAATTTACTTTCTTTTTGATAAGCTAATTCACGATATTTCTATAATATGTATAAATTTTTCTAATAACTTTAAATGTTCTTCTTTTGTTCTTGAGTATAATAGTATATCATCTATATATACTATACAATTTTTAGTTGGTTAAAATATGTATCCATAAAATGTTGATATCTACAGTGCATTTTATATCCAAATGGTAGAACATTCCATTCGTAAAAACCTTGTAGTACAGTGAATCTTTGTTAAATGTTTAGATTCTTCTTCTAGTTTTAAGTGGTAAAATCTGATTTACAATCAAATTTACTCTTGTATTTGTCTTACTTTTAATATTTTATTAGGTATAGGGTAATTATATGTTTTAGTTTTTTTTTTATTTTTTTCTATAATAAATAATAACTTCTTTTTTTCCTTTTTTTTGTTCACTATGTTTATTTACTATGAATCTTTGGACTATTATGTTTACTATTGCTTTCTTGTATATACTTATTTTCTAATAATTCATTTATATGCATTTTAAATTACGATTGGTCTTCAAAATTATATCTTAATGGTTTTGTGTTATTATACTATTTTCATCTATTAGTTCAATTTTTACTTTTGTTTTATGTTTATCCCATCCTTGTAATGGGTTTCGTTATATAATGAGTTTAACTTGTCATTTATTGCTTGTATTTTATCTCATGAATATTATAATTTCTATTTTATGATCATTAGTTGTTACATTTTCTAATTTTTGGGTAATTTTTTCACTTCCTTTTATCCATGGTGTATTTTTTCTAATTTTATTATTAACTCTTTTTGCTCCTATTTTGTGATTACATATGGTAGTAAACCACCAATGCGTTTTTGTTATAGTGTGTGGATATAGTTTTTCTAAAAAAGGCATTCCTAATAATATATCTTTATTTGTAAATTCATAACTATAGATTTCTTCGATTATTAATATTTTATCCCATATTTGTGTTTTTATATTTTTAGCTTTATGTGTTATCATGCTTCCTTCATTATTAAATCACATGTTACTATTAATGGTGTTTTTAATTTTTCCCATTTACTATCCGTAGACAATTATGTTTACACATATTTATGCAACTCTGTGTCTATCATATGTGTGTAATATCTATTATAGTATCCTTCTATAATTATTTTTGCTAAAATGTATATTTTTGTCATTATATTAAGATGTTGCTATTTTATCATATAATTGTTCTTTTAATAATTACTTTCTTAGTTTCATAAGTTATTGTTAATTGTTTATCATCTAAATTATATGGTCTAACTGTTTCTAGCCATTTTATTCCTAAAGTAATATTATTATTTCCTTGATGTATTTTGAATTTAATTTTTATTGGTATTCCTCCAATAATTAGTTCTTGTTGATAGTTTCTTCTATATTTACCAAAGCTCTAGGTAATTCTGTGTTTATATTTTCTCCTGTAATTATTTCATGTTCTTTGACTAATTCTCTTGTAATTTGGTTTCTGTTTGTCTGTATTTATAGATATTAAATATTTTCTTTGGTCTAATATTCTGTAATATAATATTGGTATGGTTGGATTTCATCTTGTTGTAGTTCTTTTAACTTAGGTATTAAATCATAATCTAATCTCCTAGATGTACTAGTTCTTGATGATGAAGGTGTATCATAGCTTAATCTTTTAGATGTACTTAATCTTTCTTTTACTATCTCTAAATCTTCTTCAATATCTAGTTCTTTATAAGCGTAATCATTATTATCAATTCTTGTAATTATTTTATCAAATGGATTTTCTATTTTGATTTTTGAATCTTATTTCTTCTTTGTTATTTTATGTTTTGTAGTTAATACATATAAATTTTTACATCTTCTTTGTAAATATTTTACTTCACAGTGCTAATTCTAGTCTGACATTTTCGATATAGTACTAGTGATTTATCTATGTTTTTGTCTTCTATTGCTCTTTGAATAATTTG
The DNA here is from genome assembly GCA_035578085.1 of Solanum pinnatisectum. Taxonomy (NCBI): domain Eukaryota; kingdom Viridiplantae; phylum Streptophyta; class Magnoliopsida; order Solanales; family Solanaceae; genus Solanum; species Solanum pinnatisectum. The sequence continues at coordinate 663,417 of JAWPEI010000024.1, read as the reverse complement.
CACTTATAATAAATTTAAATTTTTGATATATTAGATTTCCTCTATTTGCACTTATTATACTTTTTCTATAGGTTGAATTATTCTATCATCTGCTAAATATAATTCTAAAGGTGTAACTATTCCTTCTCTAAAACATGCTTTTATTAATATTTATTTGCTCCTAAATGTACATATTTTATTGGATTTTTGATTTTAAATCTTGAATTTCTTTATTAATTATTTTTATTTATGATAGGTATTTTAGCTTTTCCTTTAATATATTTACAATCTATTACATGTTCTTTTTGGCTTATTACATAATATTCATCTTGTTTTAATTTGAATAAATTTTTTAGTTTAGGTACTTCTAGTATCTTATCTATGCTTAAGTCTAATTCTTTTCCTTTTATTTGTTCAAACATATTATTGTCAAATATTATTTTTATTCTGTATATTCATTATCTTGGTATTCTTCTTTACTTATTATTTTTATGTCGCTTTCAGTCATAATCATAATCAGAAGATGACTCTATTTCTTCTTCTAATTCAATATCTGTAATTTCGTATATGCTATCTTCATTTTCTAAGTCATAATCTAAATAATCTATCTGTTTGTATGTGTCGTTTTCTATTATTATTTGATTATTTGTTTCTTTTTAAGTCTTTTGGTAATTTACAATCTCTAGCTAAATGTCCTAATTTTCCACAATTATAACATTTACATTACATTATATTTTTCTTAACTCTATGTGGTCTTTTATGTTTATAATTTTTATATAATATCTTTTTCTTGGGATTTTATCTTTATATTTTGTTTTGAAATGTTTATATTTCTTTATCCTTTTCTTATATTTATTTGGATTTTACATCCAAATTGGGGTGCTAATTTATTTGTACAATATTTTAGGTTTTTACTAATATTTTTCTAGTTTTAATTCTTCTTTATGTTTTTCACATAATTTTATAAACCATTGTTGTAAGAATTTTACTCTAGCTCCTAGTGTATCTACTGTATTTGATTCTTCCCAATCTTTTATTATTTTTGAACTAAATGGTTCTGATAATTTTGTGTAATATAATTTTCTTATTTCTCTACTTTCATCATTTGTATATATTCCTTTATAATAATATTCTCTAAATGCACATGTATATTCATCTATATAACTCATTTTACATATTGCTAATTTATTCATTAAATTTCTGTTTATTATTTTATCTTTCTGTTGTTCTTCTATTTCTGTTGTCATACTTCCAAATTCATTTCTAATTGATATTTCATATTTAGTTAATATGTCTATTGCTGATGTTGCTATGTCATTATTAAGTTTCGTATTATTCGTAAAAACCTTGTGGTACAGTGAATGCTGTTAAATGTTTAGATTCTTCTTCTAGTTTTAAGTGGTAAAATCCTGATTTACAATCAAATTTACTAAAGTAATTATATCCTTGTATCTGTCTTACTTTTAGTATTTTATTAGGTATAGGGTAATTATATGTTTTAGTTTTTGCATTTAGATTTCTATAATCAATAACCATTCTAGTTTTTCCTCTTTTTTGTTCACTATGTTTATTTACTATGAATGCTGGACTATTATGTTTACTATTGCTTTCTTGTATATACTTATTTTCTAATAATTCATTTATATGCATTTTAAATTCTGATTGGTCTTCAAAATTATATCTTAATGGTTTTTGTGTTATTATACTATTTTCATCTATTAGTTCAATTTTTACTTTTGTTTTATGTTTATCCCATCCTTGTAATGGGTTTTCGTTATATAATGAGTTTAACTTGTCATTTATTGCTTGTATTTTATCTAAGGTGAATATTATAATTTCTATTTTATGATCATTAGTTGTTACATTTTCTAATTTTTGGGTAATTTTTTCACTTCCTTTTATCCATGGTGTATTTTTTCTAATTTTATTATTAACTCTTTTTGCTCCTATTTTGTGATTACATATGGTAGTAAACCACCAATGCGTTTTTGTTATAGTGTGTGGATATAGTTTTTCTAAAAAAGGCATTCCTAATAATATATCTTTATTTGTAAATTCATAACTATAGATTTCTTCGATTATTAATATTTTATCCCATATTTGTGTTTTTATATTTTTAGCTTTATGTGTTATCATGCTTCCTTCATTATTAAATCCTGTTACTATTAATGGTGTTTTTCCCATTTACTATCTGGTAGACAATTATGTTTACACATATTTGCTTCTGCTCCTGTGTCTATCATAGGTGTGTAATATCTATTATAGTATCCTTCTATAATTATTTTTGCTAAAATGTATATTTTTGTCATTATATTAAGATGTTGCTATTTTATCATATAATTGTTCTTTTAATAATTACTTTCTTAGTTTCATAAGTTATTGTTAATTGTTTATCATCTAAATTATATGGTCTAACTGTTTCTAGCCATTTTATTCCTAAAGTAATATTATTATTTCCTTGATGTATTTTGAATTTAATTTTTATTGGTATTCCTCCAATAATTAGTTCTTGTTCAGTAGTTTCTTCTATATTTACCAAAGCTCTAGGTAATTCTGTGTTTATATTTTCTCCTGTAATTATTTCATGTTTTTTGACTAATTCTCTTGTAATTTGGTTTTCTGTTTGTCCTGTATTTATAGATATTAAATATTTTCTTTGGTCTAATATTCCTGTAATATAATATTGGTATGGTTGGATTTCATCTTGTTGTAGTTCTTTTAACTTAGGTATTAAATCATAATCTAATCTCCTAGATGTACTAGTTCTTGATGATGAAGGTGTATCATAGCTTAATCTTTTAGATGTACTTAATCTTTCTTTTACTATCTCTAAATCTTCTTCAATATCTAGTTCTTTATAACTGTAATCATTATTATCAATTACTGTAATTATTTTATCAAATGGATTTTCTATTTTGATTTATTGAATCTTAATTCTGGAGGTTATTTTATGTTTTGTAGTTAATACATATAAATTTTTACATCTTGCTGTAAATATTTTTACTTCCGGTGCCTATTCCTGTCCATACATTTTCCAGTATAGTACTAGTGATTTATCTATGTTTTTGTCTTCTATTGCTACTGAATAATTTGCACTTATAATAAATTTAAATTTTTGATATATTAGATTTCCTCTAACTGCACTTATTATACTTTTTTCTATAGGTTGGATTATTCTATCATCTGCTAAATATAATTCTATAGGTGTATCTATTCCTTCTCTAAAACATGCTTTTATTAATATTTACATTTGCTCCTAAATGTACATATTTTATTGGATTTTTTGATTTTAAATCTTGAATTTCTTTATTAATTATTTTTTTATTTATGATAGGTATTTTAGCTTTTCCTTTAATATATTTACAATCTATTACATGTTCTTTTTGGCTTATTACATAATATTCATCTTGTTTTAATTTGAATAAATTTTTTAGTTTAGGTACTTCTAATATTTTATCTATGCTTAAGTCTAATTCTTTTCCTTTTATTTGTTCAAAAAAGAAGATTCCTACTTTTGACTAAATTACATAGATGTCTTCTTCATATCTTTTGTTTTGTCGGCTGTCTTCATCAGTCTGCCGGCTTTTTTGTATCTTCTGTGATAGTTTATTCCAGCTGTACGGTTGGAACTTGGTTATCTTCTCCTTGGCATTTTGAACATATATGCTCACGAATATTTACTCGATAGTTGTACAATATCTTGTTAATAATCTTTGTTGAAATGAAATTTTCTTGATAGCTCGTGTAGTTGGTGTATTTTACGGTTTTAGGAGACTCGGTATCCTTGGCGTATTTCTTCCATATCTCCTTCTCTTGTTTCTCGACAATTTGAATATATCATAGTGTTATCTCGGCTGTAGTAACTCCATATTGTATTGTTATTTAGATAATTATTTGCTAACTCCGTTAATATTGTAGCTATTCCGATAACTCTTTTATTGGCGTAGAAATCAGGAATATCTACAATAGGTATCTCATCTTGTTTTTCTATTTTTTCCGGAATTAACATATCTCTGGTCAAACCAATCTTTATTACCTGTATAACTGGTTTTATTTCGTCATATAGTATTTCTGTAGTCAGATAGAACTTTATGAAAATAGAGTTCCTTTAGTAATTCGTTTGTAGGTTAAGAATGCTTTGTATAGTTCAGGTATCTTCGAAATTTCGTCTCTGTGTTGTATACCTTTGTCTTGAGTAGTCCATAATTGTAACAAGTTGTAACTAAGTTTATATTTGTACCTGGAAGGGCAATTAGTTTGTTATAACCTTGTAGGTGTTGAGTAATGTAATCAGTATTTGGTTCTTTTGGATTTATAGCTCTGGGGTTTTTATTTAGGTAAGTTTGGACTTTGTAAATGTTTTCTATATAGGTACGTGTGATATGGTTATATGTATTTTCTGTTGGGCTAAATTTGTTTTTATATGTAGTTGTTTGTGGAGTAGGTGCAGTTTTTGTATTTTTGGAGCTGTATATGGTTTATCAAAAAGTTTATTCATATTTGTATTGGGATAGCTTTTTTCTTCTGTAATTTTCTTTGTAGCTCCAGATGTACCTGCACCTGCATTCAAACAAACATTATGGGTTTTAGGGAGTTTCCCAACGTCTCCTTCTAGCTCTGGAATTTTAACGTCTTCCGATCGACGTAGCTCCGCATTTTTAACGTCATGCTGCTGACTACTAGCCTGCTCCTTTAGCTTTTGTATCTCACCGTCCATACTATCCACTTTTTTGCAAAGTGTAGTTAGGAGGTTAAGTATCTGATTCATTGTATTTGTCTGTTCAGTATTTTTCTCTTGAGAGGTGATCTGCAATCACATTTTTGTCAGTTTTTATAACTTCAATTGTAAATGAAAAATTCAATATATTGACCACTAATCTTCTTATTTCTTTTGTTGTAACTGAATCTTGTACCTTTTTAGTTATCCACCATTTTACCTGTGTATTATCAGTTCTAACAACAAATTTGTTATTCACAATATATGGTTCAAAAGCTAATAAACATTTATATAAAGCAAATAGTTCTTTTCTATTTATTTCCCATTTTATTTGTGGGTCTGTATATGATCCGGAATAATATCTCTGATGATGTTCTATTTTTTCATTTATATATTTATATTTTAATACTCCTCCGTAACTATGGTCACTTGAGTCTGTTTCTACTATATAAGTAAATTGTTTATGTTCATCTGGAAAATATAATTTTGGTAACTCTTTACACATGATTTTAATTTTTCTGATATATTTTTTATCTTGTTCATCAAAATGATATTCTACATCTTTCTTTAATTTTTTCTGTAATGGTTTTAAATTTTACGCTAATTTGGTATATATTCTCTTACTTGATTAACTAATCCTAAAAATGATTGTAATTTTTTCTTAGTATCTAATAATTCTTCAGAATTGGATATTTTTTGTACAATATGTGTTTGCATTTTTACTCCATTTTTATCTATTTGAATTCCTAAGAATTCTATCTGATTTTGCATAATTTCAGCTTTCTTTTTTGATAAGCTAATTCCTGATATTTCTATGATATGTATAAATTTTTCTAATAACTTTAAATGCTCTTCTTTTGTTCTTGAGTATAATAGTATATCATCTATATATACTATACAATTTTCTAGTTGGTTAAAATATGTATCCATAAAATGTTGATATCTACCTGGTGCATTTTATATCCAAATGGTAGAACATTCCATTCGTAAAAACCTTGTGGTACAGTGAATGCTGTTAAATGTTTAGATTCTTCTTCTAGTTTTAAGTGGTAAAATCCTGATTTACAATCAAATTTACTAAAGTAATTATATCCTTGTATCTGTCTTACTTTTAGTATTTTATTAGGTATAGGGTAATTATATGTTTTAGTTTTTGCATTTAGATTTCTATAATCAATAACCATTCTAGTTTTTCCTCTTTTTGTTCACTATGTTTATTTACTATGAATCTTTGGACTATTATGTTTACTATTGCTTTCTTGTATATACTTATTTTCTAATAATTCATTTATATGCATTTTAAATTCTGATTGGTCTTCAAAATTATATCTTAATGGTTTTTGTGTTATTATACTATTTTCATCTATTAGTTCAATTTTTACTTTTGTTTTATGTTTATCCCATCCTTGTAATGGGTTTTCGTTATATAATGAGTTTAACTTGTCATTTATTGCTTGTATTTTATCTACTGTGAATATTATAATTTCTATTTTATGATCATTAGTTGTTACATTTTCTAATTTTTGGGTAATTTTTTCACTTTATCCATGGTGTATTTTTTCTAATTTTATTATTAACTCTTTTTGCTCCTATTTTGTGATTACATATGGTAGTAAACCACCAATGCGTTTTTGTTATAGTGTGTGGATATAGTTTTTCTAAAAAAGGCATTCCTAATAATATATCTTTATTTGTAAATTCATAACTATAGATTTCTTCGATTATTAATATTTTATCCCATATTTGTGTTTTTATATTTTTAGCTTTATGTGTTATCATGCTTCCTTCATTATTAAATCCTGTTACTATTAATGGTGTTTTTAATTTTTCCCATTTACTATCTGGTAGACAATTATGTTTACACATATTTGCTTCTGCTCCTGTGTCTATCATAGGTGTGTAATATCTATTATAGTATCCTTCTATAATTATTTTTGCTAAAATGTATATTTTTGTCATTATATTAAGATGTTGTTATTTTATCATATAATTGTTCTTTTAATAATTACTTTCTTATTTTCATAAGTTATTGTTAATTGTTTATCATCTAAATTATATGGTCTAACTGTTTCTAGCCATTTTATTCCTAAAGTAATATTATTATTTCCTTGATGTATTTTGAATTTAATTTTTATTGGTATTCCTCCAATAATTAGTTCTTGTTCAGTAGTTTCTTCTATATTTACCAAAGCTCTAGGTAATTCTGTGTTTATATTTTCTCCTGTAATTATTTCATGTTCTTTGACTAATTCTCTTATAATTTGGTTTTCTGTTTGTCCTGTATTTATAGATATTAAATATTTTCTTTGGTCTAATATTCTGTAATATAATATTGGTATGGTTGGATTTCATCTTGTTGTAGTTCTTTTAACTTAGGTATTAAATCATAATCTAATCTCCTAGATGTACTAGTTCTTGATGATGAAGGTGTATCATAGCTTAATCTTTTAGATGTACTTAATCTTTCTTTTACTATCTCTAAATCTTCTTCAATATCTAGTTCTTTATAACCGTAATCATTATTATCAATTCTGTAATTATTTTATCAAATGGATTTTCTATTTTGATTTTTGAATCTTATTTCTTCTTTGTTATTTTATGTTTTGTAGTTAATACATATAAATTTTTACATCTTCTTGTAAATATTTTACTTCACAGTGCTAATTCTAGTCTGACATTTTCGAGTATAGTACTAGTGATTTATCTATGTTTTTGTCTTCTATTGCTCTTGAATAATTTGCACTTATAATAAATTTAAATTTTTGATATATTAGATTTCCTCTAACTGCACTTATTATACTTTTTTCTATAGGTTGGATTATTCTATCATCTGCTAAATATAATTCTATAGGTGTATCTATTCCTTCTCTAAAACATGCTTTTATTAATATTTCTGTTGCTCCTAAATGTACATATTTTATTGGATTTTTTGATTTTAAATCTTGAATTTCTTTATTAATTATTTTTTTATTTATGATAGGTATTTTAGCTTTTCCTTTAATATATTTACAATCTATTACATGTTCTTTTTGGCTTATTACATAATATTCATCTTGTTTTAATTTGAATAAATTTTTTAGTTTAGGTACTTCTAATATTTTATCTATGCTTAAGTCTAATTCTTTTCCTTTTATTTGTTCAAACATATTATTGTCAAATATTATTTTTTGTTCTGTATATTCATTATCTTGGTATTCTTCTTTACTTATTATTTTTATGTCGCTTTCAGTCATAATCATAATCAGAAGATGACTCTATTTCTTCTTCTAATTCAATATCTGTAATTTCGTATATGCTATCTTCATTTTCTAAGTCATAATCTAAATAATCTATCTGTTTGTATGTGTCGTTTTCTATTATTATTTCAGTTATTTGTTTCTTTTTTAAGTCTTTTGGTAATTTACAATCTCTAGCTAAATGTCCTAATTTTCCACAATTATAACATTTACATTCATTATATTTTTCTTAACTCTATGTGGTCTTTTATGTTTATAATTTTTTATATAATATCTTTTTCTTGGGATTTTATCTTTATATTTTGTTTTGAAATGTTTATATTTCTTTATCCTTTTCTTATATTTATTTGGATTTTTACATCCAAATTGGGGTGCTAATTTATTTGTACAATATTTTAGGTTTTTTACTAATATTTTTTCTAGTTTTAATTCCTCTTTATGTTTTTCACATAGTTTTATAAACCATTGTTGTAAGAATTTTACTCTAGCTCCTAGTGTATCTCTGTATTTGATTCTTCCCAATCTTTTATTATTTTTGAACTAAATGGTTACGTAATTTTGTGTAATATAATTTTCTTATTTCTCTACTTTCATCATTTGTATATATTCCTTTATAATAATATTCTCTAAATGCACATGTATATTCATCTATATAACTCATTTTACATATTGCTAATTTATTCATTAAATTTCTGTTTATTATTTTATCTTTCTGTTGTTCTTCTATTTACATTTGTCATACTTCCAAATTCATTTCTAATTGATATTTCATATTTAGTTAATATGTCTATTGCTGATGTTGCTATGTCATTATTAAGTTTCGTATTATTTCTTAGTGTTTCTAAGCTTGTTGTTGTTAAATTTTGTAACCATATTTTTACTGTTCCTATAAGTGTTCTTTCTATATATCCTGGGGCATCCATTATTGATATTTTGTTGTCTATTAATTGTTTTGATATATAACCTATCCATAATTGAATTGTCTTATTTGTATCTGCTACACAGTCTAAATCTAAGAAATTATTTTGATCTGTAGTTTGTCTAGGTATCCAATTTTTATTTAATCTTTTATCCCATAAAACTTTATCTCTATTTTCTTTTTCATAAGTATAATATGTTGGGGTTGTATCAATTCGTGTTTTAGAATTTGAAGTACTAGGTTTCTCATCTAAATTTCCTACATTTATTTCTATATTTTTATCTTTTTCTATAAGGTCAGTATATGTTTCTGAATATGATTCATAATTATTTTCTGAACAAGATGTAAAAATTTATATGTATTAACTACAAAACATAAAATAACAGCAAGAAATAAGATTCAAAAAATCAAAATAGAAAATCCATTTGATAAAATAATTACAGTAATTGATAATAATGATTACAGTTATAAAGAACTAGATATTGAAGAAGATTTAGAGATAGTAAAAGAAAGATTAAGTACATCTAAAAGATTAAGCTATGATACACCTTCATCATCAAGAACTAGTACATCTAGGAGATTAGATTATGATTTAATACCTAAGTTAAAAGAACTACAACAAGATGAAATCCAACCATACCAATATTATATTACAGGAATATTAGACCAAAGAAAATATTTAATATCTATAAATACAGGACAAACAGAAAACCAAATTACAAGAGAATTAGTCAAAAAACATGAAATAATTACAGGAGAAAATATAAACACAGAATTACCTAGAGCTTTGGTAAATATAGAAGAAACTACTGAACAAGAACTAATTATTGGAGGAATACCAATAAAAATTAAATTCAAAATACATCAAGGAAATAATAATATTACTTTAGGAATAAAATGGCTAGAAACAGTTAGACCATATAATTTAGATGATAAACAATTAACAATAACTTATGAAACTAAGAAAGTAATTATTAAAAGAACAATTATATGATAAAATAGCAACATCTTAATATAATGACAAAAATATACATTTTAGCAAAGATAATTATAGAAGGATACTATAACAGGTATTACACACCTATGATAGACACAGGAGCAGAAGCAAATATGTGTAAACATAATTGTCTACTGATAGTAAATGGGAAAAATTAACAACAACATTAATAGTAACATTATTCAATAATGAAGGAAGCATGATAACACATAAAGCTAAAAATATAAAAACACAAATATGGGATAAAATATTAATAATCGAAGAAATCTATAGTTATGAATTTACAAATAAAGATATATTATTAGGAATGCCTTTTTTAGAAAAACTATATCCACACACTATAACAAAAACGCATTGGTGGTTTACTACCATATGTAATCACAAAATAGGAGCAAAAAGAGTTAATAATAAAATTAGAAAAAATACACCATGGATAAAAGGAAGTGAAAAAATTACCCAAAAATTAGAAAATGTAACAACTAATGATCATAAAATAGAAATTATAATATTCACAGTAGATAAAATACAAGCAATAAATGACAAGTTAAACTCATTATATAACGAAAACCCATTACAAGGATGGGATAAACATAAAACAAAAGTAAAAATTGAACTAATAGATGAAAATAGTATAATAACACAAAAACCATTAAGATATAATTTTGAAGACCAATCAGAATTTAAAATGCATATAAATGAATTATTAGAAAATAAGTATATACAAGAAAGCAATAGTAAACATAATAGTCCAGAAATTTGATTGTAAATCAGGATTTTACCACTTAAAACTAGAAGAAGAATCTAAACATTTAACAGCATTCACTGTACCACAAGGTTTTTACGAATGGAATGTTCTACCATTTGGATATAAAAATGCACCAGGTAGATATCAACATTTTATGGATACATATTTTAACCAACTAGAAAATTGTATAGTATATATAGTAGAGTATAGCTTTGATAGTGAGGGAGTTTACGAGACTCACCTCACCTTATCAAATAACGAAGGGGATTCTAAGGCATCCATCTTTGAGCCTGAGGATGACAAACTTCTACAAGTTCAAAGAGCAGAGCTTTGCTCCAAGGCGATGCATGATCAGTGTAGAATCTCGGTGCCTCAAACTACTCATCTCTCTCCAACTGCAACTTTAATTCAACCAGTTTAGGGGTCCTCCTCCTCGGTCTCTCAATAGATTAAAGTTCGAGGGATTAAGGACCAAATTAGAGGAGAGGAGATTGTGTCCAAAAATGGGGTGGTAGACAAGTACCCAAAGATATTGAACACTCTCAAGTTCTGTAAGTTTGAGATTTTCACTAAACCCCAGGGCCCCTACATTCCCAATTGGGTTTGGGATCTATTCAGCTTATGGAGACTTCGTGCTAAAAGGGAAAAGGAAGGCCATTGCCTTCAAACTAGTTGATTCTATGATAATCAGGGACAAGAAGGTGAAGTGCGAAAGAGTGGACATGAATGTCGTTTTCCAGTGCACTTATAATTTCTGGCATCAGTACATCAACCTAGTTCAGAAGAATACCTTGGAAGATCTGAAGGACTGACTAGCACCCTTGACATATGATGCCACCCTGAGGTGGATAGAGGCAGGTGTACCCATAGAAAAAAAGGATATTAATGTAACATTTTAGTACTGTTTCGGGTTCATCAACAGCACTATGGTGCCATCCCAAAATGAATCCATTCTCAGACACCCGAAGGTAGCATCTATAGGGTCCACCTTTTCTCACCAATCATTGAATTTGGGACTATTGATTGAGCAGGACATGGCCATGAGGGCAAAGCAAAGACAAACTTCACTTCCATTCCCGGCGTTGATCACAGAGCTATACAGACGGGCCTGAGTGCCACAATATGAGAATAGGAATGTTGTAGAATACACCCACATCTTCTATCGACATCTGAAGTATTGTGGCCAAACATCAGCGGGATAAGGCTGATAGGCAAAGGGCGGCCCCAGTGGACACATCCCTGGGGGCTGAGGATGCTATGATACCTACAGAGGTTGTTATGTATAATCAGGCCAATGGGCACTCAGGTATATCTGTACCTCATTCTTTTAAGACTCCTAGCTCATCTACTGCTTCCCTGCCCCCTAGATCTGTTACTCGTACTTCTACTTCTAGGCCTTTGATCACCACAGTGATGTTGTATAAGATGGGGCATTTGGCCCAATCCACTGATGTGTATGCCTCCCGGCTAGAGGCCATGATTTTTGGGATGATCGAGAGAGTAATTGTTGTTACTTTGACACCTCTCAAAGCTTCGATTATGCCCTTACAACCAGAGTAGAGGTGTGTGAGAGAGGGCAGAGAGCCACTGATGCGGTGAAAGACTTAAAGGCCTACATTATTGGGTTGAGAAAAGATGTGGACCAACTGAAGTCCATTGATTTCACCTCACTATTGGGGACGATAGATATCCCAGATGACCCAAGCACAGATATTCCAGCTTGTTCACATGTGCCTCTGACTGCCACCAGAGATGAGATTAGAACTGATGTTGCTGCTGCTAAGTCCATGGTTGAGACTAATGAGAAGCATCTTGGTGATCTAGAGGAGGATTTTTACGAGGACTTGGTTGACATGGAGGGTGCCATGTACGAGACAACTAGATGGACCTCTCTGCGAGATGTTTCGATGGTGTGATACCAGGGCCTAATGCACAAACAGATGGGGTGATGGACATGCATACTTAACCCAAGCTTAGCCTAGAAGGATGACCTTTCCCTTCTATCTTTGATACTTTTTAGACTATTTTTATTTTGAGTTGCACTTGAGGACCACTGGATATTTTGTTTGTAGGGTGAGGTATTTCCATACCTACCTCTTTTGTGGTCTATTTTGTGAATATTGATTTTTGCTGTGTTTTGTGAATATTGAGCATATTTGTTATATATATATATATATATATATATATATATATATATATATATACACCTTGGTTGTGGTAGTGCAGATGTTCTTAGCTTGTGGCCCATTGTTTTGATATGAAAGCGATTTTGAACCATTTTTAAAAATCTTTCCACCTCTTGTGTGTGTGATTATGGCTGTTCTTGTACAAATTTGAGTGTTAATTGTGGTCAATACCGACGACTTTAATAGTGCTCTTAATAGAACAAAATGAATGTGCGGCTACAATGAGGTAAATTAAATTACATAGGCAATATGTTAACTTTGAGCATCTTGTTGTGACTAGCCAATTGTCAATGAAGCCTCTTGTGATAAACATTGCACGCTAGCTAGAAAGTGTGGAGTCTTGTCTTATGATTGTATCAATGCCTTGTGTTGTGAGGTCATCATGAACATTGTATTTGATGACACCTGGAATTTGCCTCGTTTATCTGATTGATTAAAATGAAGCAAGCAATTGAAATGATCTTAGGTGAGAATTTTGAAGGGTGAACCAATTTGATAATATACCTCTTTTGTGGCCACCCTTGTGAGAAGTGTGAATCTTGTTTTGGCACCCATTGAGCCTATTCTTTCCTTGCAAGAATCTTGAACAACTTTGACAACTTTATCCATTCACCCATAATGTTCATAAAGTTGGTTTGTTTGAATAGCCAACTTATAGGCCAAAAGCCTATGTTGGGGTGTGTTGAAAAAGAAGGAAAGCCAAGAAATGTGAATAATTTCCCCTTTGATCAATTTTTTTGAAAAAGATGGAACCCCTCTATGTTAAAAAAAGAGAAAGGAAATAAAAGAAAAAAAATGACTGAAAAGGAGAAAAAGTTGTGAAATAAAGTAGTGAAACTTGCACAAGAAATGGGGTATCAGGTTGTTCATATGAAGTTGAATAATGGGGTAGATTATGAGCATGTTTGAAATGTTTAAGAAAAGGAGGAAATTGATGTTCAGACAATACCTCATGAAGGTAGAAGCTACTAAGCCTAAATAACCATACCTTCACACTCAACCCCGTTACAAACCTTGAAAAGACCTTTGTGATCTTGAGTGAGCTGAAATGAATATTGATTGGAAAATAAGGGAAAACCTATAGGTGAAGTCATGCTTGTGTTCATCTTTGTGAGTGGGAGAGTTATATGTGATTCTGGTACTTTAAATTGTTGACAAATTTCGTGTGAATATTGAATCATCTTTGTTGTGAGGGCATTTGAATACTTTTGTTGATCTTGAACTTGCATTTGGAGCAAGTAGTGTGAGTTGAGCATACTTGCTGATGGTGAGTCACAATTTGAAACTTTGAGGGCACAATTGATCATTGTATGAGTAGTTTTGAACCTTGTTATGTGCCTTTATGTTAAGTCTTATGCAACACTACTTGTAGACATCCTTATTGAACTGATGAACTTGAGTTTCACTTGAGGACAAGCATAAGTGTGTTGGGGGTGTTGATGAGTCTGAAATTTTGACTCATTTAGAGCTTTGTTTTGATAGTATAAGTGTCCTTAAATGCCTATTTTTATGCTCTAAACTAATGTTAAAATGTTGATTTCCATCTATGGAGTTTAAGGAGCAAGGCAAGGACATTACAGGATAAAAAGGAACTAAAAAGTTGAAGAAGTAAAGAAAAGTGATCCTGGTGATCGCCAAGACCACTCGGCGCACCGCCTAGTGGCACTTTAGCTCACCTAAAGTTCCAATGTGCTAGCCCTGGAAAACAAACCAAGTCGGCGACAGAAATGGGCAGTCGGTGAATCGCCAATCGGTTCTACCACAACAAACTTGATCACCCAAAGTTATAGGACTTGGGATGCTGAGGAGCAATGCAAAATGGCGATGCAAGAGAGCAAACGGCGGATCGCCAAACCACTCGGCGAGGTGCGACTTAGCCCACCAAGTGGACTTTTAGGCCAAAATGTAGGGAACTATAAATTGTATTTTAAAAGAAGTTCTGAGCAATTCTGATCCCTAAGATTTAGAGTTAGAGTTTTCTCATAGTATACTTGGAGGATTTCTAAGCTTAATATTGAGGATTTGAAGTGGGTCTTTGAATTTACCCTTCAAAAAACATTGTAAAGGCTTGGAGATGCTTACCCAGCTAATGGCCGATTGAGTTTCTAATTGTTTTTACCTTTTAATGATGTTTAGCTAAAACCACTATTCTTAAGGTGTGATCATGTGTTTATGGGCTGAATTAGTTTATGGGTATTTTTATTTACTAATTTTAATGCTTAATTGAAGTGGGTTTAATTGATAGTTCTGTTTTAAACTAAGAATTGTAGTTACTAATGCAATTCGAACTTAGAATTTTGGGTGTGCTTGAAAAAGAGGTGTTAGAATCAAAGTTGTCAAATGATGATTGTAGTTATCAAGTTGATATGGGTTTAGATCGAATGAGTAAATCCCAATCTCGATTCTACCTATCTAGCTCGAGAGATTAGATGAATTAAGGTATAGGTTGTTCTATTTGCTAATCTTGTTGATATTTGAAAGAAATCACTTGAATCGTGATAGTTGTTAGAGAGAAAACTATCTCACTTACAGTCTAGCCTAATATTTAGCTATATATTAGTAGTTTTAATTACCCATATAGTGAAATTTGCCTATAATCGATCACATCTCGAGAATTCCTCTCTGTACTGTTATTTCCTCCGCGTTTGATTGTGTTGTAGCTGAAAATTGACAATCCAAACCCCCCATCTGACATTCGTTATAATCCCCTTAGACTTCTTTGTATGTTTTCGATAAATTATATTCCTATAACCAAATAAACTACTTTATAACTTCATAACTAAAATTTAGACACGTACCGCTCCCTGTGTGTTCAACCCCAACTCTTTGTTGGGTTTTATACTATTAACGATCATTTTACACCTAGAATTGGGTAAGGTATAGTTGAGACGTTAATCACTAACTCAGGGATGTATAAGAAAATACAATAAAACAATCTTTAAACTATTTTGGAGATTTTCTAACCGACAACAATCACTACGGGGAATGTGATGATACAACCTCTTTTCCATACTACCAAAAATGTCTTATACCTTGTCGGGATATAGGACACGTTAAATACGCAGATCAACTAAAGCTTTTATCATAAGCAATAATTTATCATCTAAAAATTATGATCCTTTACCCATCCTGGCTACATAGTTTATGAGGATTTTCAATTTTCTTAATTCATCCCCATATCGATGCTCAATACTACTCCTTATAAATAAACATACTCATGCTCAAATGTATAAAACATACACTTTCTCAATTTAAGGTAATCGCTCAAATTATCCTCTTAAAAGACGTAACTGCTCTTGAGTATCTCTGAATACTCTTTATGAAAGACAAAGATCTATTTATCAATGTAAAAGTAATACATTTGGGAATCAATTACTTTCCTTAACTTTCCTCAAAAATCTTTCTTTAACTTGTATTTAAAACTCTTCTTTACTTTGTCAGAAAATTAATTGAAGAGAATTGTTTGGTGAAAATATTCTCAAAAATAACTCAATAAATGTTCAATATTAGATCAACATAAGGGTTCATTCTAAAAAAGAGACACGAACAATCAACTGAAGATTCTCAATGCAAAATATAGCAACTCAATAATCATGAAATAGAATTCAGAACTCATCAACGAAACTCGTCTCAATAATAATTAAAACTAAGGATGTAACATTATATAATTCTTTACTGATAGAAATTAGATGTAAGGCATGAGGATGAACTAGTCCATCACTATGATAGTCTTACATGTCTAGGAATAACAAAGTTCTTGGCAAAATTGATGAAATCCAAAGAATGTAAGAAAATCCAAGATTTTCTCCTCATGAATCATTGCTCTAGTCTTTTAACTATTAAAAATGTATAAGAATGTTTTAATACATTTTAGACACTCCATAAGGTAATAAAGGGTCGCGGTTAAGGCTTAGAAGAGGTGTTAAAACACTAAACTACCATTCTTAAAAACGAATAAACACCTTTTATGGTCCATCGATGGTTCATGGTTAGTTCTACGGACCGTAGATCCTAACTGTGGAGTTTCTTTTAAATTTTAAGGCTCAAAATTTCATTCTACAGGTCAAATCTATGACCCTTATAAGTTTCTACAGACCGTAGATCCAATTCATAGACTTTATACAATTTTCGGTCTCAAAAATTCATTCTACGGGTTCATACTATGGCACGTAGAAGTTCATAATGCATGTTTAATGTATTCGTTGGAATTGGACCTCAAAATATGATTCCCAGTACTTTTTCTATGTTGGACAGTATGGGTCGTCGAATGTTTTAAGGCCCATAGATATGAGTTGTAGATACAGACTTTAGGCAACTCTAATATGACAGTATCAAACTTCCCATAACTTTTTACTACAAACTCGAAATGAGGAAAACTTGGTGGCGTTAAAAAGAGGGCTCAAGGAACTTCAGTTTGGTAGGTCATGGGCCACCTAAATTTATTATATACTAGGAGATATGATTGGTTGAAGTTGACCTAAGTATATTTTTATGTTCAAACGTTATCAGCAGGGAAGCTTTCAAGTCAACTTTGTGCTAGGGTGTTCGTGTTACCTTGAGTCATATCCAAATCCATTCCAACACTAAATAATTGACCTTTCCACATATAAGAAATTTAAGAATCACCCAATATGACTTTACATGTAAATAAAGAATGAGTTGGGCCTTAAAGTAGAAATTTTTTGGGTGGTACAACATCTCCCCCTTGAAATCATACATCCTCGAATGATGGTTGAACTGAGTATGAAAAAGGTAGAGATATGTTTAATAGCCCAATTTAGTGCAAAATACACATAAAACCCTTGAAATCAAAACACTGGAAGAGGGATTAAATTGAATCAGTATTTGAGGAAGAGTTAACACCTTGGAGTAAAACTAAATCAGAGGAAAAGAGATGAGGGTATCTCTTCTTCATATCTTCCTTGGTTTCCCATGTAGTTTCCTCAACAAACTAATTTTTCCATAACACTTTGACTGATGCTACCTCTTTTGTTCTGAACTTGCAAACTTGTGGATCAATAATTTGAACAAGAATCTACTTCTAAGATAGGCTTTACTTGATACCAATATTCTTAATTGGTACAGTAATTGAAGGCGCACCAAAACAATTCTTTAACATAGAGATGTGATATACTCGATGGATTGCTACTAACTTTAGTGGTAACTATATTTCATAAGCTATATTATAAACTCTCTTAGATATCATATATGGAAAAATTTATCGAGGACTATGCTTCCCTTTCTTACCAAACTTCATAACACCCTTCGTAGGTCAAACCTTCAAATAAACCCAATCATTAACCTTGAACTCTGAATCTCTTCTCCTATCATATGTATAGGATATTTTATAGCTCTCCACTACTTTCAACCTCTCTTCAAATATTTCAACTTTCTTCATGGATTGATGAGCTAAGTATGGTCCTATAAACTAAACCTCGCCAACCTCAAACCAGCCAATAGAATATCAACACATTTCCCATAAAGAGAATCATAAGGAGCCATCTGAATAGTAGAGTGATAGTTCTTATTGTATGCAAACTCTATAAGAGGTAAGTGTTCATCTCAATTCCATTTGAAATCCAACACACATTCACTCAACATATCCTTAAAGGTTTGAATAGTGCACTCTACTTGACCATATTTTTAAGGAAGAAAGGAAGTACTAAGATTTACCTTAGAACCCTAATCTTTCTGAAATGACTTCCAAAATAGATAGGTAAATTGCGAACCCCTATCTGAAATTACGGACAATGGGACTCCATGAAGTTGGACTATCTCATGGATGTATAAACTTGAAGAATCTTCTTCTGAATTAGTAGTCTTTACCAGTAAGAAATAGACTTATTTAGCCATCCGATCGATAATCACCCAAATCTAATCATGCTACCTATGAGATTGCGACAAATTAGTATGAAGTCAATATTAATCATCTTTGACTTCCATTCCAAAAGAGCTATGTTTTGACCAACACCAAATGGCCTTTGGTACTCCACCTTGACTTGCTGGCACTTTAGGATGTTAGCAACAAAATATGCAATACACCTCTTCATACTATTCAACCAATAGACTTCTCTCAAGTCATGGTACATCATCGTGGAACTCAAATGAATCGAATATTTGGAACAATGAGCTTCTACTATGATCCTCTCTTGGCTTTCATCTACCTTTTGAACACATAATCTACCTTGATATCTCAACACACCATCTCCCCCTTTTTCAAAAGCCATCACCTTTTGTTTATGACCATTTTCCTTTAGTTCAAGTAAGATGGGGTCTTTATCCTGCTCCTTCTTCACTTCTGATACTAATGACGATTCTTCCGCATTCATCAGAACAACTCCACAGTCACTAGAATCTAACAAATTAATTGTCAAATGTGTAAGTCTATGTGAACTTCCTTAGCCAACTCTTTCTTCCCTTTCTCAATATGAGAAATATTCTCCTTGGATAACCTGATCAACAAATCAGCAACAACGTTAGCCTTACCTGGGTTATAGAGGATACTAATGTCGTAATTATTGACTAACTCTAACCACCTCCTTTGAAAGAGATTAACAACCTTCTAATTGAAAATATAGTGGAGACTTTTCTTATAGGTGAACACATCCACATGAATGCTTTAGAGATAGTGACGCCATATCTTGAGAGCAAAACTATTGATGCCAACTCGAGATAATGATTCAGGTAGTTCCTCTCATGAATCTTAAGCTGCCTGGAGGCATAGGATATAACCTTAAAATTCTACATCAACACACTACCAAGCCCACTTTGGACACATCACAATAGATAAAAACACCCTCTATACCCTATGGTAGGGTGAGCACTGGAGCAGTAGTTAACCGAGTTTTCAATTCCTGAAAGCTTTGCTCACAAGCTTCAGACTATTGAAACATCATTGTCTATTGAATCAATTTAATCAACAGGGATGAAACAGATAAGAATAGCTCGACAAACCATTTATAGTACCCTGAAAACCCCAAGAAACTCCTTATATCACTTGGGGAGATGGGTGTTGGCCATTTTTTTATTGCCTCAATCTTGTGTGTTGACTTCAATTATTTTGCCAGACACTATATGGCCTAAGAATACCACAGATTCAACCAAAAACTCACACATAGAAAACTTCGCATATGACTCCAATCTTTGAGAGTTTGTAGGATATTCTGAGATGACTAGCATCGTCCTCCCAATTCCTCTAATAAATCAATGTGTAATCAATGAACACGATAACACACATGTCGATATACATCTTAAATACTCTTTACATTTGGTCCATGAATACTTCAAGAGCCTTAGTCAAACTAAAGGACATAAGAAGGAACTCAAAATGATTCTAACAAGTTTTAATAGTTGTATTCAGGATGTCGCTTTCTCTCACATTGAACTAATCATAGAAAGATCTGAGGTCTATCATAGAGAAGCAAGTCGTACCCCGAAGATGGTCGAATATGTCATCAATTATGAGAAGGGGATACTTATTGTTTATGGTGACCTTGTTTAACTAGTAGTACTCGATACACATCCTAAGGGAACCATCATTCTTTTTCACGAATAAGACCGGGGCTAATTAAGGTGAGACACTTAGTAAGATGAAACCCTTATATAGAAGATCTCTCCAATGCTCTTTTAACTCTATTAACCCAGCTGGAGCCATTCTATACGGCAAAATAGAAATAGGTTAAGTATCAGGAAGAATATTTATTTCGAAGTCTAGATCATTCTCAAGAGGGACTCCATAAAGATTGTTTAGATAGACCTCTGGAAACTCAATCACAACGGGAAGTGATTGAATAGGCAGTTTCTCAATACAAGAGTCACGCACTCGACCTAGGTCATAGAAGCACTGCTTACAAACTAACTTTCTAGCCTTAAGGTATAAATTTAAATGACCCTTAGGCACTGTTGAACTACTTCTCCACTCTAAAAGTGACTCATTAGGAAACTAAAACTTGACTACTCGAGTTCTACAATCGACTGAGGCATAACAAACATGAAGTCAGTCCATACCTAGAATGACAACAAAATCCACTATGTCTAGCTCAACAAAGTCAGTCATGGTGTCCTTGTGATAAGTAGATATAGTCCAATCAGTAGACTCTTTTTGCTAAAATAGACTTACCAATAGGTGTGGAAAACCTAAAGTATTCAAGAAATTGTTTGGGGAAAATTTCAAACCTCATAGCTACATAAAGAGTCACAAAAGACAAGTTTGCACCTGGATCAAGTAAGCCATAAACATCAATAGAACAGACATTAAGCATACCAATGACATCATCAGGTTATAGTTTGGACCCTTAGAATGGACTTTTGGACCTTAAAATTGTATGAAGTATATGTATTGGATCTAGGGTCTGTAGAAACTTATACGGGTAATAGACTGGACCCGCATAATGAAATTTTGAGCCTTAAAATTTAATATAAATTCCACGGATGGGATCTACGGTCCGTACAACAAACCACAGAACTTAGATGGACCCGTACAATATTTTTGTGAGTTATTAAGAAGGGTAGTTTAGTCTTTTTCAACCCCTTCTAAGCCTAAACCATGACTCTAAACACTTAATGAAGGGTCTAAACAGTGTTGAAACATTCTTTCACATTCTTTAATACTTCGAAGACTTAGACAAAGGTTTTAAGAGTAGAAAAGCTAGGGTTTTCAAGTGTTTTCTCAATTTTGTGGATTTCGCCAAGAACTTTGTTATTCCCAAGTTTGTAAGGCTATCATAGAGATGGACTGAGTTCTTCCTCACCCCCTACATCTAATTTTAATCTATAAAGAATAATCTAGGGTCACTTCAATAGTTTTTATAATTCTTTTGAAGAGTTTCGCTCATGAGTTTTGATTCTATTTTTAGATTATTGAGTTGTTATATCCTGCATTCAAATTTTCGAGTTGACTGTTCATGTTTATTTTTCAGCATGAACCCTATTGCTGAGTAAAAACTGAGCATTTATTGAGTTTATGTAGAATATTTTAACCAAACAATTTTCTTAAACTAGTTTTCTGATAAAGTAATGAAGGGTTTTGAGTTGAGTTTAAAGATAGATTTTTTAGTAAAGCTAAGGGAACTAATTGAATCTCGAATATTTCTGTTATGTTAATAAAGAGAACTTTATTTTTCATAAAGAGTTTTCAGAGATATTTAAGAGTTGTTAGCTCTTTTAGGAGGATAATTTGAGCAATTACCTCAAATTGAGAAATAGTATGATTTATATACATAATAAGATGTGTATGTATATTCGTAGGGAGTAATATTTAGCACTGATATGGGAATGAGTTTCGAAAACTCAAAATCTTTATAAACCATGTAGCCCACATGGGTAAATGATTGCACTTTTTAAGTGACTTCTTATTGTTTTTGAATAGAGCTTTATTGGACCCACTAGTTGAGGTGTCTTATATCCCGTCAATATATAGGATAGTTCTAGCAGCATGGGCAAGATGTTGTATCTTCACGTTGCTTATAGTGATTGTTGGAGGTTAGAGAATCACTCTAATAGTTTAAAGAGTATTTTATTGTATTTTCTTATACATCGTTGAGTTAGCCTCTTTTACTTGTAAAGCTTTAAAAGTTCTATCTTTTACAAATGATTTGAGGTAAATTGAGATGAGTTGATGTGAGTAGTTCTTCAACCTTATCAATTCATTTATTTATTCATTCTACTTTATTACATACTCTTACATTTAATGTACTGATCTCATTCAACCTGCATCTTGTACGATGCAGATATAGGTGTTCAGGATCATGAATAGGCACTTTATTAAGATCACTTTTCTCTATAGTTAGCTTTTCGTGAACCTTCTTACATTCCAGGAGACTCCACTTTTCTTGTCCGTTTACTCATTTTAGGGTGTCATGGGTCTCATCCCGACATCCATGTTGAACAATAGAGGCTTCATAGAGATATATGGTCGATAAATCTCTAAGTAATTTCTTTTCCTTTGAGATGTTTTGCAATCTATTATTATTGTATTCAATATTTTACAAATAGTACGAGTTGAGAATTCTACAATTTTAGTGATTTACTTTTGTTTTAAGCCTTTGAATGATTAAGCCATTCTTCCGCTAGTAGTTAGCCAAGCCATGGTTTATTTGGGCACTAGCAATGGTTCTCAAGTGTCAGTCACGTCCAGGGTGTCGGCTTGGGGCATGGCAATGGTGAACAAATTAACTTTCTGTAGAAGGCTTCTGTAGAGGGTGTTTTAGAAGTTTTAAGTCAGAGATATTTGTTTTTTGACTACTCTTTGAACCCCTATAATATATCATTTTTACCTATTATAAATGAATATATATTGTTTCTAAGGATCGTAATCCACCCATTCCCTCTCATTCACTCTAAACCGCAAAATTGTCCCAATTTTCTTCTCCAAGTTTTCTCCAAAAGCTTTAAGAGATTGAGGTGATCTTCAAGATCCAAGTGTCCTCTTTATATTATGAACCTAGGATTCTTCAAGATATGTAGAAACTTCATTAGTTGATCCTTTTCATCCACTAGGTTCCAAAAGAAAATTGAAATTCTCCTTTGAATTTTATCTATTAACTAGGGTTTTCATGTGACTCTCTATGGGTTTGATTTATGTTGATTCAATTCTTATTATTTGATTGTAGTATGCATAATCTGATTCAATTACATATTTTCCAATCATTTCATAGTAACCCATGTGATTTGACGTATCCATCCAATACTAAGCGTCCATGGTTGTTCAATAGTAATATAACCCAACTAGTGAGTTGGGGTCGAGTCCCAAGGGAGCGGTTTGTAATCGAGAATTAAGATGAAAGCAAGAACTTTGCTCTAGTCAATTATAGCTAAGGACTTATACGAAGAAAACCATATCAAATTAAAGGGTGACACAAGTGTCAATTATTGAAGGGGGTTTTGTAGTCAATTATCAACTAGAAGCAACAAACAAAATAGAAATATGAATATGGAGATGGGATTCTTGGGTTGTGATAGGAATATGACCTAAAATAAACAACTGGGAGTCAAATCAGTTTCTCTCGAACAGCAATAAGCAGCAATGAAGCACAACTTTAGCCTTAGTTCATTCACTCTCTTGAGCTAAATGGGTGGGAGAGGGTTTTGGGTTCACTCTATCGAGCAGAACCCATGAAAACCCAATAACCACATACTATTAATTCAGAAGTTTTGGTTTTAAAATCTCACTCTTGAGCAATTCAAAAACACGAAGATAAAATTTTGTTTGCAACTACAAATCCATTAAATTCTAACACAACTACTGAAATAAATCACCTTTAAATAGAAAATTAACTATCTATTAGCAATACCCAGCATTAAATTCAACCCATATTCACATAATCACACCCCAAGAATGGGGTTTTTAGCTAGACATAGTAAAGAGATAGAAATCAATACCGAAAAGTGTTTCCATCAAATGGGTACGAAAGATATTGTCTTTACACACGTCTAAGATGAAGAATCTTCAATACCCACTTACAATTGCTTAGAAATGGAAATCTTCAAATCTTCAAAGCTAAGGAACAAAGTCTCCGAAACTCTAAGTTCTAAAAACTAAAAATAATGTTTGATATTCTAAAATTGGATATTGATTTCCTACTAAACTGAAAATTCAAACAAGTATTTATAGTTGTCAAAAAATATGTTGCAAAGGACCACACGACGCAGTTCGTCGGGGTAGCCGATCCTCTCGACGATCCGCCCTTTGGTCTGGTTCATCGCCCTTCTATAGCCTTCAGCATATTCAAGTTCCATAACATTGGGTGATGGTGTACTGCATCGCGGAATCATTCGATCACTCGCCGACTGCTCCTTTTTCTCGCCTACTCGATTTTATCCTTTAGTGCTTGGCACACTGGAACATTAGGCGAGACCATAGCCATTTAGCGACTAGCCTAATGGTTTAAGAGATCCTCAGGCCGTCTTTTCTTCGTTCTTTTCAGCTTAGTCTCTAACTCCAAATATCTGAAACACAAGGATTTTCATCAGTTATTGAGACAAAATATGCATTTAAGGACACTAAATCTACCAAAATAAAGCCCTAAAAGAGTCCAAATTGTGGACTCATCAACACCCCCAAATTAAACTTTTGCTTGTCCTCAAGTAAAACTCAAGTTCAGCAGTTCAAAAAGGATATCTTAAACAATTCTACACAAGACTCAATCATGAATGCACACAAAAAGACTCAACCTACTCGTCCAAGCATCAATTGTGCACTCAAAGATTCAAGTTGTGACTCACCATTACCAAAGAATCTCAAGCTCACTATACTTGCTTCAAATGCAAGTTCAAGCTCAACAAAGGTATTCAAATGCCCTCACACAAAGAATGATTCCATATTCCCTCAATGGTTCAATCATTTAAAGTTTCGGAATCAAGATCAACACTTACACTCACAAAGATAAACACAGTGCATGATTTCACCCATAAGTTTGCCCTTATTTTCCAATCGACATTTGCTTTGGCTCATTCAAGATCAAAAAGGTCTTTTTAAGGCTTGTAATGGGGCTGAGTGTAATGGTATGGTCATTTAGGTTTATAGGCTGAAATCCTCATGAAATGTGATGTGAACAACACCTTCTTTCCTTCTCTTTGTCATTTTCATTCATGCTCAAAAGTCACCTCTTATTTATCTTCCATGGGTCATTGGAAATCCCATTTCTTTGTATTTCCACAACCTTATTCCACAACTTTTTTTTTCTTCTCTTTTTTTTTTTTATATATGGAGGGGTTCCATTTCTTCTTTAAACATGGACAAAAGGGACTTCTTTGCATTTTTTGATTTGCCTTCCCTTTTAATCACACCCCCAACTTGAGCTTTTAGCCTAAGTTGGCTATTCAAACAAACCACATACCATGAGGATTATGGATAATGGGTCAATAATAGGTAGCAATGTTATCAAGTTTCTTCCAAGAAAAGGTTAAGGCTCAAAGGATGCTCAAAAGAGGTTCACACACTCAGAAGGTAAGCCACAAAAGAGGAATAATGTCAAATTGGTTCACACTCTTTAAAGTTGCCTAAGATCATCTCAAGAAATTGCATCACTTAGTCAACCCGACCAACGGGGCAAAGTCTAGGTGTCATCACACATGGTTAACGGTAAGCTCATCACACAAGGCATTGACATTAATGTCAAACAAGAGTTCACACTTTGCTAGTATGCAAATGTTCATCACAAGAGATTCAATCCAATACTTGGCTAGTCACAACGAGATGCAACAAGTTCATATATTGTCTATAGAACTTCAATTGGCCTCGTCGTAGCCGCACATTCATTTTTGTTCGATTATGAGCACTATTTGAGTCACCAGTATTGATCAAAATTGGTACTCAAATTTGCAAAGGAACAACCACATTCAACACATACACGAGGTGGCAATTCTTTTTTTCTCAGGATCAAAAATAATTTACAATTAAATGCAAGGAGCCACAAGCTCAAGAATCCACAAAAGCAATGTAAAAACACAATTTTTAGGTCAAAGCCCAAATATAAACACAACAAGAATTACGAATGTCACACAAAAGGTGAGCGTAACCCCACCACAAATAAAAAAAGCATTTGTCCTCAAATGCAAACAATATTATCCAAAAGTCAAAAAAAAAAAATACAGAGAGAGAGATAAAGAGTGGATCATGTCTACGCAGTCGCTCCATCTGTCTGGGTATCGGTGCCCTGTGCATCAGTCTAGTCTCGGGAATCATTGCCCATAGTTCCTTCAAAAGGAACAATAACTAACCAGGAGTTGCTACAAGTGTGTCCGCCAAAAATTTCTGAACAAATGTATAAAGTCCCCGAGTCCATAAAGGAATGGGGGTCTCGGGGGTTGTCTTCCTGTCAGAAATGGGCCTCTTGCCGTTGCCTTTGTTTCCAGGTGAAGGTTCTTGCTTGACCTTCTTGGGAGGGTTCGACCTCCCTTCATTTAATTTGAAATTTCATGCTCTTATCATTCGGCGTGGCACGATTTTCCCAGCAACTTTTGGTCTAGCAATGTATGTAAAGCATTGAGACAAAGTTAGGAAATATTTGAATAAAAGCACAGAAAGTAAGTTTTAAAGCTATGGCAATTTGGCAATGGGAGACCCTTTAAGCGAATCACCGACAGCTTTTGGTGAGAAAGAACTAGCTTGCCGAAAATTACAATGCGAAAAGGATTTAGGGGTGGAGACAAAGGGAGGGCAATCAAGAAGACTTTCGACGAGTCGTCGAGTAGCCTCGGCGACCTCAGGCTTCTCGCCGAAAGTTACAAAACCAACATCAAATAAAGCATGAAATTAAAGGCGAGATGGGGACATTATGTGAACTGCTGAGTGGTTCGGCGAGCTCAAACTAGCTTGCCAAATGACCCAATGTGCCTACTTTCAACCCAGCTTCTCGAACTTAACCCCGCAACCCTCGAAAACAAAATCAAAACATGCACAAGTCAAATTCAAACGAAGACCCATAATACCCATTGCCCTGGGATACTCAGACTTCTCCTGGTTTTCCCAAATTTGGCAAATTGACGACGTTTGCCCTTAAAAACAATGTCACCCACTCTATTATTAAGCAAATTACGTCGTTTAGCACAAATACGGGCTACTCATACTTCACACAACTATAATAGAGAACATGCAAGCACAATCCCAAAAAATTTAAATCGTTTCATTGTACAAGAGTATGGGGTTTCAACAATCAAAACAATATTGGCAAGATTATCAACTTAAAATAGGCATTCAAACATACTAATCCTATCAGAGAGGCCCAGCACACGACAATCAAGATAATAATGTTGGAAATGAGTACAATTTCGATAAAAATGAACTCGGGGTTTGGAAAACCAACCTTTTATGCCGATTAAGATAAGATGGAAATGCTTGGAGGCAATGTAATCCAACTCCGAGCACCAATCAAAAGCTAAAATACTTCTCGAAATGCAACAATATATAAACTAAGGTGCAGGTGTGAGTTTGTGAAGATTTCAAGTGAGGAAAAGTGAAGAGTTTGTAAATTTAAACTTTATGCCTTATAAAAACCGTTCAGTTCTTGCCCATTTGGTGATTTTTTTTTGACAATAGTCCCTGGCAGCGGCACCATTTTGATTTGACGTATCCGAGCGCTTCAACCAATACTAAGCGTCCACGATCATTCAATAGTAATACAACCCAACTAGTGAGTTGGGGTCGAGTCCCAGTGGTGCAGTTTGTAATCGAGAATTAACTGAAAAACAAGAACTTCGCTCAAGTCAATTATAGCTAAAGACTTATATGAAGAAAAACATATCAAATTAAAGGGTGACATAAGTGTCAATTATTGAAGGCGGTTTTGAAGTCAATTATCAACTAGAAGCAGCAAATAAAATATAAATGTGAATATGGAGACAGGATTCTTGGTATGTGATAGGAATATGGCCTAAAATAAACAACTGGGTAAATGCTATTGATAGTATATCGCTGTAAATTGGTAACTAAGCTATACTTTAGTGGGGGTAAATTTTCTCTTGAACAATTTACCCCAAATCAAATCGGTTTCTCTTGAACACCAATAAGGAGTAATTAAGCACAGCATTCACCTTAGTCCATTCCCTCTCTCAAGCTAAATATGTGGGAGAGGGTTCAGTGTTCACTCATTCGAACAGAACCCACGACAACCCAATAACCACAAACTATTGGTTTAGTAGTTTTGGTTTTAAAATCTCTCTTCGAGCAAGTCAACAACATGAAGATAAAATTTTATTTGCAACTACAACCCCATTAAATTCAAATGCAACTACTGAATGAAATCACCTTTAAATAACAAATTAACTATCTATTAGCAATATCTAGCAGTAAATTCAACTTATATTCACATAATCACACGCCATGAATGGGGTTTTTAATAGAAATTGATACCAAAAAGTGTCTCTATCAAATAGGTAGGATAGATATTGTCTTTACACACATCTAAGATGAAAAATCTTCAATACCCACTTCCAATTGCTTAGAAATGGAAATCTTCAACTCTTCTAAGCTAAGGAACTAAGTCTCCAAAACGCTAAGTTCTTAAAACTGAAAATAATGTTTGATATTCTAAAATTCAATATTGATTTCATACTAAACTAAAAATTCCAACAAGTATTTATAGTTGTCACAAAATGTGTTGCGAAGGACCACTCAGCGCAGTTGGTTGGGATCACCGATCCAAACGGTAATCTGCCCTTTGGTCTAGTTCATCGCCCTTCTGCATTTGGTTTCAGCAAATTCGAGTTCTGTAACGTTGGGTAATGGTGTACTGCATCGCGGAATCATTCGGTTACTTGCCGACTACTCATTTGTCTCTCCTACTCGATTTTCTCTTTTAGAGCTTGGCGCACTGGAACATTAGGCAAGACCATAGCCATTTCGTGAATCGCCTAATGTTTAGGCAATCCTCAAGCTATCTTTTCTTCGTTCTTTTCAGCTGCCTTGTTCCTTTCTGCCCAATAGTGTCCATGCTTAGTCTCTAACTCAAAATATCTGAAACTTAAGGATTTTCATCAGTTATTAAGACAAAATATGCATGAAATTAACTCAATTCCTCCCTTCATTTAATTTGAAATATTCGACAAAGTTACAAAAGCAACATCAATTAAAGCATGAAATTGAAGGCGAGATGGGGACATTAGGCGAACCTCTTAGTGGTTCGGTGAGCTCAACATAGCTCATCAAATAACCCAACATGCCTACTTTCAACCCAACTTCTCAAAATTAACCCCGCAACCCCTGAAAACAAAATCAAAACATGCACAACTCAAATTCAAACCCCTGAAAACAAAATCAAAACATGCACAACTCAAATTCAAACGAGACCCATAAAACCCATTGCCCTAGGATACTCAGACTTCTCCGGTTTTGCCAAATTTGGCCAATTGACGACATTTGCCCTTATGAACGATGTCAGCTACTCTATCATTAGGCAAATTACGTCATTTGGCACAAATACGGGCTACTCATACTTCACCCAACTATACTAGACAACATGTAAGCACAACCCCAAAAAATTTAAATCATTTCAACGCATAAGAATATAGGATTTGAACAATCAAAACAATACGGGCAAGATTGTCAGCTTAAAATAGGCATTCAAACATATAAATCCTATCAGAGAGGCCCAGCACATTACACTCAAGATTATAAAGTTGCAAATAAGTACAATTTTGATAAAAATGAAATTGGGGTTTGGAAAACCAACCTTTTATGCCTATTAAGATAAGATGGAAATGTTAGGCGGTAATGTAATCCAACTCCGAGCACCAATCAATAACTAAAATACTTCTCGAAATGCAACAATATATAAACTAATGTGCAGGTGAGAGTTTCTGAATATTTCAATTGAGGGAAAGTGAAGAGTTTGTAAATTTAAACCTTAGGCCTTATAAAAACTATTCAGTTCTTGCCCATTAGGAAATTTTTTTTTGACAATAGTCCCCAGCAGTGACGCCATTTTGATTTGACGTATCTGGGAGCTTCATCCAATACTAAGCGTCCAGGGTCATTCAATAGTAATATAACCCAACTAGTGAGTTGGGGTCAAGTCCCAAGGGAACAGTTGGTAATCAAGAATTAAGAGAAAACCAAGAACTTCACTCAAGTCAATTATAGCTAAGGACTTATATGAAGAAAAACATATCAAATTAAAGGGTGACACAAATGTCAATTATCGAAGGCGGTTTTGTAGTCAATTATCAGCTAGAAGAAGCAAATAAAATAGAAATATGAATATGGAGACGGGATTCTTGGGATGTGATAGGAATATGGGCTAAAATAAACAACTGGGCATATGCTATTGATAGTAAATCTTTGTAAATTGGCAACTAAACTAGACTTTAGTAGGGGTAAATTTTCTCTCAAACAATTTACCCCAAATCACATAGGTTTCTCTCGAACACCAATAGGCGGCAGTGAAGCACAACCTTCGCCTTAGTCCATTCACTCTCTCAAGCTGAATATGTGGAAGAGGGTTTAGGGTTCACTCTCTCGAGCTGAATCCATGACAACCCAATAACCACAGACCTTCGATTCAGTAGTTTTTGTTTTAAAACCTCTCTCTCAAGCAATTAAAAAACACAAAGATAAAATTGTATTTGCAACTACAAGCCCATTAAATTCAACCACAACAACTGAATGAAATCACTTTTAAATAGCATATCAAATATCTATTAGCAAAACTCAGTAGTAAATTCAACCCATATTCACATAATCACACCCCAAGAATTGGGATTTTAGCTAGACATAGTAAAGAGATAGAAATTGATATAAAAGAGTGTTTCCATCAAATGGGTATGATAGATATTGTCTTTACACATGTCTAAGATGAAGAATCTTCAATACCCACTTCCAATTACATAGAAATAGAAATCTTCAAATCTTCAAAGTTAAGGAACAAAGTCCTCAAAACTCTAAGTTCTAAAAACTAAAAATAATGTTTGATATTCTAAAATTTGATTTTGATTTCATACTAAACTAAATATTCAAACAAATATTTATACTTGTCAAAAAATGTGTTGCGAAAGACCACTCGGCGCAGTTAGTCGAGATCACCGATCTACTCGGTGATCTGCCCTTTGGTCTGGTTCATCACCCTTTTGCATTGGCCTTCAGCAAATTCAAGTTCTTTAACGTTGGGAGATGGAGTACTGCATCGAGGAATCGTTCAACGACTCACCAACTTCTCCTTTATCTCACCGACTCGATTTTCTCCTTCAGAGCTTGGCACACTGAAACATTAGGTGAGACCATAGTCAGTTGGTGACTCGCCTAATGGTTTAGGTGATCCTCAGGCCGTCTTTTCTTCGTTCTTTTCAACTGCCTTGTTCCTTTTCACCCAATAGTGTCCATGCTTAGTCTCTAACTCCAAATATCTGAAACTCAAGGATTTTCATTAGTTATTGAGACAAAATATGCATTTGCAGACACTAAATATATCAAAATAAAGCCCTAAAAGAGTCCAAATCGTGGACTCATCACCATGCTTATTACTATTAAGATGATTATGAACGTATGAATAATGGTTTTGGATTTATGCATGTTTCATGAAATTTATGATTTATAAATAAAGGATGTTTTTAACATTAAGTGTTAATAATTTGTGAAATATTTTCTAACATTTGAATTGAACAATAATTTACATGCTTGGGAGGCATTGTCTTTATATTAATTCATGGTTTGGAAGGAGCTACTCTAATATGAAACTATGAATAGATTGGTAGTCTTTAAGTTGTTTCCTTTCCAAGTATTTTGATATGATTATGATGATGTATTTTTCCATTTGGATTTACTTAGCACCGAGAGGACTTTTGAAATGCATACCTTAGTGTTAAAAGAGGTTTTGTCTTTAGTAAAAAATTCCTTATCCCAAACTACTTGCCTTATAGGATTGAATTAAATGACCCTGCTAGTGGATACACTTTAGAAATAATGAATTAAATAGATTTTTTACATTGGCAAATAGACTCTCTCTTTTAACTGTGAGGGTTACACCAGATTCCATATCATGGTCTTATTGTCAGTAACGGTAAATATCTCACAAAGGATATACATTTTCTTCAAAAGTGTTTTCAAAGCTTTTTTATGGTTTTTTATATGTATTTACCGTGCTCATAGTTTATGATTTCTCTTTTAAGGTTTTTACTACGATTTCCTTGGTCATTTATATCATGTTTAAGTTCATCATATTTTAATGCCTACATTTTTATGCATTTTCCTATACTCAGTACATTCAAAGTACTAATGCACATTGTGCCTATATTTTCATAATATATGGTTTGACGCTTCTCCTCCCATACATGGCTAG
Source organism: Solanum pinnatisectum (assembly GCA_035578085.1). Lineage (NCBI taxonomy): Eukaryota > Viridiplantae > Streptophyta > Magnoliopsida > Solanales > Solanaceae > Solanum > Solanum pinnatisectum. The sequence continues at coordinate 630,869 of JAWPEI010000024.1, read as the reverse complement.
ATCAAAATTTCTTCACAACATATTTGATTGGTGAATCCTTATGATTCAAGTTCAAAGCCATAAACAATGTTATTGCTTTGATGCATTTAAAGTTTTTAGATTTTGTTTCTGACTTAGGAGTTTGTCCAGTTACATCAATCATAGTAGAAGGCTTCTGTCCAATTTATTAGTATTACGTGCATTCTTTTTTATACTCTGTTGTTATCTTTTATGTCATCTTATGGGTCAAGAATTATATTACTGATATTTCTCATTTATTGTATTTTATTACTTCACTCTTATGTCAGGTGGATTTTTTAATATCCATAAGGTCCTATTCACCATGTCGCATGTAGGGTGTACTCTGGATGCGACGACAACTATTTGCAACAATAGTCCACAAACCTTCAACTTTCAGATGTGTTCTATTAGACCCTTCCCATTGGCATAACAAATAATGGACATAGATGAGAGTTCTTTCTTGAAGAACTTACTTGAAAAAAATAAAGTAATAGTCTTCGGGCTCCAGATTGAAATTCACCAATAGTGAGTGGCACTAAGCAACATAGAGGTCTAATGGATCTTAGATGTTTTATACTTTATCGAATTCCTCTAGCTCCATTAATTACATTGGGTGACCTTGGAACTTGACGTTGACATAAGAGCTCATGTCAAGGTTTCAGAACGGACACATATAGGACTTGGCAGCCCCATATTAAAGAGTGGCTCTTTTCACTCGCTAACCTTAATTACTAGAATTACCATATATGTTAGGTATAGAATTTTTTTTTTTTTGTAACCTTTTACCAATTAAGTTATTTAATCTTTTTTTAATTTCTAAAATAGTACTGTGAAAAGTTTACTTTTTTTAATATTACTGATGAGTCTGAGATTTTGACTCATTTAGGGCTTTGTTTGTATAGTTTTATTATCCTCAATTCCTAATTTATGCTCTAAATTGATGTTAATGTGTTGATTTGCAACAATGAAGGCTAAGGAGCCAGGAAAGGACATTACCAAGAAAAAATGAGGGAAAAATCTAAAGAAGTTGAAGAAAGGCAATTCTGGTGATCACCAAGACCACTCAGCAAGCCATCGAGTGGCTCTTTAGTTCACCAAAATTTCCAACATGCCAGCCCTAGGGAAGAACCTATTTGGTGATGAAATGGACAGTCGGTGCACCGCCGAACGGATCAGCGACCTCGATCCAGCTCACCTAAAGTCACAGAATCCTGAGGATTAAAAGTTAAGGCAAATAGGCAATGGAATGGAGCAATGGGCGTGTCATCGACTTGTTCGGCGACACTCAACTTAGTTTGCCTAATGGACTTCTTCCAATTACAGTAGTCGCCGAGTACAGTAGTCGGCAATTCAGGTACTTTAACGGTCGGTCTTAATTTATATATTGTGACTAAGGTAGTCGACAAATTCCAACTGATATAGTTAGCAAGTATTTTTCGACGATCAGTTTACCGACTACTAAAAAGTAGTCGGAAACCCATTGGAAAACTCCATTTTCCAACTACATTCCAACTAATTTTGCAGTCAGCAATCAACGAAATTTTAGTAGTGTTACTAGACTTACCATGTGTGTTGGGCATAGAGTATATTTTTTGTAACCTCTTACCAATTAAGTTATTTAATCATTTTAAAATTATTAAAATAATACTCTGAAAAGTATACTTTTTTTAATATTATTGATGAGTCAGAGATTTTGACTTATTTAGGGCTTTGTTTTTATAGTTTTATTATCCTCAATGCCTAATTTATGCTCTAAACTGATGTTAAGATGTTGATTTGCAACAATGAAGGCTAATGAGCAAGGCAAGGACATTACCGGGCAAAAAGGAGGGAAAAAGCTGAAGAAGTTGAAGAAAGGCAATCCAGGTGATCGCCAAGACCACTCGGCGAGCCACCGAATGGCTCTTTTGCTCGCTAAAATTTCAATAATTCCAACCCTAGGAAAGAACCTATTTGGAGATGGAAATGGAAAGTCAGTGCACCGCCGAACTAATCAGCAACGTCGATCCAGCTCGCCTAAAGTCACAGAATCCTGAGGATAAAAAGTCAAGGAAAACCGGTAATGGAATGGAGCGATGGGCGCATAACAAACTTGTTCGGCGACGCTCGACCTATTTCGCCTAATGGTCTTGAAGGCCAAAATTTGGGAAACTTTCAGTTGAAATTTGAAATGCAGAAAAGGGAGTCCTATTGAGAGTTTAGTCCTATCCAGTCTTGAATCCAATTTTTCGTGAGCTTTGTATTGTAGAACTTAGAGTTTTTGAGAATTGGTTATTAGGAATTTTCAATTGAGTTTTGAATTAAGTTGATTTGAAGCATTGTAGAGATTTAGGAACCATTACATAGTTCATGAACAACAAAATTGGTAATCGTTTCTTCCATTTTATGATCTGTGGCTAAAACCCCAATTCTTAAGGTGTGATCATGTAACACATCAAAAAAATCACTTCTGGAGTTACTGCAGAAAATTGGTGAACGGCGGCAGGGTTTATGGACTGTGAAAGGAACCACGGTCCGTCAACTTGCCCGTGGCTCATGCCCACCCAGAAGAGGTGAACCACGGGACCTTTCACGGCCTGTCGACCACCCCACGAGTTTTGGGGAGGCTTGTGTAAGCCAAGAAGAACCAACCCAAGCTCAAGTCTCAGACAACGGAGCCTCCACAAGTTGTGGTCTTGATGACGGACTGTGGTCAAGCTCGTGAAGCTGAGCTAGTAGGCCCTTAGCAAAAGTGAAGGACAACGGTGATCCTCACGATCTGTGATCCTTCACTCGGTCCGTGAAGTGAACTATAAAGGAAAGATCCCAAGAACCAGTAACCTAAGGCTAGCAACCACGACCCATATGACGGACCGTGGTTCCATCAACGGTCCGTTAGTGGCTTCGTGGATTAGCCCCATCAGATTTTAAGTGGGGTCGTTTTGGTATTTTCCCTTATGCATTAGACACCTAAACTACGTTGTTTAATCTCTAAACTACGTCATTTTGGTGAGTTTTAGCCTAGTAACTTAGTCAGACCATACCCTAAGTCATTCAGTCACCAAAATCATTCAAACAAAGAGCAAAAAGGGAAGAAACAGGCGATAGTTTTCTCAAGAACACACAACAAGTTTTCTTCAGTTCCAGCCCTGAAATTGAAAGATTTCTTCTTGAAATTCATCACAAAGTATGTGGGATTTCATTAGTGGATTCCTTTCATCCACTAGGTTGCTAGAATTCAATCAAAATCTTAATTCCCTATATATTGCTTAGACATATGGTTTCTAGAACTTCAGATAATTGTTATGATTTAGCTATTATAGTGTTGTTAATCAGATTTTCATGTCTTCATAACATTGTTGCTTAGCTTGTTGGATGAAACTTAGAACCCTAATTGTGTAGATTCGTTTAGTTCATGAATTACACAATCTAGGACAGATAAACAGATATACATGCCTCAAATTTCAAATATTTCATTACTAGTACTTAAATGATGCATTTTCACTTAGCATGTTAGAATATTGAGCTATCCAGTTTATTCCAGTTAGGTTGTGATTTACACATTCCAGTTGGGAGTAGGCTTAACACCAAGTTGTATAGGGTCAGTCAGCCTCATAGTCCCAGAACTACGTGCCACGTAGGTTTATAAGTCCCCTCTATTGGGCATCAGATTTTAGTGATAACACCAGTAATGCCTCTATACCCCTGTCAAGGTATAGTGGATCCTCTCGATGGGGCGTATATATAAAACTCAACGTTAAGCTCACGTGGTTTTATGTCAGTTATTAGTAGCTCCCATAGTAAGACTCTACTGCACTTGACCAGGTTTTTAGTTATATTTCAGTATTCAGTCTCAGCATGTTATGCAGTTGGTCATTGCATTCAATACAGTTCATTACTATATATTTGAGTATCTTCATCATGTTCAGAATATATTATTGCTCAGTATGCTTTGTTCAGTTATATGTTTGTTAAGCTTTATGTTATCCCGCATGCTCAATGCCTTTCAAGTACTGACGCATACTCTGCACTAAATCTTTCTGTTATGTAGGTTCAGGTCCTCAATATTCACATCATGTGTACATCAGTTCTTTATCCATATTCAGCAGTATCAGAGTCCTCATACTTCGAGGACGGTAGACATGGTTTTATATTCAGTGTTTTATTTCTGTTTTATTATTACTAGAGTTAGTTGGGGGTAAGTCTCAGAATCTCTAGTGAGTTAGAGGATTGATTCGGGCATAGACAAATTTAGCTTTAGTATTTTGAGTTATAGTTTAGTATCATTAACTCTGATTTTAGAATTTATGTATTCAAACTAGTATTGGGTATTCCTCATAATTCAGTTTTATCATATGATTTAAGCTTCTGCATAGTATATGTTGTTTAGTTGTTTAAGTATGGTTTTGATATGCTAGCTCAGGGTTTCTTTTGGGGTCACTTGTGATCCTAGCTCATGTGTTTAGGCCAAGGGGGTAGCCTTGGGGCATGACAAACTTTGTATAAGACAATTAGGTTAGAGAGTCCTAGGATGTCTGAAAAGCCGTACTAAGTAGAGTCCCTTTCATGAGTGTGAAACGCGCAACACCTATGAAGGGGAGGCTGCGAAGTGTTTTAGGAAAAACTTCAGTTTCTTGTTATTCTTATTGTGCATGGGTATGATCTTCTTTCTAACTCAGCGTTATGCATTTTATATCATGCCTCCTCGTAAAGCTTACGCAAGGAATGTTAATGCCTACAACGCTAATGCATTTCCTCCAGTCCTAGACTATCAGGTTTCCAATGCTGAGTGTCAGAATGCTATCGAACTTTTGGCTTAGATTGTAGCCAAGCAGAACAATTAACAAGTTCCAGTTCCTGCAAATACTAGTGGTTGATCAGTGGCAGTAGGGTAAGGGATTTTGTTCGGATGAATCTGCTTGAGTTTCTAGGGTCGCATGGTTGTGAAGACCCCCAGAACTTCATTGATGAGGTCAATAAAATTTTTGGATTGATGCAAATGGCTGGAAATTATAGGGTAGAGTTGGCATCCTACTAGCTTAAGGATGTGGCTTACATATGGTTTACGCAGTGTAAAGACAAAAAGGGTGAGAATGCAGCTCATGTGACTTAGGAGTGTTTTATAGGAGATTTTATGGACATGTTCTTCCTGAGAGATTGAGGGAGGCTAAGGCTCAGGAGTTCATCAATTTGAGACAAGGTTCTATGTCGGTCCAAGAATATGGACTTAAGTTCACCCAGCTCTACAGGTATGCTCCAGATATGGTTGTCGATCCCAGGGCACAAATGAGTAAGTTCCTATTTGGGGTATCTGAGTTCGTGAAGAAAGAGTGTACATATGCTATGTTGTTGGAGGATATGAATATCTCTAGGCTCATAACTCATGCTCAACATGTTGAGGGAGATAAGCTTAGATAACTAGCTAAGAAAAACAAGAAGGCTAGAACAGGAAAGTATGAGCAGTCTCAGCAGAATTTGGGTGGTGGAAATTGCTCACAATTTCAGTAAATATCTTCAGCTCCAACACCATCATTAGCTAGTGGTCCATCCCCAAGTTTTGACAGGATGAGAAAGGTAAAGCATCAGGCTCTAAGTCTTAAGGTAGTACTTCAGGTAACAGGACTTACCCAACTTGTCCAAATTATGGTAAGAAACATCCGGGCGAGTGGTTTGAAGGCAAGGAAGGATGTTTTGGGTGTGGTCAAACTGGCCACAGGTTGAGAGATTGCCCTTCTTCTAAAGAGGCATAAGGAGGTAATAATACTAGAGCTCAGTCTAGAGCACCAGCATGTCACCCAACTCAGCAGGGTGCTTCATCTCGTACAGGTGGAGGTCAGCACAAGAATAGGTTGTATGCTCTTGTCATGACCCAAAGGTACCCACTAGATGTAACAAGGCGTACTCCACCCTGAATGGGGTCTCATACAAGCCCCTTAGCATATCATGATATAAAGCAATAGATAAGTGTGAAAATTTTAAAACTTTTTCCATACAATCAAAGTCATTTATAAAAGCAAGCGGAAGTCTATAACACTTTGTCAAAAACCATCTAAAACAACTTGAATAAATCTTTGGGACGCAACGCATACAAAAGTCTAAAACATAAAATAAAGACATAAATAAAAGGAGATCACGTCCTCGATGCTATGAAGACTCACCAAGTCTTCAACTCCTTGCTCTATTACAAACGTAGCCATGAGAATGGAACTCAATATTGTCGGACCCTGCATTTGATAAGAATGCATGCAAGAGTATGCGTTAGTACAAAATGTACTAAATATGATAATTAACATAACATAATAAAAGCATAAATATGGGTTAGTCAACATAAGACATATGCCATAATTGTCATGAGCCAAGAGCACCCCCTAGTCATAACACAGCGTACTCAACCCCGAAGGGGTCTTAATCAAGTCTCATAGCATTCATTCATCGCATAGGTAAAAGAAATAGTATAGAATTTAAAACCATACAATCTAACATTCAAAACATCTTAATGTAAACGGAAGTCGATATCTCACATGGCCATCTTAGACACAATATTTAACAAGATAGGGACACAGCTCTTAGAAATCTAAAGTAGTCTATTACATGAAAAGAGAGAAACTTCTAGAAAGACACTTGTCCTCAAAGTATGAGGACGTACCACTTCATTCTTGGAAGAATACCAATCGAAGAACTTCAATCTAGGTAGAAGCAATCACTTGTCGGAACCTACACTTATAGTAAAAACATAGAAGAATAGGTTTGCACACAAAAATGTACTAAGTATGATGACCATGCAAAAACATGCTTTAAAAGGGACATTTTGGTTGGAAATCATGCATTATGCCACTTTTAGAAATATCATGAACAATAGCATAAGAGACATCAGATACAAATATAATCATCATACAAGTCACAACATCACATGAGAGCAATATCAACATGTAACTCTTCACCTTCACCTCAAGTAACCCTCATGCTATACCTTGTGCAATGTATGTATAGCGTCCCATACCACCATCAACACCAAGATACCACATTAAGGTTACCAAAAGGGAACATACCATTCCTTACTTTTCACCTTTGCACTATATCCACACATAAGAGACATCATATCATAAGACATGACAAGCGAAAATAACTCATAATATAACCCAATTATAGCATGCATCATCACATTAAGCATTTAAAAGTCAACATTCTTCAATAACTTCATTTAGAGGACTTTCATTCATTAGTCATTAAGACTTAGAGAACTCATTATAGACCTCTTGAAGCCTACTTGTGCCATGTATGGATAGCATTCCATACTACTACCCACACTTCATAGAACCTCTCAAGAAACTATAATGTACATCTCACATGATGCGAATAAGCTTTTAACCGACATAGACCATGAGAGCTAGATTATGGAATCTGGTGTCATGTAACCCCACACCGTTGAAGGTGGTCAACTTGCCTAAGGAAGACCGGTATTTAGCTTAAGTGGATCCACTAGCTATCCTATGTGGGCACATAGTTATAGGACAAGGAAGTTGCTACAAGATACTCCGCCTCAACTCACGAATGAGCATCCACCCCAAGAGATTACTACTAGATACCCCGCCTCAACTCATGGATGAGTATCCATCTCATTCAATATCCTCTCGGTGCTTAGCCTACATTCCCATAGAGTAGTTAACCTTCATTACTTTAGTTCATTATTATGGGATAAGATATTGTTACTAGATACTCCGCCTCAACTCACGGATGAGCACCCATCTCAAGAGATTGCTCCTAGATACTCCACCTCAACTCATGAATGAGCATCCATCCCATCCCCTCATTCATTGGATAGTTCATAGATTCAAAGATGAGAATTGTAACACCCCTAAATACTAACCAAGAGTCGGATGTCGATACACCATTGCTTAATTACAAGAAATGTTTTATTCTCATTTTGGGAACAGGAAATTTTATGATATTTGCAGACTTGCTTAACATAATTGTAATAGTAATTTAAGGCATTGTGTAATAATTCATTTATATGCATTTTAAATTCTGATTGGTCTTCAAAATTATATCTTAATGGTTTTTGTGTTATTATACTATTTTCATCTATTAGTTCAATTTTTACTTTTGTTTTATGTTTATCCCATCCTTGTAATGGGTTTTCGTTATATAATGAGTTTAACTTGTCATTTATTGCTTGTATTTTATCTACTGTGAATATTATAATTTCTATTTTATGATCATTAGTTGTTACATTTTCTAATTTTTGGGTAATTTTTTCACTTCCTTTTATCCATGGTGTATTTTTTCTAATTTTATTATTAACTCTTTTTGCTCCTATTTTGTGATTACATATGGTAGTAAACCACCAATGCGTTTTTGTTATAGTGTGTGGATATAGTTTTTCTAAAAAAGTCATTCCTAATAATATATCTTTATTTGTAAATTAATAAATATAGATTTCTTCGATTATTAATATTTTATCCCATATTTGTGTTTTTATATTTTTAGCTTTATGTGTTATCATGCTTCCTTCATTATTAAATCCTGTTACTATTAATGGTGTTTTTAATTTTTCCATTTACTATCTGGTAGACAATTATGTTTACACATATTTGCTTCTGCTCCTGTGTCTATCATAGGTGTGTAATATCTATTATAGTATCCTTCTATAATTATTTTTGCTAAAATGTATATTTTTGTCATTATATTAAGATGTTGCTATTTTATCATATAATTGTTCTTTTAATAATTACTTTCTTAGTTTCATAAGTTATTGTTAATTGTTTATCATCTAAATTATATGGTCTAACTGTTTCTAGCCATTTTATTCCTAAAGTAATATTATTATTTCCTTGATGTATTTTGAATTTAATTTTTATTGGTATTCCTCCAATAATTAGTTCTTGTTCGATAGTTTCTTCTATATTTACCAAAGCTCTAGGTAATTCTGTGTTTATATTTTCTCCTGTAATTATTTCATGTTCTTTGACTAATTCTCTTGTAATTTGGTTTTCTGTTTGTCCTGTATTTATAGATATTAAATATTTTCTTTGGTCTAATATTCCTGTAATATAATATTGGTATGGTTGGATTTCATCTTGTTGTAGTTCTTTTAACTTAGGTATTAAATCATAATCTAATCTCCTAGATGTACTAGTTCTTGATGATGAAGGTGTATCATAGCTTAATCTTTTAGATGTACTTAATCTTTCTTTTACTATCTCTAAATCTTCTTCAATATCTAGTTCTTTATAATCGTAATCATTATTATCAATTCTGTAATTATTTTATCAAATGGATTTTCTATTTTGATTTTTTGAATCTTATTTCTTCTGTTATTTTATGTTTTGTAGTTAATACATATAAATTTTTACATCTTCTTTGTAAATATTTTACTTCACAGTGCTAATTCTAGTCCTGACATTTTCCAGTATAGTACTAGTGATTTATCTATGTTTTTGTCTTCTATTGCTACTGAATAATTTGCACTTATAATAAATTTAAATTTTTGATATATTAGATTTCCTCTAACTGCACTTATTATACTTTTTTCTATAGGTTGGATTATTCTATCATCTGCTAAATATAATTCTATAGGTGTATCTATTCCTTCTCTAAAACATGCTTTTATTAATATTTCTGTTGCTCCTAAATGCACATATTTTATTGGATTTTTTGATTTTAAATCTTGAATTTCTTTATTAATTATTTTTATTTATGATAGGTATTTTAGCTTTTCCTTTAATATATTTACAATCTATTACATGTTCTTTTTGGCTTATTACATAATATTCATCTTGTTTTAATTTGAATAAATTTTTTAGTTTAGGTACTTCTAATATTTTATCTATGCTTAAGTCTAATTCTTTTCCTTTTATTTGTTCAAACATATTATTGTCAAATATTATTTTTTGTTCTGTATATTCATTATCTTGGTATTCTTCTTTACTTATTATTTTTATGTCGCTTTCAGTCATAATCATAATCAGAAGATGACTCTATTTCTTCTTCTAATTCAATATCTGTAATTTCGTATATGCTATCTTCATTTTCTAAGTCATAATCTAAATAATCTATCTGTTTGTATGTGTCGTTTTCTATTATTATTTCAGTTATTTGTTTCTTTTTTAAGTCTTTTGGTAATTTACAATCTCTAGCTAAATGTCCTAATTTTCCACAATTATAACATTTACATTATATTTTTCTTAACTCTATGTGGTCTTTTATGTTTATAATTTTTTATATAATATCTTTTTCTTGGGATTTTATCTTTATATTTTGTTTTGAAATGTTTATATTTCTTTATCCTTTTCTTATATTTATTTGGATTTTTACATCCAAATTGGGGTGCTAATTTATTTGTACAATATTTTAGGTTTTTTACTAATATTTTTTCTAGTTTTAATTCTTCTTTATGTTTTTCACATAATTTTATAAACCATTGTTGTAAGAATTTTACTCTAGCTCCTAGTGTATCTACTGTATTTGATTCTTCCCAATCTTTTATTATTTTTGAACTAAATGGTTCTGGTAATTTTGTGTAATATAATTTTCTTATTTCTCTACTTTCATCATTTGTATATATTCCTTTATAGTAATATTCTCTAAATGCACATGTATATTCATCTATATAACTCATTTTACATATTGCTAATTTATTCTTTAAATTTCTGTTTATTATTTTATCTTTCTGTTGTTCTTCTATTTCTGTTGTCATACTTCCAAATTCATTTCTAATTGATATTTCATATTTAGTTAATATGTCTATTCTTTGATGTTGCTATGTCATTATTAAGTTTCGTATTATTTCTTAATGTTTCTAAGCTTGTTGTTGTTAAATTCTGTAACCATATTTTCTTTGTTCCTATAAGTGTTCTTTCTATATATCTGGGGCATCCATTATTGATATTTTGTTGTCTATTAATTGTTTTGATATATAACCTATCCATAATTGAATTGTTTTATTTGTATACGCTCATGATCCAAATCTAAGAAATTATTTTGATCTGGTTTGTCTAGGTATCCAATTTTTATTTAATCTTTTATCCCATAAAACTTTATCTCTATTTTCTTTTTCATAAGTATAATATGTTGGGGTTGTATCAATTCGTGTTTTAGAATTTGAAGTACTAGGTTTCTCATCTAAATTTCCTACATTTATTTCTATATTTTTATCTTTTCTATAAGGTCGATATGTTTAGAATATGATTCATAATTATTTTCAAATATTTTCTTCTTCATTTATTTCGTTTATTTCATCTATTTTTAATTCAGTAATTCTTGTTTCTTCTAACATTGTTTTAAATTTTTCTATTTCTTGATTTAACTTTAATTCTTGATTCTTTTTATATTCTTCTTTTGCTTTTAATTTTTCTTCATATAATTGTTTAAGTCTTTCTAATTCTTTTGTAATTCTTGAATTCTAGTATCTTTTACTTCTTCTATTTGTTTAATTTCTTTTTAGCTTGTTCTCTAATTTTTCAATTTCTTTTCTTCTATCTATTTCTTCATTTTCTTTATTTAATCTTACCATAGTTGTTAGACTATCCTCTAATTTTGCTGATTCTTTATCTGGCATTAGATATAATTGGGTTCCTATTTTTTTATATCTTCGTTCTAAGTTTGAATGTATTATTTTTATTTCTAATCCATCTTGACTTTTATATATCTTTTCTTCTATAGCATATTCTTCTTTATTCATTATAAGTTATGTTGATATTTATATTCTAAGTGTTGTAATTGTAGATCTAATAAGAATATCGTTTTTCTTTGTGCTTTTATAGATTTTTGGCATACTCCTGCCCATATATTTTCTTCTAGTCTATTTTGTCTAAATCTTAATTCGTGTTTTATTTCATTAATTTTTTCTAATAGTTGTTCTTTATAAGTTTCATCCATTATAAGTTTGAAAACATTTTTTCATAATATTCTTGCTTTTTTATCATAAGATTTTGTATTCCTTTTATATTTTCTGAAATATATTCTAAGTATTCCATATCTTGGGTTCTTCGATATATTATAATATTATTTATTAAAAGTTTATTTAGTAGATCTAAATCTTCCATAATTTGTAGCCAATATGTTAGGTATTCGTAGTTTATCATTATTCTGAACACAAGTCATATAATTCATATATATTTTGGATAGTTAGTTCTTGCCAATTTTGTTCTATTAGTTCATTTATTCGGTCTAATTCTATTATTTCTTCAATAAGTAAAAGGTCGTAAATTTCTCTTTTTATGTCAATATTTAATGTTCTAAGGATATATAAAATAAGTATTTTATATTTATCATCTCCATTTAGTAAGTATGTAGGTACCATTTTCATAATTTCTAAACAAGTTTATTCCTTCTAACCTTCTTGTTTGTTATTATCAATTATCAGATTATATTAAAGTTATCCTGAATAAATTCTTTTGGTCACTACTATGATTTTCAGCTTCAATCAGTTACCCTAACAGCGCCTTCAACTGGTACGTACTTCCCCTCAAACGGCTTTCCTTACGCCTAACTGGGTTTCCGTTTTAGGATGGCATAGTCTGGGCTTACCTACTCTCAGCTTACCTTCGTTCATAGCAAACTACTTCGAATTTATTTAGTATAACAATGCTATAACATGATAATTATCAAATAATAATCAAGAGATTATCAGGAATAAGATAGTTTAGCTATTCATAATGAAATATGAACATACCTCTGTTTGTAGATTTTCTGAAGTTGTTTCCTTCGTAGATTCCTGGTTGTTACTAGATTTCTCCATTTATATTTTTCTTATATCTAGCTCTGATACCAATATGAGGATCTGCGGAATTTGAGAGAGGAAATGAGGGAATGGGAGATGAGGGATGATTTTCCCTTTCTCCTTCATCTTATTTATAGGCAAAACTTTACATTACTATTCATGAACAGTGACTTGACCTTTACTATTCATGAGCGTGGATCGACTCTTACTATTTGTACAAGATCTTGACCTCTACTATTTACACAGTAACCGACTCTTACTATTCACATAATTGACACTTTACTATTTATGAATAGTATTTTTTGTCTTTTACTATTCATCAACAGTATCATGTCGGGTATTCATGAACAGTGACTTGACCTTTACTATTCATGAACAGTGACTGACTCTTACTATTTGTACAGTACTTGACCTCTACTATTTACACAGTAACCGACTCTTACTATTCACATAATTGACACTTTACTATTTATGAATAGTATTTTTTGTCTTTTACTATTCATCAACAGTATCATGTCGGGTGACTCAAAATAAAAACAAATGACTCTACTTTACTTTACAAAAAGAAAACAAAAACTTTACAGAAAGTAAGATAAGATGCTTATCCTACTTTTGACTTTTTACATATGTGTCTTCATCATATTTTGTTTTGTCGGCTGTCTTCATCAGGCTGCCGGCTATCTCTTTGTCTTTTGTCTTTGGTATTTTATTCCAGCTGTACGGATTCTTTATCTGGCATTAAGTATAATTGGGTTCCTATTTTTTTATATCTTCTTTCTAAGTTTGAATGTATTATTTTTATTTCTAATCCATCTTGACTTTTATATATCTTTTCTTCTATAGCATATTCTTCTTTATTCATTATAAGTTATGTTGATATTTATATTCTAAGTGTTGTAATTGTAGATCTAATAAGAATATCGTTTTTCTTTGTGCTTTTATAGATTTTTGGCATACTCCTGCCCATATATTTTCTTCTAGTCTATTTTGTCTAAATCTTAATTCGTGTTTTATTTCATTAATTTTTTCTAATAGTTGTTCTTTATAAGTTTCATCCATTATAAGTTTGAAAACATTTTTTCATAATATTCTTGCTTTTTTATCATAAGATTTTGTATTCCTTTTATATTTTCTGAAATATATTCTAAGTATTCCATATCTTGGGTTCTTCGATATATTATAATATTATTTATTAAAAGTTTATTTAGTAGATCTAAATCTTCCATAATTTGTAGCCAATATGTTAGGTATTCGTAGTTTATCATTATTCTGAACACAAGTCATATAATTCATATATATTTTGGATAGTTAGTTCTTGCCAATTTTGTTCTATTAGTTCATTTATTCGGTCTAATTCTATTATTTCTTCAATAAGTAAAAGGTCGTAAATTTCTCTTTTTATGTCAATATTTAATGTTCTAAGGATATATAAAATAAGTATTTTATATTTATCATCTCCATTTAGTAAGTATGTAGGTACCATTTTCATAATTTCTAAACAAGTTTATTCCTTCTAACCTTCTTGTTTGTTATTATCAATTATCAGATTATATTAAAGTTATCCTGAATAAATTCTTTTGGTCACTACTATGATTTTCACTTCAATCGATTACCCTAACAGCGCTTCAACTGATGCATTTCCTCAAACGGCTTTCCTTACGCCTAACTGGGTTTCCGTTTTAGGATGGCATAGTCTGGGCTTACCTATTCTCAGCTTACCTTCGTTCATAGCAAACTACTTCGAATTTATTTAGTATAACAATACTATAACATGATAATTATCAAATAATAATCAAGAGATTATCAGGAATAAGATAGTTTAGCTATTCATAATGAAATATGAACATACCTCTGTTTGTAGATTTTCTGAAGTTGTTTCCTTCGTAGATTCCTGGTTGTTACTAGATTTCTCCATTTATATTTTTCTTATATCTGGCTCTGATACCAATATGAGGATCTGCGGAATTTGAGAGAGGAAATGAGGGAAAGGGAGATGAGGGATGATTTTCCCTTTCTCCTTCATCTTATTTATATGCAAAACTTTACATTACTATTCATGAACAGTGACTTGACCTTTACTATTCATGAACAGTGACTGACTCTTACTATTTGTACAGTACTTGACCTCTACTATTTACACAGTAACCGACTCTTACTATTCACATAATTGACACTTTACTATTTATGAATAGTATTTTTTGTCTTTTACTATTCATCAACAGTATTATGTCGGGTGACTCCAAATAAAAACAAACGACTCTACTTTACTTTACAAAAAGAAAACAAAAACTTTACAGAAAGTA
Source organism: Solanum pinnatisectum (assembly GCA_035578085.1). Taxonomy (NCBI): domain Eukaryota; kingdom Viridiplantae; phylum Streptophyta; class Magnoliopsida; order Solanales; family Solanaceae; genus Solanum; species Solanum pinnatisectum. Next base: position 615,866 of record JAWPEI010000024.1, on the reverse strand, counting down.
AGATAAGATGCTTATCCTACTTTTGACTTTTTACATATGTGTCTTCATCATATTTTGTTTTGTCGGCTGTCTTCATCAGGCTGCCGGCTATCTCTTTGTCTTTTGTCTTTGGTATTTTATTCCAGCTGTACGGTTGGAACTTCGTTATCTTCTCCGTGACACTTGGAACATATATGCTCTGAGTATTTGCTGCTAATAGTTGTGCAATATCTTGTCAATAATACTGGTGAAATGAAATTTTTCTTGATAGCTCGTGTAGTTGGTATATTTTCTGGTTTTAGGAGACTCATTATCCACTGACGTATTTCTTCCATATCTCCTTCCCTTGTTTCTCGACAATTTGAATATATCATTGTATTATCTCTGCTGTAGTAACTCCATATTGTATTGTTATTTAGATAATTATTTGCTAACTCTGTTAATATTGTAGCTATTCCGATAACTCTTTTATTGGCGTAAAAATCAGGAATATCTACAATAGGTATCTCATCTTGTTTTTCTATCTTTTCCGGAATTAACATATCTCTGGTCAAACCAATCTTTATTACTTGTATAACTGGTTTTATTTCGTCATATAGTATTTCTGCTGTAGCTGTATAGAACTTTATAAAAAATAGAGTTCCTTTAGTAATTCGTTTGTAGGTTAAGAATGCTTTGTATAGTTCAGGTATCTTCGAAATTTCGTCTCCTGTAGCTGTGTACACTGTACTGAGTAGTCCATAATTGTAACAAGTTGTAACTAAGTTTATATTTGTACCTGGAAGGGCAATTAGTTTGTTATAACCTTGTAGGTGTTGAGTAATGTAATCAGTATTTGGTTCTTTTGGATTTATAGCTCTGGGGTTTTTATTTAGGTAAGTTTGGACTTTGTAAATGTTTTCTATATAGGTACGTGTGACATGGTTATATGTATTTTTCTGTTGGGCTAGGCTGTTTTTATATGTAGTTGTTTGTGGAGTAAGTGCAGATTTTTGTATTTTGGAGTGTATATGGTTTATCAAAAGTTTATTCATATTTGTATTTGGATAGCTTTTTCTTCGTAATTTTCTTTGTAGCTCGGATGTACTGCACTGCATTTAAGCAAACGTTATGGGTTTTAGGAGTTTCCCAACGTCTCCTTCTAGCTCTGGAATTTTAACGTCTTCCGATCGACGTAGCTCGCATTTTTACGTCATCTTTGTGACTACTAGCTTGCTCTTTGAGCTTCAGTATCTCACCTTCCATACTATCCACTTTTTGCAAAGTGTAGTTAGGAGGTTTAATATCCGATCCATTGTATTTGTGCATTGATATTTTTCTCTTGAGAGGTGATCTGCAATCACATTTTTGTCGATTTTATTACTTCAATTGTAAATGAAAAATTCAATATATTGACCACTAATCTTCTTATTTCTTTTGTAAGAATGAATCTTGTACCTTTTTAGTTATCCACCATTTTACCTGTGTATTATCTGTTCTAACAATAAATTTGTTATACACAATATATGGTTCAAAAGCTAATAAACATTTATATAAGGCAAATAGTTCTTTTCTATTTATTTCCCATTTTATTTGTGGAGTGCATATGATCCGGAATAATATCTACAGTGATGTTCTATTTTTTCATTTATATATTTATATTTTAATACTCCTCCGTAACTATGGTCACTTGAGTCTGTTTCTACTATATAAGTAAATTGTTTATGTTCATCTGGAAAATATAATTTTGGTAACTCTTTACACATGATTTTAATTTTTCTGATATATTTTTTATCTTGTTCATCAAAATGATATTCTACATCTTTCTTTAATTTTTTCTGTAATGGTTTTAAATTTTCTGCTAATTTCGGTATATATTCTCTTACTTGATTAACTAATCCTAAAAATGATTGTAGTTTTTTCTTAGTATCTAATAATTCTTCAGAATTGGATATTTTTTGTACAATATGTGTTTGCATTTTTACTCCATTTTTATCTATTTGGATTCCTAAGAATTCTATTTGATTTTGCATAATTTCAGCTTTCTTTTTTGATAAGCTAATTCCTGATATTTCTATAATATGTATAAATTTTTCTAATAACTTTAAATGTTCTTCTTTTGTTCTTGAGTATAATAGTATATCATCTATATATACTATACAATTTTCTAGTTGGTTAAAATATGGAAAGATGTAGAATATCATTTTGATGAACAAGATAAAAAATATATCAGAAAAATTAAAATCATGTGTAAAGAGTTACCAAAATTATATTTTCCAGATGAACATAAACAATTTACTTATATAGTAGAAACAGACTCAAGTGACCATAGTTACGGAGGAGTATTAAAATATAAATATATAAATGAAAAAATAGAACATCACTGTAGATATTATTCCGGATCATATACAGACCCACAAATAAAATGGGAAATAAATAGAAAAGAACTATTTGCTTTATATAAATGTTTATTAGCTTTTGAACCATATATTGTGAATAACAAATTTGTTGTTAGAACTGATAATACACAGGTAAAATGGTGGATAACTAAAAAGGTACAAGATTCAGTTACAACAAAAGAAATAAGAAGATTAGTGGTCAATATATTGAATTTTTCATTTACAATTGAAGTTATAAAAACTGACAAAAATGTGATTGCAGATCACCTCTCAAGAGAAAAATACTGAACAGACAAATACAATGAATCAGATACTTAACCTCCTAACTACACTTTGCAAAAAAGTGGATAGTATGGACGGTGAGATACAAAAGCTAAAGGAGCAGGCTAGTAGTCAGCAGCATGACGTTAAAAATGCGGAGCTACGTCGATCGGAAGACGTTAAAATTCCAGAGCTAGAAGGAGACGTTGGGAAACTCCCTAAAACCCATAACGTTTGCTTAAATGCAGGTGTACATCCGAGCTACAAAGAAAATTACAGAAGAAAAAAGCTATCCAAATACAAATATGAATAAACTTTTTGATAAACCATATACAGCTCCAAAAATACAAAAATCCGTACCTACTCCACAAACAACTACATATAAAAACAGCCTAGCCCAACAGAAAAATACATATAACCATGTCACACGTACCTATATAGAAAACATTTACAAAGTCCAAACTTACCTAAATAAAAACCCCAGAGCTATAAATCCAAAAGAACCAAATCGACATTACTCAACACCTACAAGGTTATAACAAACTAATTGCCCTTCCAGTACAAATATAAACTTAGTTACAACTTGTTACAATTATGGACTACTCGATCTGATGTACACTACGAGACGAAATTTCAAGATACGAACTATACAAAGCATTCTTAACCTACAAACGAATTACTAAAGGAACTCTATTTTTATAAAGTTCTATACAATACAGTGAAATACTATATGACGAAATAAAACCAGCTTATACAAGTAATAAAGATTGGTTTGACCGAGATATGTTAATTAGAAAAAGATAGAAAAACAAGATGAGATACCTATTGTAGATATTCACGATTTTTACGCCAATAAAAGAGTTATCGGAATAGCTACAATATTAACAGAGTTAGCAAATAATTATCTAAATAACAATACAATATGGAGTTACTACAGAGATAATACAATGATATATTCAAATTGTCAGAAACAAGGGAAGGAGATATGGAAGAAATACGTCGATGGATAATGAGTCTCCTAAAACCGTAAAATATACCAACTACACGAGCTATCAAGAAAATTTCATTTCACCAGATATTGACAAGATATTGCACAACTATTAGCGGCAAATACTCGAGCATATATGTTCCAAGTGTCACGGAGAAGATAACGAAGTTCCAACTGCATACTGAATAAAATACCAAAGACAAAAGACAAAGAGATAGCCGGCAGCCTGATGAAGACAGCCGACAAAACAAAATATGATGAAGACACATATGTAAAAAGTCAAAAGTAGGATAAGCATCTTATCTTACTTTCTGTAAAGTTTTTGTTTTCTTTTTGTAAAGTAAAGTAGAGTCGTGTGTTTTTATTTGGAGTCACCCGACATAATACTGTTGATGAATAGTAAAAGACAAAAAATACTATTCATAAATAGTAAAGTGTCAATTATGTGAATAGTAAGAGTCGGTTACTGTGTAAATAGTAGAGGTCAAGTACTGTACAAATAGTAAGAGTCAGTCACTGTTCATGAATAGTAAAGGTCAAGTCACTGTTCATGAATAGTAATGTAAAGTTTTGCATATAAATAAGATGAAGGAGAAAGGGAAAATCATCCCTCATCTCCCATTCCCTCATTTCCTCTCTCAAATTCCGCAGATCCTCATATTGGTATCAGAACAATGATAAATTACGAATATATGACATATTGGCTACAAACTATGGAAGATTTAGAACTAGAAAATAAAATTTTAATAGAAAATATTATAACATATCGAAGAACCCAAGATATGGAATGCTTAGAATATATTTCAGAAAATATAAAAGAAATACAAAATCTTATGATAAAGAAACAAGAATATTATGAAAAAATGTTTTCATAATGGATGAAAATTATAGAGAACAACTATTAGAAAAAATTAATGAAATAAAACACGAATTAAGATTTAGACAAAATAGACTAGAAGAAAATATATGGGCAGGAGTATGCCAAAAATCTATAAAAGCACAAAGAAAAACGATATTCTTATTAGATCTACAATTACAACACTTAGAATATAAATATCAACATAACTTATAATGAATAAAGAAAGATATTCTACATCTTTCTTTAATTTTTTCTGTAATGGTTTTAAATTTTCTGCTAATTTCGGTATATATTCTCTTACTTGATTAACTAATCCTAAAAATGATTGTAATTTTTTCTTAGTATCTAATAATTCTTCAGAATTGGATATTTTTTGTACAATATGTGTTTGCATTTTTACTCCATTTTTATCTATTTGGATTCCTAAGAATTCTATTTGATTTTGCATAATTTCAGCTTTCTTTTTTGATAAGCTAATTCCTGATATTTCTATAATATGTATAAATTTTTCTAATAACTTTAAATGTTCTTCTTTTGTTCTTGAGTATAATAGTATATCATCTATATATACTTTTCTAGTTGGTTAAAATATGTATCCATAAAATGTTGATATCTACCTGGTGCATTTTTATATCCAAATGGTAGAACATTCCATTCGTAAAAACCTTGTGGTACAGTGAATGCTGTTAAATGTTTAGATTCTTCTTCTAGTTTTAAGTGGTAAAATCCTGATTTACAATCAAATTTACTAAAGTAATTATATCCTTGTATCTGTCTTACTTTTAGTATTTTATTAGGTATAGGGTAATTATATGTTTTAGTTTTTGCATTTAGATTTCTATAATCAATAACCATTCTAGTTTTTCCTCTTTTTTGTTCACTATGTTTATTTACTATGAATGCTGGACTATTATGTTTACTATTGCTTTCTTGTATATAATTATTTTCTAATAATTCATTTATATGAATATTTAATTCTGATTGGTCTTCAAAATTATATCTTAATGGTTTTTGTGTTATTATACTATTTTCATCTATTAGTTCAATTTTTACTTTTGTTTTATGTTTATCCCATCCTTGTAATGGGTTTTCGTTATATAATGAGTTTAACTTGTCATTTATTGCTTGTATTTTATCTACTGTGAATATTATAATTTCTATTTTATGATCATTAGTTGTTACATTTTCTAATTTTTGGGTAATTTTTTCACTTCCTTTTATCCATGGTGTATTTTTTCTAATTTTATTATTAACTCTTTTGCTCCTATTTTGTGATTACATATGGTAGTAAACCACCAATGCGTTTTGTTATAGTGTGTGGATATAGTTTTTCTAAAAAGGCATTCCTAATAATATATCTTTATTTGTAAATTCATAACTATAGATTTCTTGATTATTAATATTTTATCCCATATTTGTGTTTTTATATTTTTAGCTTTATGTGTTATCATGCTTCCTTCATTATTGAATCTGTTACTATTAATGGTGTTTTTAATTTTCCCATTTACTATCCGTAGACAATTATGTTTACACATATTTGCTTCGCTCATGTCTATCATAGGTGTGTAATATCCATTATAGTATCCTTCTATAATTATCTTTGCTAAAATGTATATTTTTGTCATTATATTAAGATGTTGTTATTTTATCATATAATTGTTCTTTTAATAATTACTTTCTTATTTTCATAAGTTATTGTTAATTGTTTATCATCTAAATTATATGGTCTAACTGTTTCTAGCCATTTTATTCCTAAAGTAATATTATTATTTCCTTGATGTATTTTGAATTTAATTTTTATTGGTATTCCTCCAATAATTAGTTCTTGTTCAATAGTTTCTTCTATATTTACCAAAGCTCTAGGTAATTCTGTGTTTATATTTTCTCCTGTAATTATTTCATGTTCTTTGACTAATTCTCTTATAATTTGGTTTTCTGTTTGTCCTGTATTTATAGATATTAAATATTTTCTTTGGTCTAATATTCCTGTAATATAATATTGGTATGGTTGGATTTCATCTTGTTGTAGTTCTTTTAACTTAGGTATTAAATCATAATCTAATCTCCTAGATGTACTAGTTCTTGATGATGAAGGTGTATCATAGCTTAATCTTTTAGATGTACTTAATCTTTCTTTTACTATCTCTAAATCTTCTTCAATATCTAGTTCTTTATAAGCGTAATCATTATTATCAATTCAGTAATTATTTTATCAAATGGATTTTCTATTTTGATTTTTTGAATCTTATTTCTTCTGTTATTTTATGTTTTGTAGTTAATACATATAAATTTTTACATCTTCTGTAAATATTTTACTTCACAGTGCTAATTCTAGTCTGACATTTTCCAAGATAGTACTAGTGATTTATCTATGTTTTTGTCTTCTATTGCTCTTGAATAATTTGCACTTATAATAAATTTAAATTTTTGATATATTAGATTTCCTCTAACTGCACTTATTATACTTTTTCTATAGGTTGGATTATTCTATCATCCGCTAAATATAATTCTATAGGTGTATCTATTCCTTCTCTAAAACATGCTTTTATTAATATTTATTTGCTCCTAAATGTACATATTTTATTGGATTTTTGATTTTAAATCTTGAATTTCTTTATTAATTATTTTTTATTTATGATAGGTATTTTAGCTTTTCCTTTAATATATTTACAATCTATTACATGTTCTTTTTGGCTTATTACATAATATTCATCTTGTTTTAATTTGAATAAATTTTTTAGTTTAGGTACTTCTAATATTTTATCTATGCTTAAGTCTAATTCTTTTCCTTTTATTTGTTCAAACATATTATTGTCAAATATTATTTTTTGTTCTGTATATTCATTATCTTGGTATTCTTCTTTACTTATTATTTTTATGTCGCTTTCAGTCATAATCATAATCAGAAGATGACTCTATTTCTTCTTCTAATTCAATATCTGTAATTTCGTATATGCTATCTTCATTTTCTAAGTCATAATCTAAATAATCTATCTGTTTGTATGTGTCGTTTTCTATTGTTATTTCAGTTATTTGTTTTTTCTTTAAATCTTTTGGTAATTTACAGTTTCTAGCTAAATGTCCTAATTTTCCACAATTATAACATTTACATTCTGTTATATTTTTCTTAACTCTATGTGATCTTTTATGTTTATAATTTTTTATATAATATCTTTTTCTTGGGATTTTATCTTTATATTTTGTTTTGAAACGTTTATACTTTTTTATCCTTTTCTTATATTTATATGGATTTTTACATCCAAATTGGGGTGCTAATTTATTTGTACAATATTTTAGGTTTTTTACTAATATTTTTTCTAGTTTTAATTCCTCTTTATGTTTTTCACATAGTTTTATAAACCATTGTTGTAAGAATTTTACTCTAGCTCCTAGTGTATCTCATATTTGATTCTTCCCAATCTTTTATTATTTTTGAACTAAATGGTTCAGTAATTTTGTGTAATATAATTTTCTTATTTCTCTACTTTCATCATTTGTATATATTCCTTTATAATAATATTCTCTAAATGCACATGTATATTCATCTATATAACTCATTTTACATATTGCTAATTTATTCATTAAATTTACATTTATTATTTTATCTTTCTGTTGTTCTTCTATTTACATTTGTCATACTTCCAAATTCATTTCTAATTGATATTTCATATTTAGTTAATATGTCTATTCTGATGTTGCTATGTCATTATTAAGTTTAGTATTATTTCTTAATGTTTCTAAGCTTGTTGTTGTTAAATTCAGAACCATATTTTTCTGTTCCTATAAGTGTTCTTTCTATATATCCCGGGCATCCATTATTGATATTTTGTTGTCTATTAATTGTTTTGATATATAACCTATCCATAATTGAATTGTTTTATTTGTATACGCTCATGATCCAAATCTAAGAAATTATTTTGATCTGTAGTTTGTCTAGGTATCCAATTTTTATTTAATCTTTTATCCCATAAAACTTTATCTCTATTTTCTTTTTCATAAGTATAATATGTTGGGGTTGTATCAATTCGTGTTTTAGAATTTGAAGTACTAGGTTTCTCATCTAAATTTCCTACATTTATTTCTATATTTTTATCTTTTTCTATAAGGTCAGTATATGTTTCTGAATATGATTCATAATTATTTTCTGAAATATTTTCTTCTTCATTTATTTCGTTTATTTCATCTATTTTTAATTCAGGTAATTCTTCTGTTTCTTCTAACATTGTTTTAAATTTTTCTATTTCTTGATTTAACTTTAATTCTTCAGTTCTTTTTTTATATTCTTCTTTTGCTTTTAATTTTTCTTCATATAATTGTTTAAGTCTTTCTAATTCTTTTTGTAATGTTTGTTTGAATGCAGGTGCAGGTACATCTGGAGCTACAAAGAAAATTACAGAAGAAAAAAGCTATCCCAATACAAATATGAATAAACTTTTTGATAAACCATATACAGCTCCAAAAATACAAAAATCCGTACCTACTCCACAAACAACTACATATAAAAACAAATTTAGCCCATGAGAAAAATACATATAACCATATCACACGCACTATATAGAAAACATTTACAAAGTCCAAACTTACCTAAATAAAAACCCGAGCTATAAATCCAAAAGAACCAAATCTGATTACATTACTCAACACCTACAAGGTTATAACAAACTAATTGCCCTTCCAGTACAAATATAAACTTAGTTACAACTTGTTACAATTATGGACTACTCGATCAGTGTACACAACAGAGACGAAATTTCAAGATACAGACTATACAAAGCATTCTTAACCTATAAACGAATTACTAAAGGAACTCTATTTTTCATAAAGTTCTATACACTACAGAAATACTATATGTGAAATAAAACCGATTATACAAGTAATAAAGATTGGTTTGACCAGAGATATGTTAATTCCGGAAAAGATAGAAAAACAAGATGAGATACCTATTGTAGATATTCCTGATTTTTACGCCAATAAAGGAGTTATCGGAATAGCTACAATATTAACGGAGTTAGCAAATAATTATCTAAATAACAATACAATATGGAGTTATTACAATGTAGATAATACAATGATATATTCAAATTGTCGAGAAACAAGGGAAGGAGATATGGAAGAAATACGTCAGTGGATAATGAGTCTCCTAAAACCAGAAAATATACCAACTACACGAGCTATCAAGAAAAATTTCATTTCACCAGTATTATTGACAAGATATTGCACAACTATTAGCAGCAAATACTCAGAGCATATATGTTCCAAGTGTCACGGAGAAGATAACGAAGTTCCAACCGTACAGCTGGAATAAAATACCAAAGACAAAAGACAAAGAGATAGCCGGCAGCCTGATGAAGACAGCCGACAAAACAAAATATGATGAAGACACATATGTAAAAAGTCAAAAGTAGGATAAGCATCTTATCTTACTTTCTGTAAAGTTTTTGTTTTCTTTTTGTAAAGTAAAGTAGAGTCATTTGTTTTTATTTTGAGTCACCCGACATGATACTGTTGATGAATAGTAAAAGACAAAAAATACTATTCATAAATAGTAAAGTGTCAATTATGTGAATAGTAAGAGTCGGTTACTGTGTAAATAGTAGAGGTCAAGTACTGTACAAATAGTAAGAGTCAGTCACTGTTCATGAATAGTAAAGGTCAAGTCACTGTTCATGAATAGTAATGTAAAGTTTTGCCTATAAATAAGATGAAGGAGAAAGGGAAAATCATCCCTCATCTCCCATTCCCTCATTTCCTCTCTCAAATTCCGCAGATCCTCATATTGGTATCAGAGCTAGATATAAGAAAAATATAAATGGAGAAATCTAGTAACAACCAGGAATCTACGAAGGAAACAACTTCAGAAAATCTACAAACAAAGGTATGTTCATATTTCATTATGAATAGCTAAACTATCTTATTCCTGATAATCTCTTGATTATTATTTGATAATTATCATGTTATAGTATTGTTATACTAAATAAATTCGAAGTAGTTTGCTATGAACGAAGGTAAGCTGAGAATAGGTAAGCCCAGACTATGCCATCCTAAAACGGAAACCCAGTTAGGCAAAAGAGAAGCCGTTTGAGGAAATACGTGCAGTTGAAAGCTTTGTTAGGGTAGCGATTGAAGCTGAAAATCATAGTAGTGACCAAAAGAATTTATTCAGGATAACTTTAATATAATCTGATAATTGATAATAACAAACAAGAAGGTTAGAAGGAATAAACTTGTTTAGAAATTATGAAAATGGTACCTACATACTTACTAAATGGAGATGATAAATATAAAATACTTATTTTATATATCCTTAGAACATTAAATATTGACATAAAAAGAGAAATTTACGACCTTTTACTTATTGAAGAAATAATAGAATTAGACCGAATAAATGAACTAATAGAACAAAATTGGCAAGAACTAACTATCCAAAATATATATGAATTATATGACTTATGTTCAGATCAATGATAAACTATGAATATATGACATATTGGTTACAAACTATGAAAGATTTAGAACTATTAAATAAACTTTTAATAGAAAATATTATAACATATCGAAGAACCCAAGATATGGAATACTTAGAATATATTTCAGAAAAAATAAAAGAAATACAAAAACTTGTGATAAAGAAACAGGAATATTATGAAAAAATGTTTTCATAATGGATGAAAATTATAGAAAACAATTATTAGAAAAAATTAATGAACTAAAACACGAATTAAGATTTAGACAAAATAGACTAGAAGAAAATATATGGGCAGGAGTACGCCAAAAATCTATAAAAGCACAAAGAAAAACGATATTTTTATTAGATCTACAATTACAACACTTAGAATATAAATATCAACACGATTTATAATGAATAAGGAAGAATGGGGGTTTTGGATTTGCAATGAATAGCTGAAATAACAACGAATCATGATTAGTATTTACTCTTTCAAACTAAATCCATATCAACCCGATGACTACAATCATCAATTGAAAGCTTTGATTGTAAAACTTCTTTTTCAAGCAAGCCTAGAATTTTGAGTTCGAATTGCATTTGCAACTACATTTCTTAGATTAAAACACAACTAACAATTAAACCCACTTATATTATAGAATTTAAATCAGTAATAATCAATACCCATAAAGTAATTCAGCACATAATCACATGATCATACCCAAAGAATTGGGGTTTTAGCTAAACATCATAAAAAGGTAAAAACAAGTACCAACTCGATTAGCCATGAGCTTAGTAATTGTCTCCAACCCTTTACACTGCTCCAAAATAGGTAAGTTCAAAAACCCAAAGTCAAAATCCTCAAAATCTACAATAAGAACTGATAACTTGGACAAACTCTAGAAAGAGAACTGCGATATCTGGGAGAGAACTCCTCAAAATTCCATTTAAAATTTAATTTGTAGTTTCCCAAAATTAAGCCTGAAAGTCCACTAAGAGAATTAAGTCAGGCCTCACCGAGTGGATCGGCGATCCTTCGATTGTCCTCTTCCATCTCCACTTTGCATAGGACTTCGGCATCTCAGGTCCTATAACTTTGGGAGATCCAATTTAGTGACGCGAAACTGATCGGTGATCCGCCGACTGTCCATTTCTATTGCCAATTTGGTTCTTCCCCAGGGCTGGCATACTGGAACGTTAGGCAAGCTAAAGAGACACTTGGAGGGATGCAGAGTGTTATTGTTGATCAACATGATTGGTTTTTCTTTACTTCTTCAGCTCTTTAGTTCCTCTTTATCCAATATTGTCCTTGCCTTGCTCCTTAGCCTTCATAACTAGAAATCAACATTTTAACATTTATTTAGAGCATAAAATAGGCATTTGAGGACACTTATACTATCAAAACAAAGCCCTAAATGAGTCCGAATCTCGGACTCATAAACACCCCCAACTTAAAACTTTTGTTTGTCCTCAAGTAAAACTCAAAATTAGCAATTCAATAAGGATGTCTACAAATAGTGTTGCATAAGACAAAACATAAATGCACATAACAAGGTTCAAATTACTCATACAATGATTAATCGTCCACTGAATGTTTAAAATTGCGACTTACCATCATCAAGAGTACTCAAGCTCACAATGCTTGCCTCAAATGCAAGTTCAAGCTCAACAATGGTATTTCAATGCCTAAAAACAAAGATGATACCATATTCACACAAAAGTTCTCAACAATTTAAAGTCACGAAACCTCATACAACTCTTACACTCACAAAGACGAACACATGCATGCTTCCCCCGTAGGTTTGCCCTTATTTTGCACTCAACATTTGTTTCAGCTCAGTGAAGATCAGAAAGGTCTTTTCAAGGCTTGTAACGGGGCTGAGTGTAAAAGTATGGTCATTTTGGCTTAGTTGTTTCAAACTTCATGAGGTATGGTCTGAACATCACTTTCCTCCTTTTCATTAACATTTCAAACATTCTCATAATCCACCCCATTATTCAACTTCATATGAACCACCGAATACCCCATTTACTTTGCGATTTTCACTACTTTATTTCACAACATTTTTGGTCTTTTTCTTTTCTTTATTCTTTTTCATTCCTTTTTCTCTTTTCTTCCTTTTTTTTTTTTTTTTTTTTTTTTTACATGGAGGGATTCCATCTTTTTTTCAAAGAAATTACACAAAGGAGGATTTCTTACACTTCTTGACTTTTCTTCTCTGTTAACCACACCCCAACTTAGGCTTTTGGCCTAAGATGGCTCTCCAAACAAATCATACTTCATGAAAGTTATGGGTGAATGGATAAAGAGAGGCCACAATTGCTCGAGTTTCTTCCAAGAAAAGGGGTAAGGCTCAAAAGGGGCCAAGCGAGGTTCACTCATCTCACAAAGTTGGCACAAAAGAGGTATATTGTCATGTTAGTTCACTCTTCAAAATTCTTGCCTAAGATCATGTCTATTGCATCCATGACTCAGTCAACCAGACTAACGGGGCATATTCTAGGTGTCATCATGCACAATGTTCAAGGTAATCTCACCACACAAGGAATTTGTACCAACATGAAACAAGACTCCACACTTTCTAGCTAGCGTGCAATGTTCATCACAACAAACTCATCATGCACAATGTTCAAGGTAATCTCACCACAGAAGGAATTTGTACAAATATGAAACAAGACTCCACACTTTCTAGCTAGTGTGCAATGTTCATCACAAGAAACTCAATTGACAACTAGCTAGTCACAATGAGATGCTAAAAGTTCACATATTGTCTATGGACCTTTGTTTGCTTCATCGTAGCCGCACAATCATTTTGTTCAATTAGGAGCACTATCCAAGTAATCTGTATTGACCATAACCGACACTCAAATTTGCACAAGAACAACCACAATCACACAAAAAGAGGTGGCAAAAATTTGGAAACTAGGTTCAAAACCATTTTCATTCAAAACAATGGGCCTCAAGCTCAAACATCCACAATGTATTTCAACAAATAAGATATATATCAAAACTATTAAGCACAATATTCAAAAAAAACCGTCATCAAAATAGAACCAATATGCACAAAATTGTCACAAGACGTAGGTATAAAAATACCTCACCCCACCCAACAAAATAAGCAGTTGTCCTAAAATGCAACTAAAATAATAGAATAGTCAATAAAACAACAAAAAGAGAGGTTAAAAGTCATCTTGCCAAGCTAAGCCTAGGTGAAGTCTGCATCTGCGTTACTCCATCTGTATAGGTATCAGTGCCCAGGGTCACACTCGCTCAACCTTGGCTCCATTGGAGCCTACCATGGGAACATCCCTCATAAAAGCCTGAACAACTTAATCTACCATGTCCTCCTCTACGTCAGTTAGGCCCTCAAAAATAGTCCCCTCACACTCACCAAGCTGCTTCTCATCTGGCTCAGCCTCGGACTAAGCAACAACATCATTAGCTCTTACCTCATCTCTGGTGGTATCTAAAGGCACATCAAAATGAGTTGGAATATCGGTGCTTGGCCCATCTAGAATCTACACAGTTCCAAAGATTAGGGACATATCAGTGGACTTTAGGTGGACCACATCTTTCCTCAACGCAGCAATATCGGCCTTTAAGGCGTCACCTCCTCCATAGCACCCTATCCTCTCTCACATACATCTACCCTCCCCATAAGGGCAATAATCCAAGCTCAGAGAGGTGTCAATGCAGCCTCAATGGCTCTCTCGATCATCCTAGGAATAGAGGCATCTAACCGGGAGGCACGCACATCAATAAACTAGGTTAAGTGCCTAATTTTGTAGAGCATGGCCTGGGTGATCAGAAGACTTGAAGCAGAAGCAATAGGTCTAAGGGGAAGGGAAGCAACAGAAGTACTCAGAGCATCAGAAGGAATGGAGCTAGAAGTACCTGAAGGCCTAGTGACCGAAGTAGGCATTACTACTTCTGCAGGTAGCATATCAATATCAGTTCCCGGGGAAGTATCCACCGAAGGTACCTTTTTCCTATCAGCCTCATCCTTCAGGTACTCAGCCTCAATACGCCATATATCAGTAGAAGAGGTGGGTGTAATCTCAAAATCCCTCTTCTCATCTCGAGGAACACTGGCTCATCTGCATAACTCAGTGATTAATACCGAGAAAGGGAGTGAGGTATATCTCTGTTTGGCCCTAAAGACTATCTCCTGCTTAATCAATAGTCCTAAATTCAGCAACTATCGAGAAATTATGGCCCCTAGCCAGGCTGTCTTTAGGTGTTTGAGTATGGATTCATTTTATAATGGCATGATAGTGTTGCTGATGAACCCGAACCAGTATCGAGCTGCCATATTAAGATCCTTCTTGTCGATGGGCACACCTGCCTCTATCCACTTCGGGGTGGTATGCGATAAAAGAGGTGCTAACCAACCCTTCAAGTCCTCCAGTGACTTCCTCTTGATCAAATCTATGTATTGGTGCATGAAGGTATAGGTGCATTCCAAAACAACATTTATGTCATCACTTACGCACTTTAACTTCTTACCCCTGACTACCACATAATCAACCGATTTGAAAACTTTGGCCTTCCTCTTCTCTTTTGGAACAAATCTCCGTAAGCCGAATAGAACTCCTAGACCCAATTAGGAATGTAGAGGCTCCGGGGTTTAGTGAAGATCTCAAACTAGAACTCCCGGACCCAATTAGGAATGTAAAGGCTTTGGGGTTTAGTGAAGATCTCAAACTAGAACTCCCGGACCCAATTAGGAATGTAGAGGCTCCAGGGTTTAGTAAAGATCTCAAACTTGTGCGATATGAGGTTGGCCATATCTCTGGATACCTGTCCACCACACCATCTATGGACAATATTTTCTCATTAATAATGGTCCTCAATACCTCGACCTTTAGTGTGTTGAGAGACCAAGGAGGAGGGCCCTCTACAGGTGGCGCTGGGACCACAATTTGATTTGATGATGGAGGAGGAGGAGAAGTTTGAGGCACCCAAAACATAGACAAATCATGCATCCCCTTGGTGCAAAATTCTTCTCTCTAGCATGTAAAAACTAGTGATACTCAGTCTCACAGATGGAAGCCTGAGAATCCTGGTACTCTCCCTTATTGACTGATGATGTAAGGTGAGTCTCATAGACTCCCTCACTATTGGAGCTGGCCTTCGGTGACTCTATCACGGGCCTGTTACCATTTCCTTTGCTTTTGCCTCTTTTTGTAGGATGTTTGGCAGCCTTTGCTCTTAATGTAGCTGCACCCTCACCTATCAGTACTCTGTGTGCCTGGTTATGGGGTGGCATGTTATTTCCTAACACTTTATGTCTATCCATTTCTAGAGAAAACCAGAGAAACACTTACAAAAATTTCCAGAAAAATTAGGTGCAGAATGACTCACCGAACTATTCGGTGAGTCACAGAGTCAGTTTGGTGAGCAAGATCTAGCTCGCCGAAAGTACCAACACAAAATATACCAAATTCAAAATTGGTCGATGATGTTCGGGGCCATTGGATGAATAGCCGACACCCATCGGTAAGCTAGAAGTGGGTCACCGAAAGTTACAACGCATTTTAGTGGTTTAGGGGCACAGAAGGGTGATCAAGAAGGCATTTCGGTGAGACGCGGAGTGAACTCGGTAAGCTTAATCATCTCGCTGAAAGTTATAGAAAAAATTCAACATATTTTAGAAAATAAGGGTAATTTGTGGGGGACTTTGGCGAACCGCTGAACCACAAGGCGAGCTCGACGTAGCTTGCCATATGGCCTAACATGCAAGTTTTCAACCCCAAACTTCAAAATCAAACTTGCAGCCCCCGAATTAAAAATTAAACTAAACAAAAACACTATTTAATTAAGTTAGACCCATACACCCCATGCCCTCGGGGTACTAAGACTTCCCCCGATTTGACCAAAATTGGTTATTTGATGACTTTTGCCCTAAAGAATGACGTCAAACACTCCATCATTCAGAAAATTATGCCATTTAGCACAATTCGAGGTTAGTTAGACTTCACCCCATAGACCCAATGCAAATATACCACAACCCAAGAATTTAGACTCGATTTTACAAGCAAGAACACGAGAATCTATCAATTTAAGGCAATTAGGCATCAATTTAAACAAATTACGGGCAATCCAACACTTAAACACAATTAAAAATGCTACCCAACAACAATCAACTTCAGTTTACCTATTGCATTAGATTTTAACCACACAATTAAAGTACGGGATTTGGATAACCAACCTTAATGCCGAGATTAATAGTTGTAACGCTAGGCGGCAAAGTTCTATAATCCGAACAAGGAATTCACAAAATACATGGGAAAAAGCAAGAAAATAAGAATGATCTAAATTAGGAAGTGAGAGTACGGGGGTTAAAAATTGGGGAAGATGAAGGATTTTGAAATTTTAAACCGTTTGGCCCTTAAAACCTTTCAGTTCGTGCTCCCTTCGACGAAGTAAGTCATGCTCGCCAAACCACTCGGTGAAGCGCCGAGTGCAATTTTACTTCACCATGTTTTACAAAAGCAATTTAGGGGTTCAAATGACGGATAAAGTCGAGCTCATTGATCTGTTTAGTGATTCGCCAAGTGAGCATGTAGCCCGTCGAGTTTTACTGAGTTCCCCTTCAAGCTTGATGGTTCCAACGGCTGCCCAAGAAGCGCCTTAGTTAACGTCGTGGCACGACGAAGATACAAATTAAAGCTTCATTTTTGGGGTTGGCCGTTGTTTCACTGGGAAAACCTTCTTTTTTTCTTGGATTCAATTCGGTTGAGATTTGACTCATTTGCGATTCTAACTACTTGATCTACATAAAATAAAAGGTGACTGTCTGATTAAGTGTAGAGACATCCTCCTTGATCTATTTCAACACTTTGTCCGACCCTTCAAATTTGGTGAGAATACGTGAAAGCATGTCTTCTATACAGACATTTTCAGACTCCTTGGGCTTTCGACACTCATGGGGTGGGACATACCTGTTCTTGTCACCATTACTTTCTTTCCAAGTGGCGTAACAGTCACGCCACTCTCTATCACAATCTGTACATCCCTCATATCTATTCCCACCTGGATTTCCACCCAGCCTTGGATAGTTTGCACCACAACCTCCTCCTTGATTGCCTAGGGATGTCACTTCCTTATTGGACAACACCTCAAATAATGCATCATCAGGGTTTACTCCAATGACACCACCGCATTTACGCTCTTTGCACCGCTGCCCATCCCCAGCAGCGGCACCATTTTGATTATTAACGTTTCAAGCACACCTCATCTAATTGTATTAAATGATCGTTAATCAGTATAAAACCCAATGTAGAGTTGGGGTCGAACCTACAGGGAGCGGTACATGTCTAAAATAGAATTATGAAGCACAAACGTGGTCTAATAAATTATAGGAATAAAAAATATTGGAGACATACAAATAAATCTAAGGGGTGACAACGAATGTAAGATGGGTGTTTTGGATTTGCAATAAACAGCTGAAATAACAACGAAAACAAGGGAGAAATAACAATATAAAGAGAAATTCTTGGGATGTGATCGGTTATAGGCAAATTTCACTATATGGGTAATTGAGATTACTAATAAATAGCTAAATTTCAATAGGTAGGCTAGGTTATGAGTGAAATATAATTCTCTCGAACAACTACTTCAATTTAAGTGATTTCTGTCGAACATCAATAAGCATAGAAAATAAGAAAATCCCACACCATAATTCCTCTACTCTCTTGAGCTAGACAGGTAGAATTGGGATTAAGATTTACTCTTTTGAGCTAAACCCATATAAATTCGATAACTATAATCATCAATTGAAAGCTTTGATTTTAAAACCTCTTTTTCAAGCAAGCCCAAAATTCTAAGTTTGAATTTCATTTGCAACTACAGTTCTTAGATTAAAACACAGCTACTAATTAAACCTAATTATATTATGGCATTTAAATCAGTAATAATCAATATCCATAAGCTAATTTAGCGCATAATCACATTATCACACCTCAAGAATTAGGGTTTTAACTAAACATCATAAAAAGGTAAAAAAAAAGTACCAGCTTGATTAGCCATCAATTGGGTAATAGTCTCCAACCCTTTACAATGTTCCGAAATAGTTAAGTTCAAAAACCCAAGTCAAAATCCTCAAAGTCTACAGTAAGAAAGGATAACTTGGTGAAAACTCTAACTCTAGAATGGGAACTGTATATCTGGGAGAGAACTCCTTAAAATTCCATTTAGAATCAAATTTACTGTTTCCAAAAATTAAGCCTGAAAGTCCACTTAGTGGATTTAGTCACGCCTCACTGAGTGGATCAGCGATCCACTGATTGAAATTTTCGATCCCCACTTTGCATTGGTCTTGAACATCTCATATCCGGTAACTTTGGGCGATAGAATTTAGTGTCGCAGAACTGATCAGGGATCAGCCAACTGGCCATGGCTGGCATTTTGGAATGTTTTGCGAGCTAAAGAGCCACTCAGCGGTGGGCCGAGTGATCTTGGCAATCGCCAGGATTGCTTTTTCTTCACTTCTTCAGCTCTTTAGTTCCTTTTTGTCCGCTCCTGTCCTTGCCTTGCTCTATAGCCTTCAGAGCTACAAATCAATATTTTATCATCAGTTTAGAGCATGAAACAGTCATTTGAGGAGACTTATACTATCAAAACAAAGCCCTAAATGAGTCCAAATCTCGGACTCATCAACACCCTCAAGTTAAACTTTTGCTGTTCCTCAAGTAAAACTCAAAATCAACAGTTCAATAAGGATGTCTACAAATAGTACTGCATAAGAATCAACATAAATACACACAACAAGGTTCAAATTACTCATTCAATGATTAATCGTGCACTCAAAGTTTCAAATTATGTCTTACCACTATCAAGACTACTCAAGCTCATAATGCTTGCCTGAAATGCAAGTTCAAGTTCAACAAAGGTATTCAAATGCCCTCATAACAAAGATGATTCCATATTCACACAAAATTTCTCAACAATATAAAGTCCCTAAATCTCATACAACTCTTACACTCACAAAGACGAACATATGCATGACTGCACCCATAAGTCGCCCTTTTTTTCCAATAACATTCATTTCAGCTCACTCAAGATCACAAAGCTCTTTTCAAGGCTTTTAACAAGGCTGAGTGTAAAGGTACGGTCATTTAGGCTTAATGGCTTCTATCTCCATGAGGTATGGTTTGAACATCACATTCCTTCTTTTCTTTAACATTTAAAACATGCTCATAATTCACCGCATTATTCAACTTCATATTCACCACCGGATACCCCATTTCTTTTGCAATTTTCACTATTTTCTTTCACAATTATTTCGGCCTTTTTTTTTTCTTTCTTATTTTCCATTAATTTTTCTCTTTTCTTCCTATTTTTTACATGGAGGGGTTTCAATTTTTTTCAAAGCATTTACACAAAGGTGGATTTCTTACAGTTCTTGACTTTCCTTCTCTTTTAACCACACCCCCATCTTACGCTTTTGGCCTAAGTTGGCTATTCAAACAAACAATACTTCATGAAAGTTATGGGTGAATAGATAAAGAGAGGTCACAATTGTTCAAGTTTCTTCCAAGAAAAGGGGTAAGGCTCAAAAGGGGCCAAGAAAGGTTCACACATCTCACAAGGTTGGCACAAAAGAGGTGTATTGTCAAGTTGGTTCACTCTTTAAAATTCTTGCTTAAGATCATGTCGATTACTTACATTACTCAATCAACTGGGCTAATGGGGAAAATTTTAGATGTCATCACGCACAATGTTCAAGGTAATCTCACCACAAAAGGAATTTTTACCAATATCAAACAAGACTCCACACTTTTTAGCTAGCTTGCAATTATCATCATAAGAAACTCATTCGACAATCCGCTAGTCACAACGAGATGCTGAAAGTTCACATATTGCCTATGTAACTTCATTTGCCTAATCGTACCCACACATTCATTTTGTTCAATTAGGAGCACTAACCAAGTCATTGGTATTGACCACAATCGACACTTAAATTTACACAAGAACAACCACAATTACACACAAAAGAGGTGGAAGATTTCCATATTAGGTTGAAAACCATTTTCATTTAAAACAATGGGCCACAAGCTAAAACATCCACAACACAATTCAACAACCAAGATACATATCAAAACCAATAAGCTCAATCTTCACCAAAACCATCATCAAAATAGAACCAATATGCACAAAATAGTCACAAGATGTAGGTATCAAAATACCTCACTCGACCCAACAAAATAAACAGTTTTCTACAAATGCAACTCAAACTATAGAATAATCAATAAAACAACAGAGAGGGAGGTAAAAAAGCATCTTGCTAGGCTAAGGATGGGTGAAGTATGCATCACACTCACTCCACCTGTCTAGGTATCAGTGCCCGGGGTCACACTCTCAACTACCTTGGCTCCACTAGAACCCACCATGTGAAAATTTGTCAAAAAAACCAGAACAACTGAATCTACCATGGCCTCTTCTAAGTCTCTCAGGCCCTCAAAAACAGTCTCCTCATGCTCATTAAGCTGCTCGTTATCTATCTCAACCTCGGACTCAGTACCAGCATCATCAGCTCTAACCTTATCTACGGTGGTAGCTGGAGGCACATAATAATGAGCTAGAATATCGGTGCTTGAGCCATCTAGAATATCCACAGTCCCAAAGATCAGGGACATATCAGTGGACTTCAGCTTGTGCACATCTTTCCTCAATGCAGCGATATCGACCTTTAAGGTGTCACTTCCTCCGTGGCACCCTGACCTCTCTCAAATACCTCTACTCTCATTGTAAGGGCATCAATTGAAGCTAAGAGAGGTGTCAATGCAGCTGCAATGGCTCTCTCAACCATCTTATGAATAAAGGCCTCTAACCGAGAGGCACACACATCAATAGACTGGGTTAAGTGCCTTATTTTGTAGAGTATGGCTTGGGTGATCGGAGGCCTTGAATCAGAAGCAGCAGGTCTAAGATAAGAGGAAGAGGAGCTTACTCGAAGTATCATAAGGAGTGGAGCTAGAAGTTCATGAGGGCCCAGTGGCCTGAGTAGGCATTACTGCCTCTGTAGGTAGCGTATCAATATCAGTTCCCGGGGAAGTGTCCACTGGGGCTTCCCTTCTCGTATCATCCTCATCCTTTAGGCCTTAATACGACGGATGTTAGTAGATGAGGTGGGTGTAATATCAAAATCTCTCTTCTCATCTGAAGGTACACCGACCCGTCTACACAGCTCAATGATTATACAATGAATGGGAGTGATGTCTATCTCTGTTTGGCCCTCATGGACATATCTTGCTCAGTCAATTGTCCCAAATTCAGCGATTGTTAAGAAATGATAACTCGTAGAAAAGCCGCCTTTGGGTGTCTCAGTATGGATTTGTTTTGCGATGGTATAATAATGTGCTGATGAACCTGAACTAGTACCGAGATGCCACATTAAGATCATTCTTTTCTGTAGGCACACCTTCCTCTATCCACCTCGAGGTGGCATCCGATAAAAGGGGTGCCAACCCTTTCAAGTCCTACAATTACTTTATCAAAATAAGATCTATGTATTGCTGCATGAAGGTATAAGTGTATCCCAAAGCAACATTTATGTCATAAGTTTTGCACTTTACCTTCTAACCTCTGACTACCACAGAATTAACGATTTGGAAACTCTGGCATTCCTTTTCTCTTTTGGCACCAAATCTCCGTAAGCAAACCTAATTAGGAATATAGAGGCCCTGGTGTTTAGTGAAGATCTCAAACTTGTGGGACCGAGGGTTTGCCATATCTCTGGATACTTGTCCACCACGCCATCTATGATCAATCTTTTCTCCTCAGTAATAGTCCTCAATCCCTCAAGCTTTAGTCTGTTGAGAGATCGGGGATGAGGGCCCTGTATAGGTGGCATTAGGATCACAATTTGATTTGAAGTTGGAGGAGGAGGAGAAGTGTGAGGCACCGGGATCTTAGACGCATCATGCATCCCTTTAGAGCGAAGTTCTTCTCTCTGGGCATGTAAAAGCTGGTCATCCTCAGGCTGACAGATGGAAACCTGAGAATCCTAGGACTCTCTCTCATTGTCTAATGATGTGAGGTGAGTCTCGTAGACTCCTTCACTGTCGAAGTTGGCCTCTGATGATTCAACCACTAGTGCCTTTCCCTTTATTTTGCCTTTGCCTCCCTTTGTAGGGAGTTTGGCTACATTTGCTCTGGATGTAGCTGCACCATCATCTATCACTACTTTACATGCCCTCTTGCGGGGTTGCATGTTTCTTCCTGACAGTTAAGGGCTAGCCATCTTTGCAAAACAACGAAGAAACACTTAGAATAATTTCCATAAAAATTGCAGAAAAATTAGTTGCAGAATGACACCCCAAACCATTCGACGAGTCGCCGAGTCACTTTGGCAAGCAAGATCGGACTCGTCGAAAGTACCAGCACAATATATTCAAAATTCAAGACAGGTCCACAATGCTCAGGGCCATTCGGTGAATTGCCGACACCAATCACCAAGCTAGAAGTGGCTCGCCGAAAGTTACAGTACATTTAAGGGTTTTAGAGGTGCAAAAAGGCGATCAAGAAGGAATTTCGGCGATACGTTGAGTGAACTTGGCAAGCTTAGGCATCTCGCCGAAAGTTAAAGGATAAACTCAACCAATTTTAGAAATTAAGGGTGATCTGTGGGGGACTTTGGTGAACCACCGAACTACTCGATGTAGCTCACCTAACGGCCTAACATGACAATTTTTAACCCCAAACTTCAAAATCCAACCCGCATCCCCCGAATTCAAAATTAAACACAAACACTATTCAATTAAGGTTATACCCACTCCCTCAAGGTACTCAGACTTCCCATGATTTGGCCAAAATTGGCCATTTGATGACTTTTTCCCTTAAGGATGACATCAAACACTCCAATATTGGGAAAATTATGCCATATAGCACAATTCGGGGTTACTTAGACTTCACCCAACTAGACCCAATGTAAATACACCATAACCCAATAATATAGACTCAATTTTACAAGCAAGAACATGGGAATCTATCAATTTAAAGCAATTAGGCATCAATTTAAACAAATTATGGGCAATCCAACACTTAAAAACATTTAAAACATGCTACCCAACAACAATCAACATCAATTTACCTATTGCATTCAATTTCAATCACGCAATTAAAGTTTAGGGTTTGGATAACCAACATTAATGCCAAAAATAATAGCTGTAACGCTAGGAGGTAAAGTTGCACAATCCAAGCAAGGAATTCACAAAATACAAGGGAAAAAGCAAGAAAATAAGAATGATCTAAAGTTGGGAGGGAAAGTACGGGGGTTAAAAATGGGAAAAGATAAAGGATTTGAAATTTTAAACCATTTGGCCTTTAAAACCTTTTAGTTCACGTTCCCTTCGGCAGAGTAAGTCCTGTTCGCCAAACCATTCTACGATGCGTCGAGTGGAATTTTACCTCACCAAGTTTTACAGTACTCCCAGCAATTTAGGGGTTCAAACTGCGGATGAAGTTGGGTTCGCGACCTATTCGACGAGTCACCAAGTGAGCATGTAGCCCGCGCAGTTTTACAGAGTTCCCTGTTAAGCTTAGTGGTTCCAACGGCAGTCTAAATCGGGCTCGCCGACCTATTCAGCATGTCGCCATCTGAACTTTGGCTCACCAAACTTCCCATTTTCCAACACTTTTAACTTTTCAACATGCACAACCAACACTCATTATTCAAAAACAACAATTAAAGCACCAAAAACATGGGTTACCTCCCAGGAAGTGCCTAAGTTAACGTCGTGGAACAATGAAGATACCAATTTAAGCTACATTTTTGTGGTTGGCCATTTTATCACTGGGCAACCCTCCTTTTTGTTTTGGATTCAATTGGATTGATATTTGACCCATTTGCGATTCCAACTGTTTGATTGACATGGAATGGGAGGTGAGCGTCTTATTAAGTGTTGAGACATCCTCCTTCATCTCTTTCAACACTTTGTCCGATCCTTCAACTTTGCTGGGAATACATGAGAGCATGTCTTCCGTACGAACATTTTCAGACTCCTTGGGCTTTTGATACTCATGAGATGGGATGAAGATGTCCTTGTCAGCCTCTCTTTCCTTCCAAGTTACATTAAGATCACACCACTCTCTATCACGGTCTGTCCATCCTTCATCTCTATTTCAACCAAAGTTTCCACCCGACCTTGGATAGTTTGCACAACAACCTCCTCCTTGATTGGCTAGGAAGTTCACTTCCTTATTGTACACACCTCAAATTGGGCTTCATCAGGGTTTACTCCATTGAAACGCACAAATTAACACTCCTTACACCACTACCCATCCCCAACAGTGGCGCCATTTTGATTATTACTATTTCAAGCACACCTCATCCAATTCTAGATGTAAATGATCATTAATCAGTATAAAACCAAAGAAGAGTTGGGGTTGAACCCATAGTGAGCGGTACGTGTATAAAATTCAATTATGAAGTACAAACATGGTCTAATCAATTATAGGAATAAAAGTTATCGAAAACATACAAATAAACCTAAAGGGGTGACAGCGAATGTCACATAAAGGTTTTAGATTTGCAATGAACAACTGAAATAACAATGAAAATAGGGGAGAAATAACAATATAGAGAGAAATTCTCGTGATGTGATCGATTATAGGCAAATTTCACTATATGGGTAACTAAGAGTACTAATAAATAGCTAAATTTTAGTAGGTAGGCTAGTCTATGAGTGAAATAGCTTTCTCTCGAACAAGTACTTCGATTCAGGTGATTTCTTTCGAACATCAATAAGCTTAGCAAATGAGAAAAGCCCACACCTTATTCCTTTACTCTCTCGAGCTAGATAGCTAGAATCGAGATTAGGATTTAGTCTTTTGAGCTAAACCCATATCAATCCGATAACTATAATCATCAATTGAAAGCTTTGATTCTAAAACCTTTTTTTCAAGCAAGCCAAGAATTCTAAGTTTTATTTATTGTTGCAAGTACAACTCTTAGATTAAAACAGAAGTAACAATTAAACCCACTTATATTATAGCATTTAAATCAGTAATGATCAATACGCATAAGCAAATTCAACCCATAATCACATGAGCACACCCCAAAAATTCAGGTTTTACCTGAACATCATGAAAATGTAAAAAAAAGTACCAACTCGATTAGCCATTAGCTGGGTAATAGTCTCCAACCCTTTACAATGCTCCGAAATAGTAATGTTCAAAAACCCAAGTCAAAATCCTCAAAGTCTATAATAAGAACTAAAAAGTTGGAGAAAACTCTAACTCTAGAATAGGAACTGTAATATCTCGGAGAGAACTCCTCAAAATTCCATTAAAAATATAATTTATAGTTTCCCAAAAATTAAGCTTGAAAGTCCACTCGATGGATTAATTCGCGCCTCACCGAGTTTATCGGCGATCCACCGATTGTCCTCTTCCATGGCCACTTTGCATTGGCCTTGAGCATCTCAAGTTTTGTAACTTTGGGCGATCCAATTTAGTGTCACAGAACTGATTAGCGATCTTCCGACTACCCATTTCTATTGCCAACTTGGTTCTTCCCCATGGCTGGCATGCTAAAACATTGGGCGAGGTAAAGAACCACTCGACGGTGCACCGAGTGATCTTGCCAATCGCCAGGATTGATTTTTCTTCACTTCTTCAGCTCTTTAGTTCCTTTTTGTCTTGCTTTGTCCTTGCCTTGTTCTTTAGCCTTCATAGCTTCAAATCAACATCTTAACATCAGTTCAGAGCATAAAATAGACATTTTAGGACACTAATACTATCAAAATAAAGTGTAACACCCCATAGTTTAGTAGGTCAACTAGAGCTTGACATAAAGGTTAGAATCATAGCTATGACTTCTCATACTTAGAATGAAGGGTTTTGGGGTAGAACGTCAAAGTACGACTCCTCAAGGACCAACCAAGGGTCCTTGAGGAGGACCTTAGAACTGCCCAAAAAAGTGCAACCCACAAGGTCATTCATTCCCTGTAGATTGAATCATGCCTCATAGATGGGCAGCATGGGTGAGCCCTCTTAGTAATCTGCCTAAGATAGTGTCCATGGGCAGGACCCACGCCTTGTGGATGAGGCCGTAGGTCTTTGGCTTGAGATGACCACTTACAGACCACCACCCACATTGACCAGCACACCCCGTAGGTCCCTCCACGCCCCGTGGGTGTGGTCTCATGGGCGAAGCACTGTCTTAGGTTAGGCGGTTAATTGAGGGCTTAATGGAACTTTCCAGAATTAATTAGTTATTAAGTGACGTTGTTTTACCTTAGTTTAGACCACCTATACAAGGACTTTAGACCCTTAATTAAGTCATTCTAAATCATTATTTCAAGACCCTAAAAATAAACCCAATTCCCTCTAAAAAATCCTCCCTTTAGAAAGAAGAAGAAGAAGAAAAAGATAGTCAAGCTAGGTCAAGACTCCATTATTTCAAGCTTGCTATGCTTTGTAATCAATGTATGATGACTTATTAATTCATGTACTCCTGTCTTCCATGAAGACCCCATGTTTCCCCCAATTGTGAAGATAAACCCAGATTCTAGTTAGGGTTTCTTCCTACATTGTGGGTATTGGTGTATGTTGATCAAATTGTGTGGATAATGGTTGTTTATGATGCAATTACATATTTTTAGTATGATTATACAAGTATTCTTGATTAAGCTAAGATTATAGGGTGAAATTGATATAGTTTGGTTTTATGCCATGAAAGAGGAAATTGAGGGCTTAGGTGTGACCTTCTAAGATTGATGAATTACTTTATGAATTACTTTAGATTAGAGTACCTAAGTATGAATTGCTTAAAATTAAAGCTTGTAGACATGAATTGAATTAGAATAAGGTATATGTGATGGATCATGACTAGTAAGGCTTGAGGTTGAACCTTTATGATGATATATGAATAGAATTGCTTAAGAATGAAGTATGTTATTAGTTGCCTTGTGATCTAGGTGTGTATGATGATTGTAAGAAGTAAAGCTTTGGGATTAAGGCTTGTAGTCATAGATGTTAATCACTAGGGTTTTGAAGGTAAAGCTAATATGATGAATTAGATATGTTAAGGCCCTAAGAGAGAGGCTTATATGATAATGGTAGACTACTAGCCAGAATTGTGTGGAAGGACCTTACCTACCTAATCTACCTCATGAATGTTGAATACATGAAATGATTGAATCACATGAGTTAGGATGATATTCATGTCTAGTGCTTGAACCCTCATTGGATGATTGAAAGTAAGTTTGAACCTCAAGGAGCTGAAGTATGAGATGATACTTGTAGAAATTGAGCTATTTAAATTATATTATCATCCATGTCTAATGTAGTAATTCTAAATGTGTTGATGTATATTCTCTATGGTCCTTGAAGGGAAAAGTATGTGAATTATGCATGATTATGAGGTTTATGTATATGCTTTAAGAACACTTTTAGAGTAAAGTGAATATGTTCATGATCTAGTTGTTGTGTTGTTGAAAAGTTATTCTCATATACACACCTATGTATGCATATGATAAGATGTGAACAGTTTCCTCACAATATGATGATTTTAAGGTTGGAAGACTAGTTTCACCTAATGAATCTATATGAAGACATTGACGGTGAAAGGATATTATCACACATGATCTATGAGCTATAGTATGAGTTATATTGGATTCAGTGTCAAGATATTCTTCCTTAAATATGAACTTAATTGAAGACTTAATATGAACTCAACTGGGAATTATGCTTAGCATCGAGTGGATATTGATATGAGATGGAAGCCCTCACGTTAGTAGAGGCCGGGTTTCTAGTAGTAGTCTCTTGATTTGGGATCCCTCACATTAACAGAGGCCAGGTTCCTAGAAGCAATCTCGTGGGATAGAAGCCAGTAGAGGCTGACTTTTTAGCAGCAATCCCCTTATCCCATAAACTACGTGCCCTCGTCGGGTACATAGCTATTGGACCCACCTAAGCTAAGAGTATGGTTCTACCTTAGGCAAGTAGGACAACCCCTTTTTGGTGTGGGGTAGACACCTGATTCCATGTTAAGCTCAGACGGTCTATGTTGGATAAGGCTAATTCCCACAACAAGAATATGAATTATGAATTATGGTAACTTAAGAAGCTTTACTTAGCATGGGTGGGATTATGAGGTCTTATTCATGCATTGCACAAGTATGCTTTTAGGGTATTGATGGTATGTTCTCTTATGTTATGATGGTCAATGTAATGTATGTGCTTATGACTTACGCTTATGATATATGCTTAGTTTGGATTGTAGCTTAAGAGGCCCTTCAATACATATGTGACTAAAGGGGAATGTTCCCTTATATATGAGAAGTAAGCTAAGAATGAGATCAAAAGAGGAGAAAGATGTATGAGGACCTAAAGTTACTTGCTTAGTATGGGTGGGATTATGGGGTCTTATCCATGCATTGCATAAGCTTGCCTTGAGGTGACTTATGACATTTTTCTCTTATGTCATGTTAAACTAGATTATTTCATTATGCCTATGACTATGTTGTTATCTCTTATGCTTATAGCCTATGACTTATGATGATGTCTCTTATACTCATGACTTATGTTATTTTCTCCTATGATTATGGTATATGTCTTCTTGACTAATGCATCTTATATGCTCATGTTTATGATTTATGCTATACATCATATTTAGTACATTATTGTACTAACGCATACTATTGCCTAAATTCCTATCAAATGTAGGGTTCGATGATATTGAGTTCCATTCTTTTGGCTAGGTTTCTAGTAGAGCAAGGATTTGAAGACTTGGTGAGTCCTTATAGCATTGAGGATGTGATCACCCTTCCTTTATGCCTTTCTTTTATGTTTTAGACTTTTGTATGGGCTGCATCCCAAAGATTTATTCAAGTTGTTTTTGATGGTTTCATACAAAGTGTAATAAACTTCGACTTGCTTTTATAAAAGACTTTCAATTGTATTGAATAATGTTTTAAATTTTTGTACTTTTCTATTATCTTATGTTGTGATATGCTAAGTGGCTTACATGGAGCCTTACGGGGTTCTATGTGCCTTGTAACATCTAGTGGGTACCCCTGGGTCATGACATAAAGCCCTAAATGAGTCCAAATCTCTAACTCATCAAGTTTGTGCTCCATTCGGCGGAGTAAGAGGTGCCCGCCGAACAACTCAGTGATGCACCAAGTGGTATTTTGGCTCACCAAGTTTATTAAACACCCAAAAATTTGGGGATTCAACTGGCAGACAAAGTTGGGCTCACATAAATGTTTGACGAGTCGCTGACTGAGCCTTTAGCTCGCCAAATAACCCTTTTTCCAACACCTTTCACTTTTTAACTTGCAAAATCAACACTCGTTATTCAAAAGAAAAACTAAAGCATCAAATCCTTGGGTTGCCTCCCATGAAGCACTCTAGTTAACGTTGTGCCACGAGTGAAATACCAATTTAAGTTTTATTTTTTGGGTTGACCTTTGTGTCACTACGCAACCCCCATTTTTATCTTGGGTTCAATTGGGTCGAGATTTGACCTATTTGTTTCTCCAACTACTTAAAAGAGACTGAATAAGAAGTCACCATCTAATTGAGAGTTGAGACGTCCTCTTTCATCTCTTTCAACATTTTGTCATACCCTTCAACCATGTTGAGAATTAGTGCAAGCATCTGTTTCATACGGAAGTTCTTCGGTTCAGTTTCTTGCTCCTTGGGATTTTGGCATTCATGAGGTAGGATGTATCTATACTTGTCACCATCCCTTTTCTTCCAAGTAGCATTCCGATCATGCCATTCCCTATCACAATCTCTCCAACCATCTCAAATTTCCACCCGACCTTGGATAGTTAGAATGAATAGCTCCTTCTTGATTTGCAAGGAAGTTCACTTCCTCATTGTATAGTGTTTCAAATTGTGCTTCATCGGGGTTTAATCTACCAATACCCACAACATTGACACTCTTCAAGTCACTACCCATCACATTTATTGCCAAGATATCCAGCTGGGTAATCAGTTTGGCCATATTTTGGTCTCTCTCTTGGTCCTTCTCGATCTGCTCTATTGTCATTCTAAAAGTGATAGGGGACACCTGGTCCTCATGAGTATACCACGATATATTTATCTTGGTCATGCGTGCTTGTTGATGTTCGAGAGAAATCAACTTGATTCGGGGTAAATTGTTCAAGAGAAAGTTTATCTCCTCTATAGGCTAGCTTATTAACTAATATCTAGCTATTTTCTAATAATTGCAATTACGCATTTGCCTATATTGTCCTATAATCTAATCACATCCTAAGAACCCATCTCATTATTGTATTTCGTATTGTCGCCGTTGTATGTAGTTGATAATTAAAACAAAAACCCCCTTATTTGACATTCGTGTCACCCCCTAATTTGAATTATGTGTTTATTCGATGAATTTTATTCATATGACTGATTTGATCATAGTCATACCTCCCAATTGATTCTCAAACACGTACCACTCCCTGTGGGATTTGACCCCAAACTCATTTAGTTGGGTTTTATATTGACTAGTGATCATTGACACAAATAATTGGATGAAGTGTCCTTGAAACGTTAATCAAAATGGCGCTGATGTAGGGGATAGTTGAATCTACTTACTTTTAGTTTTCGTTCTTGTGTTGCTAGTTGAACAGAGGAAATGGGCATATCTTTTAGCATCGGTGACCCAGTGGACCACCCCCCTTTAAGATTGATGATTCCTAGGGATAACATCCAAAATTTCAGGCAATTGGAGGGTGAGTCAATCCATGAGTTGTGGCTGAGATTTAAGACAATATTGCTGCAGTGCCCAATTCATGGAATCCAAGATAAGATGCTATTGGAATGCTTCTATAGAGTTCTTGGTCCTGAGAATAGAGGAGTGGCTGACAAATTTTCTTTGGATGGTGTAATACAACAACCCTATGCAATGGCAACCCAACTCCTTGATCAATTGGCCAAGATCCATAAGGAGGCAGTGAAGGACCAGGCTTTAGCCGCACTATTGACTCAGCTGGATCTCTTGGCTAGAAAGATAATGGAATTGGAAGTACCGTACAAAAAGAAAGACAGGTACATTTCCCCTCATTAGCGTAGAAAGATCAAGGACTATAAAGGTGGACAAGGAGAAGAGATACTCTCACTCATTCTACACAAAGTCAAAGAACATGATAGAGTATTGAAAGAGATA
The DNA here is from genome assembly GCA_035578085.1 of Solanum pinnatisectum. Classification (NCBI taxonomy): domain Eukaryota; kingdom Viridiplantae; phylum Streptophyta; class Magnoliopsida; order Solanales; family Solanaceae; genus Solanum; species Solanum pinnatisectum. The sequence continues at coordinate 583,825 of JAWPEI010000024.1, read as the reverse complement.
AAAAAGGAATGTCTTAATGCTAAATCAGATGAGTGCTTCTCATTCCATATCTATTCAGCCACTAGAGACCCAAATGGGTCATGCGTTGTCTCATCTCTACCCAAGAAAAAAAGGGGGACTGCCTAGTGCCACTAGGCGAACCCCAGGAATAAAGTTTGAGTAGGGACTTGCGTTGTGCTACGATGTTAACTGAAGCTCTTCTTGGGAGGCAACCCAAGTTTTTATTGTTTTCTTTTTGTTTTTGTAAATAATGTGTGTTGATTGTGTAGGTGAAAAAGTGGAATGTGTTTGAAAAGTGCAGGTTGGCGAGCAAAATGTCCGATTGGTGACTCACCAAAGAGGTCAACGAGCACGACTTGGACCGCCGTTGGACTCAAGAAATCAGAAGATGGAGTTTGTGGATAGCCAAATTGGTAGGCGATCCCCATTTAGTTCGCCATTTGGACCCCTACATTAACTGGAGGTTCGATAAAACTTAGCGAGGTAAATAACCACTCAGCGTGTCACCGAGCGGTTCTGTGATGAAAATTAATATCGCTGAAAAGGCGTGAACTGGATGATTTTTCAAAGGCCAAAGATTTAAAATTTCAAATTCTTTCACATTCCCTCACTTTTTAACTTCACAAAATCACACCCGCACTATGTTTTCTACATTTTTGCATCTTTACTGCTTCCTAGTCGTCGATCTTGTGTCTGGAGTTGGAAATCTTTACCGCCTAGCTATTTAAATCATATATTTGACATTAAATATTGGTTTTTCGAACCCTAAAACTCATAATTAGCAGTTAAACTCATTTGTATTTGTATTGATCTTATTGATGTGTTCTGGGCCTCTTTGAAATAGTGGATGTGTGCTTGCTTGCCTGTTTTAAATTCGATATCATGCCTAAAATGCCTAATTGATAATTTCCCAACTTTTGTGCTTTAAAATTGATCGAAATCTTGTTAGGTTGTGCTTAATTGTGTTAGGTCTAGTAGCGTGAAGTCTGAGTAACCCATATTTGTGCAAAATGATGAGCTTTGCCCAATGATGGAGTGGTTGGCGTCATTCTTAAGGGCTAAAGTCGTCAAATGGTCAATTTTAGCCAAACCAAGAAAAGTCTGAGTACCCCGGTAGCATGGGTCTTATGGGTCTGAGTCTAATTGAATAAGTGTATGCTTTGATTTTTTTTTTGGGGGCTGCAGGGTTGATTTTGGAAGTTGGGGTTGAAAGTAGGCACGTTGGGTAGTTTGGCGAGCTGGGTCAAGCTCGCTGAACCACTAGGCGGTACACCCAACCCCCCTTGATCGCCTTTTATTTCATGGGTTTTATTACTTTTGAATCTGTAACTTTCGGCGATATGCTTGAGTTTGTCGAGTGCACTCGGCAACTCACCGAAAGTCTTCTTTGATCGCCCTTTCTGCGCCCCTAACCTCTAAACTACACTATAACTTTTGGCGGTCTAGTCCATGCTCACCGAATGTTGTCAGCGATTCACCAAAAGGACCCTTCAATCGCCGACATGCCATTTTTCTGGAAATTTTTGAAGCCAATCCTTTCAGCGAGCCCTATCTAGCTCACCAAAGTGATTCGGTGACTCACCGATCAGTTCAACTAGTCTGTCTGCAATATGATTTCTGTGATTTTTCTTGAAATATTTCTAACATTCGGCGATGTTTTTGCAGATATGGCTAGACCAAAAGTGGCAGGTATAAATGTGCCACCCTGCAAGAGGGCCAACATAATCATAATTAATAAGGATGCAGCTGTATCTAGGGCAAAGGCTAACAAACTTCCTAGCACAGGTGGGAAGGGAAAAGGAAAAGGCAAGGCACCTATTACTGCATCACCGTAGGTCAGCTCCAACAGAGGCAAAATTTATGCCACTCACCTCACCACTTCTGAGAGTGAGGGTGAGCACCAGGACCATCAAGTTGCAGCTTCTAAGCTTGAGGATGAGCTATTGTTAGCTAGAGAGCGAAACTACGATCCAAATGGTTGAAAGATCCGTCTAGGATCAAGAATCCCTAGGCCACTGCTCCTCCTCTTGTTCTAGATCAGGCTATGGTACTAGCACCACCTGTACAGGGTCCTCCTCCCTGGTTTATGAATAGAATGAAGACCGAGGGATTGAGGACCATCATCGAAGAAAAGAGACTGTCTACTGAAGGAGCCATAAATAGATACCCGGAGATCATGAGCTGCTTGAGGTCTCACAAGTTCCATTTATTACTCGACCCTGTGTCCCTTATGTTCCAAATTGGGTTTGAGAACCCTACACCGCCTACGGAGCCCTGGTGCCACAAGGAAAGAAGCAGGCCGCCATTCGTGGCATGATGAGAGGGCCTTTTCTGATACTGTAACACCCCTGAGTGTGGCTATTGATGCCCTTGCGGCTCGAATAGTGGAGTGTGAGCGAGGTCAAAGGGCCACTAATGAAATAACAGCGCTAAAGGCTGCCATTGCTGAGCTAAGAAAGGATGTGGACCACCTGAAGTCCATAGACATGTCTATGATTTTTGGGACTGTTAAGATCCCCGACATGCCAGCAGAAATGGATGTACCTTCGGCTACCACCGGAGATGATATTCAAGTTGAGGAGATGGCCACTGTGGAGTCTGAGGTAGAGACTGACGAGGAGCAGCTTGGAGTCGATGAAGAGGCCGTTTATGAGGGACTTAGAACAGATGAGGAGGCTATGGTGGATTCAACTGTGCAGATCTCATTGGCAGACACACCCATGGCTGTCCTAGTGGAGCTAGAAGTGCTAATGTTGCACCAGGCACTAATGCCCCGATAGATCAAGTGACTGTGTAGACAGGACCCTTCTTTACCTCTCTCTATGTCACTTTTATTGATTTTTTATATTTTGTTGCATTTGAGGATAAATTGCTTTTTGTTTGTGCTGGGGTGAGATATTTCCATACCTACCTCTTGTGATTATTATTTTTGTAAATATTTGGTTTTTGTGTTTTGATACTGTGTTGTGGATGTTTGAGCTTATGGCTCCTTGTTTTAAATACAAATGGTTTTTGACCTTTCTAAAAAATTTTCCACCTCTTGTTGTGTTGGATTGTGGTTGTTCTTGTGCAAATTTGAGTGTCACTCATGATCAATACTGATGACTTGAATAGTGCTCTTAATCGAACAAAAATAAAATGTCCGACTACGATGAGGCCAATTGAAGTTGCATAGATAATATATGAACTTTTTGCATCTCGTTGTGACTAGGCAGTTATCGAATGGAGGCTCTTGTGATGAACATTGCACACTAGCTAAAGTGTGGAGTCTTGTTTGATATTGGTGCCAATGCCTTGTGTAATGAGCCTAGCGTGAACCTTGTTTAATGACACCTAGAATTTTCTCCGTTGGTCCGGTTGACTAAGTGATGCAAGCTCCTGAAATGATCTTAGGCAACAATTTTGAAGAGTGAAACAATTTGACATTATACCTCTTTTGTGGACGGTTTGTGAGTGTGTGAACTTTGCTTGAACACCCTCTGAGCCTTATCCTTTTATTGGAAGAAACTTGATGAAATTGTAACCCCTATTTATCCATTCACCCATAATCCTCATAAAGTGTGGTTTGTTTGAATAGACAACTTAGGCCAAAAGCCTAAGTTGGGGGTATGGTGAAAAGAGAAGGTAAATCAAGTAGTGCAAAGAAATCCCCCTTGATCCATGGTTTTGAAAAAGATTGAACCCCTCCATACGAAAAAAAAAAAAAAGAGAAAGAGAAAAGAAGAATGAAAAAGAAAACAAAACAAAAGAGTTGAGAAATAAAGTTGTGAAAGTTACAAAGGAATGGGGGTGTCCGGTATTACATGAGAAGTGAATAATGGGGTTAATTTTGAGCATGGGTAAAAATGTTGAAGAAAAGGAAAGCCAGTGATGTTCACACCACATTTCATGAGGCTAGTAGCCACTGAGCCTAAATGACCATGCCTTTACACTCAGCCCCATTGCAAATCTTGAAAAGACATTTTTGATCTTGAGTGAGCTGAAACTAATGTTAGTTGGAAAATAAGGGCAAACCTATGGGTGAAGTCATAGATGTGTTCATATTTGTGAGTGTGAGAGTTGTGTGTGATTCTGGAGCTATAAAGTGTTGAACCATTGTGTACGAATATGGAATCATCTTTGTGTAAGGGAATTTGAGTACCTTTGTTGAGCTTGAGCTTGAACTTGCATTTGAATCAAGTAGTGTGAACTTCAGAATCTTTGATAATGGTGAGTCACAACTTTAATCTTTAAGTGCACAACTGATCCTTACATGAGTAAGTTGAGTCGTGTTGTGTGAATTCATGATTGATTCTTGTATAGCACTGTTTGAGACATCCCTTTTGAACTATTGTACTTGAGTTTTTCTTGAGGACAAGCAAACGTTTAAGTTGGGGGAGTTGATGATTCTAAGATTTGGACTCATTTAAAGCTTTATTTATAATGATTTAGTGTCCTCAAATTATTTTGTGCCAATAACTGATGTAAAACCCTTAATTTCCAGGTATACGAATTAAGGAACAAAGCAAGGATACTAGTTTGCAAAAAGGAACGAACGAGCTGAAAGAATGAAGAAAAGCAAGCCGGGTGATCACCATGTCCACTTGGCGAGTCACCAATTGGCTGCTTGACCGCCTAAAGTTCCACTGTGCCAAGCCATAAAAGAAAAAACCAAGTTGGCAAGAGAAAGGAGCAATCGGCGGATCGCCGAGTGGTTCCACGATCCAGTGTTGGATCGCCCAAAATTACAGACCTTGAGGATGCTGAAGACCAATGCATAAAGGCAATGGAATTGACCAAAGGGCAGATCGCCGAGTGGTTCGGCGAGCCCAACTTACTGCGCCGAATGGCTCTTTGCAACATATTTTTGGTGACTATATATATTTTTGAACATTTAATTTAGAATCAATTTTTTTAGTATGTAAGTCCATATTATTATTTTGAGCATTGACACAATTTTTCTCTAGTTTTTCCTAAGCTTTGGAGAATTGAAGTTTTTCACTTTCGAGAAATTGAAAGTGGATCTTTGAGATTCTTCAAATTGGAACATTGTAAGGACGAAATCAATCTTACCCAGTTGATTGAAACTCAATTTGGTATTGATTTTCACTTTTTTATGATGTCTAGCTACAACCCCAATTCTTGGTGTGCGATTATGTGATTATTGGCTGATTTAGTTTATGGGTAGTGCTAATTGTTAGTTTAAATTCTGTTTAGAAGTGAGTTCAATCGGTAATTATGGTTTAATTTTAGAATTGTAGTTGCAAATGCAGTTTGACCCTTGTGCTTTAGGCTTACTCGACAGAGAGGTTTCAAAACTAAGCTTATGGATTGATGGGCAGTGGGTATTGGGTTGACATGGGTTCAGCTCGAGAGAGTAAATCCTAAACCCAATTCCACACATTTTTCTCGAGAGAGTGAATGGACTAAGGTGTGGGTTGCTCTTATTTTGCTTTCTTGTTGATGTTCGAGAGAAATCAACTTGATTCGGGGTAATTTGTTCGACAGAAAGTTTATCTCCTCTATAGCCTAGCTTACTCACTAATATATAACTATTTTCTAATAGTTTCAATTACCCATTTGCCTATATTAGCCTATAATCTAATCACATCCCAAGAACTGGTCTCATTATTGTTTTTTGTATTGTTTCGTTCTTTGTAGTTGATAATTAAAACCAACACCCCCTTATTTGATATTCGTGTCACCCCCTAATTTGGAATATGTTTTTATTCTATAAATTTTATTCCTATGACTGATTTGATCATATTAGTAGCTCACAATTGATTCTCAAACACGTACCGCTCCCTATAGGATTCGATCCCAACTCATTTAGTTGGATTTTATACTGACTAGCGATCGTTGACACTTAGAATTGGATGAAGTGTCCTTGAAACGTTAATCAAGGATATCGTGACATCATATCAGCCTCGACCTACCAAGTAGAACCCTCAAACATATGATCCATCCTCAACACTTTTACGGATGCAACTTCTTTGTTCCTCAACTTTTGAACTTGCTTATCAAAAACCTCAACTGGAACTTCTTCACGAGAAATACATCCCTTTATACCAAGATTCTCTAATAGTACAATAGATGTCGGATGACCAGTACACTTCTTCAGAACAGACACATGAAATACCACATGTACTGATGCTAAATAATTAGAAAAATCAAGTTTGTAAGCAACACTTCCAATACGTCTCAAATTTGTATATGCGCCTACATATCAAGGACTAAGCCTCCCCTTCTTTCCAAACCTCATTACACCCTTCATAGTTGAAATTTTAAAGTAAACACAATCATCAACATTAATCTTAAGATATCTTGTTCTCTCATCGGCATAGGACTTTTGTCGACTTTGATACGCGTTCATCCTTTCTTTAATAAGTCGAACATTTTGCCAGAGCCTCATGAACAAACTCAGGACCGATCAAAGCTACTAACCAACTTCAAACAACCCTATAGGATATCTACACCTCCTACCATAAAGAGCATTAAATGGAGCCATACGTATACTTGAATGATAACTATTATTACATGCAAATTGAAGCAAAGGAAAATGATCATCCCAATTACCCTTGAAATCAATTACATAACCTCTCAACATATCTTCCAAAGTTTGGATAGTACACTCCTCTTGTCCATCAGTTTGATGATTAAAGGACGTACTAAATTTGACACGAGTACCAATACCCTTTTTGAAAGACTTACTAAATTAAGAAGAAAATTAGGTGCCACGATCGGAGATAATAGATAGGGTTACTCCATGCAACCTAACTATTTCCTTTAGATACAACATAGCATAGTCCTCTACAAAATAAGAAATGTTGGTGCGAATGAATGAGTTGGCTTTCTCATATGATTTACTATAAGTTAAATTGAGTCATGTTACTGCCGGGTGCTGGGTAAAACAACAATTAAGTCCATATTTAAATCATCCCACTTCCAAGTGGGACTACTAATATTTTTGGACAAACCTCTTGACTTTTGGTTCTCAACTTTCACTTGATGATAATTAGGACAATTAGAAATGAATTTTGTAATGTCCTTCTTCATCCTTTTAACCAATAGACCTTCGGCAAGTCAAGCTATATCATCGTGGCTCCTAGGTGAATGGAATAGTGAGAACTATGGGCATTCGATAAAATTTATTCTCTCAATCCATAAACATTGAGAACACACAAAGGATCGCGATATGAAAGTACACCATCTCTCTATTGGGAGAAGGACTCAATGGAATTTTAAGCACCATTTCCTTCAACTCAATCAAAATAAGATCAAGACCTGTCTTGGCTTTCACATCTGACATAATAGAAGATTCAAGACTAGTATAAACAACAATACAGCCCTCACTTGAATCAACCAGCTGAACACCTAGGTGAGAATGACTATGAACATCATAAACTAATTCTTTCTTACCATCTTCAACATGTACATCAGTTTTCATCGACAATCGAATTAAGGCATCTGTCACCAAATTGGCTTTACTCGGATGATAAACGACACCCATATCATAGTCCTTCCAGAGTTAAAGTCATCTACGTTGGCAATGATTTAGATTCTTTTACTCAAACACATAGTGCAAACTATTGTGGTCGGTTAAGACTTATATATGGATGCCAAACAAATAATACCTCAAAATCCTTAAGGCAAAACAACCAGTGCTAGTTTTAATCATGGGTAGGATAGTTCTTTTCGTTATTCTTAAGTTCTCTTAATGCATAAACAATAACTTTTCTATTTTTCATAACAACACATCCTAATCCATATATTGAAGCATCATAATAACAATGAACTCATTAGAGCCTTTTGATAAAGTCAACACTAGAGCGGTGGTAAGACTTTCTTTCAAATCATGAAAACACTTCTCACACAGTTTTGACTATAAGAACATAACCCTTTTTGGGTCAATGCAATCAATGGAGAGGTAATTGAAGAGACCCCTTCCACAAACCATGTATAATAACTGGCCAAACTCAAGAAACTTTGAATATCTGAAGGGGATAGAGGTCTAGGCCGATTCTTAACTGGATCTATCTTATTAGGATCAACCTCAATTCCCTTACAAGAAACCATAAAAGCCATGAATATAAACCATAACTCGCATTTACTAAACTTAGAAAATAGTTGTTGGTCCTTAAAGGCTTGAAACACAATCCTTTAATGATCAACATGCTCATCCTCAATCTGTGAGTACATCAAAATGTGATTGATAAACACAATCACAAACATATCAAGATATTGTCTTAACATTCTATTCGTTAAATACATGAACGTTGCCGAAGCATTAGTTAACCCAAACAACAACACAAAAAACACAAGATGATCAAACCGAGTTTGAAAAGCCTTCTTCAGAATATCACTTTCTTTTACCTCCAATTGCTGATTCTCACACCCCGAACTAGGGGAGGTATAACTGGCACTCGATACCTTATGCAATTGAGTTAACCAGTAAAACATACCAACTGACTAAACTGTGGGCCTAGAGGTCGGGCAACATAACATCTAAATAAGCCTGGACCATTAGGGTCATAACCTGAATAACAACTCATTGGACAAGGGTAGAAAATCTAAAAAAAAATAATAAAGTACTAGTTGGCCGACAAGGTCGCAATTGAGGACATACACACATACATACATATCTATACATGCCAAATCTCTGTGGCTAGAAACTCGAAGCGGCAAAAGGAAACCCACAATAATGTGTCCATAATAGCCTCTATGAGTGTCATAAGCACTGGTGAAGAAAGGCCCCAACTATACTCAAACTGTACAGAAAAAGTAAACATCCTGTGAAAGCTCTAGGAAAATGTGGAGCTTACCAACACACAACTGAATCACGAATCCTAGTGGAGGGGTCAATTAGAATCCCTACCTGGACCCGCACGCATGAAATAAAAATGCAGCGTCCCTAGACAACGAGACGTCAGTACAGATAAAAATGTACTGGTGTATAAGGCAAAAAGTAGAATCATAAATAGTTGCTATAAAAAGGGTAATAAAGATACCACCTGAAACAGAAACTCTGATAGCCTCCATGGTTGACATCTAACCGTATATGAATTAAATATGCATGGTATGCTCCCATAATCATATGTCGTGAATACATATATAGAGATGCAAATGCATGTCATACCCAACCAAGTGCTAGCAATGGTGGTGCCTTCTGGTAGCAAACCGACATCATATTCACCAACTTGTGGCCATCTGTGTGTCATATGTACAAATATAGGCAATACGCCCCATACCTTCCAATTATAGCTTGGAAGTAGAATGCATAGCATGTAATGTCATGGATTCGTAATGCATTTGTGTTACCTGAATCATGTTTCCAATCTTGGCTCGTTGGTACTCTTGTCCTCATAATCTCTTAATCACTTTCGTACAACATGTAAATATTTTGTATAACCATATACTTGTAGATGAAACTAGAACACTTCAATCAAATTAAGAAAGGTAACTTAAACCTGAGAATGTTCATAAAGATCATAAGGTGCTTCACCTAGTTTTTATATATGTTTTCTTAGTAATTTGTAAAAGAATGTATTTCCAAAAAAAACCTTGTCCTTTAGTAGTTTAAACATATGAGTTACATTTAAGAGTTCTAGAAATCGACATATTATTTTTAAGTTTTTCAAAAAAGTAGAAAGTAGCGAGGAAAGAGGACTGATTTCAAACTCTTAATGTTCCTCCCTAATATTTCTAAGTTACAACACCTAAAGAAGAATAATAAAATATGCATACGGATCTACAGTCAAGGGAATCGACAAAATGGCACATAGACGCCGACCAATATAGCCGAACAGGTGGAAAATCAACATAATGGACTCACAAAAATATGTCAGCTGCAATCCCAATGCCTTTCATAGAAGGTCTTTCTAACAATAGAGTAGTAAAAATACCTTCACGATTTAAGATTCTAAAATTCATGCTCAAACAAAGTAACTCTTAGCCTTAACATACCTCAATTCTGGGTCTTGTAGTATTAATGCGGACTGTACCCCTTCCTTAGAGTATGTAATCTACATGAAATCATGTCACACAATCATTACAGGCAGAATATTAAAATGTCAGGGTCAAAGTAGCATTTTAAAGCTTACTAGTAGAGTAATTAGATCACCAGACCCATTTTAAATGTATGCTTCATTGCCTTTTCTTCTCCCAATTAAAACCCCAAATTAATGACGTAACATACCTTTTTGCAGCAATTATTAACAAGTGGAGGCCTACGCAATAGTCAACAGCAACCAAATAGAGTATGCCTGCACAATAATAAAAACTCCGCGTATCGCCACACCCCTCCTTTCCAACCACAAAAGAGTCTCCTCAAACACAAGATGTTGAACCAAGAAGAGGTCATTTGAAAATCATAATGCAATAATAGAACCCATGTTACACTTATTTATCTTACAATTAATTACCCATCTATAATTGTTCTTCTCTTCTAGACTCATATCAACAACAACCACACACAAACAAATAATTTCCAAAAAATCCAGCAATAACAACACGAGAAAATACTTCGAAAACTGCCCAACATCACATAAGTATCAAAATACAATTTTCCATCCGTCTATTCATTTTCTTACTTATATAGCATAGATATAACTTGGACTCACTCAATAAAATGAAGGGTGAGAATTATTACCTCCAAACAGTAGAAACATCACCAAAAAATGAGACTCCTTCACCACGAAGAATTCTTCAAATCACAACCAACGAGGAGGAAAGAAGTAACATAATCTCTATGAACATTTCGAGAGTGAAACCACGTTGAAATCTTGTAGATATTTGCTTGGATGATAGGGGAACCTCTAGAGAGGATTTAGGACTACTTTTCTTATTATTTGGTAAAAAAAATGAGTTTAAACGAAGGGAAACCAAATCTTATAAAGCTAAACCGACATAAGGACGAGCGACCTACCTTCACGTGCCTGCTTATGCAGTCTCACTAAAATCTGAATATCTTTCAATTATGAAGTCGTATGGACAAATGGTTTAGTATGTTGGAAAGTAGACTCATAGACCTTCGATTTTGTATATTGGGGTTCTTTTAAAGCTTTTTAGATTTGGAGAAAAGCTCCGATACATTGAACCCAAATTTCAGAAAATTTATCAAAGAAACTTACTCTAACTTTTGCCAACTTTTTATTTCACAACTTGCTTGACTTCAAAACATAACTTACGATCATTGGGAGACTATATCACCTTAAAAAAAATCCTTCTTAGCATATAAGACACTCTTTGTCTTACTCCAAAGGTACTGGATAACTTATAGTTTCCTAACGGTCGGTGTGTTAGAAGAGACATTCTTTAACTCGAAATTGTTTAAGGGCATCCTTGACCCATAATGTTAGTCTAATTCTTTGATTTTTTTCCTCCCCTTTGAAAACTTATTCTCCTGAATGATACACAGGTCATATAAGCCTATACACTTATGCAATGATACGCATATTATACAAAAGAACCATAGGGTCTCACATTCTCCCCTCCATAAGAACATTCGTCCGCGAATGGATTCGAACAATATCTTGGTTGTATTCTTTGATGCTACTGCACTATTTGCAAGGGTATATTTTATACGGCCGCAAATCTTAAATACAATTTTGAAAATACACTTACAAGGCTTCATATATCTAGCTCGCGACAAGCCATATAAACTGCAACTCAGCTTAAGCTGTGAATAATTGGGGGTTCTTCTTCCTTATTTTAGCCTCGACTTCTCAAGTTATTTCCTCAATGTTATTATTCTGCTGTAACACTTTCATAGAAACCACTTCTTTAGTCCAAATCTTTCATACCTGCCAATCCAACATAGCTACTAACACCCAGCATATGACAAGTCCTCAGAGACATGAATATACTCTATGAGCATAATCTGTGAAGTATTTCTAATGCACTTCTACAACATACATACATGGAACACTAGATGGACCACTTTCAATTCAGAAGGCTTATCAAGCTTGTACGCCACACTGCCAATCCTCCAATTAATCTTATATGGCCTTACATACCTTGGAATTGACTTAATTGATCTCGTTCTTGAAGAATCACATGATACCCTTACTAGGCAGTACTTTCAATAAAACACATTCTTCGACATCAAACTCTAAGTCTCATAATCAATCTTGGGAACTTAAATCTAACAATATTCTCTCAGTCATTGATATTGGCATAACAAGGCTTCCACCAATCCATGCAAATATCAATAACAGAGTCGAGCATCAATAACTCTATCACATCTACAAAAATCTCTAATGTAAAGCCTTGATAAACCCTTTGAGCATAAAAGAAACACAAAGAAAGATTTGGATTACATATGTAGTTATAACTCAGCTCTATAGCATGATCAATAAATTGAAAGAGTTGTAACCAATCCTAAATACCATATAGCCTCTTGATTATAAGTGTGATGCACAACACACCCATAAATAAGAATCTACAAGACACGACTTGTGGACTCCTTGGGACATGACCTGCTCTGATACCAAATTTGTCATGCCCCCAACTAGATAGGAGTGAATGGCACTCGATACCTTATGAAATCGAGTTAGCCACCAAAACATACCAACTGACTCAACTGTGGGCATAGAAGGTTGGGCAGCATAACATCTAAAATATTAAGCTTGGACCATTAGGGTCATAACCTGAATAACAACTCATATAGATAGGGGTAGACAAGCTAAAAAATAATAAAGTAATAGCTGGCCGATGAGGCCGCAATTGAGGACATACACACATACATACATATCTATACATGCCAAGCCTATGTGGCTGGAAATTGGAAACGGCAGAAAAAAAACCCAGAATAATCTGTCCACAATAGCCTCTGTGAGTGTCATAAGCACTGGTTGAGACAAGGCCCCGACTATACCCGAACTGTACAACAAAAGTAAACATCCTGTGAAAGCTCTAGGAAAAGCTGGAGCTTACCAAATCATAACTGAATCACGAATCCTAGTAGAGGGGTAAATTAAAATCCCTACCTGGACCTGCACGCATGAAACAAAAATGCAGCATCCCCAGGCAATGGGATGTCAGTACGGATAAAAATATACTCGTATGTAAGGTAGAAAGTAGAATCATAAATAGCTGCTATGAAAAGGGTAATAAGGATACCACCTGAAATAGAAATTCTGATAGCCTCCATGGCTGACATACTACCTTATATGAATTAAATATGCATGGTATGCTCCCATAATTGTATGTCGTGAATACATATATATAAATGCAAATGCATGTTATACCCAACCAAGTGCTAGCAATGATGGTGCCTTCCGATAGCGAACCAGAATTATATTCACCAATTTGTGGCCATTTGTGTCTCATACATATAAATATAGGGAATAGGCCCCATACCTACCAATTATAGTTTGGAAGTAGAATGCCTAGCATGTAATGTCATGGATTCGTAATGCATTTGTGTTACCTGAATCATGTTGTCAATCTTGGCTCGTTGGTACTCTTGTCCTCATAATCTCGTAATCACTTTCGTATCAGATGTAAATATCTCGTATAACAATATGCTTGTTGATTAAACTAGAACACTTAAATCAAATTAAGAAAGGTAACTTAAACCTAAGAATGTTCATAAAGATCTTAAGGTGCTTCACCTAGTTTTTATATATGTTTCCTTAGTAATTTGTAAAAGAAAGTATTTCCAAAAAAACCATGTCCTTCAGTAGTTTAAAGAGATGAGTTAAATTTAAGAGCTTTGGAAATCGACATATTATTTTTATGTTTTCAAAAAAGAAGAAAGTAGCGAGGAAGGAGGACTGATTTCAAACTCTTAATGTTCCTCTTTAATATTTCTAAGTTATAACACCCAAAGAAGAATAATAATATATACACATGGACCTACAGTCAAGGGAATCGACAAAATGGCACATAGACACCGAGTAACCTATATAACCAAATGGGTGGAAAATCAACATAATGGAGTCACAAAAATACGTCAGGGATTTCACTTTTCCGTGAGCTTCATCCAGTACTAAGCGACCACGGTCGTTCAATAGTAATATAACCTAACTAGTGAGTTGGGGTCGAGTCCCAAGGGAGCGGTTCGTAATTGAGAATCAATAGAAAAGAAAAAATGTGTTCAAGCCAATCATAGTTATAGAGATTTATGAGTAAAAACATGATAAATAAAAGGGCGACACAAGTGTCAATTATCGAAGGGTGTTTTGTCGTCAATAAGTAACTAAAACGACCACTAAAATGAAAATACAAATATATAGACGGGATTCTTGGGATATGGTAGGATTATGGGCTAAAATAAATAACTGGGTAAATGTTATTGATAGTAAACCACTGTATATTATTAACTAAGCTAGACTTTAGTGAGGGTATTTCTCTTGAACAATTTACTGTGAATCAAATTGGTTTCTCTCAAACACCAATAAGCGGCAATAAAGCATAACCTTCGCCACAGTCCATTCACTCTCTCGAGCTGAATGTGTGGGAGAGGGTTTAGGATTCACTCTCTCGAGCTGAACTCACGACAACCCAATAACCACAGACTATCCATTCAGTAGTTTTGTTTTAAAACCTCTCTTTCGAGCAAGTCAAAAATACGAAGATAAAGTTGTATTTGCAACTACAACTCCATTAAATTCTAACATAACTACTGAACGAAATCACCTTTAAACATCAAATTAACTATCTAGTAGCTATACCCAATAGTAAATTCAACCCATATTCACATATTCACACCCCAAGAATTGGGGTGTTAGCTAGACATAGTAAAGAGATAGAAATTCGTACCAAAAAGTGTTTCCATCTAATGGGTACAATAGATATGGTCTTTACATACATCTAAGAAGAAGAATCTTCAATAGCCACTTCCAATGGCTTAGAAATGGAAACCTTCAAATCTTGAAAGCTAAGGAACAAGGTCTCGCAAAACTCTAAGTTCTAAGAACTCAAAATATTTGATACTAGTTGCATACAAACTCTAATTCAAAAATATAATACAAAATTAGAAATTTAAACAAGTATTTATAGTTGTCAAAAGGTATGCTGCGAAGGACCACTCAACGCAGTTAGTCGGGATCTTCGAAACACTCGGCGATCCGCCCTTTGGTCTAGTTCATCGCCTTTCTGCATTGGCCATCAGAAAATTCAAGTTCTCTAACTTTGGGCGATGGAGTACTGCATCGCAGAATCGTTCGGTGACTCTCTGAATTCTCCTTTATCTCGCTGACTCGATTTACTACTTAAGAGCTTGGCATACTGAAACATTAGGCGAGACCATAGCCATTCAACGACTCGCCTAATGGATTATGTCACACCCCAACCCTAGGTGAGGCAGACAAGTACCATATGAACACATGCTTTACAAGTGACCTATGATGAGAAAGTAAACTACTATGCTGATAGATTTACTAATGAGAAGCTTCATATACAACACATGTTGACTAGCTGAATCGATACATATGACAAGTGAAACAATGAATAAAGATGATAGATTTAAAATGTCTACAAAGACTACTAGAATTCGTGAGATTACCACTATGAAAATAAGCATAGTAAAGACTCGTAAAAGCCTCGAATAAACCTAGAGCTCACCAACAACCACTGAGTATCATGTGCTTCTATTGGGGAGATCTACTAGTTGAGTACATGTACCTGCAACATGAAATGCAGCATTCCCGATAAGGGACGTTAGTAGGAAAGAATGTACTTAATATGTTACGCATAATACAACCATATTTAAAATGAGAACTCAAGTGAAACCAAATACAAATAGATAAGGATTTGAGACCACCTTTGCTTATCCTTGTGGAATCCTATATGTTACATTCTTTTCTTTACATTTCTGTGCATTAAAATTTTATAAGAGATATGATACAATGACCAGCTTATCAGAGGTAGAAGAGGATGACCCATGCTAGGTATTTTAGCCCCTGGGATGTTGTCCTCATAATTCCGTATATTGGGATCGACCCATGCTAGGCTTTTGCCTCTGAGCTGCCACCCTTCTATATCAATTGAGATCGGCCCATGCTAGGCTTTCTTTCCTGAGCTACCACCCTTCTATACCAATTGGGATCGACCCGTGCTAGGTATTTTCCCCTAGGCAGCCACCCATAATTATATAGATTGCTTCACTTAGATTCTTTAATCTTTGAGATTGTTGTTTTGATGTTCATAACTCTTTTGAGATTGTTCTTTTGAAGATCATAACTCTTTTGAGATTACTGTTTTGGTGGTTATAATCATTGTTGAGATTTAGAACTATGGACCAATAGCAGAAGACATGAATATGGACTTACGATAATAACAATAACATGGGAAGGAACTATGACACCAACGTAATACTTAGGAGCTTATATGACTTAGTAAGCATTTTGATATCTCAAATTGAAGCACATATCAAGTGAAGACATTTAACATTCAGCCAAGAGATTTGAACACTATATCATAGCCAAACACTCACTAACTAATATCAAATACAAGGTATACATGAACATGGAACCAAGGGAGAACATGGGCAGATTCAACTTAAGGACAGTACATATTACAAGTAAGTACATATATAGTTTACAATAAGCAATTAGGGATCTTGTGAGGTAACATTATAGTGTAACACAATGGGAGTAATAACCATTAAAGGGAACATATGAACATGTGACAAGATGACATATATATAGATAATTGAAGCAAGTTGGCATGATATGGGCAGATTGTATAACCAACATATAAACATATGTACCATGTGTAATCTTGGATCATTTTGATTTATATAAGGGAAATACGTGCCAAGGGTACTTTGACGATGAAACAAGTTTAAACCTTGAATGCTAATACTTGGTAGAATAAGCACGTACATTTAGTAACAAACGCATATTAGAGTGCTCACTTAAATGCTCTAGGGAGTAGGAACTTCAACTAATGATCAGTCACTACCAGGGGCACTCAAAAAGCTTACTTTTTAAATGTAAGTGTTGGATTCCTGCCAAAGAAATAGAAAATCGAATAGCCTTACATACCTTGCGATACAATTCAAAAAGTATGACTTAAGCTCCTCTTCAGATCACTAATCTTTAATAAAATAAGTTGTAAGACTACTATTAGCAGCTAATCAATTAATTTGAGCTACTTGATCTCACCCAAATAGTAACCAAGCATTAAGCATGCAATTTATCTAGCCAGTGTTTTCTTTCCTCCCCTTTCCCTTTAATCGCGTCTATATACTATACAACCTTTGCATCAGGTCCTCCCCAAAACTTCCTGCAATATTTAAGTCCTTTAACATCTCCATTACTTCCCCGCACATCTAGTCGACTCCCTTATCATAACATACATAAAATAATCCTTAAACATAATAATGTAACAGAAGAAATACGAATCATGGTTTCTGATCACTAGCACTTGAAGATCTAACATTACTTTTAAAGTGCTCAAACAAGCTCATAACTGAATTTAAAGAGGACTCCCCTCCATGGCTGTCCCAACATGCTCTAATCATCATAACATCCTCCCCAATATTACACAATGTAAAAGAAACAAATTCCAACTCACTAACACATAAGAAATGTCCTAACTAACTCAATCACGAAAGGGAGAAAATTGTAGTAGCTTACCTTGCTGGACAGAACTACCACTTGTTAAGACTTGGATTCATCAAGGTAAAGGTTGTCCTCCTCGACTTGTCTTAACTTATACTTTCCAATAGCTTGGACTCCCTAATATACAAGAACCCTAATGGTATTTACTGGTTGCTGTATTAATCTAAGAGAGAGATGAGAGAAAGCTCTAGAAATCAGATTTTTTTGTCAAAGTAAAAATGGTTGGAAAAAGTTGATATCAATATCTTTAAAAGGAACCTATTTTTGCTGACTTTCTTACACATTTTGGGCCATAAATTATCAAGTAGGCGATCCACCTTCTTGGACTTTTCACTTGGGCTTTTTTGGACTCAAGCATATTAGGCCTTGGCTGTCCATTTTCCCCTTATTGTTCTATTCAACTTTGGCTAGATTAATGCAAGTAGGTGGTAGTGTACTTGGCCCAATAACATTTAAAAAAAGTCTTAGTAGGTGATGCAGCTACTTAGTCCCTTCGTCTGGTCAATAAGTCAAGGTAGGTGATGCACCTACTTGGTCCCTTAGGCTTGTCAATAAGTCAAAGTAGGTAATGCACCTACTTGTCACCTACTAGTCAAGCAAGAACCTCAATATTTTATTCCATTTTTATACTTTAATACCTTTAACTTAAATTAAAATTTATATAAACTATGTCAATTTAAACTTTACACTCAAATACCACCTTATGATCTCAAGGTTAAATACGTCCATTAATGTTAACTTAATCAGGTCGCATTAAAATTTGCGGGTAGTTCACTTTAAACCTATTCTATTGTAACTAGTCCTATAGGAAACCAAGTCCATAACTATACCACAAGGCAATTTATAAGCATCATATAAATTGAACTACTACTTATAGAATACGGGGTGTTACATCCTCCCCCTGTTATGATCATTCATCCTCAAATGATAGGGTAAGCTGATTGTTTGGTTAACCTTGGAATTTCATTTGGATATTTACGAGAGTTCCCATTGTAGATAGGGCTATCCAAAATCTATAGACTAATCTAAAACATGAATAGACAAGTCTAGCATGACATCTCAATTGATATGGTTCATAAAATAATAATATGACAAATTAAACCCTTTCTTGACTGTCTAATTCACTGAACATACACAAGTAGAACTCATACAAAAAAAGGACTTTAATATACCTAAACACAAAACATGCAAATGACATATCAAATGAACAAATGCTAGTAGGATTTATGATCATATAAGGGGACAACATGATCTCAGATCCTTATGTTGATGTTTAGAATGAGGAGGGGTATTTAGGATCTCTACCATCTTCTATTCCTAAGTACCTTATGTTATATTCTATTCCTTCCACAATACTTCAATGGAGGTTACAACTTTTGAGCTTAGCTTCTGGGCCTTAACAATCAAGTATAACTATAGTATTTCCCAAAATTTTTGTATATGGAATGGACACATAAAATTATAGGCCTAATCTATCAGGGCTCTACTTTCCCTTCTATTTTATCTGATGATGTTTTCCAAAGGTGAGTCTTATAAGAACGCATAACTGCTAATATAAACTCTAAAGTTTTATGCCGCACCTTCGAATATGGCATTATGCTAAGTTATTTATCTATGGTTGTGATAAAATTTACATATATCCCCAACCTTTTCTGGTCAAAATCTTCACTACATAATGATACAAGGAAATGATTTCCAAAAATGTTCAAAACTCAAGTCAATAAACATAGTGGGGCATAGTATACAGATAAATAAGTCACATTGGGTATGACACATAGGAAAATTAGCACAAAAGAGAGCATATAATATATGGGCATTAAGCTATAGAAATATGTGGTGTACGCGTGCATATGAACTATAGGGTAGCGTGTGAGCAAATGAACTATAAGGCATGTCGGAAATGGACTAGATGAGCACATGATGCATAAGTACTAAAGCTACGAAATATATAATATGTAAGCAAGTGGACTATAAGACATGTGGACATAAAATAAAATGAGCTACGGAACACAAATCACATTGAGCAAGTGTGTTATATCGCATGGATAGGTGGACTAACATGTCAATTAGTACACATATGAAATATGAGCAAGTGAGCACATGACACATGTCCAAAAAAGCTATAAGGCATGTAATGTTTAAGAAAGTAGGCTAAGAGGCATTTAAAATATATAGAAATGGTCATATGATCAATTAGCCTGTAGTACCCACACAATATGGACAAGTGACATGAAGAAAGTAACCAGTGCAATAAATAACATGTAGGGAAAGGTCCAACGAAAACATATAGCAATAAACAAGGGTGCTCCAAAGCGGATAACACTTACATGCAATCTATGACATTAGGTAACATGTGAGAAAGTAATCCACAAAGGGCAAATGGCATAGAAATATATAAGTTATAGAACATGCAACATGTATAATTATATGACAAACCATCATTGGAATCTATGAGATATCTTATAGAACCACTCTACCATGTTAATGTCAAACACACTGTCTTAAGCATTAAGTCACGGGTGGGATAGTTCTGCTCATATTCCTTACTCACCTCAAAGCACATTCAATTGATTTACCCATCTACTCTCTTCAATCTCCTAAGAATTCTTATAGGTGTTCTACTATTGGAACTTGGCTTCCTTCTAGGTCAATATAAATACTACAGTCAAGATAGAAAAAGAAAATCCTCAATAGTTCATCTGTTAGAGTAGGAGGCCAAGGTCAACATTGCCTTCATTACTAGCTTGAGTTATATCACGCTTAATACCTGGTGCCCTTTGAAGGTCGAAATAGAAAATAAATAGTGAAGCTTGAACGCACCATAAAACATGAACTCTAATAACATGTAAATGTCAGGTACATATAAAGTTATATCATGATTCATAACGTCTTAGAGTTAGCCACTTTGGGCTTAACTAGATAGGTCTGGCCATACTAATAGATTTCCTCTTTTTTTATAACAAGTGAGGGTGCTCTGACTCTTTTCCTATGCAAGATAGCAAATAATAACAACTAGCATATGATCAATTTTTCCTCTCCCTTAACTGGACTATGAGTGACGAATTACTTCAGGCGTATATTAAATGAATCCTGTAGTAGCCCTATTCAATTTCATGGAACTCTATACATGTGTATAACGCTCTACTTCTCTTTTGTACTAATGATGTAGATGAACTAGGTCCATGTATCTTCTATCTAGGTAACCTTTCTATTCCCCTCTTTTTTCTTGTTACTATCAAGACTTTAATATCAAGACTTGAATCAATACTAGAATGACTTCTCTGTCTAACAAAGGTTCACAAAGTTGTTCCCGAGTGTGCCATTATAACTCATTAGGTTTGAAGAGTTGATACCTTTTTATTGCCTCATACACGTAGGAACCTCTCTTTCATAATCACCTATCTCACTCCTCTATAGCATCCTCATATCAGCCCTACTCCTATGCTTAGGGAATTTGACGTATCCCATCTCTTTCTAACTAGAAGCTCTACGTACATATTCGGACTGTGTAATTCAAGCTTCATTCTCACATGCTTCTGATCTAACATGTACCTTTTTATTAAAACTAGTAGCTTCATGCACTCTAATCCCACTATGTACAACCTGACTAATCACAACTTAGGTCTAACAAATCAATTTTTCTTTTGTTAAGCCCTTTAGTCACATCCTACTCCTCTGTAGCCAAAACGTAGATCATAATAGGAACTACCATACATATATCATTTTCAGCAATTTGTCACACATATCCCTAAGTTTTATAACCATGAAAAGAATACAATTGTTAGTACTTACTCGGGGTTGTTGGCACATACCATATAAAAGCCAACTATTAACATATTCGGGATAATATATGATGAGAATTTTTGGCCTTGTCAGCCAATTAGGGGTATCTCTAGTAGCACTACTGCACTAACACACCCACCTATCAGATTGTGCCACTGCCTTCTTCCAAAAAAAAACTGGTTCACTAACATCAATTTCGAAAACATGTGTAATGCTTAAATTCTATGTATATCACAGACTAAGAACAAGTGTCCTCTATAGGAATAGATCCTATAAATATGGAGGAAATATATAACTCAATTTGATACATCCTCCTAAGAAGATGTGCTTAGAAATGCTGAAGCTCATATATGTAACTAGGTAACCAATCATTTTTAAGCATATACTATATCTTTCTCAATTGAACCAACGTGATACAAATGGTACAAATGCAACTTAAAATGCAAATAACATAAAAGCCTTTACATACCTTGTGGAGTGAGACGGTCGAATTAAATGAGCTCAATCTAGTCTAAATTTTGGCAACTTAAGATCCTTTTTGTATGTTACATGTTGACACATTAACGGTCCTAAACCATAGTAAGCATAATATGAATAACATGATCAAGTACAAGTGGAAATTGACTTCTTAATTTCGCTCTATCGCACAATCTGGATATTGAAAGAAGGTAACATTTCCTAAATGTCCAAGCAGCCCCCTAATTATAAATGTGGCATGCAACACATTAATATGTAAGGCTCTACTAGATATGACTTTGTAGACTCCCAAGGACGAACTGCTCTGATACCACTTTTGTCAAAGCCCAACCCTAGGTGAGCCAGACAAGTACCATATGAACACATGCTTTAAAAGTGACCTATGATGAGAAAGTAAACTACTATGTTGATAGGTTTACTATTGAGAAACTTCATATACAAAACATGTGGACTAGCTGAACCAATACATGTTACAAGTGAAACTATAAATACATATGGTATCTTTACAATGTCTACAATGCCTCTACTAGAATCCGTGATTGTACCACTATGAAAATAAACATAGTAAAGACACCAAAAAGCCACAAATCAACCTGGAGCTCACCAACAACCGCTGAGTATCATGTGCTTCTATTGGGGAGATCTACTAGTTCAGTACATGTACCTGCACCATGAAAAGCAGCGTCCCCAATAAGGGACGCCAGTATGAAAGAATGTACTGAATATGTAAGGCATAATACAACCATATGTAAAATGAGAACTCAAGTGAAACCAAATACAAATAGATAAGGATTTGAAACCACCTTTGCTTATACTTATGGAATCCTGTATGTTACATTTTTTTATTTACTTTTTTGTACATTATAATTTTATAAGACATATGCTACAATGACCAGCTGAATAGTGGTGGAAGAGGATGACCCATGCTAGGCATTTTAACCCCAGGGATGTTGTCCTCATAATTCCGCAAATTGGGATTGGCCCATGCTAGGCTTTCGCCCCTGAGCTGCCACCCTTCTATACCAATTGGGATCAGCCCATTCTAGGATTTCGCCCATGAGCTGCCACCATAATTATATAGATTGCTTCACTTAGATTCTTTAATCTTTGAGATTGTTGTTTTGATGTTCAT
Organism: Solanum pinnatisectum; assembly: GCA_035578085.1. Classification (NCBI taxonomy): domain Eukaryota; kingdom Viridiplantae; phylum Streptophyta; class Magnoliopsida; order Solanales; family Solanaceae; genus Solanum; species Solanum pinnatisectum. Next base: position 560,884 of record JAWPEI010000024.1, on the reverse strand, counting down.
AACTCTTTCGAGGTTATTCTTTTGATGATCATAAATCTTTTGAGATTGTTGTTTTTGTGGTCATAATCATTATTGAGATTTCGAACTATGGACCAATAGTAGAAGACATGAACATGGACTTATGATAATAACAATGACATGGGAAGCAAATGTGACACCAACGTAATACTTAGGAGCTTATATGACTCAGTAAGCACTTTGACATCTCAAATTGAAGCACATATCAAATGAAGACATTTAACATTCAGCTAAGAGATTTGAACTCTATATGATAGCGAAATACTCACTAACTAATATCAAATACAAGGTATACATGAACGTGGAACGAAGGGAGAACGTGGGCAGATTCAACTTAAGGACGGACACATATTGCAAGTAAGTACATATAAAATGTACAATAGAGCAAGTGGGGATCTTGTGAGGTAACATATGATCATGTGACAAGATGACATATATATAGATAATTAAAGCAAGTTGGCATGATATGGGTAGATTGTATAACCAACATGTAAACATATGTACCATGGGTAATCTAGGATCATTTTGATTTATATAAGAGAAATACGTGCAAAGTGTACTTTGACGATGAAACAAGTTTAAAGCTTGCATTTTACTACTTGGTAGAGTAAGCATGTAGATTTAGTAACAAACTCATATTAGAGTGCTCACTTAAATGATCTAGGGAATAGGAACTACAACTATGGATCAGTCACTACCAAGGGTACTTAGAAAACTTACTTTTTGTAATGCAGGTGTTGCATTCATGCCCAAAAAATAGGAAATCGAATAGCCTTACATACCTTGCTATACAATTCAAAACGTATGACTTAAGCTCCTTCTCTTTAGATCACTAATCTACAATAAAACAGGTTCTAAGACTAGTGTTAGTAGCTACTCAATCAATTTGAGCTACTTGATCTCACACAAATAGTAACCAAGTAGTAAGCATGCAATTTATCTAGCCAGTGTTTTCTTTCCTTCCCTTTCCCTTTAATCACGTCTATATACTGTACAACATTCGTATAAGGTCCTCCCCAAAACTCCCTGCAATATTTAATTCCTTTAACGTCTCCATAACTTCCCCGCACATCCAGTAACATCCCTTTTCATAACATACATAAAACAATCCTTAAACATTATAATGTAATAAAAGAAATATGAATCATGGTTTCTGATCACCAGCACTTGAAGAGCACAGTACTCTTAAAGTGCTCAAGCTCGTAATTGAATTTAAAGAGGACTCCCCTCCATGGTTGTCCCAACATGCTCTAATCACCAGAATATCCTCCCCAATATTACACCATGTAAAAGGAACAAATTCCAACTCACTAACATATACCAAATGTCCTAAATAACTCAAGCACAAGATGGAGAAAATTGCAGTAGCTTACCTTGCTGGACAGAAGTACCACTTGCTAAGACTTGGATTCTTCAAAGGTAAAGGTTGTCCTCCTCAACTTGTCTTAACTTATACCTTCCAATAGCTTGGACTCCCTAATATTCAAGAACCCTAATGGTATTTAATGGTTGCTGTATGAATCTAAGAGAGAGAAGAGAGAAAGCTCTAGAAATCAATTTTTTGTCAAACTAAAAATGGTTGGAAAAAGCTGATATCAATCCCTTTAAAAAGGACCTGTTTTGGCCGACTTTCTCACTCATTTTGGACCATAAATTATCAAGTAGGTGATCCACCTACTTGAAATTTTCACTCGGGCCTTTATGGACTTAAGCATATTGGGCCTTGGCTATCCATTTTCCCCTTATTCTTCTATTCAACTTGGGCCAGATTAATGCAAATAGGTGGTAGTGTACTTGGCCCAATAACATGGTCAAAAAAATCTTAGTAGGTGATGTACCTACTTAGTCCCTTTGGCTGGTCAACAAGTCAAAGTAGGTGATGCACCTACTTGGTCCTTTGGGCTGGTCAATAAGTCAAAGTAGGTGATACACCTACTTATCACCTACTAGCTTAAGTGTAGTCAAGTTAGCACCTCAATATTGTATTCCATTTTTATACTTTAATACCTTTAACTTAAATTAAAATGTATATACATTATGTCAATTTAAACTTTAAACTTAAATACCACCTTATGATCTCAAGTTTAAATACTTCTATCGATGTCAACTTAATCGGGTCATATCAAAATCTACGGGCAGTTCACTTTAAACCTATTCTATTATAACTAGTCGCATAGGAAACCGAGTCCATAACAATACCACAAGGTAATTTATAAGCGTCATATAAATAGAACTTGTACCTGTAAAATAGGGGGTGTTACAGTTTAGGCGATCTTTTGGCTGTCTTTTCTTCGTTCTTTTTAGCTGCCTTGTTCCTTTCTTCCAAATAGGGTCCATGCTTTGTCTCTAACTCCAAATACCTAAAACTCATGGATTTTCATCAGTTATTGACAAAATATGCATTTGAGGACAGTAAATATATCAAAATAAAGCCCTAAAATAGCCCAAATCGTGGACTCATCAACACCCCCAACGTAAACTTTTTGTTGTCCTCAAGTAAAACCCAAGTTCAATAGTTCAAAAAGGATGTCTCAAACAGTGCTACACAAGACTCAATCATGAATGCACATAGAAAAACTCAACTTACTCTTGCAAGGATCAATTGTGCACTCAAAGATTCAAGTTGTGACTCACCATTACCAAAGAATCTGAAGCTCACTATACTTGCTTCAAATGCAAGTTCAAGCCCAAAAAAAGTGATCAAATGCCCTCTCATAAAGAATGAATCCGTATTCACACACAATGGTTCAATCATTTAAAGTTCAGGAATCAAGATCAAGACTTACACTCACAAAGATAAACACAATGCATGATTTCACCTATAGGTTTGGCCGTATTTTTCAACCAACATTTGTTTTAGTTTACTCAAGATAAAAAAGGTCTTTTTAAGACTTTTAACGGGGCTGAGTGCAAAGGTATGGTCATTTAGGCTCATTGGCTATAGTCCTCATGAAATGCAGTGTGAACAACACTTCTTTTACTTTCTTTATCATTGTCCATTCGTGCTTTCAAGTCATACCATTATTCACTTTCCATAGACCGTTGGAAACCCCATTTCTTTTTGCCTTCTCATAACTTTATTCCACAACTTTTTCATTATTTTTCTTTTTCATGCTTATCTTCATTTTCTCTTTTTTTTTTTTTTTTTTTTTTTTTTTTTTTGTATGGAGGGGTTTCATTTTTCTCAAAACCATAGGCCAAAGGGGACTTTCTTGCACTTCTTGATTTACCTTCTCTTTTCACCACACCCCCAACTTAAGCTTTTGGCCTATGTTGGCTATTCACACAAACCACAAATCGTGAGGTTTATGGGTAATGGATCAAGAAAGGTCATATTTTTATCAAGTTTCTTTCAAGAAAAGGCTAAGGCTCAAAGGGTGTTTAAAAGAGGTTCACACACTCACATGGTAAGCCACAAAATAGGGATAATGTCAAATTGTTTCACACTCTCTAACAGTGCCTAAGATCATATCAATAGTTTGCATCACTTAGTCAGCCGAACCAACGAGGCAAATTCTAGGTGTCATCACACATGGTTCACGGTAAGCTCATCACACAAGGCATTGATACCAAAGTCAAACAAGACTCCACACTTTCGCTAGTGTTCAATGTTCATCATAAGAGACTCAATTCGATACTTCGCTAGTCACAATGAGATGCAAGGAGTTCACATATTGTCTATGCAACTTCAATTGGTCTCGTCGTAGCTATGCATTAATTTTTTTGTTCGATTGAGAGCACTATTCGAGTCATCGGTATTGATCAAAATTGGTACTCAAATTTACAAGAGAACAACCACATTCAACACATACAAGAGGTGGCGAAAATTTTCTAAAAGGCCAAAAATTATTTACATTTAAAAGCAAGGACCCATCAGCTCAAGCATCCACAAAAGCATTAAAAACATAATTTTTAGCTCAAATCCCATATGTAAAGACAAAAAGAATGTCACACAAAAGATGGGCCTCACCCCACCACAAATAAAACTGTTTCTCCTCAAATGCAAATAAGTTAAAAATATCCAAAAATCAAAATAAATAAAAACATCTGTCTAGGCATCAATGCCCGGTGCATCAATTTGGTCTCGGGCCTCAGTACCTAGGGTCACCTCAGAAGGGACAACAGTGGCACTAGGACTAACGAAGGGAGTATCTGCTAAGGAAGCCTGCACAGTAGCATCTACCGTGGCCTCTCTAGGATTATTGAGGCCCTCATATGCAGCTTCCTCAGCCTCCTCGAGCATCTCCTCATCAATCTCCGCCTCAGACTCAAGATCAACCGTGGTACATCTAGGATCTCCATAGCCTCTAAGTTCATGGACATATCTGTAGACTTCAGCTAATCCACATCGCTCCACACCACAGCTATAGCGGACTTTAAGGCCGTCATCTTCTCTGTGGCCCCTTGGTCACGCTCACACACCGCTATTCTAGTCGCAAGGGTATCAATAGTAGCACTCAATGGTGTCACAGCTCAGTCAGGGTAGTCTGAATCATGTCTGGAATGGATGTCTCTAGTCTGGCAGCCCAACAATCAGCAGAATGGGCAAGCTACCCTATCCAAAGTAGTGATGGGTGATCGGAGTCTAGGAGATAGCAGCAGCAATAGGCCTAGGGGCACTGTAGTAGCAGAAGAAGTAGGAACATCAGAAAGAGTGGCAGTAGGTGTACCTGAAGGCCTATGGGATGGAGCACGCAAAGATGCCTCTACAGGTATGGAGTTTGTGTCCATAACTGAGGAAGGGTAAATTTACTAGGGCTACCTCTTCATTGCCTGATCCTTAAGCTATTCAGATTTGATTCTCTTGATATCAGTGGAGGATGTAGGAATCACTTCCACATCCTTCTTTGCATCTCTAGGTACCCGAGCCCGTTTGCATAGCTCTGCGATCAATATTGGAAAGGGAAGTAAGGTCTGGCACTGCTTTGCACACATGAGAATCTTTTGAAGCAATGATCATCCCCAAATTTAGCTAAGTTTTTTCAATAATGCAACCTAGACAAGCTACTATAACATGTCGTAAAATAGACTCATTTTGGGATGGCATGATCATACTATTGATGAAACCAAACCAATACTGAGCTGCCACGTTGAGGGCCTTCTTTTTAATAACAATACCAACCTCAAGCCACTTGAAAGTGTTGTCTGAAATCAGCAGAGCTAACCATTTTTTCATGTTGTCTAGCATTTCAGTCCTAGTCATGTACATGTAGTCAATATTAATGTCTTTATGACGATCTAGGATAGCATCAATAATGGCAAGGTCACAGTTGACCTTCTTTCCCCGAACAACTACATAGTCGACTAGTTTGAATGTTGCTGCTTGCTTCTTTCTTTGTGGTATCAAGGTTCCATAAGGAGCATAGAATTCCCAGACCCAATTTGGAATATATGGGCCACGGGGCTTGGTGAAGATCTGGAAATCATGATACTTGATGCAACTCATAATCTCTAGATACCTATCAATCACTCCATTCGTGGACATGCACTTTTCCTTAATAATTTTCCTCAGCCCCTCAGTCTTTAATCTATTCATCAACTTTTGAGGAGGACTTGTATAGGAGGTGCTAGGACTTAAGCCTGTTCTGGAATTGGAGGAGAAAAAGTGGTGGGCTGAGGGGTTCTGATCCTAGACGAATCATTCAACTTTTTAGATCGTAGTTCGACCCTTTGCATTGCTGCAAGCCCATCATCATCAAACTCCACAAATTAAGGCTGATGATGCCCACCTTCACTCTTAAAGGTGGTGAGGTAAGTATCATAGATGTCTTCACTATCGGAGCCTGCCTCCAGTAAAGCAGGTGCTTTGCCTTTCCCACCAATACTTGAGAGTTTCGTAGCTTTGCCCTTGGAGTCAGCTGCATCCTTATTCACTGTAATCCCCTTTCCTTTCCCTTGGAGTGGCATGTTTCTTCCTACAACTTTAGGTCTAGTCATGTCTATAAATCATCGGGAAAAAGCTAGAAACACTTTAATCAAATTTACCATAAAAACAGTTGCAGAAAGTCTCGCCTAACTAGTCGGCGGGTCGCCGAATCGCTTTGGCGAGCTGGATCGGGCTCGCCAAAAGGATTGGCTTAAAATTTGCGGCAAGTCGACGATGGGAGAGGCTTTTCAGTAAATCAGCAGAACATTTGGCGAGCAAGGTTTAGCTCGTTGAAAGTTACAGTGCAAAAAAGGTTTAGGGGTGCAGATAAAAGGAAATCAAGAAATCTTTTGGTGAGTAGCCAAGTGCCTTCGGCGACCTCTGGCTTCTCGCTGAAATTTACAAAGCCCAACATCAATTAAAGTATGAAATTAATGGTGAGATGGGGAACATCGGCGAACCGCTAAGTGCCTCGGTGAGCTCGACCCAGCTCACCAAATGACCCTACGTGCCTATTTTCAACCCAACTTGTTGAATTCAACCCCGTAACCCCCAAAAATAAAATCAAAGCATGCACTAGTTAAATTAAGACTAGACCCATAACACCCATTACCCCAGGATACTCAGACTTTCCCCGGTATTGCCAAATTTGGCCGATTGACGCCATTTGCCCTTAAAAACGAAGTCACCGCTCTATTATTAGGCAAATTACATTATTTGGCACAAATATAGGCTACTTAGACTTTACCCAACAAAACCCAAAGACATAAAAGCAAAACCCCACAAGTATGAACCAATGGGAAATCGACACTATAAGCCTTACGGGCAAGATTAGTAATTCAAATCAGGCATTCAAACAATAGAATCCTATTAGAGAGGCCCATCACACATCAATAACATAATACTGCTTGCATAAGAGTACAAATTACTAAAAATAATGCAGGGTTTGGTAAACCAACCTTTTATACCGATTAATAAATATTGAAAAGCTAGGCTGCAATGTAATCCACAACGAACACTACTCCGACGACTAAAATCCTCTTAAAAATGCAAAACATGTGTTATTTTGGAAGATGAAAAGTGAGGGAAAGTGAAGAGTTTGAAAGTTTGAACCTTTGGCCTTTATATGAACAATCCAATTTTGCCTAGTCAGCGACGTTAGTCCCGATCGCCAATTTACTAGGCGGCTCGCCGAGTGGATACTTATCTCGACAAGTTTTATAGGACCATCAGTTGATGTGGGGATCCAAGCAGCTAACAAGATCGAGATCGCCGACTTGATCGGTGAATCGACAATAATTTCTTGGGCTCGCCAATTTTACAGACTCTAGTTGTCTTGAGTCTAACATCGGTATAGGTCGGTGTTGCCGACCTCTTCGACGTTTCACCGACTGGACTTTAGCTCACTAATATGAACTTTTCAAACATTTCCCACACTTTAACCTGCACAATCAACATACCATTATTCTAAAATAACAATTTAAAGACACAAAACCTTGGGTTACCTCCCAAGAAGTGCCTTATTTAACGTCGTGGCACAATGCAAGTCAACACCTAGATCTCATTTTCGGTGTCGGCCATGGTTTCACTAGGTGACCCCTCGTTATGTTGTGAGTAGAGACACGACAACACTTGGTTTATCTAGGCATCTTGTAGCTGAATAATCATGGAATGAGAGGTTGTCATCTGATTCACCATTTCAATATTCTCTTTCATCTCATTCAACACCCTATCTTGTTCTTCGATCTTGTGTAGAATGAGTGAGAGGACTTCCTCATTTTGTCTCCCTTCCTGCTTCTTCCCCTTTTTATGCTCATGAAGGGGAAAGTGCTTTTCCTTTTTCGTGGACAGTGCTTCCAATTTCATGACTCTCTTGGACAAGACATCCAGCTGAGACAGCATTGCAGCCCATTCTTGATCCTTCTCTGTCTCCTTGTTGGTCTTAATCATGCCATCAAGGAGTTGGGCTACGACTTCATAAGGTTGTTGTGTAAAATAACATGCAAAGATTTGATCGGCAACACTTCTATTGTCGGAACCAAGACCCTGATAGAAGCATTCCAGCAGCAATTTATCGGGTATTCTATGAGCTGGGCACTACTATAGTAATGCCTTAAACCTAGGCCACATCTCAGGGATAGTTTCACCCCCCACTTGGTTGAACGTTAGGAGGTTGTCCCTAAGATTCAACAATTTCAAAAGGGGGTGATCCATTTGATACCTATAGTTACCATTCACACTCATCTTTCCTAATGCAATACACAAACAAGTAAAAACAAAACTAAAAATTAAGTAAGTAGAACTATAACTAACAAGAGAAAAATTCAACTTAACTAAAATTTCTCAACTAACACCACTCCCCGGCAACGGCGCTATTTTGATTTCACGTATCTGGGTGCTTTATCCAGTACTAAGCGACCACGGTCGTTCAATAGTAATATAACCCAACTAGTGAGTTGGGGTCAAGTCCCAAGGGAGCGGTTCGTAATTGAGAATCAATAGAAAAGAAAAAATGTGTTCAAGTCAATCATAGTAATAGATATTTACGAGTAAAAACATGATAAATAAAAGGGTGACACAAGTGTCAATTATCGAAGGGGGTTTTGTAGTCAATAAGTAACTAAAATGATAACTAAAATGAAAATACAAATATTGAGATGGGATTCTTGGGATGTGATAGGATTATGGGCTAAAATAAACAACTGGGTAAATGCTCTTGATAGTAAATCGTTGTATGTTACTAACTAAGCTAGACTTTAGTAGGGGTAAATTTTCTTTCGAACAATTTACCTCAAATCACATTGGTTTCTCTCGAACACAGATGAGCGGCAATGTAACACAACCTTCACCTTAGTCCATTCACTCTCTTGAGCTGAATGTGTGGGAGATGATTTAGGATTCACTCTCTCATGCTGAACCCACAACAACCCAATAACCACTGATTATCGATTCAGTAGTTTTGGTTCTAAAACCTCTCACCCGAGCAAGTAAAAAACACAAAGATAAAATTGTATTTGCAGCTACAACCCTATTAAATTCTAACACTACTACTGAACGAAATCACCTTTAAACAATAAATTAACTATCTATTAGGAATATCCAACAGTAAATTCAACCCATATTCACATATTCACACCCCAAGAATTGGGATTTTGGCTAGACATAGTAAAGAGATAGCAATCGATACCAAAATGTGTTTCCATCAAATGGGTAAGATAGATATTGTCTTTACATACGTCAAAGATGAAGAATCTTCAATACCACTTCCAATTGCTTAGGAATGGAAACCTTCAAATCTTCAAAGCTAAGGAACAAGGTCTCCCAAAACTCTAAGTTCTAAGAACTCAAAATATTTGATACTGGTTGCATACAAACTCTAATACAAAACTTAAAATTTAAACAAGTTTTTATAGCTCTCAAAAAGTTTACTGCGAAGGACCACTCAGCGTAGTTAGTCGAGATTGCTGATCCACTATTTGATCCGCCCTTTAGTCTGGTTCATTGCCTTTCTGCATTAGCCTTCAGCAAAGTCAAGTTCTGTAACTTTGAGTGATGGAGTACTGCATCGTGGAATTGTTTGGCGACTCGCCGACTACTTCTTTATCTTGCTGACTCGATTTTTTCCTTCAGAGCTTGGCACACCGGAACATTAGCTGAGACCAAAGCCATTCGGAGACTCGCCTAATGGTTTAGGCGATCTTTAGGCTGTCATTTCTTTGTTCTTTTCAGCTACCTTATTCCTTTCCGCCCAATAGGGTCTATGCTTTGTCTCTAACTCCAAATACCTGAAACTCAAGGATTTTCATTAGTTATTGAGATAAAATATGCATTTAAGGATACTAAATCTATCAAAATAAAGCCCTAAAAGAGTCCAAATCATGGACTCATCAGTTAGTTGCAATCCCAATTATTTTTGCAGAAGGTCTTTCTAATAATAAAATAGTAAAACAACCTTTCACGATTTATGATTTTAAAAATCATGCTCAAAGGAAGTAATGCTTTGCCTTAACATATCTCAATTCTGGGTCTTATAGTATTAATGCAGATTGTACCCCTTCCTTAGAGTATGTAATCTACATGAAATCATGTCACACAACCATTACAAAATATTAACACGTTAGGGTCAAAGTAGCAATTTAGAACTTACTAGAAGAGTAATTAGCTCACCAGACCCATTTTAAATGTATGCTTCATTACCTTTTCTTCTCCAAATTAAAACCCCAAATTAATGACGTAACATACATTTTTACAGCAGTTATGAAGAAGTGGAGGCCTACACAATAGTCAACAACAACAAAATAGAGTATGCCTGCACAATAATAAGAACTCCGCGTATCGCCACAACCCTCCTTTCCAACCACAAAATAACCATAACCAAATCCAAACCATGAGTCTTCAAACCATTAAATCCAGAAAAAAAATATATAATACAGCTCTACAGTTGTTCAATATAACCATAATAACTCAAACTTACGACTTCCAATCACCATCCTATGAGTTCGTCCAATAATTACGTTTGGAATCATGTCCATCTCTTCATAAGCAATAAGAGAATAAAAGGGAAGAACCTTAAATTAAAATTGATGGAGCTTATAGTATTTTAGCATGTCTCCTCAATTACAAAGAGTCGCCTCAAACATAAGACGTTGAACCAAGAAGAAGTCATTTGAAAATTGCAATGCAATAATAGAACCAACGTTACACTTATTTATCTTACAATTAATTACCCATCTATACTTCTTCTTTTCTTCCAGACTCATATCAACAACAACCACACACAAACATATAATTTCCAAAAAATCCAGCAACAACAACATCAGAAAATACTTCAAATAGAACCCACATCACATTACTATCAAATTCTGATTTTCTAGTAGTCTATTCATTTTCTTGCTTACATGGCATAGCTATAACTTGGACTCACTCAATAAAATGAAGGGTGAGAATTATTACCTCCAAAGAGCAGCAAAATCACCTAAAAATGAGACTCCTTCACTACAAAGAATCCTTCAAATAACAACCAACGAGGAGGACAGAAGTAACATAATCTCTATGAACATTCTGAGAGTGACACCACGTTGAAATCTTGTGGATATTTACTTAGATGATAGGGGAACCTTTAGAGAGGATTTAGGACTATTTTTCTTATTATTTGGTCAAAAAAAAATGAGTTGAAATGAAGGGAAACTAAATCTTATAAAGCTAAGCCAACATAGGGTCGAGGGACCCACCTTCACGTGCCTGCTTGTGCAGTCTCACTAAAATCTGAATATCTCTCAATTTCGAAGTCATTGGACAAATGGTTTAGTGAGTTGGAAAGTAGAATCGTAGACCTTCAATTTAATATATTGGGGTTCTTCTAAAGCTTTATAGATTGGGAGAAAAGCTCTGAGACATATAACCCAAATTTCAGAAAATTTATCAAAGAAACTTACTCTAACTTTTGCCGACTTTTTATTTCCCAACTTGCTTGACTTCAAAACATAACTTACGATCATTGGGAGACTGTATCACCTTATATAACATCCTTCTTAGCATATAAGACACTCTTTGTCTTACCCCAAAGGTACTGAATAACTTATACTTTCCGAACAGGCAGGGTGTTAGAAGAGACATTCTTCAACACAAACTTGTTTAAGGGTATCCTTGACCCATAACGTTAGTCTAATTCATTAATTTTTTTCCTCCCCTTTGAAACCTAGTTATATTGAAATGATACACCAAGTCATATAAGCCTATAAACTTATGTAATGATACGCCTATTATGTGAAATAACCACAGGCTCTCACAGTGATAACCCAACTAGAGGTCAACTTTTGAGAAATAACTAGCTCCTTGGAATTGGTCAAACAAATATCAATCCTTGGAAGAGGACACTAATTCTTAATGGATACTTTGTTCTCTTGTCATTAACCAATACACATGCAACATGAACCATCTTTCTTACAAACAAAAAAAACTAGAGCATCTTATAGAGAGATACTCGGTCAGATGAAACCCTTATTCAACAAATCTTTCAATTGCTCCTTTAATACAAAAGTCTATTTACCTTTTGTGAGGAACAAAAGGTAGGTCATCAGTCAAGATACTCATTTACCATTGGGACGGACTCAAGAATATGGTTTTTGTAATTTGTATCTCTAACCCAAACAAAAATATATATGCAATCCTTTGAAATCATTTTTCTAGCTTTCAAACAAGAAACAAGCTAACCCTTAGGCATAGAACTTCCCCTCTTCCACTCTAGGATGGAATCATTTGGAATTTGAAAGTTAACCATTAGGTTCTATAATTGATATAAGCATAACAAGAATAAAGCCAATCCATACAATAAATAACATTGAAATCTAACATATCAAGATCAACATGAGTGACTCTATGGGATAAGGAGACGGGACAATTTTTATAGACTCTGTTAGATACACATCTAAAGAAATATCTAATCTCATTTACACTTATGGATTCACAAAATTCAAAGTAGCGTGGGGATCAATAAAAGCATGAACATAAAAGTGAAAAACTTTCAACATACCGGTAACCACATAGGGAAAACACTCTCGTTCATGACAAGTTTGAAGTGCATATAATCAATTTTTCTTTGGAACAATGGAAACCAAACAACTCGGAGTAGATTGCCTACAATTGCCAATGATGGACAATACTTCACCTTATGACAACTCTTACCACAACTAAAGAACCATCGGTGCCGACTAAGAACTTACCAATATGTTTCCTTCCACATCTAGCACAAGTAGATAAAAAATATCCATCACCATTTGCTCCTTCAAGCTTAGGGTTTGCTACCCTATCTATGTTGACCTACAAAATCGAAGCATTAGAGGAACTTTGGCAAAAAGAACCTTTGTTGGAATCTAGAATGACCATCTCCATTAGACCTTGAATGTTAAAAGTCACCATCATCGGTGTTTTACATCTTTGCCGCCCTATATTTTATCTTAAGCTTCTCCTCTTAAATTTGTTAAGCATGTTTAATTTAGTGGGAAATATCCATTTTGTTAATCAGCATGGCAATATGACTTTCCTTAACCACCATTTTGGATACACCAGAAACAAACTTACTCATCCTTGCCCTAGTACGACAACCATAGAAGGAGCATATTTGGAAAATTTAGTGAATTTCAAAGCATAATCTTTCACACTTATATTTCCTTGATGAAGGTTAATGAACTCAATTACTTTGGCCTCCCTCATGTAAAGGGGAAAGAACCTATAGAGGAAAGACCCACATAAACCTCCATCTTTTCCTTTAATTTGTTGAAAAAGACTTGAGCAACAACTTAAAGTTGATGAGCATCTTGTTATGCTTTCTCGGTGGGCATCACACCCATTATCATCAAAAGCTTGTACACCTCATCTACGAACTCTTAAGGATCTTCATCAACCTTGGAACCATAAAACTCTAGGGAATTCATTATAATGAAGCCCCTCCCCCTAGTTGTCTTTGTACCCACATTTGGGTTCATGGGGACCACAACCTCCCTATTGGCTTGAGCCATATAGCTTGGGCAAAAAAAGGAAAAGCAACTCAAAATTCTGCATTAGTCACTAGTTCTGCCAAAGGGTCAGCTAGAACTTGAGCAACTTCTTGTTCAACATTCTCACCCATATCCTTTCTAAAATATGCTATTCAAGGGCCATATCGTCAAAAGCATCAGATATGGATTAGGAGAGAAACATATAGAGTACTCTTTGTCACACAACTTTAGAATGATGAAATAGTGGAATTTCATAAACTTCCTATAGCCTCCTATTCATAAGTGTGATGCTTTTAACACTCATAACAAAACTCTACTCAATGTGGCTTGTAAGACATCCTAGGACCTGTTTAAATTTTTTGCTCTAAATACCAAGTTTTTCAAGACCAAAAGTATACCCTTAGCGTAACATGACATATAGAACCCCGAGAGGCCCTACATGAGCCACTTAGCATACATAATACATATAATATAAATAAAGATTCAAAGAAATAGTCTTATATCATAAAAGAGTTTGAAAAAGTAGAAGTCTAACATAGTTTCAACAAGCTGTCTATTACATAAAAAATGAAATGGTTTGGACTTAACCCATGCATCACATACAATGTCTAAAAAGTGAATTAAAGAAAGCGATAAAAGTTTCTTGGTCCTCAAAACATGAGGACTCACTAATCTTTGAATGCTAAGGAATCAACTAGCCACAAGTATGAGAAGTAGGAGCGTTAGACCCTACACTAATGAAACAATATGGGAAAAATTATGTATTAGTACGTGGAATGTACTAAGTATGACAACAATGCATAAAAGATATGAAATAATATTAAAGGGGACTTTTCATTAAATGCAATGACCAAGCTAAATCATAACATAAAAGGATTAGAAAACATAATTCATAATCATGGTCAATGCAGACTTAACCTCTTTAAAACACTTTGTGATATACTTTGAAAGTAACCTTAGTTCACTATTGTGGGATGTACACAATTAACCGAGAAAGACCATGTCAGTTGAAATATGGAATTTTATTTCTATGCCACACTGAAAAGAGATGTCTTCACTTGCCAAGGTAAGAACCCTGAATCAGGGCTAAAGTGGATCCACTAGCTAATGCCTATCTGAGACAAAATCCTATGGTGACACATAGTTCTGGGACTTAGGAATTGCTACTAAAGGTCCACAGACACTAAATAGAAACCTTTATCCCAAAAGCCTGCTCTTTCTAAATAAGATCCCATGAAATAGTCATTAATCATGATCATATTATCATCCATGGAAAGGCACAATTAAGTAACCAATCCAAGCTAAAGTTACTTAGATTATCTCCCAACTAGATTCAACTGAGGTGAGAAGACTTATTAGCCATATGAACCCTTATGTGACAAAACGTTTGTAACACCTCATATTTGGAAAAGAAGGAAAATAAATTTTTGGGTTGTAGGTTGTGTGTAAGTTTCCCACCTATGGGCCATAGATGGCAACAGTAGGAAGTGGAAAAATAATTCTTCTAAAATTAAGTCTCAGTACCCTTTTTATGGGTTGCTAGGATGGTTCATCAACAATGTATGAGTCATACATGGATTCCATCAAGACTTAGTCCAAATAATAGTTTCTTACTTATCTATAGGTAACAAGCACGGTCCATAGTCGTAGGTTCAATTCGTAAATGAGGCTTGGCAATTACATTTAAACAGATTTTGAGTCTTTTCCTTATTGCTTTAATCTAATATTATTTCATTTTACTTACCCTAAGCCCTATAAAACATTTTATGCCCCTAATTTACCCATTTTCAACTCATTCACCTAAATTCCCTAAACTAGACCAAATTTACTCTCCAAATCCTCTCAAGTCTATAAAAGAAGAAGAAGAACTAGGGTTCATCCAAGTCTCTAATATTACATTCACTTTTTTCTTCTAGCATTGAGGTATATGGGTATTCACCCATAGAGTTCTTTCATCCATTCGGTCCCCAAGAATTTAAATTTCCCTATTTAATTTCCATTGCCTAAAGTTTGGGTTTCAATTCAATCTCAAGGGTTCCATTCAATAATGATTTGTTGGTATTGATTAAGTCTTCTAATGCACGATTCTATGTTAATTAATGATGTTTAGTTGAAATTATGTTGACCCGTTCATGATCAATTATTTTTTATTAAGAACCCATAGTAAAAGTTATATATTATGGATAATGAATTTTTAAGATATCTATGTTTTCTTATGAAATGGTTACAAATGATTTGGGAATGCTTTGAAAGAAAAGTATCAATACTATCGTGAAAAGATTTCTCGCTTTCTATGATGTTTATGATTGTGAAAGGTATTTGTCACAAATGAATTCACATTGGTGAAATGTTTTCTGATCCATGTTAAATTATATTTAAAGAGTTATTCTCGATTTTGATCTTGAAAATGTTGATTGGTATTGATCTATTCTTGTCCCAGTGAAAATGTCACAACCCGAGAGCACCCCCTAGTCGTAACGTGGCGTACTCGACCCCTAAGGGGTCTAATACAAGCCTCATAGCATTCTTGAACATAAGAACATAGTAAAATAGAGAAGAATTAAAAACATTCCTTTACAATGGAAAAGACTTTCATTAAAAAGCAAGCGAAAGACTTTCTAGACTTTATAGACTATGTCTCAAACCATCTGATACTTTGAATACAACATTGGAACTTAACCCATACAAAAGCTTTAACATAAACTAAAGACATAAAAGGAACATAGTGGGTTTTGTCCTCAAAACTGTGAGGACTCACCAAGTCTTCATCTTCAAGCAACTTAGAAACGTATCTTTCAAGCATAGAACACCAATATCTCCAAGCCCTACAGTTTAGTAAGAAAAGGGGAATAATGGGGTTAGCACATTAGATGTACTAAGTATGATGACCAGGCAAAAACATGCTTAAAAAAGGACATTTGAGTTGAAAGCCATGCTTTATGACATTTTTTTACAAAACTTCATGAACATTGATACAAGGGGCATAATATTAGTCACAACCAACATACAAAATCACATAATTCACATTTGAACAAGATTACATATAAACCATTACCTTCACCTTGAGCCTCCACCTCAAGTAACCCTCAAGCTATACCTTGTGCAATGTATGGGTAGCGTCTCATACCACCACCCACACTAAGGCACCACCTTAAGGTCACCAAAAGTGAACTTAATACTCATCCTTTCCACCTTTACACAATAAAGCATTTAAGAGACATAACACTACATGAGTCACATCGTCACATTAAGACCAAACCTAAGATAAGTCTAAGTCATATTTGTGCAATGTGCAAGTAGCATCCCATACTACTACTCATACTAAGTACTCCTTTGAAGTCACCATAGACAAGGCACATTCATATACAATAAACATGACAAGGAAGTAACTCATAATACAATCCAAGTATAGCATGCATCTTTACATGTAAACATATAAGCATTTAAGCATTTAAGTCAACATTCTTCATTAGATTCATTGAGAACAAATTCATGCATTTAGAGGACCTTCACACATTATACATTAGATCAATATTCTCATTAACTTCTTCCTAGGAGGACATTCAAACAATAGTCATTAAGACTTAGAGAACTCAGTATGATCCTCTCAAAGCCTACTCGTGCAATGCATGGATAGCATCCCATACTACTACCCACATTTTGTAAAACTCCTCAAGAAGCCATAATGCACATCTCACATGATAGGAATAAGTGTTTAACTGACATAAACCATGCAAGCTAGACATGGAATCCGGTGTTCTACCCCCACATCGAAAAGAGGTGGTCTCCTTGACTAATGAAGACCGGTAAGATTAGCTTGGATTTGCATTGAATCCACTAGCTAATATCCTATGCGGGCACATAGTTATGGGATAGGAAAATCTTCATTGGAACCCTAGCCTAACATTGGGAGAGTTTCCATCTTACCATATTTACATAGTGCTTCGCCTACTTTCCCATAGAGTATTTCAATCACATTTATTGGACTTGAGAGGGCTCCTAACATTAGGTCTACCAACCCAAAGTACATTACACAAGAAGGGCCACCACCATTAGGTCTACCATTTCAGGGTACGTTTAAGGATAGCTCATTGACTTTCCAAGAAGGGTGTCATAAACATTCGGTCTACCGATACAAGGTCGTCATTTCACACATGAAAGGGCCACCACCATTAGGTCTACCATTTCAATGTTTCACATTCACATTGGGTTCTAGACTTATCATGAAGGGCCACCAAGCATAGGTCTACCAGTTCAAGACATAGCCTAAAATACCTTATCATTCATTCATTTATTGAAAGGCTACCAACACTAGGTGTACCAACTCAAGATATTCATTCATTTGTTCAAGAAAAGGCTACCAACATTAGGCCTACCAATTCATATTTATTAAGACATTAAGTCAAGGTACATTCAATATTCAAGAGGAGGATGCCTAAGCCTACCAAGTCAAGATACTTCATTTATGATCACATTCATTAATATAAGAAAAGGATACCTTAGCATACAAATTCAAGAGATCACATTCAACATAGCTTTCATTTATCAAGAAGAGGGCACCTAAGTCTACCAACCCAAGATACAACATTTCATTATAGAAACCCTTCATATTCCATCATCAACATTCATGAGTGTTTAGTGAGAATATGCTTTAAATCACAACACATTTACATTCTATACAAGATCATCATTCTATTATTGAAATCACATGTAAATCCTTCACATTTAACATTCACATATACAATATCATGACACTACTTCAATTCATCAAACTATCCCTTCAAGGCCATGATCACAATGTACATAGTAAGTAAACACCTCCACCTTTCAAGTGGATCAACAATTCAAGCACAATTCTACCTTAACATGAAATTAGGTCAAATATTCCCTTTCAAGGCTATGATCATAAATCCTCAATTCACCAACAATTCTCCATAATTAGGCATAGATGATGATACAATTCAATAATTTGAATCAATCTAAGCATAAATCCACCATCATTCATTCACAATCATCAAACCCACTTTATAAGTCACAATTTAAGAATTGAGAGAAATAATGTGTTCATAGAGTAAAATAATCTTAAATCATCAATTAAACATCAATATAATCATAATTTATCATTTAAAAATGTTTGATACAAGAACGCATGAGTTTGAGTGAAACTTAGGGTTTTTGTGTAACTTGAAAACCTTGAAAACTTCTTTGAAATTGACTCTAGGGTGAAATCTAACCCTAGATGAAGGATCACCATACCTTATAATTGAAGAATACCATGAAATTGAAGAAGAAACACCTTGAAATCCCCAACCCTAGCTTGAACTTGACCTTGATCTCCAATGGAGTTTCTAGAGATAACTTTTTAGGAGGGAAGGGTTTTGATTTTGAGAGATGAAGTCTAAATGAGGGTTTCAATGTTTGAAAACTCTTAAAATATGTTGATACACCTAAAATAACCGTCCATGCACTTTAAAAGACTTGGGGTGAATTTACCAATGCACCCCTTACTTGGTCGTATCACTTGACAAAAAGCAGGTGTGAACCACGAGACCTAGACTCACGGACCGTGAGTCCATTCATGGACCATACTATTAGTCCGTGGGCTGGGTCTGTGGCTTGGTTTGGAGGGGCCTGACCTATAGAGGCCATCCACGGTGCGTGGATGGACCTACGGGGCGTGGACCCCTTTTGTAAGTCACCCAATTTTGGCCAACTTTGGTCATATGGGGTAGCCTTGGGGTTAGACTTAGGTCCTCCTCAAAGACCCCTAGAGTGGTCCAAGGGGAGTCATACCTTGATGTCTAACCCCTAAACACCTCAGCCATGGCTTGGGACTATACACAACAACATCAAACCTCATGACGAAGACAAACGTACACGTGTTAGGCTCTAGTTTCACTAGTTCGTTTTTAGGGTCATTACAGAAAAATTGATATTCAACTTTTACCTATTCTGGGATTTTAGGTGGAGGCTCAAATAGGGTAGGCTCTAGTAGAAACATGTAGTCCTAAACTATGTGCCCCTATAGTATTTTTAAATGACCTAGCTAGTTGATCTACTTTAGCAAATGATGATATGTATTGATTGTACCTTGGCTAGTAGATTCCCCTTCTTTCAGTATGGGGGATATACTAGATTCCATGAAATAACTGTCATGATTTTATTGTCAGTTAAAGCTAAAATCCAACAAAATGACTATTTTTCTTCAAAGTTTGTTTATGTCCTTTATGCTCATGTACTTTAACAAGTTTCCATGATTTTCATGTCAAGTCTTCTTTAAAGTTTTCGAATGTTTCAATATGATCATGCCTATTTATTTAAAGTTGTTTATGCTATCTTGTGCCTACACTGTTTTACTAATGTATGATCTGACACTCCAACCTCTAGTACTCATGGATAGTTAATTCTTTATTTGCTTCGAAGATTAGTCAGTCCCTATCCTCTGAGGAGTGATACTATTTTATTGCTTTATGTCATTTTATTTTTGACTTTGTACGTGATTTATGGGTTACATCCCAGTAACTTTCCTAATGATGTATTAGATGGCTTTGCAACTTATGTTGGACTTCCTCTTTGTCAAACTCTTTCAATGTATAAAATGTTATCTTTCATAGTATTTAAATTCTATTATTATGTATTATGTATGCTAAGTTTCTTGTGTAGGGCCTCTCGGGTTTATATTCGTTAGTTTGCACCTAGGGTATACTTTGGGTCATGAAAAACATGGTATTCAGGGCACAAGGTTTAGAAAGGTCCTAGGAGGTCTCATAAGCCACAACAAGTGGAGTCTTGTCAATAAGTGTGAAGCGTACCATATTTATGAATCAAAGGCTATGAAATGTTTAGTAAATTCAACTTCTTTCATCATTCTAAAGTTAAGTGATAGAATGTAACTATATGTTTCTCTATCCTAATCCTTATTTGATCCTTTTCAGGATTGTAACATCCCAGAAATCTAATGACCTAAGATAGAGCCTAACATGGCGCCTAGTGTCCTAAATAGGGTAAATGTCAAGATAAGAGTCATAAAAATGACTTCTCGAACCTAGTAACAAGGTGTTAGTCCCAAAACGTCAAGGCATAGCCCACCCAAGAACCCCTCAAGGACCCCCCAAGGGTCCTTGATGATGGCCAAGGGGCTACTCAAAAACTATCCAAAAATAGTTCCATCCACAAAGGGAGGACCATGAGGCATGGACTGACTCATGCTCCATAGATGGGTGTCGTGAGTCCAGCCTTAGCCTCCTCAAAAGGTCCCCTAAAATGCCATGTCCCAGCCCCATTCCACGGACGTGCAGTACGGTTCGTGGAAGAATTCACGTTCCGTGGAAGGGTCTCGTGAGTTGAGACTTAGTCTACTAACCAAGACCCTCATCCTCCCCTCCCTCACCCAAACTATGAGTGACCAGTATGGTCCGTGGTTCAAACCACACCCCGTGAACGGGGACTCGTGAATGGGGCCTGGGCATGCTACCTAGGTATGACGTATGTAGGGGTGTTTTGGTAATTCATTAATTAATTAAGTTAGGGTGGGGGACGGTTATATTTAGTTGTTTTAAGTATATTAAAGAAATTATAGTTATTAAACAAGTCTTTTAACTCTCATAACTCACAAACTCAAAATCAATCCCACTTCCCTCCCAAAATATTCTCTCCCCAAACTCCATTGAAGAACAAAGAAGCAGCTCAAGATTAGGGTTAAAACTCCAAGTTTTTCACTCAAATTTCATGGGAAAACATCAATTAAGGTATGGGGACTTTGATTCATGGAACACTTTTCTCCATGAAGCCCTTCAACTCTTGATTTCGAAATTGGAAACTTGTTCAAAACCTAGGGTTTCTATTCCAACCATGGGTTCTTCCTAAAAACAATTTATTATGTTAATTGCATTATATTATGGATGATTTGATGTTTAATGGTGATTTTCATTGTAAAATTCCACATGAACCCATGAGCACCCCCATGACCCCAATTTCAAGTATTGTGATGGGTGAATTGATTCAAAATGATTTCCATGAATTGTATCCATTTTAATTTAGTTATTGAATCTTGTTTTATTCATGCCTACTATAGTATCTTTACGTGTAATTGTGATACATGATCCATGACCCTTGAGTGGGGGTAAATTGCTAGGGTTTGTGTTGGTTGATGAAGATTGTATACGAACTTGTGGTTCAACTTTATAATGATGATCTTATGGTTATATTGTGTTGATGAAATTGAAGCAAGCCCCTCTTCCCCTATACCCTTACAGTTGCACATGCATGAAAGAACTTTGATGTGATATCATTATGGTGTTCATTGTAAAGAACACTCTTATGAACATGATGTGAAAGACTTACTCACTTACTAAGGATTCTACGAAATCCATGAGCTACCATGAGACCATGATGTTTGAATTCTATGCATTCTTCCATGAACATGATTATAAAGTAAATACTTAACATGATCATAAAAGGGGAATTAGGCTTAGCACCGAGTGGATAGGAATAAGAGATGGAAACCTTTTACCTTAGTCAATCTGGTTTTCTAGAAGCAATCTCCCTATCCCATAATTATGTGCCCACATAGGTCTATTAGCTAGTGGATCCACCTATAAGCTAACCATGTTAGACCTACCTTAGGCAAGTAGGACACCTCTTTTCAGTGTGGAGCAGTACACCAGGTTCCATATAGCTCGCATGGTCCATATTGGTTAAAGCTAAACTTCCCTACATGACAAGAATGAAATCCATGAGATGACATGAACATGACCCAAGAACACAAACTTAAAGCATGTGCTATGATTACTTGAGGGGTCTTACTTAGTATGAGTGGGGGTATAGGACTCCACTCATACATAGCACAAGCGAGCTTCGAGAGTGATTGTGGTATGTGTTTGACAACATAATGCTTTATTAAGTTAATGTATACCATCCATGAACATGAACCATCAATATAAATGTGAACATGAACATGAGCTATATCTATGACTTCTTATTAGGTTTGGCTTGGTATGAGTGGGGATATGGGACTTCACCTGTACATTGCATAGGTAGACCTATGAAGGGGTGATATTGTGGTTTACTTATGATATGAATATATATAAATCCATAGGTGCATGTAAAGAGTTGGTATTTGGAATGACTTACTTATTAGGAACTATAAACATGATGTTTTCCTTGAATATGATTGTTGGCTTGGGTAAAGTCAAGGTGAGTTATACATGGCTATGGTACTTTATAGTGGTTGACGGTATGGTTTGACTTGGTGATTATTTTGAATGTGCATAATGGCTTTTAAACATGAAAAGACATGATTCCAACTAAATGTCCTTTTTTGCATGATTTAAGGTTTTTATGCATATTTCCATACTTAGTACAATTAATTTTGCTAACCCCTTTCTCTACCAGTTTAGTGTGAGTGTAGGTTCCGGTCTTTGAGACTACTACTTCTTCAAGTGAAGTTTTGGTCGACTATTCCCTAGGCTTGGTGAGTCTTCAAGTTCGAGGACAAGATGTCATTGATTCTAGTTTCTAGTTTACCTTTCATGTTCTAGACTATATTGTATTTCCTATATTTGGAGACTTCATTGATGTAAGGGATTTGACCCTAATTGTACACTTATGTTTTATATGGGGATTGAGACAAGCCTAGTTTCCTATTTTCCTTAATGAAAGAAATTGATGTCTATTGTAAAAGTTCTAAATTTTATGCATTATTTTATGTCTTTATGTTATCATGATGCTAAGAGCTTATATGAGACCCCTTCAGGGTCAAGTACGCCGTGTTACGTCTAGGGGGTACCCCTGGGTCGTGACAAACTTGGTATTAGTAAATAAGAATTAGAAATGATACTTAGGGTGATGTCTCATGAACCATATTTAGTAGAGTCTTTTTCATGAGTGTGAAGTGCGCAACACTTATGGATGAGGGGCTATAAGATGTTTTAGGAACTCTCACTTCTTTGATTACTCTTTAGTTGTGCTTTAGAGTTTTATCTCTATGAAGGTCCTTTCCTAACCCTTTTCTTGTGCATATAGGAATATGATTACAAGAAGAGCGGCCGCAAGGAGAGTGGAAAGGGTTGTTGCTAATGAGGGAGTTCCTCCCCAAGATCCTTAAGATGAAGGTACTATTACTAATGTGGAGATTAGATCGGCTCTCCAAACATTGACTCGTGTTCTAATGACTCAAGTCACTAGGGATACAAGAGCACATGGGAACACCAATGAGAACACTAGGGCCTCAAGGTTGAGAGACTTCACGAGGATAAACCCTCCAAAGTTCTTCGGCTCTAAAGTGGGTGAAGATCCTCAAGAATCTGCTAAGGAGATAGAAAAGATAGTAGAGGCTATGGGGGTAACCTCTAGAGAGAAGGCGGAGTTAGCTGGGTATTAAATAAAGGTTGTGGCCCAAGTGTGGCACACTTAATGAAAGAGAAAAAGGCCGAAAAGAGTGGGTCCCACTGATTGGGATGTATTTAAAAAGGCGTTCCTTTATAAGTACTTTCCTCGTGAAAAGAGGGAGGCCAAGGTGGAGGATTTCATCAACCTTCACCAAGAAAGTATGAGTTTTAAAGAGTACTCTCTTAAGTTTACCGAGTTGTCCAAGTATGCTCCATCCATGATGGCAGAGCCAAGAGATGAAATGAGTAGGTATGTAACAGGTGTGTCTAGCTTGGTGAGGAAAGAATGTCGTTCGGCTATGCTTCATGACAAAAAGGATATATCTCGTCTTATGGTGTATGCTAAGCAAATGGAGGATGAAAAACTCCAAGGAAGGAATAGGGATATAAAGAGGCCTAGGGCCGATGATAGAAACTCCTCCAAGGGTAAGTTTGAGGTTCAAGACAAACCAAGGTTCAAAAAGAGGTTTATCAACCAAGGTTCCTCCAATGCTCCAAGGCCTAATAAAGATAGGGTGTCTAACCCTAAGCCTCAAGGAGGCAATGGTGGTGGATCTTCCAAGACAAGGCCTACATGTGCTAAGTGTGGCAAGAGACATGAGGGTAAATGTCTTAGTGGAATGAATGGTTGTTTTCATTGTGGAAAGAGTGGTCATATGGTTAAGGATTGTCCCATGTTAAAGGTTAAAGGGAGAGAGGGTAAGTAAGTCCCTCCAAGTGGCTCAAATCCCGATGCTCCCAAGAAGAATCGCTTCTATGCTCTCCAATCCCGAAGTGATCAAGAGGGATCTCCAGATGTTGTTACCGGTATGTTGCAAGTATTTTCAATTAATATTTATGTGTTGTTAGACCCAGGAGCCACTTTGTCTTTTGTTACTCCTTCAGTGGCTATGAAATTTGATGTACTCCCCGATGTCTTAGAATAACCCTTTTCGGTGTCTACCCTAGTGGGTGATTCAGTTATAGCTAAAAGAGGTTATAGGGGTTGTCCCATCTTATTTTCTCATAGAGTCACATTGGTTGATTTGATAGAATTGGATATTTTTAACTTTGATGTTATATTGGGGATGGACTGGGTTCATGCTTATTTTGCTTCTATTGATTGTAGAACTCAGGTAGTAAACTTTCACTTTCCAAATGAGCCTGTTTTAGAATGGAAGGGGGGAAATTCAATCCCTAGTGGTCAATTAATTTCATGTCTAAAGGCTTGAAAAATGATTTCTAAGGGTTGTATCTATCATATTGTAAAGGTTAAGGACATTGAGTCTGAGACTTGTCCTTTCGAGTCGGTCCCCATAGTGAGGGACTTTTCAAAAGTCATTCCCGATGACTTGCCCGAAATTCCTCCCAAATGGGAAATAGATTTCGACATTGATCTTTTGCTGGATACTCAACCCATATCTATTCCCCCTTACTGGATGGCTCCGGCTGAATTGAAGGAATTAAAGGCACAATTCAAAAATTTGCTAAACAAGGGTTTTATACAACCAAGCTTATCTCCATGAGGTGCACCGGTATTTTTTGTAAAAAAAGAAATATGGGTCCTTTAGGATGTGTATAGACTACCGCCAATTGAACAAGGTCACTATCAAGAACAAATACCCTCTCATTAGGATTGACGATTTGTTTGACCAACTACAAGGGGCGAGTTACTTTTCAAAGATTGACTTAAGGTCGGGCTATCATCAACTAAGGGTAAGAGGGGTTGACATTCCAAAAATGGCCTTCCAAACAAGATATGGTCACTCCGAATTCCTAGTGATGTCTTTTGGGTTGACCAACGCCCTGGCGGCATTCGTGGACCTTATGAATAGGGTGTTTAGGCAATATCTTTATTCATTTGTGATCATTTTTACTGACAATATTTTGATCTACTCTAAGTGTGAGGGTGATCACATGAAACATTTGAGGATGGTATTGCAAGTCCTTAAAGACCAACAATTGTATACTAAGTTTAGGAAGTGCGAATTTTGGCTAAGGTCGGTTGCTTTCCTAGGTCATATTGTGTCAAGCATGGGTATAGGAGTTGATCCTAAGAAAACGGACATGGTTAAGAGTTGGCCTAGACCCCTAAGTCCCAATGACATCTGAAGCTTTTTGGGTTTGGCCGATTACTATTGGAGTTTTGTTGAGGGTTTCTCCTCTATCGCTTCTCCATTAGCGACCTTGACCCAAAAGAAGTCCAAATTCGAGTGAATGGAGATTTGTGAGAAAAGCTTCCAAGAATTGAAGGATAGACTCATATCCGCTTAGGTGTTGACCTTATCGGAGGGTACCGACAGGTTCGTAGTGTATTGTGATGCTTCAAGAGTAGGGTTGGGGTGTGTTCTAATAGAACATGGTAAGGTAATTTCCTATGCTTCAAGGAAACTCAATATTCATGAAAAGAATTACCCAACCCATGACCTCAAACTAGCGGTGATGGTGTATTCCTTGAAAATTTGGAGACACTACCTATATGGGGTCCATGTAGATGTATTCACCAATCACAAGAGTCTTCAATATGTATTTAGCCAAAAAGACTTGAATCTTCGACAAAGGAGATGGTTAGAGCTTTTGAAAGACTATGACATGAGTATCCTATACCACCCCGACAAAGCTAATGTGGTTGCGGATGCCCTAAGTAGATTGTCCATGAGTAGTGTGGCTCATATAGAAGATGAGAAAAAGGAATTGGTTCATGATGTACATAGGCTGGCCCGGTTAAGTGTCCAACTAGTGCATTCCACTAAGGGTGGATTCATGGTTCATCATAGTTTTGAATCATCCTTTGTTGTTGATGTAAAGTCTAAGCAACACCTTGATCCTATTTTGATGGAATTGAAAGAATTGGTTCTCAACAAGTCCGTTGAGGCTTTCTCCCAAAGGAAAGATAGGGTGCTTTTGTACCAAGGTACGTTGTGTGTTCCGGATGTAAATGGCTTGAGAGAGGAAATTTTAGAAGAGGCACATGGTTCATGGTATTCTATTCATCCGGGAGACACCAAGATGTACTGTGATCTATGGGAAGTCTATTGGTGGAATGGCATGAAAAAAGGATATAGCAAGTTTTGTGGCAAAATGTCTGAGTTGCCAACAAGTCAAGGCCGAACACCTAAAACTGAGAGGTTTGTTCTTAGATATAAATCTTCCCACTTGGAATTGGGAGGAGGTGAACATCAACTTTATTGTTGGTTTACCTCGTACTCGAAGACAATATGATTCGATTTGGGTTATCGTTGATAGGATGATGAAATCAGCCCATTTCTTTCCTATCAAGGTTACCTTTTTGGTGGAAGACTATGCCAAGTTGTATATCAAGGAGGTGGTGAATTTGCATGGGGTGCCTTTGTCTATCATATCGGATCGAGGTACTCAATTTACTTCCCATTTTTGGAATGCTTTCCAACAAGGGCTTGGTACCAATGTTAAACTTGGTACCTCTTTCCACCCTCAAACGAATGGTCAAGACGAACACAACATTCAAACCTTAGAAGACATGTTGAGGGCGTGTATGATTGATTACAAGGGTAATTGGGACGATC
Source organism: Solanum pinnatisectum (assembly GCA_035578085.1). Lineage (NCBI taxonomy): Eukaryota > Viridiplantae > Streptophyta > Magnoliopsida > Solanales > Solanaceae > Solanum > Solanum pinnatisectum. The sequence goes on along the minus strand of JAWPEI010000024.1, from coordinate 533,592 downwards.
ATATTCCTTTAATAGAATTTTCCTACAACAATAGTTACGACTCTAACATTGCCATGGATTCGTTTGAATCACTATATGGTAGGAGGTGTAGATCTCCGATTGGGTGGTTTGAGGTAGGTGTGTTTTCTCTAATTGGTCCCGAACTAGTCTATGATGCTATTGAGAAAGTTTGACTCATTAGAGAGAGGTTCAAGACAGCACAAAGACAACACAAATCCTTTGCCGACAATAGAAGAAAGGATAATTTGTGGTTGGTGATTAGGACTACTTTAAAATCTCACCTATGAAAGGTGTGATGAGGTTTGGAAAAAAGAGGAAGCTTAGTCCCTGGTATGTGGGGCTGTACCAAATCTTGAAATGTGTTTGAAAGCTAGCATATGTATAAGATTTTCCAAGTGAGTTAGCTCCGGTTCACCCAGTGTTTCATGTCTCCATGCTTAAGAAGTGCATTGGTGAACCGGTGTCCATCCTTCCTATAGAGGGTTTAGGAGTTGATGAGAACCTTTCTTATGAAAAGATCACGGTTGAGATTTTGGACCGGCAAGTGAAGAAGTTCAGAAACAAAGAAGTAGCCTCCGTTAAGGTTCTATGGAAGAATCACATAGTTGAGGGTGCTACATGGGAGGCCGAGGCCGATATGATGTCCCGTTACACTCATCGTTTTCCTTCTACTCCTATTCAAGCATGAGGTAACTAGTTCCTCTTAAGTTTAGTGTTTTCGGAGTCATGTGTATTGTTTTGTTTTCCATGATTTCCCTATATTATGCGTGTTCTTGTGAGAATTCACGTTTTAGTGTATATTGAGTTTTCATGATGTCTATGTTTCCTCATTTGTTGTGTTGAGCTTGTTTGATGAGGAAAATGTAGTTCCTCCCATGCTCATGTGAATTGATGAGTACATGTATACTAAGTTAGTAGATGTAGTTCTTACTTTCTTGTATTGCTTTGGCTGTGTTGTGAAATGGAGTTGAAGTTTCCTCCTCTTGAATATTGCATATGCTGAATAGTGCATTTGTGAGCTTTGCTGATTTTTTATGTTTCATGCATAATGGGCTGCTAGTCTAGAGTTTCTAACTTAGTTTGATGTTTTGGTCATCATTAGGGGACGAATGTTCCCAAGGGGGAGTTAATGTAACATCCCGAAAATCTAATGACCTAAGCTAGAGCCTAACATGACGCCTAGTGTCCTAAATAGCGTAAAAGTCAAGACAAGAGTTGTAAAAATGACTTCCCTAACCTAGTACTAAGGTGTTAGTCCCTAAACGTCAAGGCATGGCCCCACCAAGGACCCCCCTAGGGTCCTTGATGAGGGCCAAGGGGCTGGTCAAAAACTATCCAAAAATAGTCCCATCCACGAAGGGAGGACCACGAGGCATGGAGTGACTCACACCCCGTAGATGGGCATCGTAAGTCCAGCCTTAGCCTCCTCAAAAGGTCCCCTAAAATGCCATGTCCCAGCCCCATTCCACGTACGTGCAATACGGTCCATGGACCAACTTACATTCCGGGAAAGGTCTCGTGAGTTGAGACTTAGTCTCCTCACCAAGACCCTCATCCTCCCATCCCTGACCCAAACCACGAGTGACCATTACGGTCCATAGTACAAGCCATGACCCGTGAACAGGGACTCATGAATGGGGCCTGGGCATGCTTCCTAGGTACGGCCTATGTAGTGGTGTTTTGGTAATTCATTAATTAATTAAGTTAGGGTGGGGGACGGTTATATTTAGTTGTTTTAAGTATATTAAAGTAATTATAGTTATTAAACAAGTCTTTTAACTCTCATAACTCACAAACTCAAAATCAAACCCACTTTCCTCCCAAACTATTCTCTCTCTAAACTCCATTGAGGAACAAAGAAGAAGCTCAAGATTAGGGTTCAAACTCCAAGCTTTTCCCTCAAATTTCATTGGAAAATATCAATTACGGTATAGTGACTTTGATTCATGGAACACTTTTCTCCATGAAGCCCTCCAACTCTTATTTCAAATTTGGTAACTTGTCCAAAAACTGGGGTTTCGATTCCAACCATGGGTTCTTCCTAAAAATGATTTTACTATGTTACTCGCATTATATTATGGATGATTTGATGTTTAATGGTGATTTTCATTGTAAAATTCCCCAAGAACCCATGAACAGCCCCATGACCCGAATTTCAAGTATTGTGATGGGTGTATTAATGCAAGATGATTTCCACGAATTGTATCCACGTTAATTTAGTTATTGAATCTTGTTTTATTCATGCCTATTGTAATATCTTTAGGATTAATTGTGAGACATGACCCATGACCCTTGAGTGGGAGTGAATTGCTAGGGTTTGTGTAGGTTGATGAAGATTGTATATGAACTTCTAGTTCAATTATATAATGATAATCTAATGGTTATAGTGTGCTGATGGAATTGATGCAAGACCCTCTTTCCCTATATCCTTACACTTACCCTTGCATGAAAGGACTTTGATGTGATATCAATGCGGTGTTGATTGTAAAGAACACTTCATGAACATGATGTGAAAGACTTACTCACTTACTAAGGATTCTAGGGAATCCATGAGCTACCATGAAACCATGATGTTTGAATGCTATGAATTCTTACATGAACATGATTATAAAGTAAAGACTTAACATGATCATAAAAGGGGAATTAGGCTTAGCACCAAGTGGATAGGAATAAGAGATGGAAACTTTTTACCTCAGTCAGTCCAGGTTTCTAGAAGCAACATCCCTATCCCATAACTTTTTGCCTACTTAGGTCTATTAGCTAGTAGATCCACCTATCATATAACCATGTTAGACGTACCTTAGGCAAGTAGGACATGTCTTTTCAGTGTGGGGCAGTACACCAGATTCTATGTAGCTCACATGGTCTATGTCGGTTAAAGCTAAACTTCCCTACATGACAAGAATAAAATCCATGACATGACAAGAACATGAACCAAGAACACAAACTTAAATCACGTGTTATGATTACTTGAGGGGTCTTACTTAGTATGAGTGGGGGTATGGGACTCCACTCATACATTGCACAAGCGAGCTTTGAAAGTGATTGTGGTATGTGTTTGACAACATGATGCTTTATTAAGTTAATGTATACCATGCATGAACATGAACCATCAATATAAATGTGAACATGAACACGAGCTATATCTATGACTTCTTATTAAGTTTGGCTTGGTATGAGTGGGGGATGGGACTTCACTTGTACATTGCACAGGTAGACCTATGAAGGGGTTATGGTGTGGTTTACTTATGACATGAATGCATATAAATCTATAGGTTCATATAAAGAGTTGGTGTTTGGAATGAGTTACTTATTGGGAACTATAAACATTATGTATTCCTTGTCTATGATTGTTGGCTTGGGTGAATTCAAGGTGAGTTATGCATGACTATGGTACTTTAAAGTGGTTGATGCTATGGTTTGACTTGGTGATTATTTTGAATGTGCATAATGGCTTTTAAACTTGATAAAGATATGATTCCAACTAAATGTCCCTTTTTGCATGATTTAAGGTTTTTATGCATGTTCCCATACTTAGTACAATTAATTTTGCAAACCTCTTTCTCTACCTTTTTACTATGAGTGTAGTTTCCGATCGTTGAGACTACTACTTCTTCAAGTGAGGCTTGGGTCAACTATTCCCTAGGCTTGGTGAGTCCTCAAGTTTGAGGACAAGATGTCATTGATTCTAGTTTCTAGTTTACCTTCCATGTTCTAGACTATATTGTATTTCCTATATTTGGAGACTTCATTGATGTAAGGGCATTGACCCTAATTGTACTCTTATGTTTTAGATGGTGATTGAGACAAGTCTAGCTTCTTATTTTTCTTAATGAAAGAAGTTGACTTCTATTGTAAAAGCTTTAAATTTTTTGCATTATTCTATATTTATGTTATCATGATGCTAAGGGCTTGTATGAGACCCCTTCGGGGTCAAGTATGCCGTGTTATGTTTAGGGGGTACCCCTGGGTCATGACACGGATATTGCCCCTTGAAGAGCTTATATTAGGAGGAATGCAAATGAGAATGTGGAACAAGAATCTCCACAAGATCCTCTAGAAGCTCCTTAAGTTGCAACCTACCGTATGACTGAACAAGTGACTAATGCAGAGTTTTGAACTACTTTTCAAGTTTTGGATCAAGGTATAATGGCTTAAGCCAATAGGGAGGTTATGGTCCCCATGAACCCAAATGTGGGTACTGTGGTATCAAGAGTGAGGGACTTCACTAGAGTGAATCCCTTGGAGTTTCATGGTTGTAAGGTTGAGGAAGATCCTTAAGAGTTCATTAATGAGGTGTATAAGGATTTGATTATCATAGGAGTGATGCTGGTGTAGAAGGCGGAATCGGCAGGCTATCAACTTAAAGGTGTTGCTAAAGATGTTTTCAACCAATGGAAGGAAGAGAGGGCAGTTGATATGGGTTCTCTTTATTAGGAAAAATTTACGATTAGTTTCCTAGATAGGTTCTTTCCCCTTGAGATGAGGGAGGCAAAGGTACTTGAATTCATTAACCTTTGTCAAGGAAGTATGAGTGTGAAGGAGTATGGCATGAAGTTAATGTAATTGTCTAGATATGCTCCTACTATGGTTGTAAATCCTAGGGAAAGGGTGAGAAAGTTTGTTTCGGGTATGTTTGAGATTATAGTTAAGAAATATCGTATTGCGATTCTCAATAATGAAATGGACTTTTCTCTCCTAATGATTCATGCTCAACAAATTAAAGAGGAAAAGATTAAGGAAAGTTCTAGGAAGGAAAAGAGTGGAAAGGCCGGTGTTGGTGAGTTTTCACATTTAAGGTCTAATGGACATGGTCGTTCTAGGCTCCGACAAAGGTTTTCTGGTCCAGATTCATCCATTGCTCTGGCTCCTAAGTTTGACAAAGAAAGGGTCTCTAACCCTAAGCCTCAAGGGTGAATTTATATTGGAAATGCATCTTCATTTCCCACATGTCAAATGTGTGCCAAGAGTGATCTTGGAAACAACTTGATGGGTACAGATAATTTCTTTGGTTGTGGTAAAATTAGTCACCGCTTGAGGTATTGTTCATCTAGAAATGACAAGATAAATGATGGTAGGCAAGAACTACCTAGTGGTTTGGGTTCAAGGGCTCCAATGCAAAACCGGTCCTATGCACTTGAAACTTGTAATGAGCAAAAGGGTTCTCTCGATGTTGTTACTGGTATGTCGAAAGTTTTCATCTTGATATTTATTCTTTGCTTAGTCCCGGTGCTACCTTGTCTTTTGTGACACCATATGTGGGTATGAGGTTTGATGTTCTTCTAAATGTATTGATATACACTTTTTCTGTCTCTACTCCTATTGGTAAATTTGTTGTGGCTAAGAGAGTATAGAAATTTTCCTGTCGCTTTATCCCATAAAGTCACTCTTGTTGTTCTTATAGAGCTTGATATGTTACATTTCGATGTTATTAGTTGTATGGATTGAATCCAATCCTGAGATGCTTCTATTGATTGTAGAACCCAAGTTGTCAAGTTTAAATTTCCTAATGAGCTTGTCCTAGAGTGGAAAAGGGGGAAAATCTATGCCTAAGGTTTACTTTGTTTCTTGTACTAAAGCTATAAAAATAAATTCTAAGGGTTGCATTGACCATTATATTCGAGTTAGGGATACAGATTCTAAAGCCCCTATCTTTGAGACAGTCTATGTTGTTAATAAATTCCTGGAAGTGTTTCCTGATGATTTACCTAGTGTTCTTCCTGAAAGGGAAATAGACTTTGATATTGACCTTCTCCTATATATGCAACCTAGATTATTCCTCCTTATTGTATGTCTCTAGTATAACTTAAGAAATTGAAAGATTTGTTCGATAAGGGTTTCATCCATCTGAGTATCTCTTCATCGGGTGCTACAGTTTTTTATGTTCACAAGTAGGATGGTTCACTTCGCATGTGTATTAACTACCGACAATTGAAAAAGGTTACGATTAAAAATAAATATTCTCATCAAAGGAGAGATGAGTGTTTTGATCAACTACAAGACGCAAGGTACTTTTTTAAGATCGATCTCCGATCGAGTTATCACAAATTGAGAGCTCAGGAGGATGACATTCTGAAGACAACTTTTTGGACTCGGTATGGTAACTATGAGTTTTTGTTAGTGTCATTTGGGTTGACTAATGCTCCGTCCACATTTATGGATTTTATGAATAGGGTGAATAGGCAATACCTTGATATGTTTGTGATTGTGTTTATCAATGATTTCTTTACTTACTCAAGGAGTAAGGATGAGCATGCCAATCATTTGAGGATTGTGTTGCATGTCCTCATAGACCAAAAACTCTTTGCAAAGTTTAGTAAATGTGAGTTTTTGTTGAGATCCATGGCTTTTCTAGGTCATATTATTTCAGGTGAGGGTATTAAGGTAGATCCTAAGAATATGGATGCGGTTAAGAGTTGGTATACACCTCTATCCCCTTTGGATATTCAAACTTTCTTGGGTTTTGCTGGTTATTATAGAAGGTTTTTAAAGGGCTTTCATTGATTGCCTCTCCATTGACGACATTGACCGAAAATAAAGTTAAGTTCCTATGGTCAGAAGCGTGTGAGAAGAGTTTCCATGAATTAAAAGATAGAATTACCTCTACTCTGGTATTGACTCTACCAAAAGGGTCTGATGGGTTTGTTATTTATTTTGATGCTTCAAGGATGGGACTATAGGGTGTTCATATTCAAAATTGGGAAGTCATTGCTCATGCTTCAAGGCATCATAAAATTCATTTAAAGAACTATACTACCCATGATTTGGACTAGTGGCGGTCATGATGTCCTGAGTTCCATCCGAGGAAGAACATTCCTAAGGGGGATATATTCTAAACCTCAGATTTGGAAAAGCAAGAAAATAATTTTTTTGTGTTGTAGGTTGTGTGTACAGTTCCCATCAATGGACTGTAGAAGCGGTTATGGGTCGTAGATGGACACCATAGGGATTGAGAAAATAATTCTTCTAAAATAAAGTCCCACTACCCCTTTTTACGATTCAGCAAGAAAGTTCGTCCACCATTGTTCAAGTCATAGATAGGTATCCTAGGTGAGTCCAAACTTAGTGAAATTTTGAGGATCAAAGTTGGGTTCTATGGTTTGCATATACGGATCATAAGAAGACACAGGAGCTATACATATATTACTTTAAAAGATAGTCAAAATTATAGTTTTTGTACTTATCGACAATTGATCAGCACGGTCTATCGAAAGATCTACAAATCATAGGTCCGAATCATAGATGAGGCTCGACAATTATTTTTAAAGCGCTTTTGGGTCTTTTACTAATTGTTTTAACCCAATACTATGTCATTTTTCCTTTTAAAGCACTATAAAATGTTTGAAGCCCCTAATTTACCCATTTTTAACTCCTTCTCCTAAAGTCCCTAAACTTAACAAAACTTACTCTCCAAATCCTCTCAATAGAAATAAAAAGAAGCTTAGGTAGGGTTCATCCAAGTGTTCAATCTTCCATTCTTTTTGAGCTTCTAGAATTAAGGTATTTGTGTATTCACCCGTGGATTTCTTTCCTCCATGGGGTCCCCAATAATTTCAAGTTCCCCATTCATTTTACATTGATTCAAGTTAGAGTTTCAATTAAATCTCATGGGTATCATTTAATTATGATTTATTTTTGTTGATTAAGTCTTCTATGCATGATTATATGTTACTTCATGATGTTTAGTAGAAATTGTGTAGGCCCATGCATGATCCATGATGTTTTATTAAGAACCCATGATGAAGGTTATGTATTATGAATGACGAATTATGAATTTTTAAAATATGCATCTTTTCTTATGCAATGGTTACAAATGATTTGAGGATGCTTTGAAAGGAAAGTATCAATACTATTTTTAAAGGATTTCTCACTTACTATGATGATCATGATTGTGAAAGGCATTTATCAAAAGTGAATTCACAAATGTGAAAAGTTTTCTTATCTATGTTGAATTATGTTCAAGGAGCTATTCTATGTTTTGATGGTGAAAATATGGATCAATATTGATCATTGCCTTTCCATATGATAAATTGGTATTTGATTTTTATCTATTTGTTGGGATTTTGACTTAGCACCAAGAGGAATTTTAATGTGGAGACTCTAATAGGGTATTCTGTTGTAGAAAACTCTAGTCCAAAGCTACTTGCCCCCGTAGGATATCTTAACTGACCTAGCTAGTGAATCCACTTTAGCAAATGATGATATGTATTGATTCTACCTTAGCAGGTAGATTCCCCTTATTGAAATTCCCTGTTTTTCTATGCCTCCATTTGTTTAATGTTTTCAGTCTAAAGTAGACCTTCTCTCTTGGATTCTTTGACCGATAAGATTGAAATTATGGCAATCTCATATGATGCACTAATGTGGCTTCATCTTGCTTCATTCTTAAGCAACAATTCCAATACAAATTCCTCATCCTATCACTTTTGAAAAGGTCCATGTAAGAAAAGTAAAACATTAAAAAGGTTGAATACATGGATAAACACCTGTACATACAAAAGAAAATTAAAATTAATTATTACCATGCTATTTGTGTGTAAGGCTTCTGTATTCGAACATTTTCTCCATATCTCCATGAAAGAAGTAAATTTATTTATCTTTTATTCATTATGCACTCTCCATGAAACAATTTGAAAGTTTATCAACATTATTTTCTGATATACATAGGATTCATTTACGACTTCAGTAAAAACCTTGCAATAGAAAATTAATCGGTTAGGAAATAAAATTTTAATTATTCGTGGCACATAATAGATTTATATATGTACTTAATTTGACATTGATTAAATTCTTGACGAAAAATGAAGCAACCCTATATACGTACTTAATTTGACATTGATTAAATTCTTGACGGAAAATGAAGCAACCCTTGCAACAACATTAGTACGTATCCCCTTGGGAAGGGATTAAATGTAATTACATAAATTTCTTTTCTTTATATCCTATTCATATTTTTTCTCTACTTTCAAAAAATTCCTCTCTTTGGAAATGTTTTCCTCTTCTTGCAACTTCTTCTTTTGAATAAGTTTATTTCCTCGTATGCACAATTTTAATTCCTCGTTTCCAAAAAATTTCTCTTAAAATGATTATGAAGATTTTTGGCTTTAAAAGCATTGAATGAAAAATGAAGAGTTGCAACTTGTGAGTTTTAAAATGAATGAACCGTTGTAAACTATGGGTTTTGAAAAGGTTTTAATGGAATATTAAGAGTTGCAAATTTTGAAAAGGTTTATTCAGTGAAAGTGTTTTTAAAATGTTTGTAATATGAAGAGTTTAATGATGTCCCTATAATGGTAGTGTTCCAAAAGTTGTGCCTGTTAGAGTGTAGAAAAGTCAATGATTGTTGACATTTACCGATAACTATAATGTAATTACATATAACTCAAAATAACAACAGACTGTCATCTGTTGTAAGAAATGTCAATTCTGTTGTAAAATTATAACACAAAATTGACATTTGTTGAAACATATTAAAATTCTATTGGAAAAGATGAAAAATTGTATTTTATGCTCTAACACATAAATCACATATATTAAACAGATGCAAAATTAAGTTTTAAATTCTCACACATAACTGACATTTATTGTAAGAAATGAGTAACATTTGTGCAACAGATGCATCATATGTTGCAACAAATGAGACATCTGGCACAACTGATAATCCATTAGTTCTGTAACACAATAAAACATGTAGTTCAAAATAAAACACACATTTTTATATAACTAACATAAGTTGATTCAAATTAATATACACCCTAAAATTAAACAAACAATTTCTTTAAAATCAAATGTAATTACAGAGCATTTCAATTTGGGCACGTAGTTCTTTTGTGACCAACATTCTTAGATATGGAGAACTTATTGTAATGTCTCATTTCTAGTGAAATTGCTATAATAGTGAAATGACCAATTTGACCTTTTTCCCTTAGTGTTTTCACACTTAAATTGTGTTATCGGATTGGTTAGTGTATAACCCAATGTTAGTAGGTTTGGTTTTTCTGATTTTGAACCTTTTGACTTGAAAATTCTCGGTATGGTTGATCTTGGTCAGTATTTTGAGTTCTGAGTGTCGGATCGAGATTCTGTTAGTTCTATTTTGTCTGAAACACTAAGTTTGAACTAGCAAAGTAGTTGGTCAGGTTTTAGAGACCTTAGGCTGAATTTTTGGTGTATGGATGAGAAATTAAGTTTTACGCCTAAAGAGTGGTCTAGGAGGGTAATTACATGATGTGACCTCTTTTCAAAAATTCACCTATTCCATTGAGTGTAGAATGATAAATTTAGTGTGGTAGCATGTTTAGTTAATTTTTATCGGACTAGAATGATTTCTGAGGGTCCATTTGGGAACCTATTCTTGAGTTTGAACTGCTAGTTTGGTGGTTTGGTTCACGTCGCTTTGACCTTTATGATTGCATATAGTTGAATCATACCGTAACGAGTCTTCTTTGTGGTTTTCAAGATTGTGGCCCTTAGAATTATGTTCACAATAAAACCCATCCATTATCCTTCGCGATCATGGACAAAGGTCTTACGATCAAGATTTGTAGCCTTCGTGGCCTTTGAGATCACGATAGTTAGTGGCTCACAATCACGATGACCATTTTCACTTGAAAAGAACCCAATTTTCAGGTTTTTTCCAAATTTTCTCGTTTCCTCCATTTTTCATCTTTTGGAGTTTTGAGGAGACGATTTGTAGGAATGTTTTTCTTGACAACATGTAAGGGTAAGCTTTCCCTACCAATTCTTTGTTGATTTCTTTAATTTTTATCTTCCAAAAATGTCTTTGATCTTTATTTCAATGTGGGTTTTGGTTTTTCTCAGCTAAGTTGGAAAAATTAGTAATTCTACTTTGGAGCTTATTCCTAGCTTTTTTTCAATAGGTTTTTTCAACCAAGAGTCCTCTTTGATTCTAGATTGTGATTCTCCAACAAAAATCATATTTGACCCTTGTAATTTCCAAAGTAATTTGTTAACTATTTTACCCCTAATTTCAAATCCTATCAATACAGTTATCATTAGAGTCTTTTTGATGAACCTTTTTCATTCTTGTTAGTTGGGGATCGTTTCAGTGATCATTTTGTAGAGGGAGTGCTCTGATAGAGTTGTTCGACTACAGTTTCAACAGTCGAGGTAGGTTAAGCTATCCCTCTTTTGGACTTGGATGAGTAGTTAATCATTCTTCATTAGTCAACTATGAAATGAGTTGTTATATTAGTTTTAGAGGTTGCTAAGTGTTGACTTTCTTGTTTAGTCTCTGTGATGCCAATTTGTGATAATTAGCCTGTCTGGAGGCATTATTCGATACCTTTACTTGTTTTTGAAAACATGTGATATTTGAGAATTTTTCCCAATGAGAGTTTGTGTGTCCTATTGTTATATTTTACATTGAGCTTCCCAAGTTAAGGGTTGAATTGATATTTGATCATCTTAGAAATGAAAGAAATAATTTTTATGTTGTAAAGATTGATTTCAAATGGATTCTTCTACTATCCCTATCATTTAAGGACATATTTCAAAACTTATTGAGTTTGGGAACTTTGTGCAATTCAAATCTTTGATTAATTAATTATGTCTCTGTGTTTTATGTGTTGTGATGCATTCATCCTTATTTAGAATATAATTGTTTGGGAATATGAGAATGTAAAGAAATACTATTTTTTAGAAAGAAAATGAGACACCTTACATGTATCCTTGGCCATGAGCTAGGTTACAAGTCGATGAGATATAAGATTGGCATAGGATTGTAAGTCTCCCATGTGTCCTTGTTTGGAAGATAAAGCTTGTTGAGATTTATACAACTGGTCGTGCGACGACCTTGATTCCACCACATCATTTCATTATCTCATTGCTTTACACTGGCCATTATTGTTGTGTTGTGTAACTTGCTTATCTGTTGATATGATTACTATCTGTAACCTTATGTGCTTACTTTATTTGCAATGTCACTACATAAATTTGTGGCAACAATGTGAGAATATGACTTTTTTGTATGTAGGTGGAAGTGTTTCATAGTTAATTTCTGAAGTCTGATAAGTTTCTTATACTTAGTTTGTCTAACCTACTAAGACTATGTGGATTGTACTCACTCCTACTTCTATTATCTTCTTGTTGCAGATCCTAGTGAGGGTAATCTTTGTAGCGGTTGATCCGATCTAGCAATTTCTTACCAGTTACAGTTGTGGTGAGATCCTCATTTTTTGATCGCCATTGGATTCCATCTATCATTTACAGTCTTTAATTTATTTTTGAAGACTTGAGATGTATTTTAGATTCTTGAAATGCATTAGATTCTATTTATTATTATGATGCATGGTTTTGAGAATTTCATCGTTGTTTTTCATTTCTCTTTAGTTGTGACCTGACTTCCCTTTGGAAGTCTTGTATGTGTTATTTCTTTCAACCTACACACCAAAATAGGGTTCTCGGGTGTGTGTTATCATGACATCAGCTTTTGGGTCTAGACACTTATTTTTTCTTATTAGAAATGATTCACCAACTCCACACGTTCTCTTATATCGTCATCTTCTCAGTTTGTTATTAGATTTACATAGGAGGAGGTATGTCTCTCTAAAATATTCTAAGGTATAGTCTAGAAACTAGCTAGAATAATATCATCAACTGTGCGATAGAACATGAGTAAGCACTTCTGACAGCATGAAAAGAGTCCTCCTCAACACAAGGGCCGTCTCCTTTAGGTTGGAGGTGTGATCAAGAGCAAAAAGTAGTAACAAAGAATCTGCTCTTCGGTAAGTGAAGAAAAGTTGGTCAAAGTTGATGACCTGCGTCCTTTCACTAGTAAAGGTTAATTGACTGGTGCTATCATGACATTACCCTCATTATCTTAAGAAGAGTTTGGATAAGGACATAACAATGACCTTGGTGTAGTGGAGATATCCTAATCTTTGGAACGCACCAGGTGAATGTACTCACAATAAATAGATATGCATTTTCCACTGCATAATATGAAGATGAGTACTCATAAATGTTTTTTCCAAATTGTACACCATATTAGGCTCGAAGTGCTATCATAGCATGTCCACAAGGTACTTTGTTCAATTAAAAACTCTATATCTATAAATTCTTCTTTATAGATCGATTGTAGTAACACCACCATGAAAGGTGATACTAAACTTGTAGTTAGCTATTTGATGGGCCAAAAAGGTTTTGCCCAAATTGACATACTCTTATGTCTTTTTTAATTGTAGGAACAAATATGTTTGATCATTTTACTAAGTCCATACGCCTCTGGTGAATGAATGTTTAAATTTTCTATCTATTTAATCAAATAAAGAGATAATGGAAAATTTTCTTTCAACCTCAAACATTGCATTAACCGTCTCAACAATGTTTGGTATCATAATATTATATCTATATAATAAAAATAAAATCAATCAGCAAAAAATAAAATTACAATAAACTTGAAAAAGACACGTAACAATATTGCACCTATTTTTTTGGCAGAATGCCCTGCTCCATGTGTGGACTCCAATACGTTCAAGAGATTCAGCTGTCTTTTGTATGAAATCTCTTATTTGATTGAAATGGTGTTGAAGTCACCTATATCATACACCTTTTCTACTTTGTAAAAATGGGACACTACCTTTGAATTGTAAAATATATTTCAAATATTTTTTATAAGGTGTCTCACGCAACAACCATAATGAGTTGTAGGGTAGATAGTCGAAATCATCTTTTTAGATACTTGGATTTCTATCCGAAATAATGCATAACTCTTCAATATCATGTACATAGATTCTCACTTGCTCAAAATTTTTTATTGATAGTAGACATCACAATCATTGTCCACAACACAAAAAAACCACTAGAAATATATGATTCTCAACATCTTGTGCAATCGTTGGTAGCTAATCTCCTTCATGCTCTCTCTTCAAAAATGTCCCATAAATGAATATGAATGCTCTCATTTGTTCAAAACTAAGAATCCAAGGTGCATATGATACAAATAGGTACTTTTAGCTCACATTTTCATCAACCGATAATATAGTATTACTTCGCAGATATGCAATTTCAACCATATAACAGTATGCATCAAGGACTGCATACCCGTCGACATGTGTTCCCCTAACCAAACACTTGGAAATCCCCATGACCTTGTAGATATTCGAAGAGCTTACCTTACAATCCAATTCTATGCAGAGTTAATTTGACATATCTCTTGTAGATTAGCCTTTACAATTGGAAAACCTATTTTCAAAGACTTATCTATGACTTTTGCCATGACATGCAAATTATGGCTCGTAAGATGCTTTAAACTACACATATGATACTTTACTAGATTCTAATACAAGACTTGTTGCTATTGGTAAATTTCACAGCCCTCAACAACCACTTGAACTCTGGATAGGCACATTTAAAAGAATACACATTACAAGAATTAATCACCTTGGTGAGTGTAAATTCTTTTTTCAAGCAAACAATTTTCAATGAAGTTACTAGTTCTTGCTTGATATTGAATGTCGTTACCATATAAAAATTGGTTTCATCATCTTGAATTTATCACCCATGATGATTGAGAACATATTATGTTATTGCTCCTAATAATAGATGCATGAGCTTTTTCCTCCCCAAGGTTCAACACATTCAATTAACTTCTCCACTTTGATCATGGATTATTGTAACACCTCGGATGCAAGAAAGGCTAGAAGACAAGGAGGGGGGGGGGGGCAAGTGGGAAACTCACAAGACAAAACTGGACCATGGAACCCTTCACGGAGCCTTAGTGGGCCATGAAGGGGACCACGGTATGTGACGGGCCCCGTGGTAAGTCCCCAAGACCTGCCTTTCACGACTCCCTCCCACGTAGGTCTAGACAATGCATGGTGACGTTGATGGGCCATTAATGGCATCATCAAGAAAGATTACCAGGAGGGGCACTTTCTCTAGCCAGTCGTCAAGGACCACAAATGGATAGATGGTCCATGGTACCCTTGATAGGTCGTGAAGGTTGTCATGTAAGTGGAACAGGAAGGCCCTCAGTCAAGGGTATCATTATGACCTACTTCACGGGCCGTGGTACCTATGATGGGCCATGAAGGCCATTGTCAAGGGTGTCCCTTAGCTTTTAAGTTAGGGGATATTCGGTCTTTTCCGAATTGTTTTAATTCGATACTATATAATTTTACCATTTACCCAAAGCCCTACTGTCACACCCCAACCCTAGGTGAGGCGGACAATTACCATATGAACACTTGCTTTAAAAGTCACCTATCATGAGAAAGTAATCTACTAATATGCAGATATATTTACTAGTGAGAGGCTTCATATATAACACATGTTTACTAGCAGAACCGATACATGTGAGAAGTGAAACTATGAATTCAAATAATAGCTTTACAATGTCTACAAAGCCTCTACTGGAATCCATGACTGTACCACTATGAAATAAGCATAGTAAAGACTCGGCAAAGCCCTGAATCAACGTGGAGCTCACCAACAACCGCTGAGGATCATGTGCTTCTATTGGGGAGATCTACTAGTTGAGTACCTGTACTTGCAGCATGAAGTGCAGCATCCCCAATAAGGGATGTCAGTATGAAAGAATGTACTAAATATGTAACGCATAATACAACTATATGTAAAATGAGAGCTCAAGTGAAACCGAAGACCAACAGATAAGGATTAGAGACCATCTTTGCTTATACTTGGGGAATCGTTTATGTTACATTCTGTTCTTTACTTTTATTTTCATTATAATATTTATAAGACATATGATACAAATGACTAGCTGATCAGTGGTAGAATAGGATGACCCATGCTAGGCATTTTAACCCCTGGGATGCTGTCCTCATAATTCAACAAATTGGGATCGGCCCATGCTAGGCTTTAGCCCTTGAGCTGCCACCCTCATATACCATTGGGATCAGCCCATGCTAGGCTTTTAACCCTGAGCTGCCACCCTTCTATACCAATTGGGATCAACCCAAGCTAGGCATTTGCCCCTAGGCTGCCACCCATAATTATACAGATTGCTTCACTTAGATTTTTTAATCTTTCAAATTGTTGTTTTGATGTCCATAACTCTTTCGAGATTGTTCTTTTGATGATCATAACTCTTTTGAGATTTCTTTTTTGGTGGTCATATTAATTGGTAGAAGACATATAAATATGGACTTACGATAATAACAATGACCTGGGAAGCAAATGTGACACGAACGTGTAATATTTAGGAGCTTATATGACTCAGTAAGCATTTTCACATCTCAAATTGAAGCACATATCAAGTGAAGACATTTAACATTCATCCAAGAGATTTGAACTCTATATGATAGCCAAATACTCACTAACTAATATCAAATACAAGGTATACATGAACGTGGAACCAAGGGAGAACGTGGGCAGATTCAACTTTAGGACGGATACATATTCCAAGTAAGTACATATAAAATGTACAATAGAGCAACTAGGGATCTTGTGAGATAACGTTATAGTCTAACACAATGGGAGTAATAACCAATTAAGGGAGCATATGAACATGTGAAAAGATAACATATATATAGATAATTGAAGCAAGTTAGCATGATATAGGCAGATTGTATATCCAACATATAAACATATGTACCAGATGTAATCTAGGATCATTTTGATATAATATAAGGGAAATACGTGCCAAGGGTACTTTGACAATGAAACAAGTTTAAACCTTGCCTGCTAATACTTGGTAAAGTAAGCACACACATTTAGTAACAAACTCATATTAGAGTACTCACTTTACTGCTCTAGGGAGTAGGAACTGGAACTACGGATCAGTCACTACCAAGGGCACTTAGAAAGCTTCCTTTTTGTAATGCAAGTCTCGGATTCATGCCAAAGAAATAGAAATTGAATTAACTTACATACCTTGCTATACAATTCAAAACATATGACTTAAGCTCCTTCTCTTCATATTACTAATCTACAATAAAATAAGTTGTAAGACTAGTATTAATAGCTAATCAATCAATTTGAGCTACTTAATCTCACCCAAATAGTAACCAAGTAGTAAGCATGCAATTTATCTTGCTAGTGTTTTCTTTCCATCCCTTTCCCTTTAATCGCATCTATATATGGTACAACCTTCGTATTAGGTCCTCCCTAAAACTCCCTGCAATATTTAAGTCCTTTAAGGTCTCCATAACTTTCCCGCATGTCAAGTCATATCCCTTATCATAACATATATAAAATAATCCTTAAACATAATAATGTAACAGAAGAAACATGAATCATGGTTTCTCATCACAAACACTTGAAGAGCTAACATTGCTTTTAAAGTGTTCAAACAAGCTCATAACTGAATTTAATGAGGACTCCCCTCCATGGCTGTCCCAACATGCACTAATCACCAGAACATCCTCCTAAATATTACACCATGTAAAAGTAACAATTTCCAACTCACTAACACATACCAAGTGTCCTAATTTAATCAAGCATAAGAGGGAGAAAATTGTAGTAGCTTATCTTGTTGGACAGAACTACCACTTGCTAAGACTTGGATTCTTCAAGGTAAAGGTTGTCCTTCATAACTTTTCTTAAATTATACCTTCCAGTAGCTTGAACTCCCAAATATTCAAGAACCCTAATGGTATTTAATGGCTGCTATATGAAGCAAAGAGGGGGAAGAGAGAAAGCTTTAGAAATCAGATTTTTTTGTCAAAGTAAAAGTGGTTGGAAAAAGCTGATATCAATCCCTTTTAAAGGGACCTGCTTTGGCCAATTTTCTCGCGCATTTTGGGCCATAATTTGTCGAGTAGGTGACCCACCTACTTGGACTTTTCACTTGGGCATTTTTGGACTTAAGAACATTGGGCCTTTTGCCACCTTTCTTGTACTTTATTTGTAGCCAACATGTGTCTTTAATTTAGGCCACACATTAAAGTAGGTGATGCACCTACTTTTCCATTAAAAATATTTCTTGTGGGTTGGAAAGATTGGGCCTTGGCTGTCTATTTTCCCCTTGTTCTTCTAATCAACTTGGGCCAGACTGATGCAAGTAGGTGGTAGTGCACTTGGCCAAATAACATGGTCAAAAGAGTCTTACTAGGTGATGCACCTACTTGGTCCTTTGGGCTGGTCAATAAGTCAACGTAGGTGATGCACCTACTTGTAACCTACTAGCTTAGTGTAGTCAATCAAGCACCTCAATATATTATTCCATTTCTAGACCTTAATGCATTTAATTTAACTTAAAACTTATATACACTATGTCAATTTAAACTTTAGACTCAAATACCACCTTATGATCTCAAGTTTAAATACCTCTATTGACGTCAACTTAATTGGGTCGCATCAAAATCTATGGGCAGTTCACTTTAAACCTATTTTATAGTCACTACTCGCATAGGAAACCGAGTCCATAAGTATACAACAAGGCAATTTATAAGCGTCATATAAATAGAACTAGTACATGTTGAATATGGGGGGTTACACCTACATAACGGTTTTTACCCCAAAAATCACCCATTTCAAGTCATTCTCTCAATTTCTCAAAAGAACAAGAAGTTCATCCTCCCAAAATATTTCTTTCGCTGGAAGCCTTAAGAGAAGACTAGGGTTTCAAGTCAAGTCTCCAATTTGATAATTCAAGTCAAGTTTTTGGCATTAAGGTATGACAATCTTCTTCTTTGGAGCTCTTTCCATCATAGAGTTCCTAAATTTCTAAATTTTGAAAATAGAAATCCCAAATTAGAGTTAGGATTACCTTCTATGTCATGGGTTCCTTTCAATGTTGATTTATTTGATTATCTTCTATCACTTTTTAGAATACTTGGTACATTGTTTATACTAACTCATACTTTTGCCTACATTCTTTTTAAAATGTATGGTACGACGCTCTAGATTCACATCTCTGTGGCTAGAGTTTTCTATAGTAGAGTTGAAGATTGGTTAGTCCTCATTCTCCGAAGATCGAGTCTTTATTTCATTATGTCTTTATAATTTCAGTTTTATATATGATCTATGGGTTACGTCCCGATCACTTATGATGTACTAGATTGCTTTGAGACATTGTTAGGGTTCCACTTCATTTTATAAAACTCTTATGTTTTGAAATATTCTTTTATATTCCCTGAAATTTCTATTATCTTTTTTATGTATGTTAAGTGGCTTGGGTAGGGCCTCTCAAGATCCCATACACCATGTTACACCTAGAGTCTACCTTGGATTGTGATAAACTAGGTATTCAGAGAACAGGGTTTAGAAAGGTCCTCGGAATTCTCATAAGCCACGTCGAGTAGAGTCGTATTCATGAGTGTGAATCACACCACACTTATGAATGAGAGTCTACAAGATGTTTAGGAAACTCCACTTCTATCATTACTCTAAAGTATTGCGATAGAGTTTAACTCTATAATGTCTCTCTTCTAATCCATATCCAATGCTTTACATGATATGGCTACTCGAAGGGCATATGCTAGAAGAAACGCGGGAGAGAATATGGAACAAGAAGCTCCTCCTCAAGCTCTTTCAATTCCAATCAACCCTTTGGCCGAGCAAGTGACTGATGTGGCGTCTAGGGTTGCTTTTCAAGTGTTGTCTCAAGCCATGATGGCTCAATCCTATAGGGAGGTTGTTGTCCCCGTTAACCCAAATGTGGGTACAATGACATCTAGAGTGAGGGATCTTATTAGAATGAATCCTCTTGAGTTTCATGGTTCTAAGATTTCGAAAGACCCTCAAGAGTTCATTGATGAGGTGTATAAGGTGGTGATGATCATAGGAGTGCCACCAGTGGAAAAGGTTGATTTTACCGCTTATCAACTTAAGGGTGTTGCTCAAATATGGTCTAATAAATGGAAATAAGAGAGGGCGAAAGATGCAGGTCCTCTTGATTGGGAAAAGATTAAAGTTTCTTTCCTTGATTGGTTATTTCCCATTGAGATGAGGTAGGCAAATGTATCTAAACTTATCAACCTTCGTCAAGGATACATAAGTATAAAGGAATATGCTTTGAAGTTCATACCTTTTTCTAAGTATGCTTGTATTATGATTACCGACCCTAGGGCAAGGATGAGTAAGTTTGTTTCGGGCATGTTCGAAATGGTGGTTAAGGAATGGCGTACAACCATGCTTATAAATTATACAAACATTTCTTGTCTAATGGTTCATTCTCAAATAATAGAAGATGATAAACTTAAGGAAATATCTAGGGAGACAAAGAAGGCAAGGACTGGTGATGGTTACTTATAATATTCATGGTATGATCGACATGGCTTTCTAGATTCAGACTATGGTTTTCCGGTCAAGGTTCCTCCAATGATCCTCCTGAGTTGAACAAAGATAGGGTGTCTAACCCTGACTCTCAAAGAGGGAATGGTGGTGGATCCTCATTGTCTACTTTTGCTAAATGTGAAAGGAAGCATGAAGGCAAGTGCTTAGCCGGCATAGATAGTTGCTTCAGTTATGGTAATATTGGTCATAAAATAAGGGATTGTCCAATGCTTACTACTAAATGGATAGAAGGTATGAAAACTCCACCTAATGGTTTGGGTTTAAGTGCTCTTGAGAAAAACCGATTATATGCACTTCAAACTAATCATGATCTAGAGAGTTGTTCCTAATGTGGTTATAAATATATTGAATATCCTCAACCTTGATGTGTAATCTTTACTTGACACCCTTACCTTGTCTTTTGTGATGCTATATATTGCCATAAGGTTTGATATTCTTCAAGATATCTACTTTAGTTGGTGATTGTACTGTGGCTAAGAGGGTCTATAGAAAGTGTACGTCTCCCTGTACTACAGAGTCAGTCATGTTGATCTTGTAGAGTTTAATACGCTATATTTTGATGTTATCCTTGGTATTAATTGGTTCTATTTATGTTATGCTTCTATTGATTGTAGAACCCATGTAGTCAAGTTTAAGTTTCCAAACGAACCCATCCTAGAGTGACAAGGGGGAAATTCTATGACTAAGGGTCATCTTGTCTCTTGTTTTAAAGCTAGAAAGATAATTTCTAAGGGTTGCATATATCATCTTTTTCAGGTTAAGGATATAGATTCTGAAACCCCTACTCTCGAATCGGTCCCTGTTGTTAATGAGTTTTCGTAGGTGTTTCCAAATGATCTACCTGTTGTTCCTCCCGAAAGGGAAATATACTTTGCTATTGACCTTCTCCCAGATACACAACCTATCTTTCTTCCTCCTTATTGTATGGCATATATAAAACTTATGGAATTAAAGGAGCAATTGAAAGACTTGTTCGATAAGGGTTTCATCTAACCAAATATCTCTTCATAGAGTGGTCCAGGTTTTTTTCTTAGAAAGAATGATGGTTCAATCCATATGTGTATTAAGAACCAATAATTGAACAAGGTTACAGTTAAAAAAAAAAATATCCTCTTCCAAGGATAGATGATTTACTTGATCAACTTCAAGGAACAAGTTAGTTCTTTGTGATTGACCTTCGGTCGGGTTATCACCAATTGAGGGTAAAGGAAGATGACATTCCGAAGATGAATTTTCAAACTCGGTATGACCATTATAATTTTTTGGTAATGTCATTTGGTTTGACTAATTCTCCTGTGACATTTATGGATTTGATGAATAGGGTATTTAGACAATACCTTTATATGTTTGTGATTGTTTTCATTGATGACATATTGATCTATTTGAGAAGTGAAGATGCACATATATATCATTTGAGGATTGTGTTGCAAGTTATCATAGACAAACAACACTTTGCAAAGTTTAGCAATGTGAGTTTTTGTTGAGATATGTAGGTTTTCTTGGTCATATTTTTTCTCGTAAGGGTATTGAGATAGATCCTAAGGAGAGGATACGGTCTAGAGTTGGCCTAGACCTTTTTTCCCTTAAGATATTATAAGTTTCTTAGGTTTGGCTGGTTACTATAGAAGATTTTTTAAAGGGTTTTCATGGATTGCTTCTCCATTGACGACATTGACCCAAAAGAAGATTAAGTTCATATGGTCTGAAGTGTGTTAAAAGAGTTTCCAAGAATTGAAAGATACACTTACTTTCACTACATTGTTGACTTTACTGGAAGGAACTGATGGATTTGTGCTTTATTATAATGCCTCAAGAAATGGGTTAGGATGTGTCCTGATGCAAAATGGGAAAACTATTGCCTATGCCTCAAGGCAACTTAGGATTCATGAATAGAATTATCCTACCCACGACCTTCAACTATTGGAGATTGTTTTTTCCTTAAAGATATGGAGACATTACTTATATGGTGTTCATGTGGATATTTTTACCGAACACAAGAGTTTGCAATATGTGTTTAAACAGAAGGATCTAAATCTTCACCAAAGACGATGGCCTGAGTTTTTGAAAGATTATGAGATAAGTGTTCTCTATTACCCCGATAAAGCAAATGTGGTGGCGGATGCTCTTAGTCAATTATTGATGGGTAGTGTTGCTCACATTGAGGATGATAAAAAGGACTTGGTTCGAGATGTTCATAATTTTCCCGGTTGGGTGTTCAGCTAGTTGACTCTGCCCAAGGCAGTGTTATGGTTCACAATGGTTCATAATCATCTTTTGTGGAAGATGTGAAAGCCAAGAAAGGCCTTGATAAAACTTTGGTTGAAGTGAAGGAAGTGGTGCTTAAAAGTCCATTGAGGCTTTGTACCAAGGGGAAGATGGTGTGCTTCGCTATCAAGGTCGTTTGTGTGTTTCCAATGTAGACAACTTGATAGAGCAATCTTATATAAACCTGTAGTTCATGATATTTTATTCACTCAGGAGCAACCAAGATATTATGTGACTTGTGGAGGTCTATTGGTGGAATGGGAATAGGAAGGATATTGCAAAATTTTTGGCTAAGTTCCCGATTGTCAACAAGTGAAAGTTGAGCATCAAAAGCCAGTGGTTTGTCTTAAAATATGAGTATTCTTAGTTGGAAGTGAGAATATTTGAATATGGACTTCATTGTTGGGTTATAGTATATCGAATGAAGAAATCAACTCATTTCATTCCTGTCAAGGTTTCATGGAGTGCCCCTATCCATTATTTCATATTGTGGTACCTAATTAACTTTACAGTTTTGGAAATATTTCCAAAAGGGTCTTGGTACTCGTGTTAAGCTTAGTACGGTCTTTCATCCATAAACCGATGGGCAAGAAAAGCATACTATCCAAACTATTGATGATATGTTAAGATCAAGTGTAAATGACTACACGGGTAATTAGGATGATCACTTGCCTTTGATTGAGTTTGTATAAATTAATAGCTATCACTCAATCATTGGTATGACTTTATTTGAGGATCTATATGGTAGGTGGTGTGGATCTCAAATAGGTTGGTTTGAAATGCTTGAAATCGCTTTGATAGGCCACGAGTTGGAGCTTGAGGCCATGGAGAAAGTTCTTATTATTAGAGAAAGATTGAAGACGAATCAAAGTCAACAAAAGTCCTATTCTAATGTTAGAAGGAGAGACCTTGAGTTTGATGTTAATAATTGGGTCTACCTGAAAATTCCCCCATGTAAGTTGTAATGAGATATAGGAAGAAATGGAAGCTCTGTCCCCGTTATGTGGGACCATATAAGATTTATAGGCAAATTGGCAAATTTGACTATGAACTTGATTTGCCTAATGATTTGGTATCAGTTCATACAGTTTTCCATGCATCCTTGTTGAAGAAATGATTTGGAGATCCGACATGCATAGTTCCCTTAGAAGTTTGGTAGTGAAGGAGAATCTTTCTTATGAGGAAGTTTTGGTTGAGTTTTTGGACCGGCAAGTTAAGAAGTTGAAAAACGTAGAGGTTTCTTATGTAAAGGTTCAATAGAGGAATGAGTTAGTTGAGAGTGCTACTTGGGAGGTTGAGGCCGATTTGGTGTCCCATTATCCTCATCTCTTTCCCTCTATCAGTACTCTAGCTTGAGGTATTTAGTTCCTCATGGTTTAATCTTTTGGTGTCATGTGTCTTAGATATTCCCATGATTTCCTCATCTATGCATGTTCATGAAAAGTTTGAACTTTGAGAAAATTAGTTAACTTGATTGATTTTCTATATGTTTATGTGCATTTGAGTATGAGTTGCATATAGATTTCATGATATGATCTTTTGAACATGCTTTTGCTTGTCATTAATGGTTCGTCCTCGGATATGTGCATTTTTGTGATTGCATACATGTTGGGCTATTAGGTTTAAGTTCCTACCTTCCTTATGATGTTTTGAATCTCATTCGAGGACATGAATGCTCCCAAGGGGCAGATAATGTAACCCCTCAAATTAAAAAAAAGCATCTGGAATCAAGAAAGCTAGAAAAAATGGACCAAACAGGTAATCACTAGCCAAAATTAAGCCATGGGACCCTCCACGGATCGTGGTCCACGTTATAGTGCTCGTGGAGGGCTTCTAGAACCTGTCAAAGATGGTTCCCTTCCCATGAACCCTTATACGGTCCATGGTGAGCATCACAGACCGTCAATGTGGTCGTAAAGAGGATCAGGGCAAAAGGGGTCCTCCCTCAACCACTGGCCAAGGACAACGACTGCCATAATGGCTCGTGGAGTCCTTGACGGGATGTGAAGGATTCTAAGGTTGGAAGGTCTTCTCACCTATAAAGAATCAAAGTTAAGGAGCTATTCTAATGAGAACTAGCTTGGATTGGTAGTCTTAATTGTATCGTTCCATGGATGACTTATGACTTAGCTTGGATTTGAAATATGACGTGCCGTTCCATAGATGATAAAGACAAGTTAAAAAATTACTATTTTGTGGGATTTATACTTAACACCGAGAGGATATTGAGGTGGAAGCTCTCCCGTTAATAAATGTGTGGTTTCTAGAAGCAATCGCTTTATCCCATACTTATGTGCCCAATGATTGTATTGAATAGATATTAGCTAGTGGATTGATTAACGTTTCAAGGACACTTCATCCAATTCTAACTGTCAACGATTCCTAGTCAGTATAAAACCCAACTAAATGAGTTGGGGTCGAATCCCATAGGGAGTGCTACTTCTTTCAGATTCAATTGGGAAGTTTTGTAACCTTTTCCTTCGATGCAGCTGCATCCTCATTGATTGTGATACCCTTTGCCCTCTTGCAAGGTGCCATGTCTTGGCCTGCTACATTTGGTCTAGCCATATCTACAAAGAACATCGGAAACAGTTTGAAACAAGTCAAGAAAAATGCATAAAATAAGCTATAGAAAGACTCACCAAATCGATCGGCTAGTTACCGAGTCACTTAGGCGATCCAGATCGGATTAGCCGAAAAGACTGGCTCAAAAACTTTCCAGAAAAATGGATGGTCGGTGAGCACAGGGCCTTTCAGCCAATTGCCAACATCATTTAGTGAGCACATACTAGCCCACCAAAAGTTACTGTGTATTTTAAGGGTTAGGGGCACTGAAAAGGCGATCAATGATAATTTCAGTGAGTCGCCGAGTGAACTGGCAAGCTTAGGCTTCTCGCCAAAATTTATTGACCTAAACTCAACTAAATCATGAAATTAAGGGCAATTTGGGGGAACTTTGGCGAACAACTGAGTGGTTCGGCGAGCTCGATCCAACTTGCCAAACTGCCCAACGTGCCATTTTCAATCCCGACTTCCAAAATCAAACCCATAGCCCCGAAAACAAAATCAAACAAAATACACACTCAAATAAGCCCAGACCCATATGACCCATGCCACCAGGGTACTCAGACTTCACTCGGTTTAGCCAAAATTAGCCACTTTACAACTTTAGCCCTGAAGAATGACATCAAACGCTCCAACATTGGGCAAAGCACATCATTTAGCACAATTTTGGTTACTCAGACTTCACCCAACTAGACTCAACAATAATTAAGCACAACCCAGAAGATTACGATCAAATTTAAAGTACAAAAATTAGGGAATCAATAGTTTAGGCAATCAAGGTACGATATCAAAATTAAATTGGCAAATTAGCACATCGAACATGATTTCAGAGAGGCCCAGCACACATCAAAAAGATTTAAGAAATTACAAATGAATTAAACTACTATTTAAGAGTTTGTGGTTCGATAAACCAATATTTTATGCCAAAATACGATTTGTAATGCTAGGTGGCAAAGAATTCCAACTCTGAACACAAGATCGATGACCAAAATATGGTAAAATGCAACAATATAGGAAATATACAGTGCGGGTGTGGTTGTATGAAGTTAAATATTGAGGGAATATGAAAAAGTTTGAAAGTTTAAACCTTTGGCCTGTTAAAATTGTTCAATTCGTGCCCTTTTGGTGATGTTACTCGACCTCACCGAACCACTCGATGACACGTCGAGTGGTTACTTACCTTGCCGAGTTTTATGGGACCTCCAGTTAATTCGGGGGTCCAAACAATAGACAAAGTCGGGCTCGCCGACCTGTTCGTTGAGTTGCTGATTCGTCCATGGGACCACCAAGTTTTACAGGCTCTATCCTTAGATTTGTAGAAGCCCAAGGATGGTTAAAGTCAGGCTCACTGACCTTTTTGGCGAGTCGCCGACTGGACTCTGGTCTCGCCAACCTGCATATTTCAAACAAATCCTACTTTTTCACCTACACAATCAACACATGTTATTCCAATAACAAAAATAGAGCAATAAAAACTTTGGTTGGCTCCCAAGCAGCGCCTTAGTAAACGTCATGGCACGACACAGGTCCCCACTCAAACTTCATTCTTGGGTATCACTAGGCAACCATCTTGTTGTCTTGGGTTTAAATATGAAGAAATTTGACCCATTTGGGTCTCCAATTGATTGATCGAGATGGAATGAGAGGTTACCATCTAGTTAAGGGTTGATACACCCATAATGTTCTTGGCCAAAATGTCCAGCTGGGTCATCATCTTTGCAATAATTTGGTCCCTCTCTTGCTCTTTTTCAAGCTGCTCCTTCGTCAACTTAAAAGTGAGAGGGGAGACATGATCTTCACGGGTGTACCATGCCCGGTTAATTTTGGTCATACCATGCAAGAGTTGGGTTGCTATAATGTAAGGCTGTTGCATTAAACCTCCTGGAGAAAGTTGATCTGCCACTCTCTTGTTCACCGAATCAAGGCTACGGTAAAAGTATTGCAACAAAACATTGTCAGGCAATCCATGAGTTGGGCATTGCAGCACCAACTTCTTAAATCTTAGCCTAGTCTCATGGATTGGCTCACCCTCAAAATTCTTGAAGCTTTGGATGTTGTCCCAAAGGGTCATCATCTTTAAAGAAGGGAAAAATCGCAGTTGGAATGCAGTGACAAGCTCTTCCCATGAAGTAATAGAATCTCTTGACAACTCCTCCAACCACTTACATGCTTCTCCGATTAGAGAAAATGGGAATAACCTCAACCAGACCGACTCATGAGATATGTTTTTAAAGGAAAATGGTCCGCAAACATCGACAAAGTTCCTTATTAGCTCATGGGGATCCTCATGAACCAACCTAAAAAACAACCCTTTCAATTGCAATAGCTGCAAAATGGCGCTTGTAATGTGGAACAGATCATTCCCTTTAGCTATGGGCAAGATAATGGCACCAACTCTACCCACAAGATTTGGGTCATTGATAATTGGTCCGTTGACATCATTAAGATTTCCGATGTCACCTTGGTGGCTCACTTGGCTACCATTGCTTCCATTGACACTCATTTCCTCTGTTTCAAATAGCAACAAAAAAACCAAAACTAAAAATGAGTAGATTCAACTATGACTAACAAGAACAAAATTCAACTTCACAAAAAGAATTTCAAACAACACCATTCCCCAGCAGTGGCACCATTTTAATTAACGTTTCAAGGGCACTTCATCTAATTCTAAGTGTCAACGACCGCTATCAATATAAATTCAACTAAATGAGTTAAGGTCGAGTGCCAAATGTCAAATGGAGGGTTTTGGCTTGATTAACATCTACAAACATTCACAAATAGTAAAAAAATTAACAATAATGAGATGAGTTCTTGGGATGTGATTGAAAGTATGTTGAATTGTTTATGTTTATATTGAATTAGCCTATTGAATCATGTGAAATCCATTATATATTGTTGTATCTTAGATTTATGGGTTGATATTGACATATAGCCTTAGAGGGAAATTTCATGAAGGATCTATGTTTGATTATGATGTGAAGTATATGTGTGTGATCTCAATGAGAGTATGATAATTGTGTATAAAATATAATTGTGTTATTTTTTATAGCATATTCTCAATTAACAATCATGAATGTTGATGATAGAATGTGAAGGGTGTTCCTCTATATGATGTATATCTTGAATTGGTAGGCTTTATGCATCCTATTCTTGTATAAATAAAATTAAGGTGATGATGAATCTTAAATTGGTAGGCTTATGCATCATCTTCTTAAATGAATGAAAGTATAGTTGATTGTCGAATCTTGAGTCGGTAGGATTAGGCATTCTCTCTTGTGTTATGAATGTATCTTGACTTGATAAATATGAATTGATAGGCCTATGGCATTCCTTTCATATATGAACTAATGTAATGATGACTCTTGGATCGGTAGGCTAATGGCACCCATCCATTCATGTTAATAATAAACCTTAGGATGGTAGGCTTATGGCACCTTTCCGTGAATAATGTTAATGTACTTTGGGATCGGTAGACTTATGGCACCTTTCCATGAATGATGTTAATGTACTTTGGGATCGGTAGACTTATGGCACCCTTCCATGAATGTGATGATAAACCTTGAATCGGTAGACCTAATGTTGGTGCTCTTTCTTGTGTGAAATGATGAACCTTGAACTAGTAGGCTATGGCACCCCTTCATGATGATTCAATGAGCTATCCTTATAATGTACCATGAATCTATAGGCTTATGGAATTCCTTTCATGTGTAATGATGTATCATGGGTCGATAGGCCAATTGCATTCCTCTCAAGTACAATAATGTAATGTTAATGAACTAATCTATGGGAATGGAGGTTAAGCACCGAGTGGATATGGTAAGATGGGAACTCTCCCAATGTTAGGCTAGGGTTCCAATGAACATCTTCCTATCCCATAACTATGTGCCCACATAGGATCTTAGCTAGTGGATTCTATCCAAGCTAAAATGTTACCGGTCCTACCTTAGGCAAGTAGACCACCTCTTTACGGTGTGGGGATATATGACACCGGATTCCATGTCTAGCTCACATGGTCTATGTCATTTAATGCTTATTCCCATCATGTGAAATGTGCATTATGGTTTCTTGAGGAGTTCTATAAAGTGTGGGTGATAGTATGGGATACCATCCATGCATTGCCCGAGTAGGCTTTGAGAGGGCTATAGTGAGTCCTCTAAGGTCTTAATGACTAATGAATGAATGTGCTCAAAAGGAAGCCAAAGAAGAATGTTGACTTAAATGCTTAATGTAATGATGCATTCTTTACTTGGATTGTATTATGAGTTATTTTCTTGTAATGACTTATTGAATATGAATAATTCTTATGACTTAGGGTTGCCCTGGATGATGGTATTAATGTGTCCTTATGACTTATCAAATGTTTATGTCTCTTATGTATGAGTATTGTGTAAACATGGAAAGGATGAATGGAAAGTTCACTTTTGGTTGCCTTAATGTGGTAGTTAGTGTGGATGGTGGTATGGGACGCTATTCATACATTGCACAAAGTATAACATGAGTGTTACTTGAGGTGAAGGCATAATGTGATGAAAATACTTATATGTTGATTATGTTCTAATGTAATAAAATGGCTTGAACGTTGATTATGCTTGTATACTATGCCTCTTATACCTATGTCCATGAAGTTTTATCAAATTGGCATGATGCATGATTTTCAAACCAAATGTCCATTTTAAAGCATGGTTTTTTCATGGCAATCATACTTAGTACTTTATGTGCTAACCCATATTTCTTCATTTTTACCAAAGTGTAGGGTTTGGAGATGTGATGTTATATACTTGAAGTATAGGTTTCTAAGGAGCTTGGAGATGAAGACTTGGTGAGTCCTCATAGTTTCAAGGACAGAACCGACTATGTTCCCTTTATGTCTTTTATGTTATATTTAGAGATTTTGTATGGGTTATGTCCCAAAGTTGTATTCAAAGTATTATAGATGGTTTGAGACATAGTAAAGAAAGTCTTCTGCTTGCTTTTATGAAAAGTTTCTTCGATTGTAAAGAAAATTTTTAATTTCGCCTTATTTTCCTATGTTATTATGTTCAAGAATGCTATGAGGCTTGTATGAGACCCCTTTGGGGTCGAGTACGCCGTGTCACATCTAGGGGGTAGCCTTGGGTCATGACAGATCCGTCGACTACTCCTTTCAATCTCCAACTTGGTTCTTTCCTTCAAGGCTTGGCATATTGGAACTTTAGGTGGTCAAATAGCCATTCGGTGATTCACCAAGTGGACTTGGCGACAGGCTGCCTTTATTCATCCTTTCAGTCTATTTTGTTCCTTTTTGCTTGTTAGTGTCCTTCCTTTGCTCGTCAGTCCATATACTTGAAAATTAAGGGTTTTACATAAGTTATTGGCACAAATTAAGCATTTGAGGACACTAATTCTATATAAACAAAGCCCTAAATGAGTATAAATCTCTGACTCATCATGGATCAACATAAGCTAGAGGTTCATGGTGTAACCTTGGCAAGTAGGACACCTCTTTTCGGTGTGGGGCAGACACTGGATTCCATACTTAGTGCATTTTTGTACTAACACATACTCTTGTCTACATTTCTTATCCAAATATAGGTCCAATGCACCAGGTTCGAACTTCCGTGGCTAGGGATCTTTAGTAGAGCATTGAAGATTGGTGAGTCATCATGTTTCTGAGGACAAATATTTTATTCCTTCTGTCTTTACTTTCCAGTTTTGGACTTCATGCACGGACTACGTCCCGATCACTTCTTATGTACTCGATTGTTTTGAGACGATGTTTAGACTTCCGCTTCATTTTAATAAAGTATTATATGTTGAAACTAACTTTTGAATATTATATTTTTATTATCATTTATCATTAAAGCTAAGTGGCTTGTATGGGGCCTCTCGGGGTCTTGTACGCCATATTACGCCTAGGGGCTACCTTGGGTCATGACGAATTTGGTAATTAGAGCACAAGGTTTAGATAGGTCCTAGCAAGTCTCATAGGTCACGTCTAGTAGAGTATTCTTCATGAGTGTGAAGCGCACCACACTTATGAAGGAGAGGCTCTAGGATGTTTAGCAAAACTCCACTTCTTTCATCACTCTAAAGTCGTGTGATAGAGTTCAACTCTATAATTTCTCTCTCCTATTCCTTATCTGATGCTCTATAGGATTTGACTACTCGAAGACCATATGTTAGAAGGAATACGGGAGAGAATATGGAACTAAAGCTCCTCAGGCTTATCCAGTTCTGATCGATCCTTTGGCCAAGCAAGTGACTAATGTGGAGTTTAGGGCTTCTTCTCATATGTTGTCTCAAGCCATGATGGCCTAAGCTAATAGAGAGGTTGTGGTTTTCGTGAACCCAAATCTGGGTACGACGGTATCTAGATTGAGGGATTTCACTAGGATAAATCCTCCAGAGTTTAACGGTTCTAACATTGAGGAAGACCCTCAAGATTTCATTGATGTAGTGTATAAGGTGTTGATGATCATCTGGGTGACATCAATGGAAAAGACAGAATTGGCTGCTTACCAACTTAAGGGCGTTGCTCAAGTTTGGTTCAACTAATGGAAAGAAATGAGAGCGGAAGATGTAGGTCCTCTTGATTGGGAAAAGTTGATAGTTGCTTTCCTTGATAGGTTCTTTCCCCTTGAGATTAGGGAGGCCAAGGTACTTAAATTTATCAACCTTCGTCAAGGAAATATTTGAGTGAAGGAATATGTTCTAAATTTCACATAGTTGTCTCGACATACTCCCAACATGGTTACAGATCCTAGGGCAAGGATAAGCATGTTAATTTTGGGTGTTTCTGAGATGGTTGATAAAAAATGTCGTACCGCTATGCTCATCGATAACATGGACATTTCTCATCTCATGGTTCATGCTCAACAAATCGAAGAGAAGAAACTTAAGGAAGGGTCTAGGGAGAAAAATAAGGTAAGAACTGGTGATGGTAACTTTTAACATTCAAGGCCT
The DNA here is from genome assembly GCA_035578085.1 of Solanum pinnatisectum. Classification (NCBI taxonomy): domain Eukaryota; kingdom Viridiplantae; phylum Streptophyta; class Magnoliopsida; order Solanales; family Solanaceae; genus Solanum; species Solanum pinnatisectum. The sequence continues at coordinate 501,597 of JAWPEI010000024.1, read as the reverse complement.
AATAGACATGGTCATTCTAAGTTTCAAAAAAGGTTCTCCAATCAAGGTTTCTCTAATTCTCCATCTAAGCTAAAAAAAAAATAGGGTGTCTAACCTTAAGCCTCAAGGAGGGGATGGTAGTAGATTCTCATTGTCTACTTCTGCTAGATGTGGAAGAGAGCATGATGTCAAGTGCTTAGTCGACATAGATGGTTTCTTCAGTTCTGGAGAAAGTGGACACAAAAAGAGGGACTGTGCAATGCTTATCGCTACAAAGAGAGAAGTAAAACAAGCTCCGCCTAGTGGTTCTGGTTCAAGTGCTCCAAAGCAAAACAAATTTTGTGCACTTTACACTCATGGTGAATAAAAGGTTTCTCCTGACGTGGTTACTAGTATGCTGAAAGTTTTCCAACTTGATTATATATGTTTTACTTAACCTTGCTGCTACCTTGTCTTTTGTGACGCCATACGTAGCTATGAGGTTAGACATTTTTCCAAATGTGTTGTTAGATCCTTCTTCTTTTATACTCCCGTCCGTTAATCTATTGTATCTAAGACGATCGATAGAAAGTGTCCTGTCTCCTTGTCCTATAGAGTCTGTCATGTTGACCTTGTAGAGTGTGATATGCTAGATATTAATGTTATCCTTGGTATAGATTGGCTGCATGCATGTTATGCTTCTATTGATAGTAGAACCCGTGCACTCAAGTTTCAGCTTCTAACTGAACCCATTCTAGAGAGGAAAGGGGGAAATTAGATGCCTAAGTGTCAGTTTGTCTCTTGTCTTAAAGCTAGAAAGATTATTTCTAAGAGTTGTATATACAATTTAGTGAGGGTGAGGTATATGGATTCCAAGACCCCTACTCTTGAGTCATTCCCCATTGTTAATGAGTTTCTGGAAGTGTTCCCAGATGATCTACTTAGTATTCCTCTCGATAAGGAAATAGACTTCAGAATTAACTTTCTCCCAGATATGTAACCTATCCATTTTCCTCCTTATCATGTGGCTTTGGTAGAACTTAAGAAACTAAAGGAGAAATTGAAAGATTTGTTGGATAAAGGTTTCCTCCGACCGAGTATCTCTCCATGGGGTGCTCCAGTTTTGTTTGTTAAAAAGAAAGATGATTCGCTTTGTATGTGTATTTAATACCGAAAATTGAACAAGGTTACCATCAAGAACAAATTTCATCTCCCCAGCATAAATGACTTGTTTTACCAACTTCAAGGGGCAAGTTACTTTTATAAGATTGAACTTTAGTCGGGTTGTCACCAATTGAGGGTGAAGAAAGATAGAATTTCGAAGATGGCTTTTGGAACTCAATATGGTCATTATGAGTTTAGGTAATGTCGTTCGGATTCACTAATGCTTCGGCCGCGTTTATGGATTTAATGAAAAAGGCATTTTAACAGTACCTTTACATATTTTTTATTATGATTATGTTCATTGATGACATATTGATCTACTCAAGAAGTGAGGACGAGCATACCAATCATTTGACGATTGTGTTGCAAGTTCTCAAGGACCAACAACTTTTTGCAAAGTTTAGTAAATGTGAGTTTTGGCTAAGGTCTGTGGCTTTTCTTGGTCACTATTTTCATTAAGGTATTTTGGTAGATCCTAAGAAGATGGATGCAGTCAAGAGTTGGCCTAGACCTCTATCCCCTTCAGATATTAGAAGTTTCTTGGGTTTAGTTGGCTAATATAGAAGGTTTGTCGAAGGATTTTCATGAATTGCCTCTCTATTTACGACTTGACTCAAAAGAAGGTTAAGTTCATACGGTCCAAAGTGTGTGGAAAGAGTTTCCAATAATTGAGATATTAGAAGTTTCTTGGGTTTAGCCGGCTAATATAGAAGGTTTGTCAAAGGATTTTCAGAATTGCCCCTCTATTTACGACTTGACTCAAAAGAAGGTTAAGTTCATACGGTCCAAAATGTGTGGAAAGAGTTTCCAAGAATTGAAAGATAGACTTACATTAATTCTTGTGTTCACTTTACCAAAAGGAACAAATGAATTTGTTGTTTATTATGATTCCTCAAGAACTGGGCTAGGATGTCTACTTATGCAAAATGAGAAAGTCATTCCCTATGCTTCAAGGAACTTAAAATTCATGTTATCTTACACATGACCTTTAACTAGCGGTGATCATTTTTGCCTTAAAGATTTGCATGCATTACTTACATGGTGTTCATGTAGATGTTTTTACTGACCACTAGTGTTTGCAATTGTGTTCAATCAGAAGGATTTGAATCTTTGTCAAAGGAGGTTGCTTTAGTTATTGAAAGATTATGACATGAGTGTTCTCTAAAACCCCAAGAAACCAAATATAGTGGCGGAACCTCTTAGTCGATTGTCAATTGGTAGTGTTACTCATGTAGAGGATGATAAGAGGGAGTTAGTTAAAGAGGTTCACAGATTGGACGATTGATTGTTCGACTAGTTAAATCCATTAAGAGTGGTATTATGGTATACAATGGTTCAGAATCATCCTTTGTGGCGTATGTGAAAGTGACGTAGGGTCTTGATACAACTTTGGTTGAATTGAAAGGAGCAGTACTTAAAAATGTCAATGAGGCTTTCTCCCAAAGGGGAGATGGTTTGCTTCGATATCAAGGTCATTTGTGTATTCCTAATGTAGATGACTTGAGAGAGCAGATATTATTAGAAGCTGTGAGCCACCAATATGTACCGTGACTTGCGGCAAATCTATTGGTGGAATTGGATGAATATGACAATTTATGGCTAAGTGTTCTAATCATAAACAAATGAAAGTTGAGCATCAAAAGCAAGGAGGTTTATCTCAAGATATTAGTATTCCTACTTGGAAGTGGGAATATTTAAATATGGACTTCATTGTAGGTTTACCTCACACCCGGTGACAACATGATTTGATTTGGGTTATAGTAGATCGAATGAATAAGTCAGCTCATTTCATTCCCGTCAAAGTTTCTTATTTAGTGGAAGACTATTCTAAGTTGTATTTGGGAGAAATGGTAAGGTTTCATGTAGTGTTCTTATCCATTATCTTTGATCGTGGTACCCAATTCACTTCTAAGTTTTGGAAATCTTTCAGAAAGGGTCTTTATTCTTGTGTTAAGCTTAGTACAACATTTCATCCACAAACTGATGGGCAAGCAGAGTGTACAATCCAAACTTTGGAAGATATGTTAATAGCATGTGTAATTGACCTTAAGGGAAATTGAGATTATCACTTGACTTTGATCGAGTTTTCATACAATAATATCTATCACTCATGTAGTGTATGGCTCCATTTGAAGCTTTATATGGTAGGAGGTGTAGAACTCTTATAGGTTGGTTTGTGGTTGGTGAAGTCGCCTTGGTAGGTCCCAAGTTGGTGCATGAGGATATGGAGAAGGTTTGATTTATTAGAGAAAAGCTAAAAATGGATCAAAGTTGAAAAAGTCCTATGCCGATGTGAGGAGAAGAGATCTTGAGTTAGAGGTAAATGATTGGATCTACTTGAAAATTTCACCCATGAAGGGTGTAATGAGGTTTAGTAAGAAAGGGAATCTTAGTCCCCGTTATGTGGGCCTATATCAGATTTTGAGGAGTGTTGGAAAGGTTGCTTATGAACTAGATTTTCCTAATGATTTGGCATCGGTACATCTAGTTTTTCCATGTCTCCTTGTTGAAGATATGTGTTGTAGATCCATCATATCTAATTCCCCTCAAAGGTTTGGGAGTTAAGGAGAATCTTTCATATAAGGAATTTCTAATTTAGATTTTAGACCAGCAAGTCAAGAAATTGAGAAATAAAGAAGTTGCTTTTGTAAAGGTGCTTTGGAGGAATCAATTAGTTGAGGGTGCTACATTAGAGGCTGAGGCCGATATGATGTCCTATTATCCTCATATTTTTCCTTCTGATCTAGCTTGAGGTATTTAGTTCCTCGTGGCTTACTCTCTTAGTGTCATGTGTCTTAGATATTCCCATAATTTCCTCATTTTTGCATGATTCATGAAAAACATATGTTTTGAGAAAATGAGTTTATTGGATTGACTTCTACATCTTTACGTGAATTTGGGTATGATTTTCATATAAACTTCATGATATGATGTGTTGAACATGCTTTATCTTGGAGTTGATGTTTCCTCCTCGGATATGTGCACTTAAGTGATTTCAAGCATTATGGGCTGTTATGTTTGAGTTCCTATCTTCCTTATGATGTCTAGAATCTCATTTGAGGACGAATGTTACCAATGGGGAGAAAATGTAACAACTCAGAATAAAGAAGGCTAGGAAAAGGGGCAAAGCAGGTAGTCACCTGCCAAAACTGAGCCAATAGACTCTCTACCAAGCCTTTGATGCGCCGTGAAGTATACCATGGGTCATTATTGTGCTTGTCAGGGGTTTACAAAACCTGTCCAAGATTGTTCCCTTCCCACGAACCCTTAGACAACCCGTGGTGAGAATCACGGACCGTTAAGGTAGACATGAATAGGGTCAGGGTAAAAGAGATCCTCCCCCACCCACTGGTCAAGGAGCACGACTGTCATAATGGCTTTTAGAGTCCATGACAGGTCGCGTCAGTTTTAAGTCAGGGTTTTTAGGTCTATTTTAGATTATTGTATCCTAATACTATGTAATTTTACCCTTACCTAAAAATCCTATATAAGTATTTTTACCCCCAAATTTCCCCAATGGAAGTCATTCTCTCAGCTTCCTTAAAGAAGAACAAGTTTTTCTCTCAAAAATATTTCTCTCTCTAGAAAGTTTGTAGACGAAGGAGGCAACCTAGCGTTACAAGTCAAGTCTCCAATTTCTCTATTAAACGAAAGCTTTCGGCATTTTCGTAAGATAGTCTTATTCCATGGAGCCTTTTCCTACAGGAGTTCCTAAATTCTTCAATTTACAAAGTTAGAAATCCCTAGTTGAACTAGGGTTTTCTTTTATGTCATGGGCTCCTTTAAATGTTAAATTATTTAATTGATTTATGATCTATTTTGCATGAATTGAGAATATTCCACATTTTTTAAGATAAACCCCCAATCAACCCATGCCTAACCAATGTTTTCTAGATTATAAAGATTGAAAGTGGGTTTTGATTTACTAAAAGAGAATTATGGAACTATGTATGTTCTTATGAAATTGAGGTAAATGTTTTAAGGATGCTTTGAGAGTGAAGTATCAATGTTGTTGTTGTGTTGTGGAAGGGTTTATCATAACCACATAAAAGCATGAATGAGAAAGGTTTTCTCACTTAAAGGATTCTAATGTTGAAAGGTCTTCTCACCTATAATGAATTAAAGTTAAGAAGTTATTCTAATGAAAACTAGCTTGGATTGGTAGTCTTAATTGTACCTTTCCATGGATAACTTATGATATAGCTTGGATTAGAAATATGATGTGGCCTTCCATGGATGATAAAGACAAGTTCAAAAATTACTATTCTGTGGAATTGATGCTTAGCACCGACAGAATATTGAGATGAAAGTTCTCCCTTTAGTAGAGGTCAGGCTTCTAGAAGAAATCTCTTTATCCCATACCTATAGACATTAGCTAGTTGATCCACATAAGGTAGAAGTTTATGGTCTTATCATAGAAAATAGGACACCCTTTTTTGGTATGGGGTAGACACTGGATTCCATGTTGATAGCTCACATGGTCTTATACGTTGGTTAAAGGTAAATCTTCCACAATAATTAACTAAGGTTACGTCTCGAAGTATCTCACAAAGGTTTGAAATATGTTACCTTGCATTGGCCATGTTTTATGACTTATGTTTTCCTCACTCTTTTATATCATGTTTTAGCTTGGTCATTGAATAGCACAAAAATCTCTTTTAAGCATGATTTTATATGTTAATGCATGACTTTCATACTTATGCATTTTTGTACTAACGCATACTCTTGCCTACAGTTCTTATACAATTGTAGGGTCCAATGCTCCAGGTTCGAACTTTTGTGGCTAGGGACCTTTAGTAGAGCCTTGAAGATTGGTGAGTCCTCATGTTTTGAGAACCAAGATTTTATTCATTTTTGTTTTTACTTTTCATTTTCGGACTTGAAGTACGGGCTACGTCCCGATCACTTCTTATGTAATAGATGTCTTTAAGACGATGTTTGGACTCCCACTTCATTTTTATAAAGTCTTATATGTTGAAACTGTCTTTTGAACCTTATATTTCTATTATCTTGTATGATGGAATCTAAGTGGCTTGTATGGGCCTCTCGAGGTCTTGTCTTCATGCTACAAGTAGGAAACTAACAAGCAAAAACTGGACCAAGGAACCCTCAATAGGGCCCAGATGGGCCGTGAAGGGAACCACAGTTTGTGAAGGGCACCGTGGTAAGTCCCTAGGACCTTCCTTTCAGGAGTCCCACCCATGGAGGCCTAGAAAGCCTGTTGTGTGGCCAACGGGCCGTCAATGGCGTCGACAAGAATGGTTACCAGGAGGGGGCTCTTTTCGTAGCCACTAGTCATATATCACAGATGGCTAAACAGTCTGTGGTACCCTTGATGGGCCATGAAGGCCGCCGTGGCAATGGCACACGAAGGCCGTCAGTTAAGGGCCTCTTTACCACCCTGTTTCTGGGTCGTAGTGCCTATGACAGCCCATAAAGGTCACCATCAAGTGTGTTTGTTAGTTTTTAAGTCATGGTATTTTTGGTCTTTTCATAATTATTTTCATTCAATACCATGTCGTTTTACCTTTTACCAAAAGCCCTATATAAAGGTTTTAACCACCAAAATCACCCAACTTAATTCATTCTCTCAATTTACATAAAGAAATATGAGTTCATCCTCCCCAAATATTTCTCTCTCTAGAAGCTTGAAGAAGAAGACTGAGGTTTCAAGCCAAGTCTCCAATTTCACTATTGGAGTCAAGCTTTTGGCATTACGGTATAATAGTCTTCATCTATGGATCTCTTTCCTCCATAGAGTTCCTAAATTTCTTAATTTTAAAGCTAGAAATCCCAATTTGAGTTGGGGTTTTCTTCTATGTCATGTGTTCCTTTCAATGCTGATTTATTTGATTGTTTTATGAACTATTATGCATGACTTTAGATCATTCCATGTTTTTAAGATGATTCCCATGAACCCATGCATAACCCATATTTGCTAAGCTATAGTGATATCATATGGGTTTTGAACTATAAAAAATGAGTTCATGAAGATATGCATGTTCATTATGAGATTGATGAAATTTGATTTAAATTCTTTTAGAGTAAAGCATAAATGTTATTGACAAAGACCATGATTTAAGGCTCTTTGAGAGTAAAGCATAAATCTTCTAATTATTGTTGTGTTAGGAAAGGATTTATCATATACACATGAAAGCATGAATTTGAAAGGGTTTTCTCACATAAGGATACATAGTGTAGAATGGTTTTCTCAACTAAACTTTGAATCAAAGATTTATGGAGCAATTCCTATGAAACCTTGCTTGGATTGGTTGCTTAATTGTATCATTCATTGGATTATAATATGACTTTAGCTTGAATTTTCTACTTTATGTGCCCTTCTATGGATAATCATACAAGTTAATAATAATGACAATTCCATGGGATTTACGCTTAGCACTAAAAGGATATTGAGATAAAAGCTCTCCAATTAATAAAGGTCGGGTTTCGAGTAGCAATCTCATTATCCCATACCAATGTACCACCATAGGAAGCTTGTCTTAGATAGACGATGCTTGTCCTAGATACACATTACCTAGTTGATCCACGTAAGCTAGAAGTTAAGGTTCTTTCCTATGCAAGTAAGGAAACCTATTTTTTGGTGTGGGGCAAACATCGATTTCCATGTTATAGCTCACGTGGTCTAAAATGTTGGTTAAGGCTACTTCCCAAATAATGATGAACTAAGGTTACTTCAATAAGTATCTCACAAGTATTCAAATATGAGTTTTACTTGCATTCACCATGATTACAATTATGTTTTCTAACATGTTAGCTTATGGTTTTAACTTGTTCTTTGCATGACATAAAGGTCCTTTTTAGCATGATTTTATACTCCATGAATTGCTATCATAGTTGGTACATTCTTTAAACTAACGCATACTCTTGCCTACATTCTATTAAAAAAGTAGGGTCCGTCGCTTCAAATTTGCGTCTCACTGGCTAGAATTTGTTATAGTAGAGTAAAATATTGGTGAGTCCTTATGCTCTGAGGACCGATCCTTTATTTCATTATGTATTTACATTTTTAGTTTTATATGAGATGAAAGACTTGCGCTTCGATTACTTCTTATGTACTAGATTACTTTGATACATTGTTAGACTTCTACTTCATTTTATAAAAGTCTTATTATTAGAAATTGTCTTTTAAATTTCTATTATCTTGTTTATGTATTCTAAGTGTCTTGTGTGGGGCCTCTCGGAATCCTATACGCCATGTTACACCTAGGCACTACCTCGGGTCGTGACAAACTTGATATTATAAGCCACATCCAGTAGTGTCCTTTTTCATGAGTGTCAAGCAAGCCACACTTATGAATGAAAGTCTATAAGATGTTTAGGAAACTCTACTGCTTTCATTACTCTAAACTCATGCAACAAAGTTTCACTCTATAATGTCTCTCTTTGAATCCTTATATGATGCTCTACGGGATATGGCCACTCGAAGGGCATATGCTAGAAAGAATGTGAGAGAAAATGTGGAACGAAAATCTCCTCCTTAAGCTCCTCAAGTTTGGATCGACCCTATGGCTTATAAAGTGACTAATACAAAGTTTAGGGTTTCTTTTCACGTGTTGCCTAAAGCCATGACAGCTCAGGACAATACCAAGGTTGTGGTCCCCGTGAACCCAAATATGGGTATGACAGTATCTAGAGTGAGGAATTTCACTAGAATGAATCCCTAGGAGTTTCATTGTTCTACGGTTGAGGAAGACCCTCAAGAGTTTATTGATGAGGTGTATAAGGTGTTGATGATTATGGAGTGACACATGTGGAAAAGGCGGAGTTGACCACTTATTTACTTAAGGGTGTTGCTCAAATACGGATCAACTAAATGCAAGAAGACATAGTGGAAGATGTGGGTCCTCTTGATTGGGAAAAGTTCAAAGTTACTTTCCTTGATAGGTTATTTCCCCTAGGGAGGCAAAGGTACTTGAATTTATCAACCTTCGTCAAGGAAACATGAGTGTCAAGGAATATGCTTCGAAGTTCACACAATTGTGTAAGTATGCACCTGCAATGATTGCCGACCCTAATACAAATATGAGTAAGTTTATTTCAGGCATGTCTAAAATGGTGGTTAAGGATTGCCGTATTACCATGCTTATCAATGATATGAAAATTTCTCATTTCATGGTTAATTCTCAACAAATCAAAGAGGAGAAACTTACGAAAAAGTCTAGGAAGAGGATTCAGTTACTTCTTGGGAGGAGCTCACAGAGATTATTTATGCAAATGTTGGGTCCCCTCTTTCAAAGATGGTCAAGTGGAGGGATAATATTCAGAACTTTAAGTGAATTGATGGCGAACCTATCTATGAAACATGGTTGAGGTTCCAAAAGTTGGTTCTCCAATGTTTGACTCGTGGGTTACAAGATAATGTGTTATTGCAATAATTTTATCTTAGTCTTGACATGGTCAATAAAGGTGTTGCCAACCAACTCTTTCAGGGTGGAATCATAAGACATATGTTTGACATAACATCGGCCACCTTTATGAAATGACAAAAATTATTGTGCGTGGTACACAAGAGAAGATCAAGTGTCTCATTTGAATCTTGGGCTAACAAAGGAACAAATTAAAAAGAACCAAGAGTGAGATGAAAACATGGCTAAGATGATGACCCAAATGGACCTATTGACCAAGCATGTCATAGGAAGTAGTGTAAGGGAAAACTACTCCTTTCCTTAGCCGACTCAACGAAGTAGGGAGTGAACGCCGAGTGACTTGGCAATCAACTAAGTTAAACCCCCCACTCGCCTTTTGGGTTGATCTGTGAGTCTAGTTTTTTGGAACTTTAGGAGAGCTAAGTCGAGCTCGCCATTCCGTTCAGCGTGTAGCCAAAGTGCCATCCCCATCGCCTTATTGACTTTATCCAAGAGTTGATCTATTGTAATTTTCATTGAGCTAAAAGCTCACTTCGCAAGTCGCCGAGTGGCCTTTGGCAAGCTCAAGCGTGACTTGTTAGTTTTTAAGTTAGGGTCTTAAAAGTCTTTTTGAATAATTTTAATTCGTCACCATATAGTTTTATTTTTCACCAAAAAGCCTATATAAGAATTTTCCCCAAAATTTCCCCAAAAGTTTAGAAGATTCTCTAAAAGAAGATCAAGCTCTTCCTCTCTAAAATATTTCTCTCTCTACAAATCTTGAAAAAGATGGGTTCAACCTAGGGTGTCAATTCAACTATCAATTCTTTCATTGAATATTAACAATTTGCTTCAAGGTATGATGTTTTCATCCAGGGATTCCTTCCATTCATGGAGTTCTCAAATTCCACTATTTTCAAAGTTAGAAATCACCAATTGAGTTAGAAAAATGGGTTCTCTTGATTATTGATTTAAATGATTGAATTATAATCTCTTTGCATGAATTGATGAAATACGATGATTTGCTGATGATTTCCCCATGATACCATGTAATCCCCATGTTTTCAAGTTTGTGATCATGTGATGTGGGATTTTGATTATGAATAAAGAGTTTTATGAAGTTAAGCATGTATCAATAGAATTTCATGAATTTACAATGAAATCCATATCTAGCCCATGTTTTCTAAATGTTGATGATTGAACGTGGGTTTTGAACCTTGAAAGGTAAATTATGGAATTATGCATATTCTTATGAAATCTATGCAACTGGTTTAAGGATGCTTTGAAAGTAAAGTATCAATGATGATGTTGTTATTGTTTTGGAGAAAGGATTTCTCACGAAACACATAAAAGAATGATGTGAAACATTTTATCACATAATAAAGGATTCTAAGGTTGAAGGTCTTCTCACCTAATTTAATTAAACATTAAGAGTCATCCTAATGAAACCTAGCTTGAATAGGTTATTGAATAATACCTTTACATGGATTATGACTTAGCTTGGATTGGCAAGATGAATTGCCCTTCCATGGATAATAAGTATAAGTAAGAAATGACTATCTCGTAGGATGTATGCTTAGAAGCGAGAGGATAATCAGATTGAAGCTCTCCAATTAGTGGAGGCTGGGTTTCTAGAAGCAATCTTCTTATCCCTTACCTATTTGTCCCCATAGGATGATTGTCTACATATAAATAAGATAGTGGATCCACCTAAGCTAGAAGTTCATGGCCCTTACCTTGGCAAGTAGGACAACCCGTTTTCAGTGTGGGAGACATCGAGGAATCATGTTATAGCTCACATGGTCTCTATGTCAGTTAAGGCTACTTCCCATATTAATAATGAACTAAGGTTACTTCAAGAAGTATCTCATACGTGTTCAATGGTTCCAAATGATGTTTGTTTTCATTGACCATGTTTTATGACTTATGTTTTCTAACCCTTTTATGTCATGTTTTAGCTTTGTCAATAGCTTGCCATGAAATGTCCCCTTTTAGCATGATTTAAATTTTTTAGGCATAACTATCATACTTGGTACATTGTTTTGTAGTAACACATACTCTTGCCTACATTACCCCATATGTAGCATCTGATGGTTAGATTTCTCAGTTTCGTGGCAAGTGGTTGATTTCGAGGTTTCCGAGCTTTGGTGAGTCCTCATGCTTTCAGGATGGATTCTCATTGTTCTTAGTTGTTTCATGTATTTGAATTTTGGATATGATATATGGGCAAGGCCTAATTTCATTCTATTTTACTAGATGGCTATTGAGACAAGTGTTTTAGACATCCACTTTTCTTTTATAAAACTATTAGACTGAAACTATTGTTTTACTTCTTTTGTTCTATTTCCTATGTTATAAGTTCTAAGTGGCTTGTGTGGGCTCTCATGGGGTCTTATACGCCATGTTACATCTAGGGTGTATCCCTAAGTCCTAAAAAACTTGGTAATCATAGCACAAGGTTTTGAATGGTTCTAGCATGACTCATAACCCACGTCGAGTAAAGTCTTGTTCATGAGTGTGAAACGAGCCACATTTATGAATGAGAGGCTACAAAATAATTAGGAAACTCAAATTCTTTCATTACTCTAAAGTCTTGTGATAGAATTTAACTCTATCAGGTCTGTCTCCTAATTTTTATCTGATGCACTACAAGTTATGTCTAATCGAAGAGCTTGTGCTAGAATGAATGTGAGGAGAATGTGGAACAATAGGCTCCTCCGCAAGCTCCTCAAGTTCTGGTTGATCCTTTAGCCGAGCAAATGACTAATGTGGATTTTAGGGCTGCTTTTCAAGTGTTGGCCCAAGCCATGATGGCCCAAGCCAATAGGGAGGTTGCGGTTCCTGTGAACCCAAATGTGGGTACGATGGCATCTAGAGTGAGGGACTTCACTAGGATAAATCCTTTGGAGTTTCATTGTTCTAAGGTTGAGGAAGATCCTCAAGAGTTCATTGATGAGGTTTATAAGGTCTTGACAATCATAGGAGTGACGCCGCTGGAAAAGGCTGAGTTGGCCTCTCATCAACTTAAGGGTGTGACACAAATAAGGTACAACCAATAGAAAGAAGGGAGACTGGAAGATGCGGGTCCTCTTGATTGGGAGAACTTTAAGAATGCTTTTCTTGATAGGTTCTTTCCCCTTCAGATGAGGGAATCAAAGGTGCTTGACTTCATTAAACTTCTACAAAGGAGTATAAGTGTGAGAGAATATGCTCTAAAGTTCACACAAATTTTTAAAATATTCTCAAACAATGGTTGTTGATTCAAGGGCAAGGATGAGTAATTTCGTTTCAGGTGTGTCCGAAGAGGTGGTTAAAGAGTGTTGTACCGCCATGCTCATTAATGACATGGACGTCTCTTGTCTCATGGTTCATGCACAATAGATTGAATAGGAGAAACTTAAGGGAAAGTCTAGTGATACAAAGAGGGCCAAAACCAGTGATGGTAATTTCTCTCATGCAAGGTTCGATCGATATATCGTCCTAGATTTCGACAAAATTTTTTCGGTCAAGGTTCCTCCAATGCCCCTCCTAAGTTCAACAAAGATAGTGTGTCTAACCCTAAGCCTCAAGGAGGGAATGGTAATGGATCTTCATTTCTCATATCTACTTGTACTAGGTGTGGGAGGAAGCACAAAGGTAAGTGCCTAGCCGACACAAATAGTTGGTTCAGTTGTGGTAAGAGTAGTCAGAAGATCAGGGATTGCATGATGCTTATGGAAAGATGAAGAGAGGGCAAGAAAACTCCTCATTGTGGTTTGGGTCCCAATGCTCCTAAGAAAAACCGATTCTATGCACTTTAGACTCGTGGTGAACAAGAGGATTCTCCCGATGTTGTTACTGGTATGTTGAAAGTTTTTCAACTTGATATTAATGCTTTACTTAATCCTAGTTATACCTTGTCTTTTGAGACACCATATATGGCTATGAGGTTTGATAATCTTCTGGATGTGTTGTTAGATCATTTTTCTATCTATACTCTTGTCGGTGATTCTATTGTGGCTAAGAGGGTCTGTAGAAAGTGTTATATTTTCATGTCCCATAGAGTTACTCTTGTTGACTTGGTAGAGCTTGATATGCAAGATGTTGATGTTATCCTTGGTATGGATAGGTTGCACTCATGTTATGCTTCTATTGATTGTAGAACTCATGTAGTCAAGTTTCAGTTCCCGAATGAGCCTGTCCTAGAATGGAAAAGTGGAAATTATATGCATAAGGGTCAGTTTGTCTCCTGTCTTAAAGATAGAAAGATAAATTCTAAGGGTTTCATTTACCATCTAGTTAGGGCGAGGTATGCGAATTCTGAAAACCCTACTCTTGAGTCGGTCCCCATTGTTAATGAGTTTCCAAATGTATTACCACATGATTTACCCGGTATTCTCCCGAGAGGGAGATAGACTTTGACATTTACCTTCTCCAAGGTACGCAACCTATTTTATTCCTCCTTACTGTATGGATCAGGCAGAACTAAAGGAGTTTAAAGAACAATCAAAGGATTTGTTGCATAAAGGTTTCATCCGACCAAGTATCTCTCCATGGGGTGCTTTAGTTTTGTTTGTTAGAAAGAAAGATGGTTCTCTTCGTATTTGTATTGACTATCATCAGTTGAACAAGGTGACCATTAAGAATAAGTATTTTCTTCCAAGGATAGATGATTTATTTGACCAACTTCAAGGGATAAGTTATTTCTATAGATTGATCTTCGATCGGGTTATCACCAATTGAGGGTAATGGAAGATGATATTTCGAACACGGTTTTTTGAACTCGGTATAGTCATTATGAGTTTTTGGTAATGTCATTTGGGTTGACTAATGCTCTGGCAGCATTTTATGGATTTAATGAATTGGGTGTTTGAACAATAACTCGGCATGTTTGTGATTGTGTTCATTCATGGTATATTGATCTATTCGAGAAGTGAGAATGAGCATATTGATCATTTGAGGATTTTGTTGTGAATTCTCAAGGACCAACGACTCTTTGCAAAGTTTAGCAAGGGTGAGTTTTGGTTATGGTCCGTAGTTTTTCTTGGTCATATTGCCCTAAGTAAGGGCATTGAGGTAGATCCTAAGAAGACAGATATGGTTAAGAGTTGGCGTATACCTCTATCCCCTTCGGATATTAGAAGTTTCATGGGTTTAGTTGGTTACTACAGAAGGTTTCTTGATGAGTTCTCTTCAATTGCCTCTCCTTTAATGGCTTTGAATCAAAAGAAAGCTAAGTTCATATGGTCCGAAGCATGTGAGAGAAGTTTCCAAGAGTTGAAGGATAGACTTACTTCCGCTCCGGTGTTGACTTTATTGGAAGGGACAAATGGTTTTGTGGTTTATTCTGACGCCTCTAGAATTGGGCTAGGGTGTGTGCTTATGAAAAATAGGAAAGGCATTGCCTATGCCTCAAGGCAACTTAAGATTCATGAATACAATTATCCTACCCATGACCTTGAACTAGCGGCGGTCATTTTTGCCTTAAAGATTTTGAGGAATTATTTGTATGGTGTTCATGTAGATTTGTTTACCGACCACAACAGTTCGCAATGTGTGTTTAATGAGAAAGATCTGATTCTTTGCCAAAGAAGGTGTCTTGAGTTATTGAAATATTATGACATGAATGTTCTCTATCACCCCAGAAAGGACAATGTGGTGGCCGATGCTTTTAATCAGTTATTTATGGGTAGTGTTGCTCATATTGAAGAAGATAAAAGAGAGTAGGTTTGAGATGTTCATAGATTGGCCCGATTAAGTGTTATGTTATTGGATTCCACCAAGAGTGGTTCTATGGTTCACAATGGCTCGAAATCGTAATTTGTGGTGGATGTGAAAGCCAAACAAGGTCTTGATCCAATTTGGCAGACTTAAAAGAAGCAGTGCTTAAGAAGTCTGTTGAGGCTTTCTCCTAAAGGGGAGATGGTGTGTTTAGATATCAAAGTCGTTTGTGTGTTTGATTAAAATAATGTTATCAAAGAATCTTCATCCAATTCTAAGCGTCAACGATCGCAAATCAGTATATAACCCAACTAAATGAGTTGGGGTCCAATCCCTCAGGGAGCGGTACGCGTTTCAGATTCAATTGGGAAGTATGAAAATGGTCAAATCAGTCATAGGAATAAAAATTATCGAATAAAGACATCTTTCAAATCATAGGGTGATACGAATGTCAAATGGGGGTTTTGATTTTGATTATCAACTACAAACTGTCACAAACAATATGAATTAACAATCATAAGACGAGTTCTTGGAACATGATCGATTATAAGCTAATATAGATATATAGGTAATTGCAACTACTAGAAAATAACTAGATAGTAGTTAGTAGGCTAGGCTTTAGTGGAGGTACCCCGAATCAAGTGATTTCTCTCAAACATCAACAAGCATGCAAAAGAAGAGCAGCCCACACCTTAATCCATTAACTATCTTGAGTTGAATGTGTGGGATTGGGTTTAGGATTCACTCTCTCGAGATGAACCCAGGTCAACCCAATACTCAGAAACCATCAATAGTAAATTTAGTTCTAGAACCTCTCTCTCGAGCAAGCCAAGAACAGAAACATCGAACTACATTTGCTGCTACAATTCTTTAATTAAACCACAATTAATGATTAAACTCACTTATAAATAACATTTAAACTAACAATTTGCAATACCCATAAGCTAAATCAGCCTATAATAAGATAATCACACCTCAAGAATTGGGGTTTTAGCTAGACATTATAAAAAGGTAAAACCGTTACCAAATTGATTATCCATCAACTGGGTAAGAGTAATTTCGTCCTTACAATGCTCTAATTTGAAGAATCCCAAAGACCCACTTCCAAGTTCTCAAAAGTGAATTTCTTCAATCCTTCAAAGCTAAGGAAAACGAGAGAAAACTGCTCAAAACTTAATAACAAAAATGTTCTAAAGAATATTTGATACTAAACTAAATGTTCAAAAACGTATTTATAGTGACCAAAAATGTACTGCAAAGAGTCAATTGGCAAAGTAAGTTGGGCTCGCCAAACCACTCGACGAGCCATCCTTTTGTCCCTTCCATCGCTCTTCTGCTTTGGTACTCAACATCCTCAAGGTATGTAACTTTGGGTGATCTATCTTGGCTTCGTGGAATACTTCGGCAATCTGCCGACTACTCCTTTTCATAGCCAACTTGGTTCTTTCCTTCAGGGCTTGGCATACTAGAACTTTAGGCGGTCTAATGAGTCAGTCGACAACACGCGGAGTGCTCTTGGTGATTCTCAGGCTTACTCATCCTTATTTTTTTAGCCTGTTTTGTTCCTTTCCGCATGTTAGTATCCTTCCTTTGTTCCTTAATCCATATTCCTAAAAAGCAAGGATTTAACATCAGTTATTGACACAAAATAGGCATTTGAGGACACTAAATCTCTATAATCAAATCCCTAAATGAGTCCAAATATCGGACTAATCAATAGCCCCAACTTAAACTTTTGATTATCTTCAAGTAAAACTCAAGTTCAACAATTCAAAAAGGATGTCTCAAACAGTGCTACAAAAGACTCAATCATGAATGCACACAACAAGACTTAACTTACTCATGCAATGATCAATTGTGCACTCAATAATTCAAATTGTGACTCACTATTATCAAAGATTCTCAAGTTCACAATACTTGCTTTAAATGCAAGTTTAATCTCATCAAAGGTACTCAAATTCCCTCACAACAAAGATGATTCCATATTCACACACAATTCTTCGACAAGTTATAGTTTCGGAATCACATACAACTCTCACACTCACAAAGATGAACACATGCATGACTTGACCCATAGGTTTGCCCTTATTTTACAATCAACATTCGTTTCAGCTCACTTAAGATAAAAAAAAAAAAATCTTTCCAAGGCTTGTAACGGGGCTGAGTGTAAAGGTATGGTCATTTAGGCTCAGTGGCTACTACCCTCATAAAATATGGTCTGAACATCACTATTCATCCTTTTCTTCAGCATTTTTACTCATGCTTAAAATTCACCCCATTATTCAACTTTTCGGACACCCCAATTCTTTTGCCACTTTCAGAACTTTATTTCACAACTTTTTCATTCTTTTTCTTTTTCTTTTCTTCTTTTATTTTTCTCCTTTTTATATGGAGGGGTTCCATCTTTTTCAAGATCATGACTCAAAAGGGGAATTCTTCACATTTCTTGATTTACCTTCTCTTTTCACCATACCCCAACTTAGGCTTTTGGCCTGAGTTGGCTAAAGGCCTAAGTTGGCTATTCAAACAAACCACACTTCATGAGAGTTATAGGTGACTGGATAAAGAGGGGTCACATTTGTTCAAGATTTTTCCAAGAAAAGGATAAGGCTCAAAGGGGTTTCAAGAAAGGTTCACACATCTTACAAGGTTGGACACAAAAGAGGTATATTGTCAAATTGTTTCGCTCTTCAAAATTGTTGCCTAAGATCATTTCAAGAACTTGCATCACTTAGTCAACCGGACCAACAGGGCAAATTCTAGGTGTCATCACCCAAGGTTCATGGTAAGCTCATCACACTAGGCATTGGCACTAATATCAAACGAGACTCCACACTTTTGCTAGTGTGCAATGTTCATCACAAGAGACTCATTCGATAATGGGATAATCACAACGAGATGCAAAAAGTTCACACATTTTCTATGCAACTTCATTTGGCCTCATCGTAGCCGCACATTTTTTTTGTTCGATTAAGAGCACTATTCAAGTCATAGGTAATGATCATAACTGATACTCAAATTTGCACAAGAACAACCACATTCAAACACAACAAGAGTGGCAAAAAATTTCAGAAGGGTCAAAAACCATTTTCATTCATAACAAGGAGCCATAAGCTCAAACATCCACAAAACAATATCAACACACAATTCAAAACACAAGAACCCAACATATACAAAATGTAGTACAAGAGGTAGGTATGGAAATACCTCACCTCACCACAAACAAATAAGAAGTTGTTCCCAAA
Organism: Solanum pinnatisectum; assembly: GCA_035578085.1. NCBI lineage: Eukaryota > Viridiplantae > Streptophyta > Magnoliopsida > Solanales > Solanaceae > Solanum > Solanum pinnatisectum. Next base: position 483,164 of record JAWPEI010000024.1, on the reverse strand, counting down.
TGCAATAAACATAATCAAAAATCAATAAAAATGATAGAGAAGGAGGTAAAGAAAGATCCTATCTACACAGTCGCTCCATCTATCGGGGCATCAATGCCCGAGGTAGCAGCGGCACTAGCTCCACCAGAGCCTTTCATGGGTGTGTCTGCCAATGAAATCTACACGGCTAAATCCATCATAACCTCCTCAACCTTTGTGAAGCCCTCATATGTTGTCTCTTCTTGGAGATCGAGCTGTTCCTCATCCGTATCTACCTCAAAATCAGCATCAGCCACCTCCTGAACTCTAACCTTATCTCCAGTGGTAGCTAGAGGCACATCCGTATCAGCTAGCATGTCGGGGATCTCTATAGTCCCAAAAATCATGGATATATTTGTGGACTTTAGTTGGTCCACATTCTTTTAAAGCTTAGTAATTGTGGCCTTTAGGACCGTCACCTCATTAATGGCCTCCTGGCCTCGCTCCAACACCACTATCCTTGCCGCAAGGGTATCAAAAGACACACTAAAAGGTGTCAAAGCAGCAGCAAGGGCCCTCTCAATCATCCTAAGATTTGTGGCCTCAAGCATGGAGGCACGCCTATCAACAGAATGGGCTAGCTGCCCCATCCGTAGCATCACACCCTAGGTGAGTAGAGGTCGGGAGGCAGTGTCACTAGCAACAGACCTAGGAGGCAAGAGAGCAATAGAAGAACTTCGAGTCATGGAAGGAGCAGCACTAGATATACGTGAAGGCCTAGGGACCGGAGTAGGCCATATGTCCTCTATAGGTACAATCTCAATATCCACAGCTGAGGAAGAATCCACTGGGGCTGCCTTCTTTTTCTCAGCCTCATCTTTCAAGTACTCAGCGTCAATGCATCGAATATTAGTATAGGAGGTGAGAATCACTGACACATCCTTTTTTTCATCATGGGCCACTCAGGCTCGTCTACATAATTCAGTGATCAACACCAAAAATGAAAGCGATGTCTGACGCTGCCTAGCCCTCATGGCCATTTCATGGCCAATGATCATACCCAAATTTATACTCCTCCCATCAATGATGCTGCCAAGACATGCTACTTTTGTGTGGTGGAGAATAGATTCATTTTGGGATGACATGATAATGCTGCTAATTAAACCAAACCAGTACCTTGCTGCTACATTGAGGTCTTTCTTTTCTATGGGTGCTCCAACCTCGATCCACCTAGGAGTACTATTAGATAACAGAGGGACTAACCACTTTTTTCAAAGTCTACAATGGCTTTGTCTTGATCATGTATTGATAGTCATCTAATGTTGTTGGTGTACTCCAAACTGCGTTGATGTCATCACTATCACACTTTACCTTCTTGCCCCTGACGACTACTTTATCTACTGGCTTGAATGTGGTAGCCTTTCTCTTCCCTTGCAGCACTAGAGCTCCATAGGCAGTGTAAAACTCCCAGACCTAATTAGGAATGTAAGGGCCACGGGATCTTGTGAAAATCTGGAACTTGTTGGACCTCAAGGTGCTCTAGATCTCTAGATATCTGCTTATCACATCATCTGTAGACAATCTCTTCTCTTTAATGATGGTCCTCAATCCCTCAGCCATCAGTCTATTTATAGACTGGGAAGGAAGACCCTGTGCAGGTGGTGCTTGAACCACAGCCTAGTCTGGGACAAAAGGAGGAGTAACGACCTGGGGTACCCGGATCCTAGACAAATCATGCATCCTCTTAGAGCGCAGTGCAACTCTCTTGTCCAATATCAACTGATCATCATCAGGCCTAGAGATGACAGCATGAGGGACCTGGTGCTCACTCTCACTCTCAGAAGTGGTGAGGTGAGTGTCGTACACTCCGTCACCATCGAAGCTAACCTCCACTAAATCAGGAGCAAGTGCCTTCCCTTTTCCTTTACCCTTCCCACTTGTGGTAGGAAGTTTTATGGCCTTTGCCTTGGATGCAGCTACATTCTTATTGATGGTGATTCTCTTTGCCCCTTTTGTAGTGCGTCATGTCTCGTCCTGCTACCTTTTGTCTAGCCATATCTGCAAAACACATTAAAAGTGGTTAGATACAGTTGAAGAAAACTACAAAATATAGCTTGCAGAAAGACTCGCCGAACATATCGAAAAGTCACCGAATTATTTTGGTGAGACAGATCGGGCTCACCGAAAGCAGTAGCCTAAAAGTTTCCCAGAAAAATTGCACATCAGCAATGTGAAGGGCCATTCGTCAAATAGCCGACACCACTCAATGAGCTCAGACTAGCCCACCAAAGTTACAGTAAGTATTAGGGGTTAAGGGTTTAGACAAGGCGATCTAAGGTTACTTTCGGCGAGCTCAGGCTTTTCGCCAAAAGTTATAGAGCTAAACTCAATCCAAGCATTAAATTAAAGGCAATCTAAGGGGACTTTGACAAATCATAGAGTGGTTCGGCGAGCTCGACCCAGCTTTCCCAATTTCCCAACATGGCAATTTTCAACCCTGATTCCCAAAAAAAAGTCTGCAGCCCCCGAAAACAAAATCAAACAACATACATACTCAATTAAGCCCAGACCTATATACCCATGCCACCGGGGTATTTAGACTTTCCCCAATTTGGCAAAAATTGGCCATTTGATGACTTTTGCCCTTAAGAATGACGTCAAACACTCCATCATTGGGCAAAGCACATCATTTAGAAAAATTTGGGTTACTCAAACTTCACCCAACTAGACCCAACAAAAATTTAACGCAACCCACAAGTTTATGAGCAATTTGTATAGCACAAAATTTGGAAAATCACATTTTAAACAATCTAAGCACAATTATGAAACTACGAAAGGCAACTAGCACACAATTACAATTTTATAGCAAGCCCAACACACATCAATAACACTTAGACAATTTCATTTGGAATTAACCGCTACTTAAAAGTTTGGGGTTGAGTAAAACCAACCTTTAATGCTGAAATATGATTTTGTAAAGCTAGACGGCAATGATTCCACTACGAGCGCGAGATCAAAGAGAAAAATGCGAGAAAATACATGAATAAAGAAAAACTAGACTGCAGGTGTGATTATATAAAGTTAAAAATGAGAGAATATGAAAGAGTTGAAATTTTAAACCATTGCCCTTTTAATAACCATTAAGTTCTCAGCCCTTTGGCGATATTAGTCGACTTTGCTGAACTACTCGGTGACATGTCGAGTGGTTACTTACCTCATCGAGTTTTATATGACCTCCAGTTAATTTGGGGGTCCAAACGGCAGATAAATTTGGGTTCGCCGACCTGTTCGGCGGGTCGCCGATTCGTCCATGGACCCGCCAAATTTTACAGACTCTAACTTGGTATTTTCCTGAGTCCAACAGCGGTCCAAGTCAGGCTTGCCGACCTCTTCGGCGAGTCACCGACTAGATTCTCGACTTGCTAACCTGCATATTTCAAACACATTCCACAGTTCAACCAACACAATCAACACCCATTATTCAAAATCAAAATACAAAGAAATAAAAACTTGGGTTGCCTCCCAAGAAGTGCCTTAGTTAACTTCATGGCACGACACAAGTACTCACTCACACTTCATTCCTGGGGTTTGCCATAGTGCCACTAGGAAACCCTGCATGTTGTCTTGAGTAGAGATGAGACAACATATGACCCATTTGGGTCTCCAATAACTTAATAGATATGGAATGAGAAGCAATCATCTGATTTTTCATTGAGGCATTCTCTTTTATCTTGTTCAACACTATGTCGTGTTCTTCGACTTTGTGGAGATTGAGTGAGAGTATCTCTTCTATCTCTCAACCATCATAATCCTTGGGCTTTCTACGCTCATGGGGAGGAATGTACCTATCTTTCTTTTTGTATAGTACTTCAAATTCCATGATCTTTTTGTCTAAGAGATCCAGTTGGATCAACCTTTTAGCCAGATTCTGGTCCCTTTCTTGCTCCTTGTTAGTCTTAGTCATGCGATTGAGGAGTTGGGATACTATTGCATAGGGTTGTTATATTAGACCACTCGGAGACAGTTGGTCAGATACTCTTCTGTTCTCAGGACCAAGACCTCTATACAAACATTCTAGTAGCATCTTATCTGGAATTCCATGAGTTGGGCACTGTAGCAATAGGGTCTTAAATCTAAGCCACAACTCATGGATTGTCTCACCCTCCAAGTGGTGGAAATTTAGGATGTTATCCCTAAGAATCATCATCTTTGAAGGAAGGTGGTCCACTTGGTTACCATCGCTACCATTGATACTCATTTCCTCTCTTTAACAACAACGCAAAAACTAAAACTAAAAATAAGTATATTCAACTATGACTAAAACGAACACAATTCAACTTCACCAAAATAATTTCAAACAACACCACTCCCAGAAAGTGGCACTATTTTGATTAAAATAACGTTCTCAAAGACACGTCATCCAATTCTAAGCATCAACGATCATAAATTAGTATATAACCAACTAAATGAGTTGGGGTCGAATCCCACAGGGAGCGGTACGTATTTTAGATTCAGTTAGGAAGTATGAACATGGTCAAATGAAAAATTATCGAATAATGACATCATTCAAATAATGGGGTGTCGAATGGGAGTTTTGGTTTTGATTATCAACTACAAACAGTCACTAACAATACGAATTAACAATAATAAGGAGGGTTCTTGGGATGTGATCGATTATAGGCTAATATAGACATATGGGTAATTGCAACTATTAGAAAATAGCTAGATATTAGTGAGTATGCAAGGCTATAGTGAAGGTAAACTTTCTCTCAAATAATTTACCTCGAACCAAGTGATTTCTCTCGAACATCAATAAGCATGCAAAAGAAGAGCATTCCACACCTTAATCCATTCACTCTCTCGAGCTGAATGTGTGGGATTGGATTTAGGATTCACTCTCTCGAGCTGAACCCAGGTTAACCTAATACCCACAAACCATCAATCAGTAATTTTAGTTCTAGAACCTCTCTCTCGAGCAAACCTAGAACACAAACATTGAACTGCATTTGCAACTACAGTTTTTTAATTAAAATACAATTAATGATTGAACTTACTTCTAAATAGCATTTAAATTAAAAATTTGCAATGCCCATAAGCTAAATCAGCCCACTATCATATAATCAAACCCCAAGAATTAGGCTTTTAGCTAGACATTATAAAAGGTGAAGCATGCTCGCCGAACCACTCGGCGAGACGCCCTTTGGTCTCTTCCATTGCTATTCTACCTTGGTACTCAGCATCCTCAAGGTTTGTAACTTTGGGCGATTCACTATGGCTTCACGGAATCAGTCAGTGATTTGCCGACTGATCCTTTTCATCGCAAACTTAGTTCTTTCCTAAAGGCTTGGCATACTAGAACTTTGGCAGTTTGATGACCCACTCAGTGACACGCCAAGTTCCTTTGGCGATCCTCAGGCTCACTTATCTTTATTTCTTCAACCTGTTTTGTTCCTTTTTGCATGTTAGCGTCGTTGCTTTTTTCTCAATCCATATTCATGAAAATCAAGGATTTAACATCAGTTATTGGCATAAAATAAGCATTTGAGGACACTAAATCTCTATAAACAAAGACCTAAATGAGTCCAAATCTGGGATTCATGTGGGTTCAAAATGTTGTTGACTTGAGGGAACAGATCTTGACGAAAGACCATAATTCACAGTATTCCATTAACCTGGGAACCACCAAGATATACCATGATTTTCAGGAGGTCTATTGATGGAATGGGACAAAGAAGGATATTTCGATATTTGTGGTAAAGTGTTCGAATTGCCAACATGTGAAAGTTGAGCGTCAAAAATTGAGAGGCTTTTCCGAAGATATTAGCATTCCTATGTGGAAGAGGGAAGATTTGCATATGGAATTTGTTGTTGGTTTGTCTCGCAACCAATGAAAACATGACTCAGTTTGGGTTATAGTAGATCGGATAACGAAATTGGCACATTTTCTTCCCGTCAAGGTTTCCTATTCGGTGGAGGACTATGCCAAGTTGTACTTAAGAGAAGTGGTAAAGTTGCATAGAGTGCCTTTGTCCATTATTCCTGATCGTAGTACCAAAATCACTTCCTAGTTTTGGAAGTCTTTCCAAAAGGTTCTTGTAACTCGTGTTAAGCTTAGTACGGCCTTTCAACCCCAAACTGATGGGCAAGCGAAGCGTACTATCTTAACTTTGGAAGACATGTTAAGGGATTGTGTGATTGATTTTATGGGTAACTGGGATAACTATTTGCCATTAATTGAGTTTGCTTATAACAATAGTTATCACTCAAGTATTGATATGGCTTCATTTTAGGCATTATATGGTAAGAGGTGTAGATCTCCTATAGGATGGTTTGAGGTAGGTGAAGTCTCCCTAAAAGGTCACGAGTTGGTACATGAGGTTATAGAGAAAGTTTGACTTATTAGTGAAAGGTTGAAAATGGCTCAAAGTTGGTAAAAGTCATATGTTGATGTATGAAAAAGAGATCATGAGTTTTAATTTCATGATTGGGTTTACTTAAAAATTTCACTCATGAAGGGTGTAATGAGGTTTGGTAAGAAAGGAAAGCTTAGTCCTCGATATGTAGGCCCAAATTAGATTTTGAGACGCATTGGTAAGGTTGCTTATGAGCTAGATTTTCTTAATTAGTTGGCATCGGTGCATGAGGTTTCCCATGTCTCTATGTTGAAGAAATTTGTTAGTGATCCGACATCTAGAGTTCCCTTAGAAGGTTTGGGAGTTGAGGAGAATCTTTTCATGAAGAAGTTCCAGTTGGGATTTTAGACCAACGAGTTAAGAAGTTGAGAAATAAAGAAGTAGCTTCTGTTAAAGTGTTGTGGAGGAATCAATTAGTTGATGGTGCTACTTGGGAGGCTGAGGACAATATGATGTTTCGATATCCCCATCTCTTTCCTTCTACTCCTACTCTAGCTTGAGGTAATGATTTCCTAATGGTTTTTTCTTTGTTTGGAGTCATCTGTCTTATGTGATTCCACGATTTCCTTACTATGCATAATTTATGAAAAGTTCAAGTTTCTAGAAAATGAGTCAATTTGATTGATTTATACCTGTTTATGTGCAAATGATTATGAATTGCATGTAGACTACATGATATGATGTTATGAGCATGTTTTTAGCTTGGAGTTGATGTTTCCTCTTTGGATGTTAGCTTGGAGTTGATGTTTCCTCCTCAGATATGTGTATTACATGTATGATGGACCATTAGATTTAGTTCCACCCCTCGTATGATGTTTTAGTTACGTCCTAGCTTGGAGTTGATATTTCCTCGGTGGTTATACGAATTTAGATAAGGTTTCATTAATAGTTTGGTTGTTAGATCCTCTCTTACTCTTTTAGTACTAGCTTGAATCTCATTTGAAGACGAATGTTCCCAAGGGGGAGATAATGTAATACCTTGACTTCACGTATCAGGACACTATTTCGATTCAAGTGCCAACGATCGCGTGTAGTGATATAACCCAACCAAAGGTTGGGATCGATCCCACAAGGAGTGGTTTCGAGAACTAATAGAAAAGTAATAGTAAGTTCTAATCAATCGTAGCTATTAATATTAATGAATAAAAACATACTAAATCAAAGGGGTGACGCAAGCGTCAATTATCAATGGGGGTTTGTATTAATTAACAACTAAAAATGGCAAAAATATAAGGAAACGAGATATGGAGACGGGATTCTTGGGATGTGATAGGAATACAGGATAAACTAGACTATCGGGTATATGCTTTTGATAGTAAATTGTTGAAAATTTGTGACTAGGCTAGACTATTGTGGGAGTAAATTCTCTCTCGAGCAGCTCACCATGAATCAACTCAGTTTCTCTCGAACACCGAGCTGCCGCATTAAGCACAGCCTCCGCCTTAACTCATTCACTCTCTCAAGATAAATGTGTGGGAGAAGGACTAGGATTCACTCTCACGAGCTGAACCCATGTCGACCAAATACCACCGGCCATCAATTTAGTAGTCTTAGTTTTATGACCTCTCTCTCGAGCAAGCCAAAAACACTAAGATGAAATCGTATTTGCAACTACAGTACAGTCTCATTAAGTTCATACACAACTACTACATGAAATCACATTTAAACAACAAATAAACCATCAACAAGCAAGACCCAACAGATAATTTAGCCCATATTCACAAAATCACACCCCAAGAATTGGTGTTTTAGCTAGACGTGTAAAAGAGATAAAAATTTATACCAATATCAGTTTCCATCAACTGGGTATGAAGAATTAAGTCTTAAAACACGTCAAAAGTGAAGAATCTTCTAGACCCATGTCTAATCTCTTGGAGTTGAAACCCTTTGAATCTTCAAGGTCTTAGAACAAAGTCTCCAAAACCCTCTAAAACTTAAAACTCCCTCACAAACTGTAAATAGTTCGAATAATAGAAGTGGTACTAAGCTAGAAATTTAAAAAAGAATTCATAGTGTTTGAAAATTTATGGTGCGGAGGACCATTCGGCGCAGTTAGTTGGAATCACTGACACACTAGGCGATCCGCCCTTTGGTCTGGTTCATTGCCTTTCTGCTTTTGCCTTCAGCATTCTCGAGTTTTGAGACCTTGGGAGATAGAGTGCTGCTTCACAAAACTGCTCGGTGACGCACCGACTGCTCATTTTCATCGCAGACTTGACCTTCTCCTTTAGTGCTCAACACACTGGAACATTTGGCGGGATTTAGGACCTTTTGGCGACTTGCCTAATGGATTAGGTGATCCTCAGGGTGTCCTTTCTCTGTTCTTTCAGCCATTTTTTTCCTTTTTACTTTGAGCACATCCATGCTTTGTCTCCTAATCCAAATACCTGAAACTTAAGTGTTTACATCAGTTATTAAGACAAAATATGCGTTAGAGGACACTAATTCTATCAAAATATAGCCTTAAATGAGTCCAAATTATGGACTCATCAACACCCCCAACTTAAACTTTTGCTTGTCCTCAAGTAAACTCAAGTTTAGCAGTTCAAAAAGGATGTCTCAAATAGTTCTACACAAGACTCAATAATGAATGTACACAACAAGGTTCAACTTACTCATACAAGGATCAATTGTATACTCAAAGACTCAAGTTATGACACACCATTATCAAAGATTCTCAAGCTAACTATACTTGCTTCAAATGCAAGTTCAAGCTCAAAAAAGGTATTCAAATGTTGTCACACAAAGAATGATTCAATATTCACACACAATGATTTAATCATTTAAAGTTTCAGAATCATATGCAACGCTCACTCTCACAAAGAAGAATGCAGTGCATGCTGTGACCCATAGGTTCGCTTGTATTTTCCAATCAACAATTGTTTCAGCCTCAAGATCAAAAATGTCTTTTCAAGGCTTGTAAAGGGGCTAAGCGCAAAGGTATGGTCATTTAGGCTCAGTGACTTTTATCCTCGTGAAATGTGGTGCTTTCAACACTCTCTTTCCTCTTCTTTCATCATTTTCTTCAGTGCTCATAAGTCATCCCATTATTCACTTCCATGGATTGTTCAGAACCCCATTCCTTTTTGCATTTTCATAACTTCATTTCACAATTTTTTTCTTTTTCTTTTCTTTTTTTTTGTTTTGTATGAACGTGTTCCATTTTTCTCAACAGCATGGGTTAAAGGGGACTTTTCTTGCACTTCTTGACTTGCCTTCTCTTTTCACCACACCCCCAACTTAAGCTTTCGGCCTAAGTTGGCTATTCGATCAACCACAATTCAAGAGGATTATAGGTAGTGGATTTAAGAAAGGTCATGTTTTATCAAGTTTCTTCAGAAGAAAGGTAAGGCTTAAGGGATGTTCAAAAGAGGTTCATACACTCACAAGGTAGGCCACAAAAGAGGTATATGTCAAATTAGCTCACACTCTTCAAAGTTGCCTAACATCATATCAAGAGATAGCCTTACTTAGTCGACCGGACCAACGGGGCAAAATCTAGGTGTTATCATGCATGGTTCACAGTAAGCTCATCACAGAAGGCATAGACACAAAAGTCAAACAAGACTACACACTTTCGCTAGTGTGCAACGTTCATCACAAGACAATCAATTCGATAATTGGCTAGTCACAACGAGATGCAAAGATTTCACATATTGACTATGTATGATACGATTCTCACAAGAGAAATGATGATAAACAATGGAAATCAAAGACGGAAAGTAAAGTTAAATAGATAAACACAAAAAGAGGCAACAAAACCAACCAAAGGGTATATTAAACCAATGACCACAATCCGTTAATCCTACAATAAGCACCTAACTATTACGATGACCTCAAGGAAATCGATATCCCAAGCAACTAACTTTTCTAACAAAAGGAAACATAAGATCTACCAAGCTCTCAGCACTCAACATGAAGACTTTTGGCGAGTCGCCGAGGGTCTTTGGCGACCTCCAACTTCTCCCCGAAAGTAAAATTTAAGGGTGAGATAGGGACATTAGGCGAACCGCTGAGTGGTTCGGCAAGCTCAACCCAACTCACCAAACGGCTTAACGTGCCTATTTTCAACCCAACTTCTCAAATTCAATCTCACAACCCCTGAAAACAAAATCAAAGCATGCACTAGTACCATTAAGATAGAACCCATAGCACCCAAACACAACCCTTTGAATTTTAATCCAGTTTAAGGCATACAATTACGAGAATACAACAGTTACAACTACTTGAGCAAGATTATCAAATTAAATCATACATGTAAACAATCTAATCATATCAGGCAGGATCAGAACACTTCAATAAGATCAGGCTATTGCAAATGAGTATAATTTTTGATAAAATAAACTCAGGGCATAGAAAACCAACATTTGGTGTCGATAAAGAGAAGATTTAAATGCTAGGAGACAATGTAATCCAATTCCAAGCACAAATCAGCACTAAAAATACTCTAAAAATGCAAAAATATAGGAACTAGCATGCGGGTGTGAGTTTGGGAAGATAAAAAGTGATTGAAAGTGAATAAGGTTGAAACTTTTAAACCTTTGGCCTGTAAAACTGTCCAGTTTTCACCCATTCGGTGACATTAGTCGAGCTCGCCTATCTTTTCAACAATTCACCGAGTGTTCATTTACCTTGCCAAATTTTACAGAACCTCTAGTGAGTGTAGGGGTCCCAACGGTGGTCTTCATCAAGATCGCTAACATGGTCAACAATTCGCTAATAATTTCCTAGGCTCGCTGAGTTTTACAAACTCCAATTTGAATATGTCCTGAGTCAAAAGGCGGATTAGGTCGGGTTCACCGACCTCTTCGGTGATTCGCTGACTGGACCTGTTGCTCACCACCCTACCCTTTTTCGAACACTTTCAACACTTCAACCTGTACAAACAACACACCATTATTTTACCAAAACACAAATAAAAAGCAAAAAGGTGTTTTGGGTTGCCTCCCAAACAACGCCTTAGTTAATGTCGCGATACAACATAGGTTAACACCTAAACTTCTCTTTTGAGGTTGGCCAAAACATCACTTGGCAATCCCCTGCTTTGTGGCAGATGGAGATGAGGCATCACATGACCCGTAAGGTTCTCGAGCAGCTGAATGGATCTGGAATGAGAACCAATCATCTCTTTCATCACTTCGATGATCTCCTTCATCTCTTCAAGGACCCTATCATGCTCACTTACCTTGTTGAGAATAATTGAGAGCATTCCTTCAACACGTTTACCCTCATTGTCCTAGGGCTTTCTTCGCTCATGAGGGGTGATGTATCTGTCCTTCCTTTTGAATTGGACTTCAATCAACATGATCTTTTTGGCCAACTCATCTATCTGAGTCATTAATGTGGCCAACATGAAGTCCTTCTCTACTTCTTGGTTTGCTTCAGCTAAGTGTTCAATCAGGTGGGCTGCTGTCGAATAGGGCTATTGTGTTATACTACCCAGAACGAGTTGGTTAGCCAATGCTTTGTTTTCGGGACCAAGACTTCTGTAGAAGTAGTCCAGGAAGACTATATCAGGAATTTCATGAGTGGGGCATCAAATCAAAAGAGATTTAAACCTTTCCCATGCCTCATGAATCCGTTCACCATCCAATTGTGCGATCCCTGAACATCATTACTTCTAATGGAGGAAATTCCATTTGCTCTTGAGTACTACTTGACATATTCACCTCCGTTGTTTCAAAGCTCAAACAAGCAAAATACGAAACTAAAAACTAAATAAGTGAACTACAACTAAGAAGAACAAAAATTTTACTAAACTAAAAATTCTCGAATAACGCCACTCCCCTGCAGCGACACCATTTTGGTTTCACGTATAAGGACACTATTTCAGTTCAAGTGTCAACAATCGCGTATAGTGATATAACCCAACCAAGGGTTGGGATCATTCCCACAAGGTGTGGTTTCGAGAATTAATAGAAAAGTAAAACCAAGTTCCAATCAATCATAGCTATAAATCTTAACAAATAAAAACATACTAAATCAAAAAGTGAAGAATATTCGAGACCCACGTCCAATTTCTTGGAGTTGAAACCCTTTGAATCTTCAAGGTCTTAGAACAAAGTCTCCAAAACCCTCTAAAACATAAAACTCTCTCAAAAACTGTAAAAAGTTTGAATAATAGAAGTGACACTAAGCTAGAAATTTAAATAAGTATTTAGAGTGTTTGAAAATTTGTGCTGTGGAGGACCATTCGGCGCAGATAGTCGGGATCGCCGACACACTCGGTGATTTACCCTTTGGTCAGGTTCATCGCCTTTCTGCTTTTGCCTTCAACATTTTCGCGTTTTGAGGTATTGGGCGATAAAGTGCTATTTCGCGAAACTGCTCGACGACGCACCGACTGCTCTTTTTCATTGCAGACTTGACCTTCTCCTTCAAGGCTAAGCACACTGGAACATTCGGTGGGATTTAGGACCTTTCGGCGACTCGCCTAATGGATTATGCAATCCTCAGGGCGTCCTTTCTTCGTTCTTTCAGCCGCTTTGTTCCTTTTTGCTTTGATAGCGTCCATGCATTGTCTCCCAATTCAAATACCTAAAACTTAAGGATTTACATCATTTATTGAGACAAAATATGCATTTGAGGACACTAATTCTATCAAAATATAGCCCTAAATGAGTCCAAATTGTGGACTCATCAACACCCCCAACTTAAACTTTTGCTTGTCCTCAAGTAAAACTCAACTTCAGCAGTTCAAAAAGGATGTCTCAAACAGTGCTACACAAGACTCAATCATGAATGTACACAACCAGGCTCAACTTACTCATACAAGGATCAATTGTATACTCAAAGACTCAAGTTGTGACACACCATTATCAAAAGACTCTCAAGCAAACTATACTCTCTTTAAATGCAAGTACAAGCTCAACAAAGTTATTCAAATGCCCTCACACGAAAAATGATTCCATATTCACACACAATTGTTTTATCATTTAAAGTTTTTGAATAAAATGTAATGCTCACTCTCACAAAGAAGAAAACAATGCACCCTTTGACCCATAGGTTTGCCCGTATTTTCCAATCGACAATTTATTCAGCTCACTCAAGATCAAAAAGGTCTTTTCAAGGCTTGTAATGGGGCTGAGTGCAAATGTGTGGTCATTTAGGCTCAGTAACTTTTATCCTCGTGAAATGTGGTGCTTTCAACACTCCCTTTCCTCTTCTTTCATCATTTTCTTTAGTGCTCATAAGTCATCCCATTATTCACTTCCATGGATAGTTTGGAACCCCATTCCTTTTTGCATGTTCATAATTTTATTTCACAACTTTTTCTTCTTCTTTTTCTTTTTTCTTTTTTTTTTTTTTTTTTTTTGTATGGAGGGGTTCCATTTTTCTCAACAGCATGGGTTAAAGAGGACTTTTCTTGCACTTCTTGGCTTGCCTTCTCTTTTCACCGCACCTCCAACTTAGGCTTTTGGCCTAACTTGGATATTCGATCAACCACAATTCAAGAACATTATAGGTAGTGGATTTAATAAAGGTCATGTTTGCATCAAGTTTCTTCCAAAGAAAGGTAAGGCTCAAGGGGTGTTCAAAAGAGGTTCACATACTCACAAGGTAGGCCACAAAAGAGGTATATGTCAAATTGGCTCACATTCTTCGAAATTGCCTAAGATCGTACCAAGAGATAGCCTTACTTAGTCGACCAGACCAACAGGGCAAAATCTAGGTGTTATCATGCATGGTTCATAGTAAGCTCATCACACAAGGCATAGACAACAAACTCAAACAAGACTCCACAATGTCGCTAGTGTGCAACGTTCATCACAAGAGAATCATTTCGATAATTGGCTAGTCACAACGAGATGCAAAGATTTCACATATTGACTATGAATGATACGATTCTCACAAGAGAAATGATGATAAACAACGGAAATCAAAGACGGAAAGTAAAGTTAAATAGATAAACACAAAAAAAGGCAACAAAACCAACCAAAGAGTATATTAAACCAATGACCACAATCCGTTAATCCTACAATAAGCACCTAACTATTACGATGACCTCAAGGGAATCGATATCCCAAGCAACCAACTTTTCTAACAAAAGGAAACATAAGATCTACCAAGCTCTCAACACTCAACATGAGTTTTCATTTTTTAACATTCAAAATAATCTAAGTATAAAATGAACCCTAGCTAGCTATTTATAGGTTTTCAAATAAAAGGGCCCAAAAGTGACCCGAAATGATAATGGGCAAGTTGGGTCGGGTCGCCAAATGGGTTGGGCGATGCGCTGACCTGGTTGGCGAGCTTCTCTGCGTGATCTTCGGCAATGGTCATGTTCTGGAGCATTAGGCGAGCTGGGACCATTGCCTAAACCTTTGGGCGATGCGCCAAGTGGGCCCTGCTCGCCAAAAGTTCCTTCTTCTGCAATCTTCAAGACATGAAAGTCCTTGCTTGTCACCAACACCATCTTGAGCACCTACATCTTCATAAATAACCCTTGCATCCTTTGAAGGTCTTGAGCTTGGCTTCTAGTAAATGTCCTTGATGACATCCGTATTGCATCATTCTCTCCTTCTTGAAAAGAATTTGGCCTCAATTTCGACGGATCATCATCACCAATAGTTGGAAAAGGGGATAGGTTGCACACATTGAAAGTGTTGTACACTTGATATTTCGGAGGAAGGGCAACCTTGTAGGCATTGCCGTTAAGCCGCTCAATCACTGGAAATGGTCCATCACCTTGCGGGATCAGCTTCGTTTTGCGATGGGTGGGAAAACGCTCCTTGTGAAAGTGTACCCACACCCAATCACCCGGTTCAAACGCGATCCTCTAACGGCCCTTGTTAGCCCTTTTTACTACATCTTGGTTATTCTTCTCTAAGTGCAGCCACCCCTTTTCATGTAGCTTCCGCATAGCTTCAGCTTGCTTACCCCCATCTAAGCTTAACATAACATCTTGAGAAAGAGGAGTGAGATCTAAACGAGTTAGGGGCTTAAAACCATAAAGCATTTCAAATGGAGTCATGCCAATAGTACTATGAACAACTCGATTATA
This sequence comes from Solanum pinnatisectum, assembly GCA_035578085.1. Classification (NCBI taxonomy): domain Eukaryota; kingdom Viridiplantae; phylum Streptophyta; class Magnoliopsida; order Solanales; family Solanaceae; genus Solanum; species Solanum pinnatisectum. The sequence goes on along the minus strand of JAWPEI010000024.1, from coordinate 467,789 downwards.
TGCAAACTCAACTAAAGGCAAATGTTCCTCCCACGAGGCCAACTTTCCCTGCACGACGGCATGAAGCATAGAACCCAACGTTCTATTCACAACTTCAATTTGGCCATCAGTTTGTGGGTGACATGAAGTTGAGAACAACAACTTTGTACCATATCTACCCACAATTCTTTTCAAAAGTGACTAAGGAATTTTGGATCCCTATCACTTACAATGGTTTGAGGAATTCCATGAAATTTAACAACATGCTCAACAAACAAAGATGCTACATTGGTAGCATCATCACATTTATGACATGGAATAAAATGAGCCATCTTTGAAAATTGATCAACAACGACAAAGATGCTATCTCTACCTCTTTTGGTCCTTGGCAAATCCAAACAAAGTCCATTGAAATATCAAGCCAAGGTCTTTGAGGGGTAGGGAGGAAAGTGTATAAATCATGGGAAAGGAGGCGTGACTTAGCACATTGACATTCAACACATTGACCACAAATTCGAACAACATCTTTATGCATTTTAGGCCAATAGAATTGTTCCTCAAGAATTCCTTTAGTTTTCTCAATACCAAAATGACCCATTAAACCCCCATTGTGTGTCTCCCTCACAAATAGTTCTCTCCAAGAGCTCACAGGCACACAAAGTCTCTTGCCTTTGAACAAAAAACCATCAAACTTGGAATAGAGAGTAGAAGACATATCCCTCATCCACCGTTCCCTCTACCATTCCTCACAATCTTTGAAGATTTGAGCGAATACGGGATCCTTGGGATACAATTCCTTCAAACATTCAAAGCCAATCAATTTGGAAGACAAAGTATTTGTTAACACATGTTTTCTAGACAAGGCATCGGCCGCCACATTTTCCTTTCCCTTTTTGTATTGGATTACATAAGGAAAGTTTCAAGGAATTCAATCCATTTAGCATACCTCCTGTTAAACTTTGCTTGGGCCCGAATATGCTTTAAGGACTCATGATCAGTCCTAATGACAAATTCCTTGGGCCATAAGTAATGTTGCCTATTACCCAAAGTCCTAATCAAGGCACACAATTCGAGATCTTGAGTGGAAAAATTCAATGTAGCACCTTTTAGAATTTCACTAAAGTAAGCAATGGGCTTTTTGTCTTGCATTAAGACGGCTCCAATGCCTACATTACTACCATCACATTCCACTTCAAATATTTAATCAAAATCAGGTAATTGCAACAAAGGAGCGGAACTAAGCATAGATTTTAAAGCCTCAAAAGCTTTGGCTTGTTCCTCTCCCCACTTAAAAGGTTTATCCTTTCGGATTACCTCGGTCAACGGGGCTACTATCGTACTAAAACCTTTGACAAATCATCTATAAAAACTAGCCAACCCATGAAAGATTCTAACATCGCTTATGGATTTCGAAATTGGCCAATTCTTAATTGCCTCGATTTCAGACTCATCAACATCAACCCCTCCTGAACTCACAACAAAACCTAAGAAGACAACTTCATCAACATATAATGAACACTTATCAAGATTAGCATAAAGTTGTTCCTTCCTAAGCACATCAAACACACATCTCAAATGCTCAACATGATCATGCATGGTCTTGCTATAAATCAAAATATCATCAAAATAGACAACCACAAATTTCCTTATGAAGGGTTTCATCACATGATTCATGAGACGCATAAAAGTACTAAGAGCATTAGTGAGACCAAATGACATCACCAACCATTCATATACACCAAACTTGGTCTTGAATGTGGTTTGCCATTCATCACTAGGGTTCATCCAGATTTGATGATAACGACTCCTAATATCAATTTTCAAAAACACACAAGAACCATTCAACTCATCAAGCATATCATTTAACCTAGGGATAGGATCACGATACTTTACCGTTATTTTGTTAATGGATCGATAATCAACACACATGCACCATGTTCCATATTTATTTAGAACCAATAGAACCGGCATGACACATGGACTCATGCTCTCTCTAACATAGCATTTGTTGAGGAGTTCCTCAACTTGCCTTTGTAGCTCTTTGGTGTCCTCCGGATTGCTTTGATAAGCCGCCTTGTTTGGCAATTGTGATCCCAGCACGAAGTCATTTGGTGCTCAATTCCCCGAAGAGGGGTAAATCCACTTGGAAGCTCTTTTGGGAAGACAACCTCATAATCCTGCAAAAGAAAGGAAATAGAATTGGGAATGGAAAAGTGAGATTGGTTAGTTTGTAGTACATGATCCCTATGTGTGATAAGGATCAAAGAACTTTTGGAGTCAATTTCCTCTCTTATCTCTTTGTAATTAGCCAACAACACTTGGGCCTTTCCTTTCAACTTCCTCCTCTCCTCCTCTTTTTGGCTCTCGGCCTCCACATGGTCCTCTTCACACTTCTTCTTTTCCCTCAACTTACTCATCCGTTGGTATATATCATTGAATTGAGAGGTGTACATAGGATGAAGAACATATTTATTATCATTCAACACATGTGAATACTTGTTGGTTCTCCCATCATATTTGGTTGAACGATCATATTGCCAAGGTCACCTGAGTAGCACATGACAAGCTTACATTGGGACCACATCACATAGAACCTCATCTTGATACTTCCCAATCTTAAACTTGATCATAACTTGTCGATGCACTCTAAATTCTCCACACTCACTCAACCATTGAAGTTTGTAAGGGTTAGCATGCTTAATGGTAGGAAGTTTTAAGAATTCCACTAATGCAGTGCTAGCAACATTTGCACAACTCCCACTATCAATGATTAAGGAACACACATTATCCTTGATGAAGTACTTGGAGTGAAATAAGTTCTCTCTTTGGCTCGGATAATCCAAGGCCTTACTAAACATTGCTCATCTCACCACATATAGAGGAGCGACACTCTCTCCTTCTTTGACACAAAGTTCTAGTTCCTCATCTTCCCCATCTTCGAACTAATCCTCTCCTCGAGGATCTTCTTCACAACCTTCTTCTTGCTCCCTTCCTTCACTAAGATATATTCCCCCTCCTTGAAGTAGAGCAATCAATCGATTGGGACACTCACGCATTATATGACCCATCCCCTAAATTTGTGACATTGAATACCTTTAGGGAACTTGGTTGGGTCAGTGATACCTTTGTCTCTAGGTGGGTACTTTGGAGTGTTTTCTTCAAAGGGATTCTTCTCATAAGGCTTCTTAACATCCAAACCCTTGTTCCAACCTGATGATATTTGAGCTCCCCCTTTGTTCTTGCTCCAAGAATTGGAAGATGAAGCCTTGTACTTAGCCACCTTCTCCTCCTTAATTCCAATTCTATCTCATGGGCTGCCTCAAAGACATCATTCAAAGTAGCAAACCTATGAATGGTCATCTTCAAAGAAATCTCTTTGTTCAACCCTACTCTGAAGCGAATCACGGCATGCTCTTCAATTTCTCTAATATTCCAGCTTCATGACTATGTTTTGGAACTTGTCATGATAGACTTCAAAACTTTTGCTTCCTTGCCTCAAGTTATGCAATTTGGCGAGTAATTCTTGGCGGTATCTTTCTAGCACATACTTGGCTCTTATCGACCTTTTCAACTTGAGCCATGGTGGAGGATGACCTTCTTGGACAACTAAATGATACCTCTTCATGTGCTCCCACAATGTGACAGAATACCCCTTGAATTGAGCTATACCATAGCAACTGCTTTTCACATCCGCCAACTCAAATACATTAAAGATCCGATCACATTGCAACTCCCATTCTAAGTAAGCATCGGGATTACATTCCCCTTTGAATGTTGGAAGAGTCATTTTGATCGAGTTGATACCGACATCCCAGCCTCCATGGCCACCTTGGTCATTGTAATGGTAACCCCTTTGATGCTCTCCTTGATAGCGGTTACCATGTTCTTCTCTAGCTTCTTGACTAACTTTATGATTGCCATTGACTTCCCATTAGTTTCCACCCGGAGGGTGGTTCCCATGTTGTCTCCTTTCAAAGGGCATTGGACCAAATCTACCTCTTGGTCCACTTTGCAAGCCTTGACCCCTTGGTTGATTCCTTGTTGACTCATTCCATGGTGCTTCTTCACCTTCATCTTCATAACCTCCTTGATTTTCATCATTCCTCACCTCATTCACAGGATTTGGTTATGGTTGTGGTCTTTGGTAGGGAATATTTTGTAAGTGGTGTTTGGTAAGGATGGATTTGATTTGGTGGAGCTTCTTGACTAAGCGAAAAATGGAACGGTATATTGGAACTTTGGCTATTTGAACCCAATTGATTGAAATTTGGGTGCAAAGATTGGTGGAGGTTTCCCAGTGTAAGAGTAGGAGAATTAGTGTGATCTAGCCCACTTGTAGAAGCACAAAATGTTGTTTGTGGTATGGAGTCATTGGAGTTGACTCTACCTTCCACAGTAGCGAGCCTACCGTCCATCCTTGCTATATCACCCCTCACGTTGTTCAACACTTCCAACAAAGTTGCCAAAGTAATTTCTCCGATTGGTGCTTGAGTTTCTCCTCCTGCCTCCATTATACCTGTAATAAGACAACTCACAAGTAGCAAACAACGTTCGGTTAGTAAAGAACTCACAAACACTCTTGTTTATGCACCTGTAATTGCCTCTCAAATTGGCGCAGCTAATGTTGACAATTGTTTATACTCCGTCGATCACAAGGTACCAATTTCAACTCTAGGTCAGAATGGATTCTTGTTTGAAGAAGAACAGACAACTCGATTGAACAAACAGACTTGAATCAAGAATTTATTATGAAATAAAACAAGAAAAGCACAAAAAGAAAAGGCACAAACAAAAAAGTGATTTCAATAACCAATGGTCAACAAGTAGAGTATTTACGAATTGAAAATCGGCTTAGGATTCTTGAGAACGTTAAAAGTAAAAATAAAAGAAACTAAGAATTTAGAACTTGAGATTAGGAGTAACTTGAGTTTTCGATCGCCGAATGACCAGTTTTCTTTGCCTAAGTTGAAGTTCATCGACAACTTGAAGATGAACTCACCAAACTCTGCAAATGGACATGGCAACTCGGTGATAGGGGTGGTAGTTTGTCGATGTGCCGATGGGACTTGGCGACCAAGGCTTGGTCTCACCGAAATTTCCAATAACTCCCTTATATTGGTAGCTAATTTGGTGAGCAACCTGCCAAAATGGTGAGGCACCGAATGGTTAGGCGAGGCCTATTTTAGCTCGCCCAATAGACCTCTTGCAGCTCCTTTAATGCTCGAAAATTTGAAATCTGGTGGTCCTCCCTGCTCTTCTCCTTTTGTCCTTTAGTACTTAACCCTTTTAGTAAATTTTCTCTTACAAACACCTTACTCTTTCTCTTTCTTCCTTGTCGAATCACACACTTTCTTTTCAAAGATTCCTTTCCTTGAAGGTTTGAATGTTCTTCAAGAACTTCAAGAACAAGATGAACACCCAAAATAAAACCCTTGAAATTTTTGTCTCGAAATTTCACGAAAATTTAGGTGAAGGCTCTCCTTGATGACGGGAACAACACCCAATAACTTTTAACCTTCAATTCCAAACCAAAAGCTTCAGATTTTAAAACCCACCTTGTCTTCTTCAAGCTTCTTCAAGTCTTCAATGGTGAATTCTTCAATAGAGCACCAAACTCCTTCCAATCTCAGCCTAAGACTCAAATAGGGTTGGAGAACACTATTCCAGCATTAGAAACTCAAACAAGACTCCATTTAACAAGACCCATTTCAGCAATCAACACAAAAAAATGAAAATAACCAGATTTTTCTTTTGTAACAAAACCCCATGGCTAGAATCGTAGGAACAAATCTAGACTCGGCTTTGATACCAAATGATACGATTCTCACAAGAGAAACATTGATAAATAGCATAAATCAAAGACGGAAAGTAAATATAAATAGACAGACACAAAAAGAGGAAACAAAAGCAACCAAAGGATATATTAAACCCAATGAACTTAATCCGTTAATACTAAAATAAGCACCTAACTCTTACGATGACCTCAAGGGAATCCATATCTTAAGCAACCAATATTTCTAACAAAAGGCAACACAAGCTTTACCCAGCTCTCAACACTCAAACATGATTTTTAAGTTTTTAACATTTAAAATAATCTAAGTCTAAAATGAACCCTAGCTAGCTATTTATAGGTTTTAAAATAAAAGGGCCCAAAAGTGACCCGAAATGACAATGGGCGAGCTGGGTTGGGTCGCCAAGTCGGTTGGATAATGCGCCGACCTGGTTGGTGAGCTTCTCAGCGTGATCTTCAACCATGGTCATATTCTGGAGCATTAGGCTAGTTGGGACTATCGCCTAAGCCTTTGGGCGATGCGCCAAGTGGGCCCTGCTCCCGAAAGTGCCTTCTTTTGCAATCTTCAAGGCATGAAAGTCCTTGCTTGTCCTCAACACCATCTCGAGCACCTCCATCTTCATAAATAACCCTTTCATCCTTTGAAGGTCATGAGCTTGTCTTCTAGAAAATGGCCTTGATGAAATCCGTATTGCATCAATGTAACTTCACTTGGTCTCATTGTAGCCACACATTCATGTTTGTTCAATTATGAGCATTATTTGAGTCATCGATATTGATCAAAACTGAGATTCAAATTTGCTGAAGAATAGGCACATTCAAATACATACAAGAGTGGGTGAAAAATTTAGAGGGGTCAAAATCAATTACAATTTAAAATAAAAGGAGCTACAAGCTCAAACATCCAAAAAAAAAAAGCAGTATAAAACACAATGGCCCAAATATATCAAAAAACAAGAGTCATAATTAGCACACAAGGTGGGTCTTACCCCACCACAGTTAAAAACATTTGTCCTCAAATGCAAATAACATTATATCCAGAATTTAAAATAAAGAAACACAAAGATGTGGGTAAATAGGGGATCCTATCTACACAGTCACTCCATCTGTCTGGGCATTATTGCTTGATGCATCATCCTGATCATGGATATTAGTGCCTGGGGTCACCTCAGGAGGAACAACAGTACCAGATTCACCAAGTTCTGTTGACTGTAAGTCCGCCAGAAAGACATGCACCGTCCTACAAAATCCTCGAGCCCATGAAGGAATATTAGGGTCTAGTGTAATGGTCTTCTTAGCAGAAGTGGGCCTCTTGCCTTTGCCTTTCCCAGTTGTTGTGGGTAGTTCCATAGATTTGCCTTTTGATGTAGTTGTATCCTTATTTATGGCAATCCCTTTGGATTTCTCTTGGGCTGGTATTATTCTTGCAGCGGCTTTTGATTTAGTCATATCAACAAAATCTTGAAGAGAAGTTAGAGACACATTTGACAAAAGCACAGGAGGTCAGTTGCTGGTAAGCTTCGCTAACTCTTTCTGTGAGTCGTCGATATCATTCGGCGATCTAGGGTTAGTCCACTGAAAGCTACAGTACACACAGATCTAGAAGAGTTGACAAGGATGAGAAAGAAGACTTTCGGTGAGTCACCGAGGGTCTTTGGTGACCTCCAACTTCTCATCGAAAGTTACAGAACCCATCAACACATAGAGCATAAATTTAAGGGAGAGATGGGGACATTAGGCAAACAGCCGACTGGTTCGGCGAGCTTGACCAAACTCGTCAAATGGCTCAACGTGCCTATTTTCAACCCAACTTCTTGAATTCAACCCCAATACCCCTGAAAACAAAATCAAAGCATGCACTAGTACAATTAAGGTAGGACCCATAGCACCTAAACAAAACCCTTTGAACTTTAATCCAATTTAAGGCATACAATTATGAGAATTTAACAGTTACAACTACTCGAGCAAGATTATCTAATTAAATCATGCATCCAAACAATATAATCCTATCAGACAGGAACATAACACTTCAACAAGATAAGGCTATTGAAAATGAGTATATTTTTTGATAAAGTAAACTCGGGGCATAGAAAACCAACCTTTAGTGTCGATAAAGATAAGATTTAAATTCTAGGCGGCAATGTAATCTAATTCCGAACACAAATCAGCACTAAAAATACTTTAAAAATATGAACTAGCATGCAGGTGTGAGTTTGGGAAGATAAAAAGTGAGGGAAAGTGAATGAGGTTGAAACTTTTAAACCTTTGGCCTGCAAAACCATCCAGTTTTCACCCATTCCAAGACATTAGTCTAGCTTGCCTATCCTCTCAGCGATTGACCGAGTGTTCATTTACCTTGCTGAATTTTACAAAACCTCCAGTGAGTGTGGGGGTCTCAACGGTGGTCTCCGTCGAGATAGGCGACATGGTCGACGATTCGCCAATAATTTCCTAGGCTCGCTGAGTTTTACAAACTCCAATTTGAGGATGTCTTGAGTCAAACGATGGATTAGGTCGAGTTCACAGACCTCTTTGGCGACTCACAGGCTGGACCTATTGCTCGCCACCCTACACTTTTTCGAACACTTTCCACACTTCAATATGTTCAAAAAACACACCATTATTTTACCAAAACACAAATAAAATGGGTTTTGGGTTGCCTCCAAAATAGTGCCTTAGTTAACGTCGCGGCACGACGCAGGTTAACACCTAAACTTCCCATTTTTGGTTAGCCAAAACATCACTTGGCAACCCCTTGCTTTGTGGTGGATGGAGATGAGGCAACACATGACCCGTAAGGTTCTCGAGCAGCTAAATGGATCTGGAATGAGAACCAATCATTTGTTTCATCACTTCGATGTTCTCCTTCATCTCTTCCAGCACCCTATCATGCTCACTTACCTTGTTGAGAATGATTGAGAGCATTCATTCAACACGTTTACCCTTATTGTCCTTGATCTTTCTTCGCTCATGAGGGGAGACGTATTTGTCTTTCCATTTGCATTAGACTTCAATCTCCACAATCTTTTTGGCCAACTCATCAATTAGAGTCATCAATACGGCCAACATGAAGTCCTTCTCTACTTCATGGTTTGGTTTAGCCATGTGATCAAGCAGGTGGGCTGCTATCGCATAAGGCTGCTGTGTAATACCACCTGAAATGAGTTGGTTAGCCAATACTTTGTTTTCGAGACCAAGACTTCTGTAGAAGCAGACCAAGAGGACTAAATCAGGAATTTCATGAGTGGGGAATCGAATCAGAAGTGATTTAAACCTTGCCCATGCCTCATGTATCTGTTTACCTTCTAATATTTTGAACGTTAAAATGTGATCCATGAACATCATTACTTCTAATGGAGGAAATTCCATTTGCTCGCAAGTACTGCTTGACATATTCACCTTCACTGTTTCAAAGCTCAAACAAGCAAAATACGAAAATAAAAATTAAGTAAATAAACTACAACTAAGAAGAACAAAAAATTTACTAAATTAAAAATTCTTAAATAACACCACTCCCCGACAGTGGCAGCATTTTGGTTTCACATACTAGGATACTATTTCGGTTCAAGTGCCAATGATCGCGTGTAGTGATATAACCCAACCAAGGGTTGGCATCATTCCCACAAGGAGTGGTTTCGAGAATTAATAGAAAAGTAAAATCAAGTTCTAATGAATCGTAGCTATAAATGTTAACGAATAAAAACATACTGAATCAAAGGGGTCACACAAGTTTCAATTATCAATGGGGGTGTGTATTAATTAAAAACTAAAAATAACAAAAATATAATGAAACGAGATATGGAGATGGGATTCTTGTGATGTGATAGGAATACGGGATAAACTAGACTATCGGGTACATGCTTTTGATAGTAAATTGTTGAACATTTGTGACTAGGCTAGACTATAGTGGGGGTAAATTCTCTCTCGAGCAACTTACCCTGAATCAACTCAGTTTCTCTCAAACACCGAGTTGCCGCATTAAGCACAGCCTCTGCCTTAGCCTATTCACTCTCTCGAGTTGAATGTGTGGAAGAAGGACTAGGATTCAATCTCTCGAGCTGAACCCATGTCTACCCAATACCACCAACCATCAATTTAGTAGTCTTAGTTTCACGACCTCTCTCTCGAGCAAGCCAAACACACTAAATTGGAATCATATTTGCTACTACAATCCCATTAAGTTCATACACAACTACTAAACGAAATCACATTTAAACAACAAATAAACCATCAACAAGCAAGACCCAATAGATAATTTAGCCCATATTCACAAAATCACACACCAAAGAATTGGGGTTTTAGCTGGAGATGTAAAAGAGATAAAAAATTTATACCAATATCAGTTTCCATCAACTGGTATGAAGAATTAAGTCTTAAAACACGTCAACAGTGAAGAATCTTCGAGACCCACATCCAAGTTCTTAGAGTTGAAACCTTTTGAATCTTCAAGGTCTTAGAACAAAGTCTCCAAAACCCTCTAAAACTTACAACTCTCTCAAAAACTATAAAAAGTTTGAATAATATAAGTGATACTAAGCCATAAATTTAAACAAGTATGTATAGTGTTTGAAAATTTATGCTGCGGAGGACCATTCGGCGCAGTTAGTTGGGATCGCCGACTCACTCAGCGATCAACCCTTTGGTCTGGTTCATCGTATTTCTTCTTTTGCCTTCAGCATTCTCGCAGTTTGAAGCATTGGGCGATAGAGTGCTACTTTGCGGAACTGCTCGATGATGCACCAACTGCTCCTTTTCATCGCAGACTTGACCTTCTCCTTCAGGGCTCAGCACATTCGAACATTCGACGGGATTTAGGACCTTTCGACGACTCACCTAATGGATTAGGCGATCCTCAGGGTGTCCTTTCCTCGTTCTTTCAGCCGCTTTGTTCCTTTTTGCTTTGATAGCATCCATGCTTTGTCTCTCAATCCAAATACCTGAAACTTAAGGGTTTACATCAGTTATTGAGACAAAATATGCATTTGAGGACACTAATTTTATCAAAATATAGCCCTAAATGAGTCTAAAATGTAGACTCATCCTACCTCGGATTCATAGAAGGGAAAAATGTTCCTCTCCTTAGTCGACTCAGTAAAGTATGAAGTGAACGCCGGGTGACTTAGCCATCCACCAAGTAAGACCCCCCCTCGCCTTTTGACTTGATCTCTGAGTCCAGTGTTCTGGAACTTTAGGTAAGCTAAGTCTAGTTCAGTGTTCTGTTTAGCGTGTTGCTAAAGTGCCCTCCCCATCGCCTTATTGACTTCATCCAAGAGTCGACTTTCTATAATTTTTGGCGAGCTAAAGGCTCAGTTGGCGATTCGCTGAGTGGCCTTTGGTGAGCTCATGTGTGAGTTGTTTTTATTTTTAATGTTAGGGTCTTAAAAGTCTTTTCAGATTATTTTAATTCATTACCATGTCGTTTTACCTTTCACCTAAAGACTTATATAAGAGTTTTCCCCCAAATTTCCCCAAAAGTTTAGAAGGTTCTCTAAAAGAAAATCAAGTTCTTCCTCTGCAAAATATTTCTTTCTCTAGAAGCTTGAAGAAGAAGGATTCAACCTAGGGTTTCAATTAAAGTCTCATTCCTTCATTGAAGATTAGCAATTGACTTCAAGGTATTACCATTTTCATTCAACTAGTTCCCAAATTCCTATATTTTCAAAGTTAGAAATCCCCAATAGAGTTAGGGTTTTCTTCAATTATCATGGATTCTCTTGATTATTGATTTAAATTATTGAAATATGATCTCTTATGCATGAATTAATGAAATTCCATGATTTTAGGATGATTTCCCCATGAACCCATGTAATCCCTATTTTTTCAAGTTTTGATCATGTGATGTGGGATTTTGATAATGAAGGAAGAGTTTTATGAATTTAAGCATGTATTGATAGAATTACATTAATTTATGATGAAATCTATATCTAACCCATGTTTTCTAAATGTTGATGATTGAAAGTAGGCCCTTGAAAGGTAAATTATGGAATTATGCATCTTCTTATGAAATCTATGCAAATGTTTTAAGGATGGTTTGAGAGTAAAGTATCAATGATGATATTGTTATTATGTTGTTGAAAGGACTTATCACCTAATTGAATCAAAGATTAAGATCTATCCTAATGAACCATAGCTTGGATTGGATATTGAATGATACATTTCCATGGATTATGACATAGATGGAATTGGTAAGATGACGTGCCCTTCCATGGATAATGTGTACAAGTAAGAAATGACTATTACGTGGGATTTATGCTTAGCACCGAGAGGATATTGAGATGGAAGATCTCCCATTAGTAGAAGTCGGGTTTCTAAAAGAAATCTCCTTATCCTTACCTATGTGCCCCCATAGAATGATTGTCTAGATAGACATTAGCTAGTGGATCCACCTAAGCTAGAAGTTCATGGTCCTTACCTTGGTAAGTAGGACAATCTTTTTTTAGTGTAGGAGACACCAGGGGGTCATGTTATAGCTCACATGGTCTCTATGTTGGTTAAGGCTACTTCCCACATTAATAATGAGCTAAGGTTACTTCAAGAAGTATCTCATATGTGTTCAAAGGTTCTAAATGATTTTAGCTGGCATTGACCATATTTATTGGCTTATGTTTTCTAACCCCCTTATGTCATGTTTTAGCTTGGTAAATTACAAATGATGAAATGTCCCCTTTTAGCATGATTTAAATGTTTTATGCATAACTATCATACTTGGTACATTGTTTTTTATTAACACATACTCTTGCCTACATTTCCCCAAATGTAGGGTTCGACAATCAAGTTTCTCATATTCATGGCTAGTGGTTGATTTTGAGGTTCTCGAGCTTTGGTGAGTCCTCGTGCTTCGAGTACAGATTCTTATTGTTCTTATTTCTTTCTTGTATTTTAGTTTTGGTCATGATGTACGGGTCAAGCCCAATTTCATTCTATTGTACTAGATGGCTATTGAGACAAGTGTTTTAGACTTCCACTTTTCTTTTATAAAACTATTGGACTTGAACTGTTGTTTTACTTCTTTTGTTCCATTTCCTATGTTATGAATGCTAAGTGGCGTGTATGGGGTCTCTCGGGGTCCTTATGCCATGTTATGTCTAGGGTGTACCTTTGGGTCATGACAATTGGTTGCAAGGCTGTGAAAGTTGTTGGTGCTGGTGTATACCTTGATGACTCACACTTTGAGGTCATGTTTAACAAAGAGGTGTCAATCTTGTCAAACAAATCAAGAGGTTCTCATCTGAGTTATCTAAGGTCTGGTGGGAATCAAGGCTAGAATAGAGATCGCGATGATAGTTAGAGAGATCAAGATTGCGAATGGTGTGACCATGGTGCAAATTGGAAGGATCGAGATGGCGACAAAGATCATTATGTTTCTCCTCATGAACTATAAAAGTTGAAGGAACCAACGGCTGATCCTGAAAGATTTTGAACCGAGGATATGATTTAAATGTTTTATGCATAACTATCATACTTGGTACATTGTTTTTTATTGACGCATACTCTTGCCTACATTTCCCCAAATGTAGGGTCTGACAATCAAGTGTCTCATAGTCATGGCTAGTGGTTGATTTTGAGGTTCTTGAGCTTTGGTGAGTCCTCCTGCTTTGAGTACGAATTCTTATTGTTCTTATTTCTTTCTTGTATTTTAGTTTTGGTCATGATGTACGGGTCAGGCCCAATTTCATTCTATTGTACTAGATGGCTATTGAGACAAGTGTTTTAGACTTCCACTTTTCTTTTATAAAACTATTGGACTTGAACTGTTGTTTTACTTCTTTTGTTCTATTTCCTATGTTATGAATGCTAAGTGGTGTGTATGGGGTCTCTCAGGGTCCTTATGCCATGTTATGTCTAGGGTGTACCTCTGGGTCATGACAATTGGTTACAAGGCTGTGAAAGCTGTTGGTGCTAGTGTATACCTTGATGACTCACACTTTGAGGTCATGTTTAACAAAGAGGTGTCAATCTTGTCAAACAAATCAAGAGGTTCTCATCTGAGTTATCTAAGGTCGGGTGGGAATCAAGGCTGGAATAGAGATCGCAATAATAGGTAGAGAGATCGAGATTGCGAATGGTGTGACCGTGGTGCAAATTGGAAGGATCGAGATGGCGATAAAGATTATTATGTTTCTCCTCATGAACTACAAAAGTTGAAGGAACCAACGGCTGATCCTGAAAGATTTCGAACCGAGGATATGATTGCTCGTGTCATGAAAAAGGTTGAAGGATCGGACAAGATGCTCAAGGAGATTAAAGATAACGTCTCTTCTCTAAACCAAATGGTTAAACGCAGTCGATATCCATTAAGCAACTTGAAATGCAGATGCATCAGATGTCGATCATTTAAATTTAAGACCGAAAGGGGGTCTCCCAATTAATACTTTGATCAACCCTAAAAATGAGGCATGATCACATCACCACGTCATGCCATGACATTAAATAAAGCGCTTTTTGGGAGGCAATCCAAGTTTTACTTTTTTTTCATTTGAATAATGTTTGTTGGATGTGCATATTGAGATTCAAATTTTTGGAGAGAAAGGAAATTTGGCGAGCTAAAGTCCACTCGGCGAACCACCAAGTGGTTCAATAAGCTTGACATTTATCGTTCATTGAATGAACTCAATGGTTGAAGTTCTGTAAACTTTGGTGAGTTAAAATACACTCGGTGACTCGCCAAGTTGATCAGCGAAATTAGTTATTATCGTACATCAAGGCACGAAATGAAGGTCATGGCCTTTCAACTGTTTTAAATTTAAAACCTTTCATTATTTTGAACTTTTTGACTCCAGTTCTCCATCAAACAAACTCTAGATTATATTTTTTAGTTTAAGTAGCGTGAAATTCTTCGTGTGTGATCAAAATCTAAAGTCAAACTTTTTGCTCCCTCATTGCCTTAGTTTATTTTCCCTGTCTGCTTCTAAGATTGGTGTCTCAAATTTGCCTTTAATTTGATGATTTTTAGGCATGCTTATGAGTAATTAGTGGAGTTATTGTATGTAACACCCCGAAATGCTAATAAAGAGTCGCACGTCCATAGGCCATTGCTTAATTATTACTATATGCTTTATTCACATTTTGGGAACTTGAAATTTTGTGATATTTGCAAACTTTCTTAACATAAATTGTGATCATAATTTAAGGGATTCTATTGGGGTATTTACGTAATATTCTAATTATAAATATGTATAACTATAAATGGTGGTGAGGTATATACATATAGGTATGTATATATGCATTTTGGGCAACACACTTTTATTTGGGTAGCATCTTTAAAGGACAAATGTACACGTGATAAAGATCACTTGTGTTACTATATATTTTCACACCTCCTTGAGTTTAATTCAGTTTCCTTCAAGTCTAAGAACCTTATAACCTTATTTAATCAGTTGTTCTTCAAAATCTCTAGAGAAAAACATGGTCCTTTTGGCTGGAATTCGAGACACACACTTCTCTTTCGTAAGTGATGAAATATGTTTCTGAGCTGGGTAGTGTTTGGTAATTTAAGTAATCTTGTTCTCTCAAACTTATTTTACAATGAATAAATATGATTTAGAAAGCTACTTCATATACCTATAACTCTTATGTTTATGTTAAGCTCTAATTTAGCTGTTATGAATATGAAATATGGGATGCAACATATAACAAGTTATGTCCAAATTTCGGAATTAGAAATCATGTATGTTCAACTGTTAGTGTATTGATTATATCATTTTTTATAAAATGAATTTTACAGTGATTCTTGATTATTTGCAAGCTTGAGAGTTGTACCTACATCTTTTATGAAAAATATAAAGTCCAGTTTTGCCGTTTTCCATTTCAAATCTAAGTTGCGACATGAAGTACTTTATTGGCCAGAATTATTGTTTTGGGAGCATAGTCGTATTTGTACCGGCTAGGCTTACTTGTGATGATAACCCTGTGTTACGTCATCATTATTGAGCTATAAAAAGTAAATAAGTTATTAAATTCATTTTTTTAAGGTTGTATATACTCGTGTACAAGTTGAGGACCTTCATACGCTGTGGTCTACGGTTTGAACTCTTGAAGTTGTGTTGGACTGTTTCTATGCTAAAGCACTGAGGTTTGTGTATAAACTTGTACTTGTACTCTTTTTACCTGCTGGTATAGCTGAAACTTTATCTTGGTACCTTGGTTACCTCTTGTCACTTTGCATTGTCGTGTTGGATCCTTTAAGACATTGAAGACACTTGTGTAACTCGCCCACTTGTACGGATTGTTTGATCACTTGGCACTCTTGCTAGGACCTTGTCCTTCTTGTGGATGTGACTTTTTCACTATTGGCATGCCTCTTGATTTGGATCATTTGCCATCTTGACTCTGAATTTTTAGTTCGTCTTAATTATGAAAGTTGTCCATACTAAGTACGAACTAGAAAAACATTTTTAACATGGTTCTTGGTTCTCTTGATTATTGGGCTTCAACCCTTCTTGATGCAGGGCGTTGATCCTTCTTGATACCTTCTTGTAATGACATGATGTATATATTGGGTGAACCTTCTTATTGAATCTCTTGGAAAAGGGTGTTATGAGCGTTCTTGACATTTGGATCTTTAAATATCAAACTTGTTACTCTTTATATTTTGTTTACTTGATTTATTTATTATGTTCAATTGTGCTACCCATGACTTGAGAAAGGTAGCTCCGAACCTACAGTTTCTACACCACTAAGCTATATGCTTAGCGATAGCTGTTTCTATCGTAGGGAATGTTCGAGAGGATGCATGAAGCTGGCCATTGGAGATGGAGATTTTGAGAGCCTTAAGGGAGATCACATTTGCATATAGACATCTATATTTTGAATAAACCTTGGGGCCTGTAAATGATCTATGTGTTGTACATTTACATGAAACTTTGAAGGCTAATTTGATCATGTCACCAAAGGTTGTAATATAAGTGTGGCTATATGTCTTGTAATATACTAAATTTACTATTTGTTTAGAATGGTTGTGTGAAGCACGAACCGGCTAATTTGGGTACTTGGAAGTTGGTAACATTCTTTTTATATCATTTTTAAGTGTGAGGATAATAATTGCATGAAAATCTTGTAAGTTATTTGCTCAGATTATCTTGGAAGGGTTTTCTTGCCATAATTAAAAATTCTATGCAGTTTCGATTTAATGCAAATAAATGTTTAAATGGGCAGGATGCACATCCTTAACTATTTTTTTTATTGAACCTAATCCCCCTACTAGATTTTAATCAATATTCCCTACATTCATCTATTTTAAATGTCGCAAGTATTAAAGTAGACTCCTTCTTAAGTGGTAGTATCCTTTCGAAAGGGTCGCTACAAGTGTTGGTATTAGAGCCTAGGTTTGTGGTTCTAGGACTTTTGGCTTGAAATAATTCTATACTTGTTCGCTTTCGAAAAAGGTTCTATTTAGATTATTTGTTCACTTACATGGTTTATAGAAATTTGATCGCATGTAGAGTGCATATGCATCCAGTGCATGTCCCTAATGCAATGTGATCTTCCCTTTTAAAGGAATTAAGTTATGACCTCTTCTTCTGACCGACCTATGGAAGCTACTCGTGAAGGTTCGGGTACCTCTGTGTCCCAACCTCCTGCACTGGAAGGGTACAACATTTCTCGAATCAATATATTCCCCACACTAATGGGTCTAAAATAGGAAACCATAAGGGTGTAAGAGCTGGTCCACATCCTCACATGAGTCGTGGTACTCAAGCCATGAATCCTCCTTCTCAACAAAGGGCTGAATTCTTCCACCACATGGCCGAATCGATGCATGATCCTAACGGGATTAACTTTGAGAAAATGAGGAAAATGGGTGGAGTGGAGTTTGAAGGTACTATTGATCCCATGGATGCTGATCAATGGCTGGAGCGCATGGAGAGGGTATTTGAGCAGTTGGAGTGTTCAGATGTTGCCAAATTTAAGTATTCTATTTCACTATTACAAAAGGATGCTTATGATTGGTGGACAAGTGTTGCGAATGCCAAGGTAAAACCTCCTATTCTTACTTGGGATGATTTTCTTAAGGAATTTCGTATGAAGTATGTCCCACTTGCTTATTGTGATGCAAAGAAAAAGGAGTTCTTGAATCTAAGGCAACGAGGCATGTCTATTGTTGAGTATCAACAGAAGTTTCTAACGCTCTCTCGTTATGATGGAGGTATTATTAAAGAGGAAAAAGACAAGTGCAGGAAATTTGAAGATGGTTTAAATGATTCCATTAGGAAGAATGTGGCAATCCTGCAACATGAGAACTTTTGTAAGTTAGTGTCTACTACTTTTACTTAGGAACGGCTTAATAAAGAAGAAGCTAGTAGAAATGAAAATAAATTCTAAAAGCCTAGACCAGATTTTAGAGGTCCATCCAAAAGGGGAAGGTTTGATGATTCTAAGGCTAGTAGTGTTAACAGGCCACCCCAACAAAAGCAAAACAGATCATAATTTTCTACAGCTAGCACTCCAAATTATGGCCAAGGCAAGCCTCGCGTTCCCATTTGTCCACAATGTGGAAAGAATCATTATGGTACTTGCAGGAGAGCTTTTGGTGCATGTTTCAATTGTGGGAGCTTTGATCATAAGGTGAAGGATTGTCCTAATCCTAATAATGCTCCTTCCTTGAGAGCTGAAGGCTCAGTTCATATGCCTTCTATTAATCCTCCTCAAACTAATAGAGGTGCAAGACCTAACGAACACCCAACCAGCAGGTACAAGTGGAGCTAATAAGGCTAGTGGACCAAGGGCTACTGCACGCGCTCATGCTATGAGGCAGAGGAATAATCAAGATGGACAAGACGTGGTTGTTGGTAAATTTAACTTATTTGGCTTATATGTGTTTACACTATTTGATCATGGTTCTACACATTCCTATCTTTTTTCATCACTTGTTCTTCCTGAAAATGTGAAATCTGTGAGACTTAATTATGATGTGCTTGTTGAAAGTCCTTTGGGTTATCAAGTTGTGTGTAATGGAGTTTACCAAAATTGTCCCTTCATGATTCAAAACCTAGTCTTCCCTGCTAATTTGATTGATATGCCTTTCAAGGATTTTGATGTTATTATCGGGATGGATTGGCTTTATAAATATCATGCAGTGGTAGATTCTAGGTCTAAGCATGTGACTTTTAACGATCTGACATTTTCATACATCACTGTATAAGGTGAAAGATCATTGACATCTAATATTATTTATGCAGCCTTGGCAAGAAAGTTGATGCGTCAAGGTTTTTGGGCATACCTTGCTCACATAGTTGATACACAGTTGGAGAGTCCTTGTATGAAGGACATACCTGCTGTATGTGATTTCCCAAAAGTCTTCCCAAAAAATCTTCCTGGGTTGCCCCTGAAAAGAGAGGTTAAATTTCCAATCGAGCTTATTCCTGGATCTACCCCTATTTCTATCACTCCTTATAGAATGGCTCCGGCAAAATTAAGATAATTAAAATTTCAATTGAAGAAATTATTGAGAAAGGTTTTATTCAACCTAGTGTTTCTCCTTGGGGAGCCCCTGTTTTATTCGTAAAGAAGAAAGATGGCACTCTTAGGCTTTGTATTGACTATAGACAATTGAACCGTACAACAATCAAGAACAAATATCCACTACCAAGGATCGATGATTTGTTTGACCAACTGAAGGGTTCTAAAGTATTCTCAAAGATTGATTTAAGGTCTGGATATCACCAACTTCATGTTATAGAGAAAGATATCCCTAAAACTTCTTTTAGAACTCGGTATGGTCATTATAAATTTTTGGTGATGCCATTCGGATTGACAAATGCTTCTGCGGTATTCATGGATCTAATGAATCGAGTATTCAAGCCTTATCTTGATCAATTTGTAGTTGTCTTTATAGATGATATTTTAATATTTTCCAGAAGTAGTGAAGACCATGATAAACACCTTTGGATTATTTTGAAAATTTTGAAGGAGAAAGAACTTTATGCTAAACTTTCCAAGTGTGAATTTTTGCTTGATGAAGTAGCTTTTCTGGGACATGTTGTATGAACCGAAGGCGTGAAGGTGGATCCTAGTAAGATACAAGCAGTTGTTGAATGGAGACCTCCCAAAAGTCCAACTGAGGTAAGAAGTTTCTTGGGCTTAGTAGGATACTATAGAAGATTTGTGAAAGGCTTTTCCATTATCGCCTCCCCTTTGACTAAGCTCTTGCAGAAGGAAGTAAAGTTTATTTGGGATGACAAATGGCAAGAGAGCTTTGAAACTCTCAAATCCTTGTTGACTCAAGTGTCTATACTTATTCTACCAATTGAAGGGAAATAGAATGTAGTATACAGTGATGCTTCTCACAATGGTCTAGAATGCGTTTTGATGCAAGAAGGGAAGGTAATTTCTTATGCCTCTCGGAAATTAAAACTGCATGAATTGAATTATCTTACACATGATCTTGAACTTGCTGTTGTAGTGTTTGCTTTAAAAATATGGTGGCATTATTTGTATGGAGAGAAATGTCATATATTCACTGATCACAAGAGCTTAAAGTACTTAGGTACTCATAAGGAGCTAAACCTAAGACAACATAGATGGCTTGAACTGATCAAGGATTATGACTATATGATTGATTATCATCCAGGTAAAGCTAATATGGTTGCAGATGCCTTAAGTCAAAAATCATTCGCCAATATTTCTTTGAGTTCTTTGCCCTTGTTCCTTGAGTTAAGAGCCATGAATGTTTGTTTCACACTTGATTCAAATGGTTCAGTTATTGCTAATTTGCAAGTAAAGCCAATATTACTTGAATAGGTGAAACAAGCACAAAAATTAGATGAGAAACTTGTAAAATTGACCAGAGAAGTTCAAAATAGGAAAAAACTTGATTTTACATTAACAGAAGATCGTGTCTTATGTTATCAAGATAAACTATGTGTCCATAATGATGAAAAATTGAGGAGAGAAATACTGAGTGAAGCACATACCTCACCACATGCAATGCATCATGGTGGTACAAAGATGTACTAGACCATCAAAGAAAATTATTGGTGGAATGGTATGAAGAGAGACATTGCGGAGTTCATTTCTAAATGTTTGATTTGTCAACAAGTAAAGACAGAACATCCAGTCCTAGTTGGTTTGCTACAGCCCTTGTCGATACCGAAACGGAAATGGGAGAGAATAACTATGGTCTTTGTTTTGGGACTTCCTCGCACTCAAAGAAATCATGATGCAATATGGGTGATTATGGACAGGCTAACCAAGAGTGCTCACTTCTTAGCAATCAGGATGGATTACTCAGTTGAGTGTTTAGCCGAATTATACATTAATGAGATTGTAAGACTACATGGGATCCATGTATCCATTGTATCTGACCGAGACCCAATGTTTACATCTAGATTTTGGGGCAGCTTGCAAGAAGCTTTGGGTACTAAGTTGAAATTTAGCACTTCGTTCCATCCTCAAACAGACAGCTAGTCGGAAAGAGTGATACAAATTTTGAAGGCTATGCTTCGAGCTTGCATTATGGAGTTTGAGGGTAGTTAGGACAAACACTTGGCTTTGATAAAATTTACTTACAATAACAGTTACCAATCGAATATTGGAATGCCTTCCTATGAAGCCTTGTACAGAAGAAAGTGTCGGACCCCTCTTTGTTGGAGTGAAGTTGGTGACAGAAAACTTATTGGTCATGAAATTGTGCAACAAACAGAAGACAAGGTAAAAATTATCAAGGATCGTCTAAAGATTTCTTCGGATAGACAAAAGTCATACACTGACCTAAAAAGGTGTAATATTCAATATCAAGTTGGAGATAAAGTATTCTTAAAGGTGTCTCCATGGAAAAAGATTATGAGATTTGGCAAAAAAGGAAAACTTAGTCCCCGATTTATTGAAACTTATGAGATACTTGAAAGGGATGGACCAGTAGCATATAAATTAGCTTTGCCACCAGTGTTAGACAAGATCCACAATGTCTTCCATGTTTCTATGCTCAAAAGATATCGTTCTGATCCATCTCATGTTCTTCCAGTTGAATCTATTGAGGTTAATCCTGACTTGATGTACAACGAAGAACATATCTTAATTCAAGCTCGGGAAGAGAAGCAACTTAGAAACAAGAGAATCCACTTAGTAAAGGTACTTTGGAGGAATCCTTCTGGAAAAGAAGCTATTTGGGAGAGAGAAGAAGACATGAGGACCCAGTATCCGCACTTGTTCCGGGACTAGTGTAAGGTAAATTTCTAGATGAAATTTCTTTAAGGGGGAGAGAGTTGTAACACCCCGAAATGCTAACAAAAAGTCGCATGTCAGCACACCATTACTTAATTACTACAATATGTTTTTATTCACATTTTGGAAACTTAAAATTTTGTGATATTTGAAAACTTGCTTAACATAAATTGTGATGGTAATTTAAGGGATTGTATTGGGATATTTACATAATATTCTAATTATAATTATGTATAACTATAAATGGTGGTGAGGTATATACTTATAGGTATGTATATATGCATTTTGGGCAGCACACTTTTATTTGGATAGCACCTTTGAAGGACATCTGTACAAGTGATAGATCACTTGTGTGACTATATATTTTCACACCTCCTTGAGTGTAATTTGTTTTCCTTCAAGTCTAAGAACCTTAGAACCTTATTTAATCAGTTTTTCTTCAAAATCTCAAGAGAAATACTTGGTCCTTTTTGCTGGAATTTGAGACACACACTTCTCTTTCGTAAGTGATGAAATCTGTTTCTAAGCTGGGTAGTGTTTGGTATTGTAAGCATTTCTTGTTCTCTCGAACTTCATTTACAGTGAATAAATATGATTTGGAAAACTATTTCATATACCTACAACTCTTATGTTTAGGTTAAACTGTAATTTAGCTTGTTTGAATATGAAATAAGGGACACAATATATGACAAGTTCTGTCCAGATTCCAGAATTAGAAATCCTGTATGCTCAACTATTAGTGTTTTGATTTTATCTTTTTGTACAAAATGTATTTTGCGGTGATTCTTGATTATTTGCAAGATTAAGAGTTGTACCTACATCTTTTATGAAGAATATAAAGTCCAGTTTTGCCATTTTCCATTTCAAATCTAAGTTGCAACATAAAGTACTTTGTTGGCCAGAATTACTGTTTTGGGAGCATAGTCGTATTTCTACCAGCTAGGTTTACTTGTGATGATAAACCTGTGTTACGTCATCATTATTGAGCTAATAGAAAGTAAATAAATTATTAAATTCATCTTTTTAAGGTTGTATATACTCGTGTACAAGTTGAGGACCTTCATACGTTGTGGTCTACGGTTTGAACTCTTGAAGTTATGTTAGACTGTTTCTATGCTAAAGCACTAAGGTTTGTGTATAAAATTGTACTTGTACTCTTTTTACCTGCTGGTATAACTGAAAGTTTATCTGGGTACCTTTGTTACCTCTTGTCACTTTGCATTGTCGTGTTGGATCCTTTAAGACATTGAAGACACTTGTGTAACTCACCCACTTGGACGAATTGTTTGATCACTTGGCACTCTTTCTGGGACCTTGTCCTTCTTGTGGTTGTGACTTTGTCACTATTGGCATGCCTCTTGATTCGGATATTTGCCATCTTGACTCTGGATTTTTAGTTCGTCTTAAGTTTGGAAGTTATCCATTTTAAGTACGAACTAGAAAGTCATTTTTAACATGGTTCTTGGTTCTCTTGATTATTGGACTTCGATCCTTCTTGATGCAGGGCGTTGACCCTTCTTGGTACCTGCTTGTGCTTGGTGTGACGACATGATGTATATATTGGGTGAACCTTGTTATTGAATCTCTTGGAAAAGGGTGCTATGAACATTTTTGACATTTGGATATGTAAATATCGAACTTGTTACTCTTTATATTTTGTTTACTTGATTTATTTATTATGTTCAATTGTGCTGCCCATGACTTGAGAAAGGTAGCTTTATGAATCAGAGGGCTCCGAACCTATAGTTTCTACACCACTAAGCTATATGCTTAGCGATAGTTGTTTCTATCATAGGGAATGTTCTAGAGGATGCATGAAGCTGGCCATTTGAGATGGTGATTTTGAGAGCCTTAAGGGAGATCACATTTGCATATAGGCATCTATATTTTGTATAAACCTTGGGACTTGTACATGATCTATGTGTTGTACATTTACATGCAACTTTGAAGGCTAATTTGATCATGTCACCAAAGGTTGTAATATAAGTGTGGCTATATATTTTGTTCTTTCTGGGGTGTGTAAACCCAAGCTTGTAATATGCTAAATTTACTATTTATTTTGAATGGTTGTGTGAAGCACGAACTGACTAATTTGGGTACTCGGAAGTTGGTAACATTTTTTTATATCATTTTTAAGTATGAGGATAATAATTGCATGAAAATCTTGTAAGTTATTTGCCTAGATTAACTTGGAAGGGTTTTTTCGCCGTAAATAAAAATTATACGAAGTTTTAATTTAATGCAATAAACGTTTAAATGGGCAGGATGCACATCCTTAACTATTCTTTTTATTGAACCTAATCCCCCTACTAGATTTTAATCAATACTCACTACATTCATCTCTTTTAAATGTTGCAAATATTAAAGTAGATTCCTTCTTAAGTGGTAATATCCTTCCAAAAGGGTGCTACATTGTATTCCTTTATTGTATGACTATATGCTCGTTGAATGCTATTTCATTTTTATGCCGAATTGCTCATTGAATGCTATTTTGTATCGAGCATTTTAGATATTTTGCTTAGCCAAAATTAGTTGATTTTGAGTGTGAATTGCTTAAATTGTGGTTGTTGTATATTAGGTTTTGCGTAGGTGATGTCTGAGTAACCTAAATTCCACCAAACAACTTGAATTTGTCCAATGATAGATCAGGTGATGCCATTCTTAAGGGCAAAATCATTGTTTGGTTGAATTTAAACCTATTGGGGGAAGTTAGAGTACCCCAGCTTAAAAATGCATAGTGGGTAGGCTTGAATTGTGTATAATTGGCTTTGAATTGGATTGTTGTAGATTTATAGTTGAAAATTTTAAAATTGGGCTTGGAATTTGACATGTCGGGCCATTTGACAAGCCTAGTCGAGCTCGCCGAGTGACTAGGCGGTTCACTGAATGACCTCCCAATTGCCTACTTATCCTGAATAATTGTTGAATTGTTCAGTAACTTTCGGCGATATTCATGTGCTTGCCGAGTTTATTTGGCAACTCCCTGAATAACCTTAACCTCACCTTCTTGAAGTCATTTTTGTTATATTATTCTGTGATTTTCGGTGAGTCACCTTTGTTATATTATTCTGTGATTTTTGGTGAGTCACCTTTGTGCTGAATTTTTGATGTTTTGGTATGTTATGTTCAACGAGCCCGCTAATGCTCGTCGAATGGTCTCGACGATGTGCTGAGTTGATTGGCGAGCTTTTCTGCAACTTTTGAAAAATGATTTTTTTTTGCTAACCCTTTACAACCACATGTGTTTCGTTGGTGATTTTCTACATGTATCGCTAGACCAAAGCTTCCGATAAAAGGTCCTGCACCCTAGAAGAAGGCAAAAAGGGTAGTTCTTCCATTGGAGGTCCCACCTCCCCGTTGGTCTAGAGCTAAACCTCCCTCTACTAATGTGAAGGGCAAAGGGAAGAAGAAAGTGGCGGAGAGTTCTAGTTCACAGTCCAACTCATCTGATAACATGGGTATCGATTATACCCGTCTCACCACCTCAGAGGATACTAGGTCCAAGACTCTTGTTTCACACCAGCTATGGAGGATGAGTTGCTCAAATGGAAGAACTCAGAATTGAGATCTAAGGAAATTCATGATTCGGCACGACTTCCAACACCCCCGACACTTCTATCACCTCCAGCACCAGTATCAATATAGGCACCTAAAGTGCCTCTGGCTCCAGCACCTCCTCAACGCTCTATGAACTGATTGAGGATATGGTATGCGGAAGATTCTAGAGGAAAAGAGGTTATCTACTGATGGGGTAGTGGGTAGTATCCAACAGTGTGGGAGACACTCCGATTTCATAAATTTAGGAGTTCTCAAAGCCTAGAATCCCTACTTTCCTTCAAGGATTTGGGACTTTTATGTAGGGTCTGCAGATTTTATTTTGAAAGGAAAGAAGGAAGCAGGGTCAATGGCTCCGATTGATTATGTTGTGGTGTGGTGCAAGAAGGTGAAATGGAGCGAGACTGAAATCAATGAACTGTTAGGCTGCACTACACTCACTATACATCCTTTGGCCAACATAATCAATACAAAGACCCTAGATGATTTAACAGGGTGGTTGGCCCCATTAATGAGCGATGCTACTCCTCCCTGGCTTGATGTAGGAGTGGTCATCGAGAAAAAGACTTGCATGTCGCCACTCAATATTGGTTAGATTTTATTAGCAGCACTCAAATGCCTTCACAAAATGAGTCAATCATCAGGCATCCAAAGGTTGCATTGCTTGGGTGAATTATTGATAAGGAGCGGATAAATCTTGGGACTACAATTTCATAGAAGATGGTTATGACGGCAAAGCAGAACCAAATCTCTTTGCCATTTCCAGTTCTTATCATTGATTTGTGTTGTCGATCCGGTGTGTCATTCATGCCAAAGACTGATATTTAGGTGAATCTTACCTCATCTAATGACATTCAGAGGATTGAGGCTAAGTACACAAAGGTTGAGGTTGAGCAAAGGAAGGCAGCCCAATAAACACCACTTCAGTGGTTCATGTTTAGGCCATGAAGGCTGATGCCCCTTAGGCAAATCCGGCAGTTGAGCCAACAAGTATACTTGTTTCTTCTTCCTCTATGGCTCCTACTACTACATTTATATTCTGGTCCCTATTGACCTAGTCCATACTGCTTAAAAATAGGAAATCTTGCCTATTCGATCGATGTGCAAGCTCCTAGGGTCAAGGTTGTTGTCCCACGTATTATAGAGAGAGTTATAGCTACTGTTTTAGCCCATATTAAGGAGGAGGTGAGGGGACATCATGAGCTTATTGTGGCCCATGACCTAGCATTGGACGCTCTCACCGTTCAGGTTGAGGCTTCTGAGTAGGGCGGCAACCAATGAGATAATTTAACAGCCTTGAAGGCTGATATCATTGGGTTGTGGTGTGATGTGGATGAAATGAATTCCACTGAAATCTTGATGCGATGGGGTAGTATAGAGATTCTCGAGGGCTGGTTAAAATATGCCAGCTATTTCTGAGATCCCTTCAGCTAGTGTGACCGGAGATATTGTTGTAGCTGATGATAGTGATGAGTTAGATAGTTTTGAGACTATTAAGGAGGACTTACCAACGCCTGAGGATGCTGTGTACGAGGATTTTGAGGACCTTGAGGTGAGATGGTCTGGATGGTTACTGAGACCTCTTTGCGTAACACCTCAATGATAGGTTCTAGTGGGTCTCAGCTTACGGAGGAGATCGTTACGGATCCATCCAATGGTTGAGAGGAGCCGGGCAATGATTCCCATATTGAGGTTACCACAGATTTGAGGAGTTCACCTCAGGCTAGAAGGGGGATCATTACTCTCCTGCATTTCTATCTACTTTTGATATATTTGGTTTATCGTTCACATTAAGGACATTGTTTAGTTATTTTTGTGGGGTGAGGTATTTGACACCTAGCCTCTTGATTGTATTTTGTTTTGTTTTGAATATTTTGTCATTTTGTTATGTCTTTTTGTTGTGTTTTTCTTAAAAATTGATCTTCTTCAAATGTGAATGAATGTTGTTTTATCTCATTGATCTCTTTCTTGATTTCTTTATTTTTGAATGTTATTGATGTTCTCTTGTTCATTTGAGTGTCGGTTGTGACCAATACCGATGATTTGAATAGTTTTTTTTATGAACAATATGTTGTGCAAGTTCAACGAAGAAATATGAGTTGCATAAGTCTTGTGTGAACTCTTAGCATCTCATTGTGACTAGCCGAATTGTCGAGGTCCATTTTTGTAATGATTGTTGCACGTGAGCTTAACTTGTAGAGTCATGATCGATGATTGTATTGAATGCCTTGTTTGGTGAGGTTTACTTGAAATATGTGTATGGTTATATCTAGAACTTTCCCCGTTGGTCCTATTGACTATTTTTTGTGAATGATGGAAATGATATTAGGCAAAAATCTTTGAGAGTGAACCTAATTGCTATACCTTTTGTGCGACCACCTTGTGAGTGTGTGAAACTAACTTGGCACCATTTGAGCCTAATATTTTCTTTGCATGAAACGTGACCAAAAATGCCCTTCTCCTCCACACCTAAAACCTTCGTGAAGTATTGGTCTGTTTGAATAGCCAAGTTAGGCCAAAATCCTAAGTTGGGGGTGTGGTAAGAATGAGGAAAGATATCGAGTAAGAAGTTTGTGAAATCCATCCTTGGAAACTTATTTTGAAGAAAAAAATTTGAACCCCTCCATATAAAAAAGAGAGAAAGAAAAACAACAAAAGAAAAGAAATGGAAAATTTGTATTAATTGTGCATTGTGGAAGAAAAGGGGTGTCCGATGAGCTATATCAAAAGTTTTGTGTGCTTTGAATATGCCAAGGATGGGTTGTAAAGATGAAATGAATGAAAGAAAGGGGAAAGAAGTGAAATTTATGCCATGCTTCATGAAGGTAGAAGTCACTACGCCAAAATTATCAATCATTTACCCTCAGTCCAGTCACAAGCCTTGACAGACCTTTTTGATCTTACATGAGTTGAATGATATGTTGATTGGAAAATAGGGGCAAGCCTATGGGTAAAATAGTGCATGTTTTTCTCATTGAGAGTGTGAGAGTTTATTTCGGTTGCTTAAATTGAAATCTTTGATTGGCCTTGTGAGAGCATAGAATCATTCTTGATGTGATGGCATTCAAATACTCTTGTTGAGCATGGATTTCCGTTTGAAGTGAGCATTGTCAGTTTCAACTTTATTTGATGATTACTACTAATAATTTAAAAATTTTAGTGCACAATTGAACATTGCATGTGTGGATTAAACCTTGTGGGCATTCCTTTGAGTCTCAAGTTGCACTATTTGTAGACATCCCTGTTGGCCTTATTGATTTTGTGTTTTACTTGAGGACAAGAAAAAGTTTAAGTTTAGGGTGTTGATGAGTCTGAAATTTTGACTCATTTAGGGCTTATTATTCAATGATTTAGTGTCCTCAATGTCTATTTTATGCTCATAAATGATGTTACTATGTTAATATGCAGCAATGAATTATTCAGAGTGAGGTAAGAACATTATGATGAAAGAGGAGTGACAAAGTTGAAGAAAAGAGAAGTTCGAGCTCGCAAAAGCCACTTGGCGACTTGCTGAGTGGGCTTCCAGCTCTCCTAAAGTGAAGTAACCCATAGACAAAAACCAACTTGGCGAGAAAATAGGCGATTCGGCGACATGCCGAATGGATCGACGATAGCAATCAAGTTCTCCAAAGGTTCCAGAGCAATTTGATGAAGGAGCCAAGCCAAAAGGCGAGAAGAAGAGCAACTTGGTGGATCGCCAAATGGGTCAACAGTCCTGACTTACTTCATCGAGTTGACTCCATGCTTAAATTTTGGAAATGTATAAATACAATTTTTGAAAGAAGAAAAGCAGTTCACACACTGTTGATTGTGGGTTTTTTTAGAGTTCTTACATTTTTCTACATTGTTTAACATTTTTAGTAGAGTTTGGGATTTAGATTTGGAGATTGTATGACTTTAGCTTTGATTTCAACATTTAGGGATTGCAGATCGTTAGGAAATCAAATGGAAAACTTTGTTGGTAACGATTTCTTGATTTTCACTATTCTTAGCTAAAACTCCTTACCTTAGGGGTGTAATCATGTAATAGAATGCGTTAATTAGCTAATGGGTGTTATTAGTTGCTAATTTTAATGTTGTTTTGAAGTGGGTTCAATTATTTGTTCATGTTTCATTGAGGAATTGAAGTTGCAAATTCAATTCTAGTTTATCTCTCTATGCTTGCTTGAGAAAGAGGTAATAGAGTAGAATGATTGATCGATTGTTGTATTGATTTCATCTTTAAAATATAGCTTGAGAAAATGGGTTTGATTGCGTCTTTACAAACTCATCTTGAAAGAGTGGGTTAATTAAGGAATTGAGTTGTTTGGTAGTGTTAAGCTTGTTGAGGTTCGAGAGAACTCACTTGAAGCGCAATAGTTTATTGAGAGATGGCTATTTTATGTAAAATCTAGCCTACCCTTTGAATATGAATATAGATGTATGTATATTTTGCTGAGAGGATATGAGTATTTTAGAATAAGGGATTTAAAATACGCGAAATGGTCTGATGAACCCTTTACTTGTATGATTTTGTATTATGGATTCTTCTACTTAAGTTTTTACCAAATGAACCCGTGAACTCATTGCAACTTAATATTTTGAACCCTTTTCTCACATGGTGGATAGTGCATGAAATACAACCCTTACCTATCAAATTCCACCTCATTTTTAACTGCCACATAGGGAACAAAATGACAAAATTAAATTAAATCCCCAAAAATTTTATTCGAAAATCTTTTTCTCTTTCTTACACATTTCTCTTCTTTCTCCTCTCTCATTCCAAAGGCTTTCATTACGAAAATGAAGTACCATCAAGATTGACAACGTGGTGGTGGAGCCACCCTCGAAGATGGAGAGGGTGATTGGGTGGAACAATCAATTCTTATCCAAAATTACTTAACCCCCATATTCTTTTCGTTCATTCCTTCATGTTTTTTTTTCTTCCCTTCTTTGCAATTTTTGATCAATTTTAACTTTTTAGTTTTTTTCTAATTTGTTATTTTAAGAAAGGATTTTGTGTTAAGTAGATTTGCAGAAATTGGTGTGGTTGACGGCTATGATGATGTTGAGCTCGGAGGATACAAGATAAGTATCCTTGAAGAGTAGGATCGATAAGTCCATTTATTTACATGAAAGAAATTTGTTACTTGGGGAGATTCTTATGTAGAGTAATAAAGATTGAATTTGTTCAAGAAAGAATGAGTCCTTTGAAGAAGATGAAATGCAACAACGAAATAATGAAAAAAAAACAGAGAAAGAATTTGGACATAAATATTTGGAGATCAGTGAAAATCCCCAAAAAAGCTTATGTTTGTTCAACAATGGTAAATGAATAAATGGGGAAGAAGATGACTCTTAATTAGGTAAAAAAAATGACATTTTCTATCTTTTTTGAAGACCTCATGCTCCTAAAATATGTGTATAACACGCACTTTGAATAAAAATGCGACATAGGATGAGTGGTCAAAAAAGGGGTTCAAAATACTAAGTTTCAATAGGTTTAGGGGTTCAATTGGGAAAGGATTAAGTAGAAGAGTCCAAAATACAAACTTATACAAGTACAAGTGTCCATCAGACCAATTCGCCATTAAAATATGATGTAAATTTAGCTAAACTAAGTGACCTATTGTATAGACATTTAGCCAAATGAATTTAAATATATCCAAATCGAATCAATTAACTAAATTTAATCTAAATTGAATTAAGATGAATAATTAACAATTAATTATTTGAGGTTATTAATTTAAACAAGAGAAAGTAATTATTAAGACATAGATTAATTAATAATTATACATAAAAATTAAAGTTAACTAATTTAAAGGAAGTACATACATATTTGTACTAAACACAATTTTTGACTATTTAATTTACATATATATATATATATATATATATATATATATATATATATACACATATGTATGTATGTATGTATGAACATACATAGTTATATATTTATTTCTGAAAACTAACAAAACTATTTTTGAGAAAAGATTTACAGTATTTTTGGATTTTTTTAAAAATGATTATTTCATTTGAAATTAAGGAAGCTTGACAAGTAATACGAATTGCATAAGGTTAAAATTGGGTGTCAACACTTGTGATGACTGAAACGTGTCATTGTATAAATATTTATAGTCAATGTTTATATAAACTTACAAAGTGCAGATACACTATTTAAAAATGATCTACAATTTATTTGTGTATAGGTTGTTTAAATATATATAACAATATAAAAATGTGTATGAACTCCTTTTCTAAACTATTATACCTGCATATACAAGTCTATACATTTGTGCACAGTTAATGTATACTGTTGTATAAGTTATCTTGTGAAAAAAGACAATACAGATGTAGTTTAAAATATGGCCTATGTAGATATAGTTATTTTATTAGACTGCATATTTTTGAAAATATCGCTAAGTATATTCAATACAATTCTTCAATTTACTTAATAAAATTATTATGTATAATTATAAATTTATGTAAATTTAAATTTTTGATTTTATTAAAAGAAATCTAATAAGTTGTTTGATTCAATTAGTAAAACGATTTTTCTTTTTAAAAAAACATTGATACCCATAACTATAGTACTTATCAAAATCTATTTGAATTCTTAGTTGGTTAATTTCTTTCATTTGTGCTTTCATTTTTTTAGTTCATTTCACAAAGATTAAAAAGGTTAATAGAAATCCATGAAATATTTCACAACTTTTGCAAAGTCTAAGTTTGTAAGTTGATGGTATCTATGTCTAGTTACTCAACATACGTGTAATCACTACAAAATATGTATGTATTTTTAGACAAAAGCAAATAGATTAACTTAGTATGCACATTTTACAAATCAAAAATCAATAGACACACATAAAAATTAGCACCAAGACTTGAGAAATTATTTTATCTATCATCTTTATCTATGAAAGTGTATCAAATAAAAAATGAAATATCCTAAACCAACAAATATTTGCGATGTCTAGTAGAATAGTACCCACTCATGGTACTTATAATCTGAATTGCATTTTTCAAATGCTATATTTTATAATTGCGTAATTTAATAACATAAATGAATTAATTTTTTTAAAAATCGATCAAATTTGTTGGTTTTATTTTTTTTCCCGATGGCAATTAACGAATGAACTCTGTCTATTTCTTGTAAACCACTTGTATTATTCTTTTTGTCAGTTGTGACTTGTAAAAAAAAGAGCGAGAGAGAAAATGTCATAAATGGTCCCTGAACCATTGTAGTAGGTCTAAATTAGTCTTTTAAACATTTACGGAATTTAGTCCTTTAACTTTCCTAAATATTATCAAGTTTGATTTCTTAACTATACACATATCAGTTTTAGTCGTTTTTTAAATATTCAAAAATTTATCAGGTTTGGTCTATGTCTATTTTTTATACGAATAATTTATGTTTATAGTAACGAAACTCATTCCTTCGTGCAATTAAATTTTTGACCCATTATTCAATTATTTCTCTCTCCCCCCTATTTTTACGTCATATTACTCTTATGCAAAGAACTTAATCTCAACAATTCAAAATAAAATGTTCCATTCTTTAGTGTTTAAGGTTGCATAATCAACATGATTTTTTTAAAAAAGATCATATTAAATAAATAAAAGATTTGATCTTATCTTTCAAATTTCTCTACATAGAATCAAATGAACGTAATAATAACATCGATCTATTTCATAATAAAATAAATCTTAAAAAATGATTTTAAATCTACCATTTAAACTTCTAAAATATTAAATAAATTTCCTTCATTAAAAGTCGTTGGAGTACAAATATTGGAATCAAAACATGTGAATGACAGACTTTTAATTTTATTCTCATTGCAAGACATTCAGTTTTAATAAATATAAAGAAATCTCTCTCTACACCTAACGGGTGATAAAATTTTCCTTTTTTAATAAATTTTAGCATTTTCAAGTCATTAGCAACAATAATATATTTATATTCATCCTCCATTGAATAAAAATCATGACTTCTATCTTCTTTTTTCGTGAATTTTATTTTGAATCATCGAGGTAAGGTGCTTTTCTTAAAAGTAATTTAAAGAAAAGGCTGGCGGAAAAAGAGAACAATTGGAAAATGGGTTAAATATTTAATTACACTAAGACATAAGTTCTAGATACATAAATCTAAAGTATTTGTATAAAAAATAGTCAGAGACCAAGCATGATAAATTTTTGAATAATTAAAGAACTAAAACTAATAAGTGTACATTTAAGGGACTAAAAATTATAATTATATAATTAGCAGACCAAACTTGGTAACATTTTGAATAGTTAAGGGACTAAATATGATAAATATATAGTTAAGGGACAGTTTTGGACCTACTCCAATAGTTTAGGGGTCATTTATTACATTTTCTTTATTTATGAATAATCGTAGGCAACGAAAATTTTGTATTTACCTATGAACTTTTTTTGTAGCAGATAGTTAAATTATTCAACTACAAATTTTAAGTCGATACTATTTAACATCTTATATATTTTGTGACGAATTTTTGTTGTCCCAAAGTCACGGGTTAATTAGAGACAATAAAATGATTGTCACCATTTGTTTATGTTATTAGTGATGACAATAAATGTCAAAATTAAGTCTAACTTTTTATAGCTAAAACTTATAATATTTAACTACAAACAATACTTGTCACTATTGTAACAACATAGTTTTTGAGATGAAACTATTTTGTGTTCAAAGATTAATCAAATTTAAGACAAAAAGTAGTTTGTCACGAATTAGATACATCATTAGTGACGAAATAATCTGTCACTGGTAACTTTAAATTCGTGACTAATGGTACTCAATAAATGACGTCAATTTATATTTTATTGAGAAACTTTAGTGGACAAAATGTTGCTATGAACTTTTATGTTTCATCACTTAAAGTATATATATCATCTATTTAGGTGTGAAAAGTATTTTTTGTCACTAAAAATGAACAAATACTGACGAATTTCATGTCCTACCTAATAAATTCGTAGTTATATATAATATTTAGTGTAGTGCATTAGTAACCTATAGTAATGTGGTACCCGAGCAAACCATATATTATACAATTCTAAGGACAAGATTAAGAAAAAAACAAGAATTAAATAAAAGAAGAGAAACTAAGATAGAAGGGTAGACACAAGAAAGTTATCAAAGACCTCCAATTCAATATAGAAATGATCTTCTTTGAATATGCATTCAAACACCTAACCTATTTGAAAGACCTCAAGGAATAACAACTCCCAAGCAAACCTTCTTTCTAATCTTCAACACAACCAAAAGCTTAGAGCAAGAACTTAAATCTCTTAAGGAGTAATAGTTTTTATGTTTGATAGTAATCTTCCTTCAAAAATAACAAGAACTATTACTTATACTAGTAAGTAAAAAGGCAGATACTAGCTATTGCAATTATACCCTTAATGAAGTTAGGGGCCTTTATTGGTTGTAGATGAACTCATGTAAATTTATAAAGTAGCATGGCCAACTTATTCTCTCTTCTCTTTTTCATTGTCATGACCCAAAGTACAGCCTATATGTGGCATGACATATAAGCCCCCGAGAGACCCTACACAAGCAACTTAGCAAATCATATAAGAGAATAGAAACAAAAGAGTCTAAAAGTAGCATTTCATATAAAAGAGTTTGACAAAAAGTAGAAGTCTAAACTTAAGTCTCAAAGTCATTTATTACATTGAAGAAGTGATTGGGACGTAACACCATACATGAGATACAAAATATGAAGTGGAAATAATACAAAAGCAATAAAAGTGTCTCAGTCCTCGGAACATGAGGACTCACCAATCTTCAATATCTATGAGGGATCACTAGCCATGAGTATGAGAAATAGGAGCGTTGGACCCTACATTAGGCAAATAATGTAAGCAAAAGTATGTGTTAGTACATAGAATGTACCAAGTATAATTACAATGAATAAGAGTTATGAAATCATGCTAAAAGACACCTTATATGAGTTGAATTACCAAGCTAAATCATCAAATAAAATGTTAGAAAACATATGCCATAATCATGGTTAATACAAGCTAAACATATTTAAAACACATTTGAGAAAATTTTAGAAAGTAACCTTAGTTAATTAATTGTGAGAAGTTTACCTTTAACCGAAATAAATCATGTGAGCTATAACATGGAATCCGGTGACTATACCAGACCAAAAATAGATGTCATTACTTTTCAAGGTAAGAGCGATAAAATTGAGCTAAAGTGGATGCATTAGTTAATGTCTTTTCGATATTCTAAATTCGTTGGTGCAATTTGACAATTTTTTAAGGTGTTTTGATGTACTTTTCTTGATTTTTATATTTTTCGAACATTTGTGAGGAAGAATTAAATTTTTTATTTTCGGACAGTTACGAAAAAGAGTAAAATTTTGATCATATTTTCGTTTCTATATTCTAAGGCCATTAATGCAGTTTGAGAATTTTTTTGAGGTGTTTTGATGTACTTTTTTTAATTTTTATATTTTTCAGAAATTTATGAGGAAACTTTATAATTTTTTATTTTACGAATAGTTACGAAAAAGAATTTTTTTTATCATTTTTTCGTTTTGATATTCTAAGTTCATTAGTGCAATTTGAGAGTTTTTTGAGGTGTTTTGATTTAGTTTTCTTGATTTTTTTATTTTTCAGAAATTTACGAGGAAGAATTATATTTTTTATTTATCAGACATTGACGAAAACGCATAAATTTCTATCACTTTTTGTTTCGATATTCTAAGGTCATTGGTTTAAGTTTGAGAATTTTTTCAAGTGTTTCGATGTACTTTTCATGATTTTTATATTTTTCGTACATTTACAAGGAAGAATTAAATTTTTTGTTATTTTTCGGACAGGTGCGAAAAAGGGTAAAATTTTGATCATTTATCGTTTCGATATTCTAAGGTCATTGGTGCTGTTTGAGAATTATTTTTGAGGTGTTTTGATGTACTTTTCTTTATTTTTATATTTTTCAAACATTTACGAATAAAAATTAATTTTTTTGCTATTTTTCATACAGTAATGAAAAAGTGTAAAATTTTTGATCATTTTTTTTCGTTTCGATGTTCTAAGGTCATTGGTGCGTTTTGAATTTTTTTAAGGTGTGCTGATGTACATTTCTTGATTTTTATATTTTTTGGACATTTACGAGGGAGAATTAATTTTTTTGTTATTTTTCAGACAGTTACAAAAAAGAGTTAAATTTTGATCATTTTTTCATTTCGATATTCTTAGGTCATTGGTGCAATTTGAAATTTTTTTGAGGTGTTTTGATATATTTTTCTTGATTTTTATATTTTTCAGACATTTACGAGGAAGAATTAATTTGTTTGTTATTTTTTGTACAGTTACGAAATAAAGTAAAATTTTGATCATTTTATCGTTTTGATATTCTAAGGTCATTGGTATAGTTTGAGAATTGTTTGAGGTGTTTTGATATACTTTTCTTGATTTTTATATTTTTCTGACTTTTACTAGGAAAAATTAAATTTTTTGTCATTTTCGGAGAGTTACAGAAAAAGACTAAAATTTTGATCATTCTTTTGTTTCGATATTCTAAGGTCATTGTTGGGACATTTCCGAGGTAGAATTAATTTTTTGTTATTTTTTTGGACAGTTATGAAAAAAGAGTAAAATTTTGATTGTTTTTTCATTTCAATATTCTAAGGTCATTGGTTGAGTTTGAGAATTTTTTGTGGTGTTTTGATGTACTTTTCTTGATTTTTATATTTTTTTGGACATTTACGAGGAAGTATTATTTGTTTGTAATTTTTCAGACAGTTACGAAAAAGAATAAAATTTTGATCATATTTTCGTTTCGATATCCTAAGGTCATTTATGTTTTGAGAATTTTGGTAGGAGTTTTGATGTACTTTTCTTGATCTTTATATTTTTCTGACATTTACAAGGAAGAATTAAATTTTTTGTTATTTTCGGACAGTTACTAAAATGAGTAAAATTCTGATCATTTTTTTGTTTAGATATTCTAAGGTAATTGGTGCGGTTTGAAAACCTTTTGAGGTGTTTTGATGTACTTTTCTTGATTTTTATATTTTTCAAACATTTACGACGAGTAATTAATTTTTTATTATTTTTCAAATGATTACAAAAGAGAGTAAAATTTTGATCATTTTTTGTTTCAATATTCTAATCTAATTGGTGCGGTTTGAGAATTTTTTGAGATGTTTTGATGTTTTTTTCTTGATTTTTATATTTTTCAGACATTTACGAAGTAGAATAGTTTTTTTTTGTTATTTTTAGGAAAGTTACAAAAAAGAGTAAAAATTTGATTTTTTTTTTGTTTCGATATTCTAAGGTCCTTGGTACGGTTTGAAAACTTTTTGAGGTGTTTTTCTGTATTTTTCTTGATTTTTATATTTTTCAAACATTTAAGAGGAAAATAAATTTTTTTATTATTTTTCGGATGGTTATGAAAAAGTGCAAAATTTTAATCATTTTTTTCTTTTTGATATTCTAAGGTTATTGGTGCGATTTGAGAATTTTTTGTGGTGTTTTGATGTACTTTTCTTGATTTTTATATTTTTCTGGACATTTACGAGGAAGTATTATTTGTTTGTAATTTTTTGAACAGTTACGAAAAAGAATAAAATTTTGATCATATTTTCGTTTCAATATCCTAAGGTCATTTATGTTTTGAGAATTTTGGTAGGAGTTTTGATGTACTTTTCTTGATCTTTATATTTTTCTGACATTTACAAGGAAGAATTAAATTTTTTGTTATTTTCAGACAGTTACTAAAATGAGTAAAATTCTAATCATTTTTTCGTTTAGATATTCTAAGGTAATTGGTGCGGTTTGAAAACTTTTTGAGGTGTTTTGATGTACTTTTCTTGATTTTTATATTTTTCAAACATTTACGACGAGTAATTAATTTTTTATTATTTTTCAAACGATTACAAAAGAGAGTAAAATTTTGATCATTTTTTGTTTCAATATTCTAATCTAATTGGTGCGGTTTGAGAATTTTTTGAGATGTTTTGATTTTTTTTCTTGATTTTTATATTTTTCAGACATTTATGAAGTAGAATAATTTTTTTTGTTATTTTTTGGACAGTTACAACAAAGAGTAAAAATTTGATTTTTTTTTTGTTTCGATATTCTAAGGTCCTTGGTACTGTTTGAAAACTTTTTGAGGTGTTTTGATGTAATTTTCTTGATTTTTATATTTTTCAAACATTTAAGAGGAAAATAATTTTTTTTGTTATTTTTCGGACGGTTATGAAAAAGTGCAAAATTTTAATCATTTTTTTCTTTTCGATATTCTAAGGTTATTGGTGCAATTTGAGAATTTTTTGTGGTGTTTTGATGTACTTTTCGTGATTTTTATATTTTTTCAAAAATTTACAAGGATGAATTATTATTTTTGTTATTTTTCAGACAGTTATGAAAAAAAGAATAATATTTTGATCATTATTTCGTTTCGATATTCTGAGGTCATTGGTTGCGGTTTGAGAATTTTTTGAGGTGTTTTGATGTACTTTTCTTAATTTTTATATTTTTACGAGGAAAAAATTGTTTTTGTTATTTTTCAGTCAGTTACGAAAAAGAGTAAAATTTTGATAATTTTTTCGTTTCGATATTCTAATGTCATTGGTGCGTTTGGAGAATTTTTGAGGTGTTTTAATGTACTTCTCATGATTTTTATATTTTTCAGACATTTACGAGGAAGAATAACTTTTTTGTTATTTTTCAGACAGTTATGAAAAAGATTAAAATTTTTTCATTTCGATATTCTACAGTCATTTGTTCGGTTTGAGTATTTTTCTAGGTGTTTTGATGTACTTTTCTTGATTTTTATATTTTTTGGACATTTAGGAGGAAGAATGATTTTTTTGTTATTTTTCAGAAAGTTACGAAAAAGTGTTAATTTTTCCTCATTTTTTTGTTCCAATATTCTAAGGTCATTTGTGCAGTTTGAAATTGTTTTAAGGTGTTTTGATGTATGTTTCTTGATTTTTATATTTTCGGACATTTACGAGGAAAAATTAATTTTTTTTGTTATTTTTTGGATAGTAACGAAAAAGAGTAAAATTTTGATCATTTTTTCGTTTCGAAATTCTAAGGTCATTGATGTAGTGTTTTTGAGGTATTTTGATGTATGTTTCTTGATTTTTATATTTTTTCTAGACATTTACGAGGAAAAATGTTATTTTTTGGACAGTTACGAAAAAGAGTAAAACATTGCTTATTTTTTCGTTTTGATATTCTAAGTTCATTGGTGTAGTAAGAAATTTTTTTAATATGTTTTGATGTATGTTTCCTGGTTTTTATATTTTGCAGACATTTACAAGGTAACATTAATTTTTTTTGTTATGTTTCGAACGGTTACGAAAGAGAGTAGAGTTTTGCACATTTTTTTGTTTCGACATTCTAAGGTCATTGATGCAGTTTGAAATTTTTTTGAGGTGTTTTGATGTATGTTTCTTGATTTTTATATTTTTCAAAAATTTTTTGAGGAAAATTTATTTTTTTTGTTATTTTTTGGACAGTTAGGAAAAAGAGTAAAGTTTTGCTCATTTTTTCATTTCGATATTTTAAAGTCATTGGTCCAGTTTGAGAATTTTTAGAGGTGTTTTGAATTACTTTTCTTGATTTTATATATTTGGGACATTTACTAGGAAGAATTATTTTTTTGTTATTTCTGAGACAGTTACGAAAAAGAGTAAAATGTTGATCATTTTTTTGTTTTGATATTCTGAGGTCATTGGT
Source organism: Solanum pinnatisectum (assembly GCA_035578085.1). NCBI lineage: Eukaryota > Viridiplantae > Streptophyta > Magnoliopsida > Solanales > Solanaceae > Solanum > Solanum pinnatisectum. The sequence goes on along the minus strand of JAWPEI010000024.1, from coordinate 427,597 downwards.
GCGGTTTGAGAAATTTTTGAGTTGTTTTGATGTACTTTTGTTGATTTTTATATTTTTTCAGAAATTTAAGAGGAGGAATTAATTTTTATATTATTTTTCTCTCAGTTATGAAAAAAATAAAATTTTGATCATTTTTTCGTTTCGATAATCTAAGGTCGTTGGTGTGGTTTGAGAATTTTTTGAGGTGTTTTGATGTACTTTTCTTAATTTTTATATTTTTCTGACAATTATGAGGAAGATTTTTTTTTGTTATTTTTCAGACAGTTATGAAAAAGAGTAAAATTTTGATCATTTTTTCGTTTGGATATTATAAAGTAATTGGTGTGGTTAGAGAATTTTTTGAAGTGTTTTGATGTACTTTTCTTAATTTTTATATTTTTCAGACATTTACGAGGTAGAATTATTTTTTAGTTATTTTTTGTGCAGTTACGAAATATTGTAAAATTTTGATCATCTTTTTATTTCGGTATTCTAAGGTCATTGGTGTGGTTTGAGGATTTTTTAAGGTGTTTTGAGGTACATTTTTTGATTTTTAAATTTTTCTAACATTTACGAGGATGAATTAACTTTTTTGTTATTTTTCGGACAGTTATGAAAAAGTGTAAAATTATGAGAATTTTTTCATTTCGATATTCTAAGGTCGTTGATGTGGTTTGAGAATTTTTTGAGGTGTTTTGATGTACTTTTCTTGATTTTTATATTTTTCGTACATTTACAAGGAAGAATTATTTTTTTGTTATTTCTCATACAGTTACGAAAAAGTGTAAAATTTTGATCATTTTTCGTTTCGATATTCTAAGTTCATTGGTGCGGTTTGAGAATTATTTTGAAGTGTTTTCATGTACTTTTCTTGATTTTTATATTTTTCGGACATTTACGAGGAAGAATTAAGTTTTTGATATTTTTCGAACAGTTACCAAAAAGAGTAAAATTTTGATCATTTTTTTTGTTTCAATATTCTAAGGTCAGTGGTACGGTTTGAGAATTTTTTAAGGTGTTTTGATGTACTTTTCTTGATTTTTTCTATTTTCCGGACATTTACGAGGAAGAATTAATTTTTTTGTTATTTTTCAGACAATTATGAAAAAGAGTAAAATTTTGATACTTTTGTCGTTTCGATATTCTAATTTCATTGACGCGGTTTGAGAATTTTTTGATGTGTTTTGATGTACCAGTCTTGATTTTTATATTTTTTGGACAGTTACGAGGAAAAATAAATTTTTTGTTATTTTTCGTACAGTTACGAAAACGATTAAAATTTTGATCATTTTTTCATTTAGATATTCTAAGGTCATTGGAGCGGTTTGAGAAATTTTTGAGGCGTTTTGATACTTTTCTTGATTTTTATATTTTTCTGACATTTACGAGGAAGAATTTTTTTTTTATCATTCGGACAATTATACAAAAGATTAAAATTTTGATCATTTTTTCGTTTTGATATTCTAAGGTCATGTCACACCCAACTCTAGGTGAGGCGGACAAGTACCATATGAACACATGCTTTACAAGTGACCTATGATGAGAAAGTAAACTACTAAGCCGATAGATTTACTAATGAGAAGCTTCATATACAACACATGTCGACTAGCTGAGCCGATACATGTGACAAGTGAAACTACGAATACAGATGATAGCTTTATAATGTCTACAAAGCCTCTACTGGAATCCATGACTGTACCACTATGAAAATACTCATAGTAAAGACTCGAAAAAGCCCTGAATCAACCTGGAGCTCACCAACATCCACTGTGTATCATGTGCTTCTATAGGGGAGATCTACTAGTCAAGTATCTATACCAAAAAAATGAAATGCAGTGTCCCCAATAAGGGACGTCAGTAAGAAAGAATGTACTGAATATGTAAAGCATAATACAATCATATGTAAAATGAGAGCTCAAGTGAAACAAAATACAAACAGATAAGGATTTGAGATCACCTTTGCTTATACATATGGAATCTTGTATGTTACATTCTTTTCTTTACTTTTCTATGTGTTATAATATTATAAGACATATGATACAATGACCAGCTGATCAGTGGTAGAAGAGGATGACCCATGCTAGACATTTTAACCCCTGGGATGTTGTCCTCATAATTCCAGAAATTGGGATCGGCCCATGCTAGACTTTCGGCCATGAGCTACCACCCTTCTATACCGATTGGGATCTGCCCATGCTAGGCTTTCGCCCTTGAGCTGTCACCCTTCTATACCAATAGGGATCTACCCATGCTAGGCATTTGCCCCTGGGCTGCCACTCATAGTTATACAGATTGCTTCACTTAGATTCTTTAATCTTTGAGATTGTTGTTTTGATATTCATAACTCTTTTGAGATTGTTCTTTTGATGATCATAACTCTTTTGAGATTGTTCTTCTGATGATCATAACTCTTTTGAGATTGTTATTTTGGTGGTCATAATCATTGTTGAGATTTGGAACTATGGACCAATAGTAGAAGACATATGAATATGGACTTACGATATTAACAATGACATGGGAAGCAAATGTGACATGAACGTGTAATACTTAGAAGCATATATGACTCAGTAAGCATTTTGACATCTCAAATTGAAGCACATATCAAGTGAAGACATTTAACATTCAGCCAAGAGATTTGAACTCTATATGATAGCCAAATCCTCACTAACTAATATCAAATACAAGGTATACATGAACGTGGAACCAAGGGAGAATGTGGGCAGATTCAACTTAAGGACGGATACGTATTCTAAGTATGTACATATAAAATGTACAATAGAGCAAGTAGGGATCTTTTGAGGTAACATTATAGTCTAACACAATGGGAGTAATAACCAATAAAGGGAACATATGAACATGTGAAAAGATGACATACATATAGATAATTGAAGCAAGTTGGCATGATATAGGCAGATTGTATATCCAACATATAAACATATGTACCATGTGTAATCTAGGATACGTGCATGCTAATACTTGGAAGAGTAAGCATGTACATTTAGTAATAAACTCATATTAGAGTACTCACTTTAATGCTCTAGGGAGTAGGAATTGCAACTATGGATCAGTCACTACCAAGGGCACTTAGAAAGCTTACTTTGTAATACAAGTGTTGGATTCATGCCAAAGAAATAGGAAATCAAATAGCCTTACATACCTTGCTATATAATTCAAAACGTATGACTTAAGATCCATCTCTTTAGATTACTAATCTACAATAAAATAAGTTGTAAGACTAGTATTAGTAGCTAATCAATCAATTTGAGCTACTTGATCTCACCCAAATAGTAACCAAGCAGTAAGCATGCAATTTATCTAGCCAGTGTTTTCTTTCCTTCCCTTTCCCTTTAATCGCATCTATATACTGTACAACCTTCGTATCAGTTCCTCCCCAAAACTCCCTACAATATTTAAGTCCTTTAACGTCTCCATAACTTTCCTGCACATTCAGTCACATCCCTTATCATAGCATACATAAAATAATCCTTAAACATAATAATGTAACAGAAGCAATATGAATCATGGTTTCTGATCACCAACACTTGAAGAGCTAACATTAATTTTAAAGTGCTCAAACAAGCTCACAACGGAATTTAAAGAGGACTCCCCTCCATGGCTGTCCCAACATGCACTAATAACCAGAACATCCTCCCCAATATTACACCATGTAAAGTAACAATTTCTAACTCACTAGCACATACCAAGTCTCCTAATTAACTCAAGAACAAGAGGGAGAAAATTGCAGTAGCTTACCTTGCTGGACAGAACTACCACTTGATAAGACTTGGATTCTTCAAGGTAAAGGTTGTCCTCCTTAACTTGTCTTAAATTATACCTTCCAATAGCTTGAACTCCCTAATATTCAAGAACCCTAATGGTATTTAATGGCTGCTGCATGAAGCTAAGAGAGAGAAGAGAGAAAGCTCTAGAAATCAGATTTTTTTGTCAAAGTAAAAATGGTTGGAAAAAGCTGATATCAATCCCTTTTAAAGGGACCTGCTTTGACCAACTTTCTCACTCATTTTGGGCCAGAAATTATCAAGTGAGTGATCCACCTACTTGGGCCTTTTTGGACTTAAGCATATTAGGCCTTGGCTGTCCATTTTCCCTTTATTCTTCTATTCAACTTGGGCCAGATTAATACAAGTAGGTGGTAGTGTACTTGGCCCAATAACATGGTCAAAAAAGTCTTAGTAGGTGACGCACCTACTCAGTCCCTTTGGCTGGTCAACAAGTCAAAGTAGGTGATGCACCTACTTGTCACCTACTAGCTTAAGTGTAGTCAAGCAAGCACCTCAATATTTTACTCAATTTCTAGACTTTAATACCTTTAACTTAACTTAAAACTTATATACACTATGTCACTTTAAACTTTAGACTCAAATACCACCTTATGATCTCAAGTTTAAATACTTCCATCGACGTCAACTTAATCGGGTCACATCAAAATCTATGGTCAGTTCACTTTAAACCTATTCTATTGTCACTAGTCGCATAGAAAACCGAGTCCATAACTATACCACAAGGTAATTTATAAGCGTCATATAAATAGAACTAGTACACGTAGAATACGGGGTGTTACAGGTCATTGGTGCGGTTTAATAATTTTTTGAGGTGTTTTGATGTACTTTTCTTGATTTTTGTATTTTTCAGACATTTACGAGGAAGACAGTTCATTTTTTAGATAACTTCAATTCCATAATTAATAAAAAAGGTGAAAAGGGAATTATTTTTTTGATAGTTATGAAAGATATTTACAAGGAAGAATTATTTTTTTTGTTATTTTTTGGATAGTTACGAAAGAGTGTAAAATTTTGATAATTTTTTCGTTTGGATATTCTAAGGTCTTTGGTGTGGTTTGAGAATTTTTTGAGGTGTTTTGATGTACTTTTCTTGATTTTTATATTTTTTGGACATTTACGAAGAAGAATTAAATTTTTTGTTACTTTTCAGACAGTTATGAAAAAGTATAAAATTTTGATCATTTTTTCATTTCGATATTTTGAGGTCATCAGTACAGTTTGAGAATTTTTTGAGGTGTTTTGATGTAGTTTTCTTGATTTTTATATTTTTCTGACATTTACGAGGAAAAATCTTGTCTTTTTTTTATTTTTCGGACAGTTACAAAAAATAGTAAAATTTTGATCATTTTTTTGTTTTGATATGCTAAGGTCATTAATGTGGTTGAAGAAATTTTTGAGGTGTTTGATGTACTTTTCTTGAATTTTATATTTTTCGGATATTTACATGGAAGAATTTAATTTTTTGTTATTTTTCAGACAGTTATGAAAAAGTGTAAAATATTAATCATATTTTCATTTCGATATTCTAAGGTCATTAGTGTGGTTTGAGATTTTTTGAGGTGTTTTGATGTACTTTTCTTGATTTTTATATGTTTCAGACATTTACGATGAAGAATTAATTTTTTTGTTATTTTTTGGATAGCTATCAAAAAGAGTAAAATTTTGATCATTTTTTCATTCCGATATTATAAAGTCATTCATGTCATTTGAGAATTTTTTGAGGTGTTTTGATGTACTTTTCTTGATTTTTATATTTTTCAGACATTTACGATGAAGAATTTTTTTTTTTTGTTATGTCTTAGATATTTACGAAATTTTAAAATTTAGATCATTTTTTCATTTCGGTATTCTATGGTCAGTGGTGTGGTTTGATGATTTTTTGAGGTGTTTTGATGTATTTATCTTGATTTTTATATTTTTCTGACATTTACAAGGAAGAATTTTTTTTTTTTATTTTTCGGACATTTACGAAAAAGAGTAAAATTTTGATAACTTTTTCATTTCGATATTCTAAGGTCATTGGTGTGGTTTGAGAATTTTTTGAAGTGTTTTGATGTACTTTTCTTGATTTTTATAATTTTCAGACATTTACAATGAAGAATTATTTTTTTTTGTTATTTTTCGGACAGTTACGAAAAAGAGTAAAATTTTGATCAGTTTTTTGTTTCGGTATTCTAAGGTCATTGGTGCGGTTTGAGAATTTTTTGAGGTATTTTGATGTACTTTTTTTTTATGTTTATATTTTTCAGATATTTACGAGGATGAATTAATTTTTTTGTTACTTTTTGGACAGTAAAATAAAGAGTAAAGTTTTGCACATTTTTTTGTTTCAAAATTCTAAGGTTCATTGGTGTAATTTGAATTTTTTTGAGATGTTTTGATGTATGTGTCTTGAATTTTCTATTTTTCACACATTTACGAGGAAAAAAAAAATCATTTTTTGTTATTTTTCGGACAATTACAAAAAAGAGTAATATTTTGCTCATTTTTTTGTTTCGATACTCTAAGGCCATTGGTGCAGTGTAATTTTTTTTGAGGTGTTTTGATGTATGTTTCTAGATTTTTATAGTTTTCTGACATTTACAAGGAAAAAATAATTTTTTTGTTATTTTTCAGACAATTACGAAAAAGAGTACAATTTTCCTCATTTTTCATTTCAATATTCTAAGGTCATTGGTGCAGTATGAAATATTTTTGAGTTGTTTTGATGTATTTTTCTTTATTTTTATATTTTTTGGACAATTATGAGGAAGAATTAATTTTTTGATATTTTTTGGACTGTTACGAAAAAAAGTCATTGGTGCGGTTTGAGAATTTTTTGAGTTGTTTTGATGTACTTTTCCTGATTTTTATAATTTTTTATAAATATACGAGGAAGAATTATTTTTTTTGTTATTTTTTGGATAGTTACGAAAAAAGAGTAAATTTTGATCATTTTTTTGTTTCAATATTCTGAGGTCATTGGTGCGGTTTTAGAATTTTTTGAGGTGTTTTGGTGTACTTTCCTTGATTTTTATATTTTTTGAACATTGACGAGAAGGAATAAATTTTTTGTTATTTTTTGAACTTTTATGAAAAATAGTTGAATTTTGTATATCTTTTCATTTTTATATTCTAAGGTCATTGTGCGAGTTGAGAATTTTATTTTGTTATTTTTCGCACTGTTACGAAAAAGAGTAAAATTCTAATCATTTTTCCTTTCAATATTCTATTGTCTTTGGTCCGGTTTGAGATTTTTTGATGTGTTTAGATCTACTTTTCTTGATTTTTATATTTTTTGGACATTTACGAGGAAGAATTAATTTTTTTGTTATTTTTTGGACAGTTACGAAAAAGAGCAAACCTTTGATCATTTTTATCGTTTTGATATTCAAAGGTCATTGGTGCGTTTTGAGAATTTTTTATGGTGTTTTGATATACTTTTCTAGATTTTTATAGTTTTCAGACATTTACAAGGAAGAATTAATTTATGTTGTTATTTTTGGGACAGTTACAAAAAAGGGTAAAATTTTGATCATTTTTTCGTTTCGATATTCGAAGGTCATTGGTGCGGTTGGAGAATTTTTGAGGTGTTTTGATGTACTTTCTTGATTTTTATATTTTTTGTACATTAATGAGGAAGAATTAATTTTTTGTTATTTTTTAGATAGTTACGAAAAAGTGTAAATTTTTTATCATTTTTTTGTTTCGATATTCTAAGGTCATTGGTGTAGTTGTATGATTTTTTAAGTTGTTTTGATGTACTTTTCTTGATTTTTATATTTTTTGGACATTTACGAGGAAGAATTAATTTTTTTGTTATTTTTCAGACAGTTACGAAAAAGTGTAAAATTTTGATGATACTTTCGTGTTGATATTCTAAGGCTATTGGTGCGGTTTGAAATTTTTTTGAATTGTTTTGATGTACTTTCCTTGATTTTTATATTTTTCGGACATTGACGAGAAAGAATAAATTTTTTGTTTTTTTGCGGACAATTACGAAAAATAGTAAGATTTTGATCATTTTTTTCTTTCAATATTCTAATGTCATTGGTGATGTTTGAGAATTTTTCTAGGTGTTTTGATATACTTTTCTTGATATTTATATTTTTTGGACTTTACGAGGAAAAATTAATTTTTTGCTATTTTTCGTACAGTTACGAAAAAGAGTAAAGTTTTTCTCATTTTTTCGTTTCGATATTCTAAGGTCATTGGGGTAGTTTGAATTTTTTTACGGTGTCTTGATGTATGCTTCTTGATTTTTATATTTTCAGACATTTATGAGGAAAAATTAGATTTTTTATTATTTTTTGGACATTTATGAAAAAGAGTAAAGTTTTGCTCATTTTTTCGGTTTGAAATTCTAAGGTCATTGGTGCCGTTTGAAATTTTTTTGAGGTGTTTTAATGTATCTTTCTTTATTTTATATTTTTCAAACATTTACGAGGAAAAAAGTTATTTTTCAGACAGTTATGAAAAAGGGTAAAATTTTGCTTATTTTTTTGCTTCGATATACTAAATTCATTGGTGTAGTTTGAAATTTTTTTGATGTGTTTTGATGTATGTTCCTTGATTTGTATATTTTTCAGACAGAATTTACAAGGAAAAATTTAATTTTTTGTTATTTTTCTAACAGTAACGAAAAAGAGGAATGTTTTGCTCATTTTTTTGTTTCGATATTCTAAGGTCATTGGTGCAGTTTAAAATTTTTTTGAGGTGTTTTGATGTATGTTTCTTGATTTTTATTGTTTTCGGCATTTACAAGGAAAAATTAATTTTTCTATTATTTTTCAGATAGTTACGTAAAAAAGTAATGATCTGCTCATTTTTTCGTTTCGATATTGTAAGGTCATTGGTGCATTTTGAAATTTATTTTTAGGTGTTTTGATGTATGTTTCTTGATTTTTACATTTTTTGGACATATACCAGGAAAAATAATTTTAGTTATTTTTCGGACAGTTACGAAAAAGAGTAAAGTTTTGCTCATTTTTTCGTTTTGATATTCTAAGATCATTGGTGCAGTTTGAAATTTTTTTGAGGTGTTTTGATATGTAATTCTTGATTTTTATATTTTTCAGATATTTATGAGGAAAAATTATTTTTTTTGTAATTTTTTGGACAGTTACGGAAAGAAGTAAAGTTTTGTTCAATTTTGTTATTTCAAAATTCTAAGGTCATTGGTGCAATTTGAATTTTTTTTTTGAGGTGTTTTGATATATATTTCTTGATTTTTATATTTTTCAGACATTTACAAGGAATCATTAATTTTTTTTGTTATTTTTCGGACAATATCAAAAAGAGCAAAGTTTTGCTTATTTTTTCGTTTCAAATACTAAGGGCTTTGGTGCAGTTTGAATTTTTTTGAGGTGTTTTGATGTATGTTTCTTTATTTTTATATTTTTCAATCATTTACCAAGAAAAATTAATTTTTTTTTATATTTCAGAAAATTACAAAAAAGAGTAATATTTTGCTCATTTTTTTGTTTCGATATTCTAAGGTCATTGGTGCAATTTGAAATTTTTTGAGATGTTTTTATGTATGTTTCTTGATTTTTTTTTTGTTATTTTACAAACAGTTACGAAAAATAATAATGTTTTGATCATTTTTTTGTTTCGATATTCTAAGGTCATTATTGCAGTTTAAATTTTTTTTGAGGTGTTTTGATGTTTATTTCTTAATTTTTATATTTTTCTGACATTTATAAGGAAAAAATAATATTTTTGTTATTTTTCGGACATATACGATAAAGAGTAAAGTTTGGCTTATTTTTTCTTTTCAATATTCTAAGGTCATTGATGCAGATTGAAATTTCTTTTAGCTGTTTTGATGTATGTTTCACGATTTTTATATTTTTCAGACATTTACGAGGAAAAATAAATTTTATTATTATTTTTCAGACAGTTACTAAAAAGAGTAAAGTTTTGATCATTTTTTCGTTTCGATATTCTAAGGTCATTCATGCTGCTTGAATTTTTTTTGAGGTGTTATGATGTATGTTTCTTGATTTTTATATTTTTCAGACATTTACAAGCAAAAAATAATTTATTTGTTATTTTTTGGATAGTTATTGAAAAAGAGTAAAATTTTGCTCATTTTTTCGTTTTGATATTCTAAGGACATTGGTGCAGTTTGAAATTTTTTTGAGGAGTTTTGATGTATGTTTCTTGATTTTTATATTTTTCGAATATTTACCAGGAACAATTAATTTTTTTCTTATTTTTTGGACAGTTACGAAAAAGAGTAAAGTTTTGCTCATTTTTTGTTTCGATATTCTAAGTTCAATTGTGCAGATTGAATTTTTTTTCAAGGTATTTGGATGTGTGTTTCTTGATTTTTATATTTTTCTGACATTTAGGAAGAAAAACTAATTTTTTTTTCCAAATAGTTACGAAAAAGGGTAAGGTTTTACTCAGTTTTTCGTTTCAATATTCTAAGGTCATTGGTGTAATTTGAAATTTTTTTGAGGTGTCTTGATGTATGTTTCTTGATTTTTATATTTTTCAGACATTTATGATGAAAAATTAGATTTTTTACACATTTACTAAAAAGAGTAAAGTTTTGCTCATTTTTTTGTTTCGAAATTCTAAGGTCATTGGTGCCGTTTGAATATTTTTTGAGGTGTTTTGATGTATGTTTCTTGATTTTATATTTTTTGGACATTTACGAGGAAAAAAGTTATTTTTCAGACAATTATGAAAAAGAGTAAAATTTTGCTTATTATTTCGTTTCGATATTTTAAGTTCATTGGTGCAGTTTGAATTTTTTTTTGATGTGTTTTGATGTATGTTCCTTGATTTTCATATTTTTCTGACATTTACGAGGCAAAAATTAATTTTTTATTATTGTTTTGTTAGTTACGAAAAATAGTAAAGTTTTGCTCATTTTTTTGTTTCGATATTCTACAGTCATTGGTGTAGTTTTAATTTTTTTTTTTTGAGGTCTTTTGATGTATGTTTCTTGATTTTTATATTTTTCAGCATTTACAAGGACAAATTAATTTTTCTGTTATTTTTCGGACAGTTATGTAAAACAATTAAGATTTGCTCATTTTTTTCGTTTTGATATTGTAAGGTCAGTGGTGTAGTTTGAATTTTTTTTGTGGTGTTTTGATGTATGTTTCTTGATTTTTATATTTTTCGGACATATACGAGGAAAAAATATTTTTTTTTGTTATTTTTCGTATAGTTACAATAAAGAGTAAAGTTTTGCTGATTTTTTCATTTCGATATTCTAAGGTCATTGGTGCAGTTTGAAATTTTTTTGAGGTGTTTTGATGTATAATTCTTGATTTTTTATTTTTCAGACATTAAGAGGAAAAGTTAATTTTTTGTTATTTTTCGAACAGTTACGAAAAAGAGTAAAGTTTTGCTCAGTTTTTTTTATCCCAAAATTCTAATGTCATTGGTGCAATTTGAATTTTTTTTGAGGTGTTTTGATATATGTTTCTTGATTTTTATATTTTTCGGACATTTACAAGGAATTATTAATTTTTTTGTTATTTTTTGGACAATAACAAAAAGAGTAAAATTTTGCATATTTTTTCAGTTCAAAATTCTAAGGGCTTTGGGGCAGTTTGAATTTTTTTTAGGTGTTTTGATGTATGTTTCTTGATTTTTATATTTTTCAAACATTTATGAGGAAAAATTAATTTTTTTGTTATTTTTCGAAAATTACAAAAAAGAGTAATATTTTGCTCATTTTTTCATTTTGATATTCTAAGGTCATTCGTGCAATTTAAATTTTTTGTGGTGTTTTGATGTATGTTTCTTGATTTTTAAATTTTTTTGATATTTACGATAAAAAATTATTTTTTTCGTTATTTTTCGGATAGTTACGAAAAAGAGTAAAATTTTCCTCATTTTTTGATTTCGATATTCTAAGGTTATTATTGCATATTGAATTTTTTTGAGGTATTTTGATGTTTGTTTCTTGATTTTTATATATTTTGGACATTTATGAGGAAAAATTAATATTTTTGTTATGTTTTGCACAATTACGATAAAGTGTAAAGTTTTGCTCATTTTTTCTTTTCGATATTCTAATGTCATTGATGTAGATTGAAATTTCTTTGAGGTGTTTTGATGTATGTTTCTTGATTTTTAAATTTTTCAGACATTTACGAGGAAAAATAATGTTTTATTATTATTTTTCAGACAGTTACTAAAAAGTGTAAAGTTTAGCACATTTTTTCATTTCGAAATTCTAAGGTCATTGATGCCGTTTTATATTTTTTGAGGTGTTATGGTGTATGTTTATTGATTTTTATTCCTTTTGGACATTAACCAGCAAAAAATAATTTATTTGTTATTTTTCAAATAGTTACGAAAAAGAATAAAATTTTGCTCATTTTTTCGTTTTGATATTCTAAGGACATTGGTGCAGTTTAAATTTTTTTGACGTTTGATGTATGTTTCTTGATTTTCATATTTTTCATATATTTACGAGGAACAATTAATTTTTTTCTTATTCTTCAGACAGTTACGAAAAAGTGTAAAGTTTTGCTCATTTTTTCATTTAGATATTCAATAGTCATTTATGCAATTTTAAATTTTTTTGAGGTTTTTTATTCACGTTTCTTGATTTTTATATTTTTCAGACATTTACGAAGAAAATTAATTTTTTTTGGACAGTTACGAAAAAGAGTAAAGTTTTGCTCATTTTTTCGTTTCGAAATTCTAAGGTCATTGGTGCAGTTTGAAATTTTTTTGAGGTGTTCTGATGTATGTTTTTTGATTTTTATATTTTTTGAATATTTCCGAGGAAAAAATAATTTATTTGTTTTTTTGGACATTTACGAAAAAGAGTAAAGTTTTGCTTATTTTTTTCGTTTCGAAATTCTAAGGTCATTGGTGCAATTTGAAAATTTTTTGAGATGTTTTGATGTATGTTTTTTTATTTTTTAAATTTTTAGGAGATTTACGTGGAAAAAATAGTTATTTTGTTATTTTTCGGACAATTACAAAAAAGAGTAAAGTTTTGCTCATTTTTACGTTTCGATGTTCTAAGGTCATTGGTGCAGTTTGAAATTTTTTAAGGTATTTTGATATATTTTTCTTGATATTATATTTTTCAAACATTTACGAGGAAAATTATTTTTTTTGTTATTTTTCGGACAGTTACGAAAAAGAGTAAAGTTTTGCTCATTTTTTCATTTTGATATTATAAGGTCATTTGTGCAGTTTGAAATTTTTTTGAGGTGTTTTGATATATTTTTCTGGATTTTTATATTTTCAGGCCTTTACAAGGAAAACTAAATTCTTTTTTTATTTTTCAAACAGTTACGAAAAAGTATAAAGTTTTGTTCATTCTTTAAGTTTTTAACTATAAGGTCATTGGTGCAGTTCAAATTTTTTTGGGGTGTTTTGATAAATGTTTCTTGATTTTTGTATTTTCGAACATTTATAAGGAAGAATTAAACTTTTTGTTATTGTTCGGACAGTTACAAAAAAGTGTACAATTTTGCACATTTTTTTGTTTCGATTTCTCAGGTCAATGTGCAGTTTGAAATTTTCTTGAGGTATTTCGATGTATGTTTCTTGATTTTTATATTTTTTGGATAATTACGAGGAACAAATAATATTTTTTTTATTTTTAGGACAGTTATGAAAAAGAGTAAGGTGTTGTTCATTTTTTTGTTTCGATACTTAAGGTCATTAGTGCAGTTTTAAAATTTTTGAGGTGATTTGATATATGTTTCTTAATTTTTATATTTTTCTAACATAAATGAGGAAAAATAATTTTTTTGTAATTTTTCGGGCAGTTAAGAAAAAGAGTAAAGTTTTGCTCATTTTTTCATTTCGATATTCCAAGGTCATTGGTGCAGTTTGAAATTTTTTTGAGGTGTTTTGATGTATGTTTCTTGATATTAATATTTTTCGGACATTTACGAGGAAAATTTTTTTTTTTTTGTAATTTTTCAGGAAGGTAAGAAAAAGAGTAAACTTTTGCCCATTTTTTCGTTTCGATATTATAAGGTAATTGGTGATGTTTGAAAATTTTCGGAGGTGTTTTGATGTATGTTTTTTTAATTTTATATTTTTCGGATATTTACGAGTTAAAAATTAAATTTTTGTTAGTTTTCAGACAGTTACGAAAAAAGTAAAGTTTTGCTCATTTTTTGTTTCGATATTCTAAGGTCATTGGTGCAGTTTGTATTTTTTTTTATGTAGTTGGATGTATGTTTCTTGATTTTTATATTTTTCGAACATTTAAGAGGAAAAATTAATACTTTTGTTATTTTTCGGACAGTTATGAAAAAGAGTAAAGTTTTACATATTTTTTGGTTACGAAATTCAAAGAACATTGGTGCAGTTTGAAACTTTTTTGAGGCTTTTGATGCATGTTTTTGATTTTTATATTTTTCCAGACATTGACAAGGAAAAAATGAATTTTTTGTTTTTTGTACAGTTACAAAAAAGAATAAAATTTTACTCATTTTTTCGTTTCGATATTCTCAGGTCATTGGTGTAGTTTTAAATTTTTTTTGAGGTGTTTTGATGTATATTTCTAGATTTTTATATTTTTCGAACATTTATGATAAAAAAAAATCAATTTTTTTGTTATTTTTCGGACAATTATGAAAATGATTAAAGTTTTGCTCATTTTTTGTTTCGATATTCTAATGGCTTTGTTGTAGTTTGAAATCTTTTGAGGTTTTTTGATGTATGTTTCTTGATTTTTATATTTTTTAGACATTTAGGAGGAAAACATAATTTTTTTGTTATATTTCGGATAGTTACGCAAAAGAGTTAAGTTTTGCTCATTTTTTCGTTTTGTTATTATAAGGTCATTGGTGTAGTTTGAAATTTTTTGAGGTGTTTTGGTGTATGTTTCTTGATTTTTATTCTTTTCAGACATTTACGAAGAAAAATTAACTTTTTTCTTATTTTTCATACAGTTACAAAAAAGAGTAAAGTTTTGCCCATTTTTTCGTTACAATATTCAATGTCATTGGTGCATATTGAAATTTTTTTGAGGTGTTTAGATGTATGTTCTTGATTTCAATATTTTTTAGACATTTACGAGGAAACATTAATTTTTTATTATTTTTTGGTCAGTTACTAAAAAGAGTAAAGTTTTGATCATTTTTTCATTTCGATATACTAAGGTTATAGATGTAGTTTGAATTTTTTTTTTTGAGTTGTTATGATGTATGTTTCTTGATTTTTATATTTTTTGGACATTTACAAGAAAAAGTTAATTTATTTATTATTTTTCGGACAATAACCAAAAAGAGTAATGTATTGCTCATTTTTTAGTTTCGATATTCTAAGATCATTGGTGCTGTTTGAAATTTTTTTGAGGTGTTTTGATATATGTTTCTTGATTTTTATATTTTTTTTTATATTTTCGAGGAACCATAATTTTTTTTTTGTTATTTTTCGGAAGTACGAAATTGGGAAAAGTTTTGCTCATTTTTTGTTTCAATATTCAAAGGTCATTGGTGCAGTTTGAATTATTTTTGAGGTATTTGGATGTAATTTTCTTTATTTTTATATTTTTGGGACATTTATGAGGAAAAAATATTTTTCTTTGTTATTTTCGGACAGCTACAAAAGAGAGTAAAATTTTGCTTATTTTTTTGGTTTTGAAATTCTTAGAACATTAGTGTAGTTTGAAATTTTTTTTAGGTGTTTTGATGTATGTTTCTTCATTTTTATATTTTTCAGACATTTACAAGGAAAAAATATTTTTTTTGTTATTTTTCGTACAGTTACGAAAAAGAGGAAAATTTTGTTCATTTTTTTGTTTCGATATTCTAAGGTCATTGGTGCAGTTTGAAAATCTTTTGAGGTGTTTTGATGTATGTTTCTAGATTTTTATATTTTTTGAACATTTACGAGGAAAGAATTATTTTTTTGTTATTTTTCGGATAGTTACGAAAATGAGTAAAGTTTTGCTCATTTTTTGTTTCGATATTCTAATGTCATTGTTGTAGTTTGAAATCTTTTGCGGTGTTTTGATGTATGTTTCTTGATTTTTATATTTTTTGGACATTCACGAAGAAAAATTTATTTTTTTATTATATTTCGGATAGTTATGCAAAAGAGTTAAGTTTTGCTCATTTTTTCGTTTCGATATTCTAAGATCATTGGTGCAATTTGAAATTTTTTTGAGGTGCTTTGGTGTATGTTTCTTGATTTTTATACTTTTCGGACATTTACGAGGAAAAATTAATTATTTTGTTATTTTTTGTATTGTTATGAAAAAGAGTAAAGTTTTGTTTTTTCTTTGTTTCGATATTCTAAGGTCATTGGTGCAGTTTGAATTTTTTTTGAAGTGTTTTATCTATGTTTCTAGATTTTTCTATTTTTCGGACATTTCCAAGGAGAAAAATTGTAATTTTTTGGAAAGAGTAAAGTTTTTCTCATTTTTTCGTTTCGATATTCTTAGGTCATTGGTGAAGTTTGAAAATTTTATGAGGTGTTTTGATATATATATATGTTTTATATTTTTTGCATATTTCTGAGGAGAAATTAATTTTTTGTTATTTTTTGGACGGTTACGAAAATGAATAAAGTTTTGCTCATTTTTTTGTTTCGATACTCTTAGGTCATTGGTGCAGTTTGAAATGCTTTTGAGGTGTTTTGATGTATATTTCTTGATTTTTATATTTTTGGGACATTTACGAGGAAAAAATAAATTTTATGTTATTTTTGGAATAGTTACGAAAAATAGTAAAATTTTCCTCAATTTTTTGTGTTGATATTATAAGGTCATTGGAGCAGTTTGAATTTTTTTTTTGAGGTGTTTTGATGTTTGTTTCTTGATTTTTATATTTTTTGAACATTTATGAGGAAATTTTTTTTTTTTTTTGATGTTTTTCATACAATACCAATAAGAGTAGAGTTTTGCTAAAAAACAATTTCGATATTCTTAGGTAATTGTTATAGTTTGAAATTTTTTTGAGGTGTTTTGACGTATGTTTCATGATTTTTATATTTTTAGGACATTCGAGGAAAATATATTTAATTATTTATTTTTTGCATAGTTACGAAAAAGAGTAAAGTTTTGCTCATTTTTTCATTCAGTTATTCTAAGGTCATTGGTGTAGTTTGAAATTTTTTTGTGGTGTTTTAATGTATGTTTATTGATTTTTATATTTTCAAACATTTACGAGGAACCATTAATTTTTTTGTTATTTTTTAGATAGTTATGAAAAAGAGTGAAGTTTTGCTCATTTTTTCGTTTCGATATTCTAAGGTCATTAGTGTCATTTGGAATATTTTTGTGGTGTTTTGATGTATGTTTCTTTATTTTAATATTTTTCTGTCATTTACGAAGAAAAACTATTTTTTTGTAATTTTTCGAATAGTTACGAAAAAGAGTAATGTTTTGATCATTTTTTCATTTCGATATTCTAAGGTCATTGGTATAGTTTGAAATTGTTTTGAGGTGTTTTGAGTATGTTTCATATTTTTATATTTTTCAGACATTTACGAGGAAAAAATAATTTTTTTGTTATATTTCAGAAAATTACGAAAAAGAGTAAAATATTTTCTCATTTTTTCGTTTCGATATTCTATAATCATTGGTGCAATTTGAAATCTTTTTGAGGTGTGTTGATGTACGTATCTTAATTTCTATAGTTTTTGAGCATTTACTGGGAAAAATAATTTTTTTGTTATTTTTTGGACAGTTACGAAAATGTGTAAAGTTTTGCTCCTTTTTTCATTTCGATATTCTAAGGTTAGTGGTGCAGTTTGTTGTGAGTTGTTTTGATGCACCTTTCTTGATTCTTATATTTTTCGGACATTTATGAGGAAAAAATAATTTTTTTTGTTATTTTACGGACAATTTCAAAAAAAAGTACAATTTTGAGCAATTTTTTGTTTTGATATTCTAAGGTCATTGGTGCAGTTTGAGAATTTTTTGAGGCGTTTTGATGTACTTTTATTGATTTTTATATTTTTCAGACATTTACGAGGAATAATTACTTTTTAGTTATTTTTTTGATAGTAACAAAAAAGAGTAAAATTTTGATCGTTTTTTTGTTTCGATATTCTAAGGTCATTGGTGCAGTTAAAGAATTTTTTGAGGTGTTTTGAAGTACTTTTCTTGATTTTTATATTTTTCGGACATTTACGAGGAAGAATTAAATTTTTTTTTCCGGACAGTTATGAAAAGAGTAAAATTTTGATAATATTTTTTTTTGTATATTCTAAGGTCATTGGTGCAGTTTGAATTTTTTTAAGTTGTTTTGATGTATGTTTCTTGATTTTTATATTTTTAGGATATTTACGAGGAAAAATTAATTATTTTGTTATTTTTCGAATAGTTACGAAAAATAATAAAGTTTTGCTTATTTTTTCATTTCGATATTCTAAGTTCATTGGTGCAGTTTGAAATTATTTTGAGGTGTTTTGATATATGTTTCAAGTTTTTTTTTTGGACATTTACAAGGAAAAATTAATTTTAGGTTATTTTCGGACAGTCACGAAAAAGAGTAAAGTTTCGCTCATTTTTTCGTTGCGATATTCTAAGGTCAATGGTGCAGTTTGAAATTATTTTGAAATGTTTTGATATATGTTTCTTTATTTTTATATTTTTCAAACATTTACGAGGAAAAATTATTTTTTTTTGTTATTTTTCGGACAGTTACTAAAAAGAGTAAAGTTTTGCCAATTTTCCTGTTTCGATATTCTAAGGTCATTGATGCAGCTTGAAATTCTTTTGAGGTGTTATGATCTATAAATCTTGATTTTTATATTTTTTGAACATTTACAAGGAAAAAATATTTTATTTGTTATTTTCGGACAGTTACAAAAAGGAGTAAAGTTTTGCTCATTTTTTAGTTTCGATATTCTAATGTCATTTGTGCAGTTTGAAATGTTTTTGAGGTGTTTTATGGATGTTTCTTGATTTTTATATTTTCCAGATATTTATGAGGAATAATTAATTTTTTTTTGTTATTTTTTGGACAGTTACAAAAAAAAGTAAAGTTTTTGCTCATTTTTCATTTCACTATTTAAAGGTCATTGGTGTAGTTTGAATTTTTTTTGAGTTGTTATTATATATGTTTCTTGATTTTTATATTTTTCGTTCATTTACGAGGAAAACATAATTTTTTGTTTTTTTTCGAACAATAACGAAAAAGAGTAAAGTTTTAGTCATTTTTTCGTTTTGATTTTTAAGGGCATTGTTGCATTTTGGAATTTTTTTGAGGTGTTTTGATGCATGCTTCTTTATTTTTATGTTTTTCGGACATTTACGAGGAAAATATGTTTTGGACACTTACAAAAAAGTGTAAAATTTTGCTCATTTTTTTGTTTTGATACTCGAAAGTCATAGATGCAGTTTGAATTTTTCTGAGGTATTTTGATATATGTTTCTTGATTTTTATATTTTTCAGAGATTTACGAGGAAAAATAATTTATTTGTTATTTTTCGGACAATAACAAAAAGTGTAAAGTTTTGCTCATTTTTTGGTTTCAAAGTTCTAAAGTCATTGATGCATTTTGAAATTTTTTGAGGTGTTTCGTAATGTATGTTTCTTGATTCTTATATTTTTCAGACATTTACAAGGAAAAATTAGGTTTTTTGTTATTTCTTGGACAATTAGAAAAAAGAGTAATATTTTGCTCATTTTTTCAATTCTATATTCTAAGGACATTGGTTCAGTTTAAATTTTTTTTTTTTAGGAGTTCTGATGTGTGTTTCTTGATTTTTATATTTTTCTAACATTTACGAGGAAGAATTAAATTTTTTGTTCTTTTTCAAACAGTTACGAAAAAGAGTAAAATTTTCCTCATTTTTTTGATTCGATATTCAAAGGTCATTGGTGTAGTTTGAAATTTTTTTGAGGTGTTTTCGTGTTTGTTTATTGATTTTTGTATTTTTCTGATATTTACGAGGAATAATTAAGTTTGTTGTTATTTTTCGAAAAGTTATGAAAAAGAGCAAAGTTTTGCTCATTTTTTTGTTTCGATATTCTAAGGTCATTGGTGCAGTTTTAATTTTTTTGAGGTGTTTTGATGTATGTTTCTTGATTTTTATATTTTTCAGACATTTACGAGGAAAAATTATTTTTTTTGTAATTTTTCGTACAATTACGAAAATGAGTAACGTTTTGCTCATTTGTTCGTTTCGATATCCTAAGGTCATTGGTGAAGTTTGAAAATTTTCTGAAGTGTTTTTATGTATTTTTTTATTTCTATATTTTTCGGATATTTGCGAAGAAAAATTTTAATTTTTGTTATTTTTCGAACTGTTAGGAAAAAGAGTAAACCTTTGCTCATTTTTTTGTTTAGATATTCTAAGGTCATTATTGATGTTTGAAATTTTTTTGAGGTGTTTTAAAGTATGTTTCTTGATTTTAATATTTTTCGGACATTTACGAGGAAAAAATATTTTTTTTGTAATTTTTCAGACAGTTATAAAAAAGAGTAAAGTTTTGCTCATTTTTTTGTTTTTATATGCTTAGGTCTTTGGTGAAGTTTGAAAATTTTCTGAGGTGATTTGATGTATGTTTTTTTATTTTTATATTTTTCTGACATTTACAAGGAAATATTGATTGTTTTGTTATTTTTCAGACAGTTACGAAAAAGAGTTATGTTATGCTCATTTTTTTAGTTTTGATATTCTAAGGTCATTGGTGTAGTTTGAATATTTTTTGAGATGTTTTGATGTATGTTTCATAATTTTTATATTTTTCGGACATTTACGAGGAAAAATTAATTTTTTTAAATTTTTCAGATGCTTACGACAAAGAGTAAAAACTTTTCTCATTTTTTCATTTCGATATTCTAAGGTCATTGGTGCAGTTTGAAATTTTTTTGAGGTGTTTTGATGTATATTTATTAATTTTTATACTTTTCGATTGTTTACTAGGAAAAATAATTTTTTTGTTATTTTTTGGGTAGTTACGAAAAAGAGTAAAGTTTTGCTCCCTTTTTTCTTTTTGATATTCCAAGGTCATTGCTGCAGTTTGAATTTTTTTGAGTTGTTTTAATATTTCTTTCTTGATTTTTAAATTTTTGGGCATTTACGAAGATAAATTAAATTTTATTGCGGTGTTTTAATGTATTTTTCTTGATTTTTATATTTTTCAGATATTTATGAGGAAGAATTAAATTTTTAATTATTTTTCAAACAGTTACAAAAAAGAATAAAATTTTGATAATTTTTTCATTTCGATATCCTAAGGTCTTTGGTGCAGTTTGAACTTTTTTTGAGGTGTTTTGATGTATATTTCGTGATTTTTTATATTTAGGACATTTACGAGGAAAATTAACTATTTTGTTATTTTTTGTATAGTTACGAAAAAGAGTTAAGTTTTGCTCATTTTTTCCTTTCGATATCCTAAGGTCATTGGTGCAGTTTGAAATTCTTTTGAGGTGTTTTGATATATGTGTCTTGTTTTTTATATTTTTCAGACATTGACATGGAAAATTAATTTTTTTGTTATTTTTCGGACAGTAACGAAAAAGAGTAAAGTATTGCTCATTTTTTCGTTTCGATATTATAAGCTCATTGGTGTAGTTTGAAATTTTTTTAAGGTGTTTTGATGTATGTTTCTTGATTTGTATATTTTTTAGAAATTTATGAAGATAATTAAATTTTTTGTTATTTTTCGGACAGTTATGAAAAAAAGTAAAATTTTGCTAACTTTTTCGTTTCGATATTCTAAGGTCATTGGTGCAGTTTGAAATTTTTTTTGAGGTGTTTTGTTGTATGTTTCTTGATTTTTATATTTTTTGGACATTGACGAAGTAAAATAATTTTTTTTGTTAATTTTCAGGCAGTTAAAAAAAAGAGTAAAATTTTGCTTATTTTTTTGTTTCGATATTCTAAGGACATTGGTGCAGTATGAAATTTTTTTGAAGTGTTTTAATGTATGTTTCTTGATTTTTATATTTTTCAGACATTTACGAGGAAAAAAATAATTTTCTCATCAGTTTTTGGAGAGTGACAAAAAAGATCAAAGTTTTGCTCATTTTTTCGTTTCAATTTTCTTAGGTCATTGGTGCAGTTTGACTTTTTTTTTGAGCTGTTTTGATGTATTTTTCTGGATTTTGATATTTTTCGGACATTTATGAGGGAAAATTAATTTTTTTGTTATTTTTCAGACAGTTACGAAAAAGAGTAAAGTTTTGCTCATTTTTTTGTTTTGATATTATAATGTCATTGGGATAGTTTGAATTTTTTTTTTTAGGTGTTTTGATGTATGTTTCTTGATTTTGATATTTTTCGGATATTTACGAGGAAAATATAATTTTTTTTGTTATTTTTCGTACAATTACAATAAAGAGTACAGTTTTGCTCATTTTTTCATTTCGATATCCTAAGGGCATTGGTGTAGTTTGAAAATTTTTTGAGGTGTTTTTGATGTATGTTTCTTTATTTTGATATTTTTCAGACATTTATGAAGAAAAATTAATTTTTTTATTATTTTTCTAACAGTTACTAAAAAGAGTAAATTGTTGCTCATTTTTTCGTTTCGATATTACAAGGTCATTGGTGTAGTTTGAAATTTTTTTGAGGTGTTTTGATGTATGTTTTTTGATTTTTATTTTTCGGACATTTACAAGGAAAAATTATTTGTTTTGATATTTTTCGCATAGTTACAAAAAATAGTAAAGTTTTGCTCATTTTTTTCGTTTCGATATTTACAGGTCGTTGGTGTAGTTTGAAATTTTTTGAGGTGTTTTGATGTATGTTTCTTGATTTTCATATTTTTTATTAATGATAAATATAAATAGAAAATTATCTATTAATTTCATAAAATGGATAATATATATTAGATATCCCAAAACAGTATAACGGTAAATTATTTTTTTGTTATTTTTTGGACAGTTACAAAAAAGAGTAAAGTTTTGTTTTTTTTTTTCGTTTCGATATTCTAAAGTCACTGGTCCATTTTGAAATGTTTTTGAGGTGTTTTGTTGTGTTTTTCTTTATTTTTATATTTTTTGGACATTTACGAGAAAAAATATATTTTATGTTATTTTTCGGACTGTTATGAAAAAGAGTAAAGGTTTGCTCATTTTTTTGTTTCGATAGTCTAAGGTCATGGGTGCAGTTTGAAATATTTTTGAGGTGTTTTGATGTATGTTTTTTGATTTATATATTTTTTTGGACATTTATGAAGAAAAATTATTTGTTTTGTTATTTTTAGGACAATTTCAAAAAAGAGTAATATTTTCCTTGTTTTTTCGCATCGATATTCAAGGTCATTGGTTCAGTTTGAAATTTTTTTTGAGGTGTTTTGATGTATGTTTTTCATTTTCATATTTTTCAAACATTTACGAGGAAATTTTTTTTGTTGTATTTTTTAGGACAGTTACGAAAAAGAGTAAAGTTTTGCTCTTTCATTTCAATATTCTAAAATCATTGGTGCAGTTTGAAATTTTTTTGATGTATGTTTCTTGACTTTTATATTTTTCGTACATTAACAAGGAAAAGTTATTTTTTGGACAGTTAGGAAAAAGTGTAAAGTTTTGCTCATTTTTCTCTTTTCGATATTCTAAGGTCATTGGTGCAGTTTGGAAATTTTATTGAAGTGTTTTGATGTATGTTTTCTAATTATTATATTTTTCAAACATTTATGAG
Source organism: Solanum pinnatisectum (assembly GCA_035578085.1). Classification (NCBI taxonomy): domain Eukaryota; kingdom Viridiplantae; phylum Streptophyta; class Magnoliopsida; order Solanales; family Solanaceae; genus Solanum; species Solanum pinnatisectum. The sequence goes on along the minus strand of JAWPEI010000024.1, from coordinate 404,284 downwards.
GAATTTTTTTAATATTATTTTTCAGATAAATTTAGCTCATTTTTTTCGATATTCTTAGGTCATTGGTGCAGTTTGAAATTTTTTTGAGATTTTTTGATGTATGTTTCTTGATTTTTATAAATTTCAGACATTTACGATGAAAAATAATTTATTTTTATTTTCAGAAAATTCCTAAAAAGAGTATAACTTTGCTCATTTTTTTGTTTCTATATTCTTAGGTCATTGGTGCAGTTTGAAATTTTTTGAGGTGTGTTGATGTATATTTCTTGATTTTTATATTTTACGGACGTTTACGAGGAAAAACTAATTATTTTGTTATTGTTTTGACAGTTACGAAAAAAGAGTTAAATTTTGATCAGTTTTTCATTTCGATATTCTAAGGTCTTTGGTGCAGTTTGAACTATTTTGAGGTGTTTTGATGTATGTGTTTCTTGATTTTTATATTTTTGGACATTTATGAGGAACAATTAAATATTTTGTTATTTTTTGGACAATTACGAAAAAGAATAACATTTTGATCATTTTTTCATTTTGATATTCTAAGGTCATTGGTGCAGTTTGAGAATTTGTTGAGGTGTTTTGATGTACTTTTCTTGATTTTTATATTTTTCAGACATAACAAGGAAAAGTTATATTTTTTGTTATTTTTCAGACAGTTAGGAAAATGATTAAAGTTTTGCTCATTTTTTCGTTTCGATATTCTAAGGTCATTGGTGTAGTTTGAAATATTTTTGAGGTGTTTTGATGTATGTTTCTTAATTTATATATTTTTTGGACATTTAAAGTGAAAAAAATATTTTTTTATTATTCTTTGGACAGTTACGAAAAAGAGTAAAGTTTTTCTCATTTTTTTGTTTTGATATTCTACGATCATTGGTGCAGTTTGAAATTTCTTTGAGATATTTTTATTAATGTTTCTTGAATTTATATTTTTACACATTTACAGGGAAAAATAATTTTTTTTATTTTTCAAATCGTTACGAAAAAGAGTAAAGTTTTGCTCATTTTTTCGTTTCAATTTTCTAAGGTCATTGGTGTAGTTTGATATTTTTTTGAGGTATTTTGATGTATGTTTCTTGATTTTATATTTTTTGGACATTTACGAGGAAATTAATTTTTTTATTATTTTTTGGACAGTTACAAAAAAGTGTAATGTTTTTACTCATTTTTTCGTTTCAATATTCTAAGGTCATTGGTGCAATTTGGAAATTTTTTGAGGTGTTTGATATATATTTCTTGATTTTTATATTTTCCGAACATTTATGAGGAAAAAGTATTTTTTTTTTGTTATTTTTCAAACATTTATTAAAAAAAGTGAAGTTTTGCTCATTTGTTTTTTGATATTCTAAGAACATTGGTGCGATTTGGAAATTTTCTGAGGTGTTTTTATGTATGTTTCTTGATTTTATATTTTTTGAACTTTTACGAGGAAAAATTATTTTTTTTTGTTATTTTTCGGACAGTTATGAAAAAGATTAAAGTCTTGCTCATTTTTTTGTTTCGAAATTCTTAGGTCATTGGTAAAGTTTGAAATTTTTTTGAGGTGTTTTGATGTATGATTCTCGATCTTTATATTTTTTGCACATTTACAAGGAAAAATTCAGTTATTTGTTATTTTTCGGATAATTATGAAAAATAGTAAAGTTTTGCTAATTTTTTCGTTTCAATATTCTGAGGTCTATGGTGAAGTTTTGAAATTTTTTGAGGTGTTTTGATGTATGCTTGTTGATTTTAAAATTTTTCGGACATTTACGAGGAACAATTAATTTTTTTGTTATTTTTTAGACAGTTAGGAAAAAGAGTAAAGTCTTGCTCATTTTTTTGTTTCAATATTCTAAGGTCATTAGTGATGTTTGAAATTTTTTTGAGGTGTTTTGATGTATATTTCTTGATTTTTATATTTTTTGGACATTTACGAGGAAAATATAATATTTTTGTTACTTTTCAGATAGTTACGGAAAAGACTAAACTTTTGCTTATTTTTTTCGTTTCGATATTCTAAGGTCATTAGTGTAGTTTGATAATCTTTTGAGGTTTTTCGATGTATATTTATTTATTTTTATATTTTTGGACATTTACCAGGAAATATTATTTTTTTTGTTATTTTTCGGATAGTTACGAAAAAGCGTAATGTTTTGCTCATTTTTTTGGTTTCGATATTCTAAGATTATTAGTGCAGTTTGTATTTTTTTGAGGTGTTTTGATTATGTTTCTTGATATTTATATCTCTCAGACATTTACGAGGAAAAGATATTATTTTTTGTTATTTTTCTAATAGTTAAGAAAAAAGTTAAGTTTTGTTTATTTTTGAACATTTACGAGCAAAAATTAATTTTTTTGTTATTTTTCAGACATTAACGTTTAAGAGTGAAGTTTAACTCATTTTTTCGTTTCGATATTCTAAGGCAATGGGTGTAGTTTGGAAATATTTTGAGGTATTTTGATGTATGTTTCTTGATTTTTATATTTTTTGGACATTTACGAGGAAAAATTAATTTATTTGTTATTTTTCAAACAGTAACGAAAAAGAGTAAAGTCTTGCTCATTGTTTGGTTTCAATATTCTAAGGTCATTGGTGTGGTTTGAAAATTTTTTGAGGTTTTTTGATGTATGTTTCTTGATTATTATATTTTCCGAACATTTACTAGGAAATATTATTTTTTTATTATTTTTTGAACAGTTAAGAAATAGAGTAAAGTCTTGCTAATTTTTTCGTTTCGATATTCTAAGGTCATTAGTGTAGTTTGAAATTTTTTTGAGGTGTGTTTATGTATGTTTCTTGATTTATATATTTTTTGGACATTTACGAGGAAAAATTAATTTTTTTGTTACTTTTTAGACAGTTACGAAAAATAATAAAATTTTGCTCATTTTTTCATTTAGAAATTCGAAGGTCATTGGTGCAGTTTGAATATTTTTTTGAGGTGTTTTGATGTATGTTTCTTGATTTTTATATTTTTCATATATTTACGAAGAAAATTTAATATTTTTGTTATTATTCAGACAATTACGAAAAAGAGTAAAGTTTTGCTCATGTTTTAGTTTCGATATTCTAAGGTCATTGTTGCAGTTTGAATTTTTTTTTTTTTTGGGTGTTTTGATGTATGTTTCTTGATTTTTATATTTTTAAGATATTTACGACGAAATTTTTTTTTTGTTATTTTTCTGACAGTTACTAAAAAGAGTAAAGTTTTTTTCATTTTTTCATTTTAATATTCTAAGATCATTACTTTAGTGTGATAATTTTTTGAGGTGTTTTGATGTATGTTTCTAGATTTTTATATTTTCCAGACATTTAGGAGAAATTAAATATATTGTTATTTTTCGGACAATTACAAAAAATAGTAAAGTTTTGTTCATTTTTTCGTTTTGATATTATAAGATGATTGGTGAAGTTTGATAATTTTTTGAGGTGTTTTGATGTATGATTCTTGATTTTTATATTTTTCAAATATTCAGGAGGAAAAAAATATTTTTTATGTTATTTTTCAGAATGTTATGAAAAAGAGTAAAGTCTTACTCATTTTTTCGTTTCGATATTCTAGGGTCATTGGAGCAATTTCAAAATATTTTGAGGTGTTTTGATGTATGTTTGTTGATTTGTATATTTTTTCAGACATTTACAACAAAAAATTAATTTTTTTGTTATTTTTCGAAAAGTTACAAAAAAGAGAAAAGTTTTGCTTATTTTTTCGTTTCGATATTCTAAGGTCATTGGTGTAATTTGAAATTTTTTTTTGGGGTGTTTTGATGTATGTTTCTTGATTTTTATATTTTTTGGACATTTACGAGAAAAAATTAAATTTTTTATTATTTTTCAGACAGTTATGAAAAGGATTAAAGTTTTGCTCGTTTTTTAGTTTCGATATTCTTAGGTCGTTTTGATGCAATTAAAAATTTTTTTTTGAGGTGTTTTGGTGGATGTTTCTTAATTTTTATATTTTTCGGACATTAACAAGAAAAAATTATTTTTTTGTTATTTTTCAAACCGTTACGAAAAAGAGTAAAGTTTTGCTGATTTTTACGTTTCGATGTTCTAAGGTCATTTGTGAAGTTTGATATTTTTTTGAGTTATTTTGATGTATGTTTCTTGTTTTTTTATATTTTTCATACATTTACGAAGAAAAAATAATTTTTTTGTTATTTTTCGAACAGTTACGAAAAAGAGTAAAGTTTTGCACATTTTTTTTGTTTTAATATTCTAAGATCATTGAAGCAGTTTAAAATTTTTTGAGGTGTTTTGATGTATGTTTCTTGAATTTTATATTTTTTGGATATTTACGAGGAAATTTTTTTTTTCTTGGTTATTTTTAAGACAGTTATGAAAAAGTGTAAAAATTAGCTCATTTTTGTTTTGATATTCTAAGGTCATTGGTGCAGTTTGAATATTTTTTGAGTTGTTTTGATGTATGTTTCTTGATTTTTATGTTTTACGAACATTTACGAGGAAAAAACAATCTTTTTGTTATTTTTCGGACAGTTACAAATAAGAGTAAAGTTTTGCTCATTTTTTCGTTTCGATATTATAAGGTCATTGGTGCAGTTTGATACTTTTTTGAGGTGTTTTGATGTATGTTTCTGGGTTTTTATATTTTTCAAACATTTACGAGGAAAAAATATTTTTTTTGTTATTTTTGGGACAGTTATGAAAAAGAGTAACGTTTTAGTTATTTTTTCATTTTGATATTCTAAGGTCATTGGTGCAGTATAATTACTTTTTGAGGTGTTTCGATGTATGTTTCTCATTTTTTATATTTTTCGAACATTTACGAGGAAATATTAATTTTTTTTGTTATTTTTCAGACATTTACAAAAAAGAGTAAAGTTTTTCTCATTTTTTCATTTTGATATTCTAAGGTAATTTGTGCAGTTTGATAATTTGTTGAGGTATTTTGATGTGTGTTTCTTGATTTTTATCTTTTTCAAATATTTACGAAGAAAAATTAATTTTTTTGTTATTTTTCGGGCAATTATGAAAAATAATAAAGTTTTGCTCATTTTTTCATTTAGACATTCTAAGGTCATTATTGCAGTTTGAATTTTTTTGAGGTGTTTTGATGTATGTTTCTTGATTTTTATATTTTTCGGACATTTACGAGGAATTTTTTTATTTTGTTATTATTCAGACAATTACGAAAAAGAGTAAAGTTTTGCTCATTTTTTTTGTTTCGATATTCTAAGGTCATTGGTGCAGTTTGAATTTTTTTTTTGAGGTGTTTTGATGTATGTTTCTTGATTTTTATATTTTTAGGATATTTACACGGAAAAATTAAATTTTTTGTTGTTTTTTGAACAGTTACGAAAAAGAGTAAAGTTTTGTTCATTTTTTCATTTTGATATTCTAAGATCATTGGTGCAGTTTGATAATTTTTTGAGGTGTTTTGATGTATGTTTCTGGATTTTTATATTTTTTGGATATTTTTGAGGAAAAATTAAATATTTTGTTATTTTTTGGACAGTTACGAAAAGAGTAAAGTTTTGTTTATTTTTTCGTTTTGATATTCTAAAATCATTGGTACAATTTGATAATTTTTTGAGGTGTTTTGCTGTATGTTTCTGGATTTTTATATTTTTCTGACATTTATGAGGAAAAATTAAATATTTTGTTATTTTTTGGACAATAACGAAAAAGAGTAATGTTTTGCTCATTTTTTTGTTTCGATATTATAAGGTAATTGGTGCAATTTGATAATTTTTTGAGGTGTTTTGATGTATGTTTCTTGATTTTTATATTTTTCGTACATTTACGAGGAAAAATTACTTTTTAAAATTTTTTTTTTAGACATTTACGAAAAAGTAAAGTTTTGCTAATTTTTTTGTTTCGATATTCTAAGGTCATTGGTACAGTTTGATAATTTTTTGAGGTGTTTTGATTTATGTTTCTTTATTTTTATATTTTTTGGACATTTACGAGGAAAAAAATCATTTTTTTCTCTTATTTTTTGGACAATTACGAAAAAGAGTAAAGTTTTGCCAATTTTTTTCATTTCGATATTCTAAGGTCATTGGTGCAGTTCAAAATATTTGAGGTGTTTTGATGTGTGTTTCTTGATTTTTATATTATTCGGAGATTTACAAGGAAAAATATATTTTTTTATTATTTGAACAATTACGAAAAAGTGTAAGGTTTTGCTCATTTTTTCGTTTCGATATTTTAGACATCCAAACTTACACCTCAATTAAGAGATATAAACGGCCGAAGTCAATTTATAGAACTCAACGTGAGATCAGGTCGATCCCACACAAAATTTCTTTACAAAAATGATTTCACTATCGCGTTTACTCAAATATCGTTATTATTTCCTAACTAAACAATTACGGAAAGTAAAATGGGTTTATTTGTGATGTTCTAGTAACTTAAATTTCTAATCAAAATCTAGATTAACAATTAACAGAGTTTTCAATTCTCAGGTTGTTTCGATGTTTAAAAGAATCTAGGATTGTGTTCCCCATAACGTTACACCTAATGTTCTTCCGTAGTTGAGTTTCAGGCAATTTATCTCTACAAAATACAGACGATTTAGATATATCTGATACTTCTCAGCCTAATCAGATAAAGTTCACTCAAGTCCTTTCGGTCCCAGAGTGTTACTAGTTTGACCCTCGTTATGCTGTTAAAGTTCTTTTCTCTCGAACTCAAACTTTGACTCTATTTCTTCCAGGTAATTTAGCTTTTTCCTAACTATTATTTTTCTCTCGAACAAATAATAGATACATGCTCACTCCAATGCGTGCACTCATTAGAATACATGAATAATGAAATCTAGATTATAACTTGCAAACATAAATCGCCCATCACTCGTTTTAAGAAATTACACTTTGATTTACATCATAGATCCCATAATCCCAATTGTGGTATTTAGCCACTCATGATTTCACGTAAACATTCAGAATTATAAAATGAAAACATGTTGAAAAAGTACTTACGAGAATAAGCAAATCAACAAGCTACTTTGATAATTCTAGAACCGAAAATCCAACTTCAAACTTGATTCAATGTTCAAATCGAAAACCAAAATCTAAGAATAATGGAAACTTGTTCGTCGTTCAAGGTAAGACGAGATAATTCAAAAATTAAACCTAATTAATTCAAATAGTTTGTATAAAAAGAGTCCTACTCGAAGTAGGACTGAAATGCGGGCAATTTCATGGACAACCTGACGATCTGTCACGAACTTCACGGTCCGTGAAGCCTGCCGTGGTCTGTACTTGGCCAACTGAAATGTGAATCTTCAAGGTGTGTTCACTGGAAATCCTTCACGGCTTGCATCACGACCCATTGTGAGTACCACGGCCCGTCTGGGTGCTTAGTGGTCCTTACTTTAGCAAACTCAACACACAGTTCTTCAAGGCATGTCCACTGGAAATCCGCCATGGGCTGCAGCACGGACTGTTATGATGACTACGGCCTGTCAGGGTGTCCGTGGTCTTTATTTGGCCAACCCAATGTATAACTCCTCGAGGTCTTCCCACTGGTTCAACTCCACGATCAGCATCACGATCCGTCATGAGGATCACGACCCGTCTAGGGCTCCGTGGTTTCACTTAGAATTTGGCTATTAGTTTCAAGATTCCAAGCTCACTGCTTTATCACCACGGGCATTATGATGGCCTGTCATGATGACCACGGCTTGTACTGGGCTTCGTGGTGTTTCCATTAGTCCATTCATTTTATGCTTCTTTTTCAACTTTGTCCACGCAAGTGAAAACCTATCTAGACATTCAACAAACACATCAAATCTTCCATAAATACACTCGATTCGAGTATTAATCCTTAGTTTTAAGCATCAAATGTGGCAAGATTTCGCGGCGCATCAACACCCTCAACTTAGAACCATTACTTGTCCTTAAGTGATGAAAAAACAATACATTCAGTCCTCAAATTATTCAAACACTTTTGAAACTACACAGCAGCCATCTGAAACACATTTGTATCCAAAACCCTGAATCTAACATGCAAGGGATCAATATATGACATCTCATTACTCACAGTCGATCATGCTTATGCCTAAGAATTATCAGCTCACACAATCTACTCTCAAATGCAATCACTATGTCCTCACACCAAAGAAGTCCCTCACTCATGATAATTGGGACTAAGTACTACGTTCGCACTCTCAAAGAACTTCTAATACTAACAACAAACTACCATAGGCTTGCCCTTGTTTTCTACGCTCTATCTTTCAAACACCCGGAATAGGATCACTGTAGGACTTTATCGGCTTGTAACATAGGCTCAGGCTAGGGAATGGATATTTGGGTTTGTGAGTGACTAGTCCCTTGGTTCTCCAAAGTTTCTTTGCGCACAACTCTTTTCTGAGCAATTCGCTTTTTTTACTTTATTTCAGCACATCCCAGCAGCCATTATTTTTTTTTCCTTTTTTTATATTATTTTTTTATGCATTCAGCTTACTGGTTGAACGTTCTTTTTCACTTCTTCTTTCTGCTCGGATTGTAATCACCCTAAACTTAGGCTTTTGGCCTGAGTTGTGACATTGTATCTTCAGTCGCTGTAATCCACCCCACATTTACCGGGTAACCAACCATAAGACACGCTACCAAAGAGTCTTGTGATGGAGACAAGGTATTTTCATTAGCTATCAATCTCAAATATGCACGGACAATAGCCCACCACACCTTGGCAGGAAAAGATAGTGAAGCTTTAGTAATGAGGGTTGGCGTTGTTGTGACCCAAACTGCATTCTCCCCATCTACTACAATTTGCCTCACAATCCAGTGCAAGACCCTCTCTCGAGAAATCTAAACCTACATCGTAGTATCACTGGTGATCTCATGATGTTTGCCCTCAAAAAGGCCAATTGGAGTTTTTTCAGTGTATTCTGGGCCATGCAATATCCTGTTGATAATAGCCTCGGAGATATCTATCGATTTGCCCTGAACCATAATTGAGTTGAGTAGACCCCAAGTAATGGCAATGTCTTTCTGCCCCCATTTAGCTGTCTCTGTGTCTGCAGCAAAATTCATCAGCGTGACTGCATAAGATGAATAAAATTCTCTGGTCAGGTGGCTAGAATATTCTCCAGGTGCATTGTTCATCCAGTCAAACTGATGAAACTGAAATGTTCGATAAATGTTTGGGAAAGCTTTGTTATCAGCTACCACCACTATGGTCTCAGGCATGATTGATCTCTTCTTGAAACTACCAGATTTGGTCACAATGCCATGATTAAAGAAGTCCTTGCATCTGTCCACAGTCCACATGAAGCGGAAATAGTCAATCAGTTGTTTTCTCGCTGTGGGATCAACTTCATGGATGTTCACATATTGTACCATGGTGTCATCGGTAGTGATCTCTTCATATTCTCCTACTACACCTGCCTCTTCCTGTGCTCCAGTTTCAGCTTCTGTGTTTACTGCATGTGGAGGTGTGGTGACATCTTCATGAGAGCCACTTTGGGACTCTGCATTGTCTCCCGAACCATCATCAGACTGGCTACCAGAACTAACATTAGATTTACTTCTCGATTCCTCACCGCTACCAAAACTACTACCTCCCTCTTCAAACTGGGGAGGAGTGTCCTGGAGAATGTCCCTTGTTGTTTTGGATCTAGTAGCTCGAGGTGGGTGATATTTTGGTGTAACATTTATCTGCACCTCCAAACTACTAGATTTCTGAGTATGAGCACCTTCAAATTGCGAAGCAGTAGGTGAGGAATGTGGAGTTGTGTTCTTTCTTCGGGGACCCATAGTTCCTGAACAATCCAAATACCCATTAATAACTAATTTAGTAAAACGACACACTATCAGGTACTCAGACTTCCCCTGTGTAATTACATCGTGACGCCTTGCCTTAAGAAAGTTGTCACCCAATCTATCATTAGGAAGGGTCATAGAATCAAAATACAAAACAAGAATAACACTACAAAAAATAAACTATACAAAATCAGTAAACTATACGGGCGCTTACACGAGCCGTGGTAGGTACCACGGTCCGTAAACCCTCTTTTGGATTTATCACAAAATCAGTGTGCAACAATGGTGTAAGTATTGTTCACGGATGGTTGCACGGCCCGTGGAGTGAACCACGGTCCGTGATAATGCTCGTGAACCTATCTAATGGGTGGATGGATTCAAGTGTGGTCCACGAGTGGTTTCACAGCTCATGGTAACTTCCATTGTCCGTGAAGCCTCTCATGATCTTACAATTGACCATTCATCCAGTCATTGTCTCCCCCAACTTCATTATAGTACAGGTTGGCAATACCAAACCCCCATCATTTTAGCACAAAAGCACGACATGATTACTATTTCACCTGATATTCATCAAGCAAAATTGCAAACAAATGTGATACTCATCCAAAATACACATACCCACACATCAACACTATTTCTACATATATTCAACTACCCACATAAGATCACAACCAATTTAGACAAAACTCGGATAAAACCCATAACAATTCATTAGACTCTCCTAAGTGGATATCATCAGCGATCAGTTCTCACACAATTATTCTCAATTTTGATCAATAGAAGCAGTTCTAACTTGTTGATAGATAAAATTAAACATATAGCAAGTGATTTAGAAAACTTACTTTGAATGAGATCACAATTTGGTTCGCCTATACAGAGAAATAATGGACCACACTTCGATGCCTGGATAATAAACTTGGGTTTCGATTATTCGAAGAATTTGGAACTTATGGATGATGGAAACCTAGTAATGCTTGTGATGACCGTTATAGAAGAGAGAATGGGGAGAAAAGATGACCTTTGGCGCTTTAGGGACTTAATATACGTTTTATTTAATTTTGGTTTCAGTGCGGGTCAGGTCGGGTACTGGTACTACTGGGTTGTGGACGAAGGACCATGAAAGTGCCCGTGAAGGTCACCACAGTCTATACAGTGGTCCATGGAAATGTCTTGAGACAAAATGCTTACCTGGGGTTCACGGAGACTAGACGGTCTGTACAAACTTTGATGGACCGTGAACCCTTTTGTGAACCTTTTTCTTGCATTTTCCAGTAGCTTCCTTAGATTGGTGCTGAGATTAACAAGACGTGAAGTTGCCCGTGAAGGACACCATGGCACGTGGAGCTGCTCGTGCAGACTGTCTGCACCCAATTCCTGCAAATTTTTCACCTAAATCCTTCCTGCACACGTCAACACACAGTGAAACTATAAAAACAAGAAAAACAATGAGGAAAAGTAAAACTACCTATTCCAAATACAATCTTGGGTTGGTTTCCAGCGCACAATTTAATGTCGCGGCGCGACACAGGTTACTTGATTACTCAGACTTAATCAAGTTTACATTCTTCCACAATTTTTACTTCTTCTGGAACACCCAACTATGCCTTGATTAGCTAACCATTTGCCTTGAACCTCTCACCCTTGTCGTTCTCAAGCTCAATAGCACCAGACTAGAACACCTGAGTTACCTTAAAAGGTCCAGACCATTTGGATCTCAGCTTCCCAAGAAACAGACGAAGTCTAGAATTGAAAAGTAAAACCAAGTCACCAGGAGTGAAGGTTCTCTTCTCAATATGCTTATCATGATACAACTTCATCCTCTCCTTGTACAGTGCAGACCTTGTTATGTCGTAATTTTACTATCTTTAGAAAAATCACTTTTTAAATGTTCTAAGTATAAAATTATTTGAGAAAAATACTTAGAAAAGAGTCACCACTTATTTTATTTAAAGAAATTAAGAAAACTTATAATTGAAAAAGACTTTAACAGATTGAATCTTTATAAATTTAGAGAAAATGGGTAAGAGCTTCTTATTTACACTTCAAGAAGGTTTTTAAGGCATTTGAAGCACCCGCTAACACTCAGTTATCCTTCAACTTGGTTAAAATATTTTTCACTATTCTTTTAGAAAAATGATTTAACATAAAAAATATAATATTTTACAATACTCGATTAACATTTTACAATATTCGATTAACTTTGAGAAAATAGTTAAATAAAGAATAATTTTTAATTTTTAAGAAAAATAGGATATTAATTGAAACATTTGAATTAAATCGCAAATGATTAAAGTTTTACCAAAATTAGATTAATTAAAATTTATTTGAATCATTTTAGAAATAATAATTTGAACCAAATCGATCAATTAAAGCATGAAATCTATTTTAAATTAATTGAAGATTAAGTAAAAAGTTTTGACTAAATATATTTAATAAAATTATAAGAGTTGATAAAAATGAATTTTATTAAAATAAACTAACATAAGAATATGGTACGTCTTTTGGGGAATTCATTTAAGTTAATCTCAAGATTAATTAGCAAATATGCACGTAAGAGTTAGACAAATTTATAAATATAATAGAGAGAGTGAGGGAGGGAGATTTGGGCCTTTTTGATCTTAGGCCTGCTGCAGCTGATTGGGCTTCAGCCTTGTTTCTGCCCTTTGAAATCCTGGGTATACACCACGTGTATACTGATGTATACAGGTTGTTTCTTGGCCCATTTTCCTATATATTGAACCGTATACCAACTGTATACAATCCACTTCGACCTTCCAGCACATGTATTTCCATTTTTGGCTACATATTTGTTGCACTGGACCTATATATCGCGTATACCTAAATGTATACGGGCTGTATATCAGCCTATTTTAAGCTTTTCGAGAAGCTTCTCTTTCTTCGAACAAAAATGAGGCCAACTCAAAAACGGACCTCAACTCAAAGAAATGCAAGGAATGAGTCCAAAGTGAACTCGGATTGACAATTCATGCAATGAAAACAAAGAATAAGGATCAACACATGTATAATGCGGGCTAAAGATGAGAAAAAAGTAACTTGTTGCAACTCATAAAATCAACTTAGTTGAAAGTAATTACATTTTCATTATCACTCATTCCATATATCACAAATAGATTTCTCAAACCTGGATATAAACCCATAACATTAATATGAAAATCAATAGATCTCTTAATGCTATATTAAGACCAAATAGGATAAAATAAGAAAGATGAAATTTTAAACTCATATAGATAAACCCCCAAAATATATGCCAGACAATTAACACTATTGGAACAATGTCAATCTATAGCTAATCAAATAAAGACTTGAAGAAGATGATGTTATTCTCCAAAGAAGATGTTAGGGAAAGGAAGTGCCGAATAGATATTCCATATTTAGAGTTAGCCGGCTCATATAAACAAATTCATGATGAAGAAAATTGATTATGCCAAACATTTCCAAAATAAGGAAAATGAATAAACATTTTTAGAGCTTTCTGGATGAATCCACAGTGGTGTAAATGATCACATAAGCATGAAAGCAACCCGAGTTAATTTAGAAATAAATAAAACATGAAACTATAATGGAAGATCTGCTCAAATCGATAAAGCTTCACTTACACAAATAAACTGATGATAAAAAGGAGATTGATAATCTTAACAATGAGCAGGCAAAACATCAAAGTTAGACATGGTCAAGACTTTAAACCAACTTGAACAAAGAAACAAATTGGTGAACAAGTATGAACTTAGATCATGGAAAAACTCTCGACAACAAATCCTAACAAAACAAACAAAAATACTTCTCAAATAGCTGATTTATATATTAGCAATATGAAAGCTTTCAGACTATTTAAAACGAAAGCTAAAGAACAACTGGATATATAGATTCATATTGGTTAATACGGAATCAACCAAGAAGAGTCAATACATGTATATTTCACATTCTTAGAGTTAATAGCTAAATATCATAAAAGATCAGGAACAAACTGTATATCAAAGTCGAGGATTGCAGAAAAGCTTAACATACAACAAAGATGAAAACTCGAAATAGAGTGAGAATTGAGCAAGGAGAACAAAATTAACTACATGACATCTAAAATGGAAAATAGAGGGAGGGGTATTACCTTTTTTCGGGCAGCATACTGAGACCGTGAGCTTGACCGTGAAGCCTTACACCACCACAAGTGAAGCTCTGATGAGCTCCAGAAAATTCCAGTTTGGGGGCAAACGAGAGGGAAAATAGAAACATATTTCTGAATATTTAGTAAGTAATTGTTGTGCTTCTTTTTCTCTATTATCCCCCTTTAACAGGTGAATGAACAATGCATATATAAGTGGATATTGGGATTGAAAAAAGGGGGAAAACGATGAAATTTCCAATTTTCAATTTGAATTCCTTTACTCCTTTTAAGAAAACAGTAGAAGGGATGGAGATTTCTGAAAAAGGGGATGAGGGCATGGGAAAAAGCTGTGACTTCCACGAAAGGGGGTAAAAGGGATGGCGAAGGTGATGGATATGTCGCTTTGCCCCTTGCTCTGTGGTTGTCAAAGTCGCGGCCCTTTTTCCGATCTTTTGGGATGATTTCGCGGATGGAGGTGAGTTTTGTTGTTATACGCTGTGTATTTTTGTGTTTGCATCCTAGTCACGTGAAGAAGACGAACACAGGGGTCGGGTCGGTTTGGTACGTATTGTAAGTATGCTGATGGGTTATTAGGAGAATTGGTTGGGTTTTTTTGTTGGAATGGGCTTGGGTTGCTGTTGTATTTGTATTGAAGGGTTTTGGGCTTGGTATTAAAGAGAATTGGGCTCAAATTTAGGTCTGGAAATTGGGTGGAAATGGGTTTTGAAAAGTAAGTCAAGAATGTGGTCTATTTGACTTATGAAATTAACCACGTGAATTGCAAATTCGATTAAATTGAGGCAATTGGTTGAATTCGGCCAAAATTAAAATAAGATGAATTAATATAATTAATTAACAAGCTTCTTAATCTTAACGAAGATAAAATAATTAATTTATTGTAAACTAATTAACTCAAAAATATAAACTATAAATTAGCTAAACTAATTAACCAAATATTTAAGTAAAACTAAAATCTTTTTTAGACGATTTTTGAATATTTATAAAATGTAGTAAATATATATAAAATTATTAGAATATATAAATTATTTTTAAAATTATAAAAATGACAAAATTACTTAAAATGATTTGAAAAGTATTTAAAATTTTATAAAGTCAATTATTTCAAATCATTTGGAATTTAAGAAGCTCGATGATTAATTTATATTGTGGAGGTCCAAAATTAGGTGTCAATAGACCTCTCATACACTCTCAAATGGAACTCATCCATCTCATTAATCTGATCCAGTCTCAGGTTTCCAGTTTCACTCCATCTAAGGTTCAGCTTCTTCAAAGCCCAAAGTGCTTTATGTTCAAGCTCAACTGGCAAATGACATGCCTTTCCAAACACCAATTGATATGGAGACATATGAATAGGTGTCTTGAAAGCTGTCTGATATGCCCAAAGAGCATCATCTAACTTTCGTGCCTAATCTGTCCTATTGGCATTCACTGTTTTCGCCAAGATCGCCTTAATCTCTCTATTGGACACCTCCACTTGACCAATGGTCTATGGATGGTAAGGAGTTTCCACCTTGTGTTGTTTAGCTCCATATTTGGCCAGAAGCGCACTGAATACCTTGTTGCAGAAATGGGAATCGTCATCACTGATGATAGCTCTAGGTGTGCCGAACCTTGAGAATATATTCTTCTTCAAAAAACCAGCAACACACTCTTGCCATCATTCTCAGGCAAAGCAACTGCCTCAACCCATTTGGACACATATAGAGTTCACTGCCACCAATATGTACTTCTGCCCATAGGAGCTCACAAATGGGCCCATGAAATCAACTCCCCACACATCAAATATCTCCACCTCCAGAATGGGTGCCATGGGTAACTCCTGTTGCCGAGAGATGGCTCTTTGTTGCTGGCACACATAACAACTCCTTACTATGTGCATCGCATCCTGATGAATTGTGGGCCAGTAGTACCCACACTGAAGTATCTTGTGGGCTGTCTGAGCACTTCCATGATGGCCACCTACTGGAGAGGAGTGACATGCCTCTAGAATGCGCAACATATCAGCTTCAGGAATGCATTGCCTGATGATGTTATCATCACACACCCTGTACAGATAAGGTTCATCCCAAAAATACTTACCCACATCATGCAAGAACCTCTTCCTTTGCAAAAATGTCAGCCCCTCAAGCATCAAGTCACTTACAAAAAAGTTAGCAAAATCAGCAAACCAAGGAATAAGATCAAGAGTAGCGGCTAATACCTGCTCATACAGGAACAAATCATTTATTTCGAGCTCGAGTTCCTCTTTCTTTTTAGCCTCCAACCTAGACAGGTTATCAACCACCTGGCTCTCGCAACCTTTCCTATCCTTAACCTCAAAATCAAACTCATGAAGAAGTAACACCTATCTGATCAACCTTGGCTTAGCATCTTTCTTTGCCATGAGGTTTCTCAAATTTTCATGATCCATATGGACTATCACTTTAGTACCCAACAAATAAGCTCTAAATTTCTCGAAAGTATACACCACCACCAGTAGTTCCTGTTCAGTAACTGTGTAGTTTTGTTGTGCTACATTCAGT
This sequence comes from Solanum pinnatisectum, assembly GCA_035578085.1. Lineage (NCBI taxonomy): Eukaryota > Viridiplantae > Streptophyta > Magnoliopsida > Solanales > Solanaceae > Solanum > Solanum pinnatisectum. The sequence goes on along the minus strand of JAWPEI010000024.1, from coordinate 387,907 downwards.
GACTTACTAGCATAGTAAATCAGATAAAAACATCTTATTGTGCTTCTGCCCCAACACAACTCCTAAAATAGTACCACTAGCATCGCACATTAACTTAAATGGCTCAGCCCAATCTGGGCCAATAATCATTGGTGCAGAAATCAGCTTCTCCTTTAGGAATTCAAAGGCTCTGAGACATGCCTCATCAAAAACAAATTTTACCTCCTTCTACAAAAGCTTGCACATGGGGTGTGAAATTTTCAAGAAGTCCTTGATAAAATTCCTATAGAATCTGGCATGTCCTAAGAAACTTCGTACACCCTTCACACAGATAAGCGGAGGTAACTTTTCAATCACCTCAATTTTGGCCTTGTCAACCTCTAACCCCTTTTGTGACACCTTATGCCCAAGGTCTATGCCTTCCTTGACCATGAAATGACATTTCTCTTAGTTCAACACTAGATTAGCCTCCTCGCATCTCTGTAGGGCCCTACTAAGATTAAACAAATAGTCATCAAATGTATCACCTACCACCGAAAAGACATCCATGAAGACCTCCAGAGTGTCCTCTATCATGTTTGAGAAGATAGACATCATACACCTCTTGAAAGTTGTTGGTGTATTACATAGTCCAAATGGCATGCGTTTAAACGCAAAGGTGCCATAAAGACATGTAAAGGTGGTCTTTTCCTGATCTTCAGGAGTAATTGATATCTGGTTTAGCCAGAGTATCCATCTAAGAAGTAGTACCACCCTTTTCCAGCCAACCTATCAAGTGTCTGGTCCATGAAAGGCATCAGGAAGTGATCCTTCAAAGTCCACTTGTTTAACTTCCTGTAGTCCATGCATACTCGCCATCCAGTGACTGGTCTTTGTGGTACCAACTCATTCTTTACGTTTGCAACCACAGTCATCCCACCCTTTTTGGGCACACATTGCACTGGGCTGACCTAGTGACTGTTAGAAATGGGGTATACCACCCCAATATCTAACCACTTGATGATCTCCTTTTTGACCACCTCTTGCAAAGGTGGGTTTAACCTCCATTGGTGTTCAATGCTTGGGTTGCAGTCCTCCTCAAATTGGATCTTATGGTTGCATATACCTAGAGGTATTCCGATGATATCAGCAATGGTCCACCCAATAGCTCTTTTGTACCTTATCAACACTTTGATCACAGCTTGAACCTGTTCATCATTCAAATCTATAGCCAAAATCACAGGTAAAGTGTTGTTAGCTCCCAAAAATACATACCTCAGGTGACTGGGTAACTGTTTCAGTTCCAGCACAAGTGGCTCCTCAATGGATGGTTTTGCTGGAGGACTTGGCCTGTTTTTTAAATCCTAGTCTAGTTTCTTTGGAGCATATGAGTGTGCTCCCATTCCCTGCAAAGCATTCACGATCTCTACATAGTCAGACATGAAATCAGCTTCAAAGTTCATCAACACGGCTGCTAATGTTTCAACAGCCAGCCTCTCCTAATGGTTGCTCCCATCTCTTTTTCATTAAAGACCTCTATCGCAGACACCACATTCATGTCATGTGGTTGTTTTATTGACCTACAAATACTAAACTTTACCTCTTATTTGTTAGTATGAATTTCAATTCTCCTCTCTCAACATCTACCAATGCTCGTCCTGTGGCCAGAAATGGTCTTCCCAAATTATGGGAACCTCAAAATCCACTTCGCAAACCAAGACCATGAAGTCTGTCAGAAAGATGAAGGTGTCCACCTTTACGAGCACATCACATAGGATGCCTATAGGTCTCTTCACTGACCTATCTGCCATCATCAACCTCATTGTTGTGAGTTTAGAAACTCCCAACCCCAGTTGCTTGTAGATGGCTAGCGGCATCAAGCTTATTCTGGCCCCTAAGTCACACAAGGTCTTCGCAAATTCGATTGATCCGATGGTGCACGATATGGTGAATGCACCCAGATCCTCCTTCTTCTATATCAGAGATCTGGTAGCAATAACATTGCAATGATGAACATTGTTTGACAAATCAATACTTACAGCTCTTTTCTTTGTAACCAAGTCTTTCATAAACTTGGTATATCCTGGCATCTGCTCAAGGACATCAACCAATGGTATGTTTACTGATAGCTATCGTAGCATGGTGATGAACTTCACAAATTTCCCATCTTCGGCTTTCTTTTTAAGTCGTTCAGGAAAGGAGGGGGTGTATTGGTATCTACAACAGTCGAAGTCAATTTATAGAACTCAACGTGAGTTGAGGTCGATCCCACAGAGAATTTCTTCACATAAATGATTTCACTGTCGCGTTTACTCAAATGTCGTTATTATTTCCTAAAGAAACAATTACGGAAAGTAAAATGGGTTTAGTGGTGATGTTCTAGTAACTAAAATTTGTAATCAAAATCCACATTAACAATTAATAGAGTTTTCAGTTCTCAAGTTGTTTTGATGATTAAAATAATCTAGGATTGTGTTCCCCATAACGTTACACTTAATGTTCTTCCGTAGTTGAGTTTCAGGAAATTTATCTCTACAAAATATAGATGAGTTAGATATATCAAATACTTCTCTGCCTAATCAGATAATGTTCACTCAAGTCCTCTCCGCCCCAGAGTGTTACTAGTTTGACCCTCGTTTACAATGGTGTTAAAGTTCTTTTCTCTCGAACTCAAACTTTGACTCCATTTCTTCTAGTTAATTTAGCTTTTTCCTAACTATTATTTTTTCTCTCGAACAAATAATAGCTATAGGCTCACTCCAATGCGTGCACTCATCAGAATACATGAATAATGAAAGCTAGATTATAACTTGCAAACATAAATCGCCTATCACTCATTTTATGGAACTACACTTCGATTTATGTCATATATCCATAATCTCAGTTATGGTATTTAGCCACTCATGATTTCATGCAAACATTCAGAATTATAAAATGAAAACATGTTGAAAAAGTACTTATGAGAATAAGCAAATCAACAAGCTACTTTGATAATTCTAGAACCGAAAATCCAACTTCAAACTTGATTCAATGTTCAAATCGAAAACCAAAAACTAAGAATAATGGAAACTTGTTCGTCGTTCAAGGTAAGAGGAGATAATTCAAAAATTAAACCTAATTAATTCAAATAGTTTGTCTAAAAAGAGTCCTACTTGAAGTAGGACTGAAATGTGGGCGGCTTCACAAATAGCCTGATGGTTCGTCACAAGCTTCACGGTCGGCGAAGCCTGTCGTGGTCTATACTTGGCCAACTGAAATGCGAGTCTTCAAGACTTATTCACTAGAAATCCTTCACGGCTTGCATCACGACCCATTGTGAGTACCACGGCCCGTCTGGGTGCCTGTGGTCCTTACTTTAGCGATCTTAACACACAATTCTTGAAGGCATGTCCACTGGAAATCCACCACGGGCTGCATCACGAACCGTTATGATGACCACGGCCCGTCTGGGTGTCCGTGGTCTTTACTTATCCAACCCAATGTATAACTCCTCGAGGTCTTCCCACTAGTTCATCTCCACAATTAGCATCACGATCCATCATGAGGACCACGACCCGTCTAGGGCTCCGTGGTCTTCACTTAGAATTTGGTTATTAGTTTCAAGATTCTAGGCTCACTGCTTCATCACCACGGGCGTTATAACTAGCCATCATGATGACCACGAGCCGTACTAGGCTCCATGGTGTTTCCTTCAATCCATTCATTTTATGCTTCTTTTTCAACTTTTTCCACGCAAGTGAAGACCTGTCTAGACATTCAACAAACACATCAAATATTCCATAAATACAATCGATTTGAGTATTAATCCTTAGTTTTCAAGCATCAAATGTGCCAAGATTTCACGACACATCAATATTCTAAGGTCATTGGTGCAGTTTGAAATTTTTTTGAGGTGTTTTGATGTATATTTCCTGATTTTTATATTTTTCAGACATTTACGAGGAAAAATTAATTTTTTTGTTATTTATCGGACAATTATGAAAAAAGAGTAAAGTTTTGCTCATTTTTCGTTTCGATATTCTAAGGTATTGGTGTAGTTTGAATTTTTTGAGATGTTTTGATGTATGTTTCTTGATTTTTATATTTTTTGAACATTTACGAGGAAAAAATATTTTTTTGTTATTTTTCGGACAGTGACAAAAAATATTAAAGTTTTGCTCATTATTTCATTTCAATATTCTAAGTTCATTGGTGCCGTTTGAAATTTTTTGAGGTGTTTTAGTGTATGTTTCTTGATTTTTATTTTTTCGGACATTTACAAGGAAAAAATAATTTTTTTGTTATTTTTTTGGACAGTTAGGAAAAAGAGTAAGAGTTTTGCTCATTTTTTTCGTTTCGATATTCTAAGATCATTGGTACAGTTTGAAATTTTTTTGAGGTCTTTCGATATATGTTTCTTGATTTTTATACTCTTCGGACATTTACGAGGAAAAATTTAATTTTTTTGTTATTTTTCGGATAGTTACGAAAAAGAGTAAAGTTTTGCTCATTTTTTCATTTCGATATTCTAAGACCATTGGTGTAGTTTGAAATTTTTTTGAGGTGTTTTGATGTATGTTTCTTGATTTTTATATTTTTCGGACATTTACGAGGAAAAACTAATTTTTTTGTTATTTTTTGGATATTTACGAAAAAGAGTAAAGTTTTGCTCATTTTTTTGTTTCAATATTTCAAGCTCATTGGTGCAGTTTAAAATTTTTTTGAGGTGTTTTGATTTATGTTTCTTGATTGTTATACTTTTCGGACATTTACGAGGAAAAATTTAATTTTTTGTTATTTTTTGGAAAGTTACGAAAAAGTGTAAAGTTTCGATCATATTTTTGTTTTGATATTCAAAGGTCATTTGTGCAATTTGAATTTTTTTTGAGGTGTTTTGATGTATGTTTCTTGATTTCTATACTTTTTCACACATTTACTAGGAAACATTAATTTTTTTGTTATTTTTCAGACAATTAAGAAAAAGAGTAAAGTTTCACTCATTTTTTGTTTCAATATTCAAAGGTCATTAGTGACGTTTGAAATTTTTTTGAGGTGTTTTGATGTATGTTTCTTGATTTTTATATTTTTCAAACATTAAGAGGAAAAATGATTTTCTTTTGTTATTTTTCGGATAGTTACGAAAAAGAGTAAAGTTTTGCTCATTATTTCGTTACGATATTCTAAAGTCATTGGTGCATTTTGAAATTTTTTTGAGATGTTTTGATGTATGTTACTTGATTATAGTACTTTTCAGACCTTTACGAGGAAACTTATTTTTTTTTGTTATTTTTCGAATAGTTAAGAAAAAGAGTAAAGTTTTGCTCATTTTTTCGTTTCAATATTCTAAGCTCATTGGTGTAGTTTTAAAATGTTTTGAGGTGTTTTGATGTATGTTTCTTGATTTTTATACTTATCAGACATTTACGAGGAACAATTAATTTTTTTTGTTATTTTTTGGAAAGTTACGAAAAAGAGTAAAGTTTGCTCATATTTTTCATTTCGATATTCAAAGTTCAGTGATGTAATTTAAAATTTTTTAAGGTGTTTTGATGTGTGTTTCTTGATTTTTATATTTTTCACACATTTACAAAGAAAACATATTTTTTTGTTATTTTCCGGATGGTGACGAAAAATATAAAATATTTTCTATTTTTTCTTTTCGATATTATAAGGTATTGGTGCAGTTACACAATTTTTTGAAGTGTTTTGATGTATATTTCTTGATTTTTATATTTTTCAGACATTTACCAGGAAAAATTAATATTTTTGTTATTTTTCGAACAGTAACGAATAAGAGTAAAGTTTTGATCATTTTTTCATTTCGATATTCAAAGGTTATTGATGTAGTTTGAAATTTTTTTGAGGTCTTTTGATGTATGTTTCTTGATTTTTATATTTTTTGGACATTTACAAGGAAAAAATATTTTTTTGTTATTTTTCAGACAATTACGTAAAAGAGTAAAGTTTTGCTCTTTTTTTTTTTGTTTCAATATTCTAAGGTCATTGGTACAGTTTGAAATTTTTTTTAGATGTTTTGCAATATGTTTCTAAATTTTTATACTTTTTGGACATTTACGAGGAAAAAATATTTTTTTTGTTATTTTTCGAACAGTTACAAAAAAAAAAAGCAAAGTTTTGCTCATTTTTTCGTTTAGATATTCGAAGGTCATTGGTGAAGTTTGAAATTTTTTTGAGGTTTTTTGATGTATGTTTCTTGATTTTTATATTTTCGGACATTTACGAGGAAAAAATAATTTTTTTGTTATTTTCGGATTGTTACGAAAAAGAGTAAAGTTTTGCTTATTTATTCGTTTCGATATTCTAAGCTCATTGGTGCAGCTTTAAATTTTTTTGAGGTGTTTTGATGTATGTTTCTTGATTGTTATACTTTTTGGACATTTACAAGGAAAAGCTAGTTTTTCTTATTTTTTTCGATGAGTTATGAAAAATAGTAAAGTTTTGCTCATTTTTTTGTTTCAATATTCAAAGGTCATTGGTGCAGTTTGAAATTTTTTTGAGGTGTTTTGATGATGTTTCTTGATTTTAATATTTTTCAGACATTTACGAGGAAAAAATAATTCTTTTGTTATTTCATGGACAGTTTCGAAAAGGGGGAAAGCTTTGCTCATTTTTTCGTTTCAATATTCTATGGTCATTGGTGCAGTTTGAAATTTTTTTGAGGTGTTTTGATGTATGTTTCTTAATTTTTATATTTTTCGGTCATTTATGAGGAAAAGTTAATTTTTTTGTTATTTTTCAGATAGATACGAACAAAAGAAAAGTTTTGCTCATTTTTTCTTTTTGATATTCTAAGGTTATTGGTGCAATTTATTTTATTTTTTTGAGCTGTTTTGATGTATGTTTCTTGTTTTTTGTGTTTTTCAGACATTTACGAGGAAAAAAAAAATTTGTTATTTTTCGGACAATTACGACAAAGAGTAAAGTTTTACTCATTTTATTGTTTCGAATTCTAAGCTCATTGGTGCAGTTTGAAATTTTTTGAGGATTTTTTATGTATGTTTTTTTTATATATTTTTGAACATCTACGAGGAAAAAATAATTTTTTTGTTCTTTTGCGAATAGTTACGAAAAAGAATCAAGTTTTGCTAATTTTTTCATTTCAAAATTCTAATGTCATTGGTGCAATTTGAAATTCTTTTGTGGTGTTTTGATGTATGTTTCTTGATTTTTATATTTTTTGGATAGTTACGAGGAAAGGTTATTTTTTTTGTTATTTTTCGGTCAGTTACAAAAAATAATAAAGTTTTGCTCATTTTCCCGCTTCAAAATTCTAAGGTCATTGGTGCAGTTTGAAATTTTTTAAGGTGTTTTGATGTATGTTTATTTATTTTTATATTTTTCTGACATATACGAGGGAAAAATAATTTTTTTGTTATTTTTTGGAAAGTTACGAAAAAGAGTAAAGTTTTGCTCATTTTTTCGTTTCCAAATTCTAAGGTAATTCATGCAGTTTGAAATTTTTTTGAGGTGTTTTGATGTTTGCTTCTTGATTTTTATATTTTTTGAACATTTACGAGGAAAAAATATTTTTTCTGTTATTTTTCATACAGTTACGAAAAAGAGTAAAGTTTTGTTTATTTTTTTGTCTTAATATTTTAAGGTAATTGATGAAGTTTGAAATATTTTTGAGGTATTTTGATGTATGTTTCTTGATTTTTATACTTTTTTGACATTTACGAGGAAAATTTAATTTGTTTTTATTTTTTGAAAGTTACGAAAAAGAGTAAAGTTTTGCTCAATTTTTAGTCTTGATATTTTAAGGTCATTGGTGCATTTTAAATTTTCTTGAGGTGTTTTGATTTATGTTTGTTAATTTTTATATTTTGCGGACAAATATGAGATAAAAATAAGTTTTTGTTATTTTTCGGATTGTTACAAAAAATAGGAATGTTTTGCTTATTTTTTTGTTTTGATATTTTCAGGTCATTGGTGCAGTTTGAATTGTTTTTGAGGTGTTTTGATGTATGTTTCTTGATTTTTATAATTTTGAACATTTATGAGGAAAAATGATTTTTTTTAATTTTTCGTACAATTACGAAAAAGAGTAAAGTTTTGCTCATTTTTTCGTTTCAAAATTTTAAGGTCATTGGTGTAGTTTGAAGCTTTTTTGAGGTGTTTTGATGTATGTTTCTTCATTTTTATCTTTTCACACATTTACGATGAAAAATTATTTTTTTGTAATTTTTCAAATAGTTAAAAAAAGAGGAAAGTTTTGGTCATTTATTCGTTTCGATATTGTAATGTCATTGGTACAGTTTGAAATTTTTTTGAGGTGTTTTGACGTATGTTTCTTGAGTTTAATATTTTTCGGACATTTACGAGGAAAAATTAATTTTTTTATTATTTTTGGAAAATTATGAAAAAGAGTAAAGTTTTGCTCATTTGTTTATTTTGAAATTTTAGACCGTTGGTGCAGTTCAAATTTTTTTTTGAGATGTTTTGATGTATGTTTTTATATTTTTATATTTTTTGGACATTTACGAGAAAAATATATTTTTTATTTTTCGGATAGTTACGAAAAAGAGGAAAGTTTTACTCATTTTTTCGTTTCAATATTCTAAGGTCATTGGTGCAGTTTGAAATTATTTTTGAGGTGTTTTGATTTATGTTTCTTGATTTTTATATTTTTGAACATTTAGGAGGAAAAAATAAAATTTTTTTGGACAGTTACGAAAAAGAGTAAAGTTTTGCACATTTTTTTGTTTCAAAATTTTAAGGTCATTAGTGCAGTTTGATATTTTTTGAGGTGTTTTGATATATGTTTCTTGATTTATATCTTTTCGGACATTTACGAGGAAAAATTATTTTCTTGTAATAATTCAAAAATTTTTTTAAAAAGATGAAAGTTTTGACCAATTTTTCGTTTCTATATTTTAAGGTTGTTGGTGCATTTTTAAATTTTTTTTGAGGTGTTTTGATGTATGTTTCTTGAGTTTAATATTTTTCAGACATTTACGAGGAAAAATTAATTATTTTGTTATTTTTTGGACACTTTTGAAAAAGAGGAAAGTCTTGCTCATATTTTCATGTTTAAATGTTAAACCATTGGTGTAGTTTGAAATTTTTTTGAGGTGTTTTGTTGTATGTTTTTTATTTTTATATTTTTTTGACATTTTCGAGGAAAAATTAATTTTTTTGTTATTTTTTGGACAGTTACGAAAAAGAGGAAAGTTATGCTCATTTTTTCGTTTCGATATTCTAAGGTCATTGGTCAATTTTTTTTTTTTTGAGTTGTTTTGTTGTATGTTTTTTATTTTTATATTTTTTTGACATTTTCGAGGAAAAATTAATTTTTTTGTTATTTTTTGGACAGTTAGGAAAGTTATGCTCATTTTTTCGTTTCGATATTCTAAGGTCATTGGTGAATTTTTTTTTTTTTGAGTTGTTTTGATGTATGTTTCTTGACTTTTATATTTTTGGATATTTACTATGAAAGATTAATTTTTGTGTTATTTTTCAGACAATTAGGAAAAAGAGAAAAGTTTTACTCATTTTTTTGTCTCGATATTTTAATGTCATTGGTGTAGTTGGCAATTTTTTTGAGATGTTTTGATGTATATTTCTTTTTTTTTATATTTTTCGGACATTTATGAAGAAATTTTTTTAATTTTTGTTATTTTCAAACAATTATGAAAAAGAGAAAAGATTAGCTCATTTTTTTCGTTTCGATATTCTAAGGTCATTGGCGCAATTTGAATTTTTTTGAGGTGTTTTGATATATGTTTCTTGATTTTTATAATTTTCAGACATTTACGAGAATTTTTTTTTGGTTATTTTTCGAACACAATTATAAAAAAGAGTAAGTTTTGCTCATTTTTTCGTTTTATATTCTAAGGTCATTGGTGTTCTTTGAAAATTATTTGAGGTGTTTTGTTTTATGTTTCTTGATTTTTAAAATTTTATGACATTTACGAGGAAAATTTAATTTTTTTTATTTTTTGGACAATTACGAAAATGTGTAAAGTTTTGCTCATTTTTTTGCCTCGATATTCTAAGGTCACTGGTGTTGTTTTAAATTTATAGAGGTGTTTTTATGTAAGTTTCTTGATTTTTATATTTTTTTGAAAATTTACGAGGAAAAACTATTTTTTTTTGTTTTTTTTTGGATAGTTACGAAAAAAGAGTAAAGTTTTGCTTATTTTTTCGCTTTGAAATTATAAGGTCATTATTGTAGTTTGAAATTTTTTTGAGGCATTTTGATGTATGTTTCTTGATTTTTTTATTTTTCAGACATCTATAAGGGAAAATATTTTTTTTTGTTATTTTTCGAACAATTTACAAAAATTAAATTTTACTCATTTTTTCGTTTCAATATTCTAAGGTCATTGGTGCAATTTGAAAATATTTAAAGGTGTTTTGATGTATGTTTCTCAATTTTTATATTTTTCGAACATTTACGAGGAAAAACTAATTTTTTTGTTATTTTTTGAACAGTTATAAAAAAGTGTAAAGTTTTACTCATTTTTTGTTTCAATATTCTAAGGCATTGGGGCAGTTTAAATTTTTTTGGAGGTGTTTTATGTTTCTTGATTATTCTATTTTTTGGACATCTACGAGGAAAAATTATTTTTTTTTGTATTTTTCAGATAGTCTCAAAAAAGAGTAAAATTTTGCACATTTTTTCGCTTCAAAATTCTTAGGTCATTGGTTTAATTTGAAATTTTTTTGATGTGTTTTGATGTAAGTTTCTTGATTTTTATATTTTTCAGACATTTACGAGGAAAATAATTTTTTTGTTATTTTTCGGACAGTTACGAAAAAGAGTAATATTTTAGTCTTTTATTCGCTTCGAAATTCTAAGGTCATTGGTGCAGTTTGAAAGTTTTTTGAGGTGTTTTGGAAAAGAAAAATTTATTATTTTTCGGACAGTTACGAAAAAGAGTAAAATTTTTTGATCATTTTTTTGTTTCTATATTTTAAGGTCATTGGTGATGTTTGAAATTTTTTTGAGGTGTTTTGATGTATGTTTCTTGATTTTTATAATTTTCAGACATTTACGAGGAAAAATAATTTTTTTTGTTATTTATCGAACAATTACAAAAAAGCATAAAATTTTGCCCATTTTTGCGTCTATATATTCTAAGGTCATTAGTAGAGTTTTAACTATTTAGAGGTAAGTTTTGATGTAAGTTTCTTAATTATTATATTTTTCGGACATTTATGAGGAAAAAGATATTTTTTTGTTATTTTTCGGATAGTTACGTAAAAGGGTAAAGTTTTGCCCATTTTTTCACTTTGAATTTATTAGGTCATTGGTGCAGTTTTAAATTTTTGTTGAGGTGTTTTGATATATGTTTCTTGATTATTATATTTTTTGAACATTTACAAGGAAAAATTATTTTTTTTGTTATTTTACAGACAGTTACGAAAAAGTATAAAATTTTGCTCATTTTTTTTGTTTTGATATTCTATGGTCACTGGTGCAGTTTGAAATTTTTTTGAGGTGTTTTGATGTATGTTTCCTGATTTTTATATTTTTCAAACATTACAAGGAAAATATTATTTTTTTATAATTTTTTCGACAATTACAAAAAAAAGTAAAGTTTTACTCATTTTTTTGCTTCGAAATTCTAAGGTCATTGGTGCAGTTTGTAATTTTTTTGAGGTGTTTTGATGTATGTTTCTTTATTTTTATATTTTTCTGACATTTATGAGGAAATATAACTTTTTGTTATTTTTCGGATAGTTATGAAAAAGAGTAATGTTTTGCTCATTTTTTCATTTGGAAATCCTAAGGTAATTTGTGGAGTTTGAAATTTTTTTGGGGGTGTTTTGATGTTTGTTTTTTGATTTATACTTTTTTTGAACATTTACTAGGAAAATTATTTTTTGTTACTTTTAGGAGTTACGAAAAAGAATAAATTTGTGCTCATTTTTTCACTTTGAAATTCTAAGGTCATTGGTGCAGTTTAAAATTTTTTTGAGGTATTTTGATGGATGTTTCTTTATTTTTATATTTTTAGGACAATTACAAGGAAAAATTAAATTTTTTGTTATATTTCAGATAGTTACGAAAAAGAGTAAAGTTTTGCTCATTTTTTCATTACGATATTCAAAGGTCATTGGTGCAGTTTGTAATTTTTTTGAGGTGTTTTCATGTATGTTTCTTGATTTTTATATTTTTTTACATTTACGAGGAAATTTTTTTTTTGTTATTGATTAGATAGTTTCAAAAAAGAGTAATGTTTTGCTCGTTTTTTCATTTCAAAATTCTAAGGTAATTCGTGCACTTTGAAATTCTTTTAAGGTGTTTTGAAGTATGTTTCTTGATTTTGACATTTTTCAAACATTTACAATGAATTTTTTTTATATATTTTTCGGATAGTTACGAAAAAGAGTAAAGTTTTTTTCATTTTGTTGTTTCGATATTCTAAGGTCATTGGTGCAGTACTACAATTTTTGTTATTTTTCGGACAGTTACAAAAAAGATTAAAGTTTAGCACATTTTTTCCGTTTCAATATTCTAACTTCTTTGGTGCGGTTTGAAATGTTTTTGAGGTGTTCTGATGTATTATTCTTGATTATTATAGTTTTCGAACATTTACGAGGAAAAAAATTATTTTGTTATTTTTCGGACAGTCATGAAAAAGTGTAAAGTTTTGCTCATTTTTTAATTTCAATATTCTAAGTTCATTGGTGCAGTACTACATTTTTTGTTATTTTTCGGACAGTCACGAAAAAGAATAAAGTTTTGTCATTTTTTCATTTCAATATTGTAAGGTTATTGGTGCAGTTTGAAATTTTTTTGAGGTGTTTTAATGTATGTTTCTTGATTTTGATATTTTTGAACATTTACGAGGAAATTTTTTTTTTATTTTTTGGATAGTTACAAAAAAGAGTACAGTTTTTTTTCATTTTTTTTCTTTCGATATTCTAAGGTCATTGGTGCAGTTTGAAAATTTTTTGAGGTGTTTTTATGTATGTTTCTTGATTCTTATATTTTTTGTACATTTATAGGGAAAAATTAATTTTTTTGTTATTTTAAGAAAGTTACGAAAAAGAGTAAAGTTTTGCTCAATTTTTCATCTTTATATTCTAAGGTCATCGGTGTAGTTTGAAATTTCTTTGAGGTGTTTTGATTTATGTTTCTTAATTTTATTTATTTTTCAAACATTTATGAGGAAAAAATAAGTTTTTGTTATTTTTTGGAATGTTACAAAAAATAGTAAAGTTTTGCTCATTTTTTCGTTTCAATATTCTAAGGTCATTGGTGCAGTTTGAATTTTTTTGATGTGTTTTGATTTATGTTTCTTATTTTTTATATTTTTGAACATTACGAGGAAAAATTAATTTTTATTTTATTTTTCAGGCAATTATGAAAAAGAGTAAAGTTTTGCTCATTTTTATGTTTCTAAATTTTAAGGTCATTGGTGCAATTTCAAAATTTTTTGAGGTGTATGTTTCTTGATTTTTATTTTCTCAGACATTTACGAGGAAAAATAATTTTTTTGTTATTTTTCAAAAAGTTAAGAAAAAGAGGAACGTTTTGGTCATTTTTTCGTTTTGATATTTTAAGGTCATTGTGCAGTTTGAAAATTTTTGAGGTATTTTGATGTATTTTTTTTATTTTTATATTTTTCAAACATTTACGAGGAAAAATTAATTGTTCTTTTATTTTTCGTACAATTATGAAAAAGAGTAAAGTGGTGCTCATTTTTCCGTTTCGATATTCTAAGGTCAATGGTGAAGTTTGAAAATTTTTTTGAGGTTTTTTAATGTATGTTTCTTGATTTTTATATTTTTCAGACATTTACAAGGATAAATAAATTTTCTTGTTATTTTTCAGACATTTATGAAAAAGAGTAAAGTTTTGCTCATTTTTCATTTGAAAACTCTAAGGTCATTAGTGCAAGTTTCAATTTTTTTTGAGGTGATTTGACGTATGTTTCTTGATTTTTATCTTTTTTGATCATTTACAAGGAAAAAATAATTTTTTTTTTTGTTAATTTTTGTATAGTTACGAAAAAGAGTAAATTTTTGCTCATTTTTTTGCTTCGAATTTCTAAGGTCATTGGTGCAATTTGAAAATATTCTGAGGTGTTCTGATGTATGTTGCTTGATTTTTATATTTTTCGAACATTTACGAGGAAACCTAATTTTTTTGTTAGTTTTCGGAAAGTTACGAAAAAAGAATAACAATTTTCTCATTCTTTTGTTTCGATATTCTAAGGTCATTGGGACAATTTGAAATTTTTTTGAGGTGTTTTGATGTATGTTTCTTGATTTATATATTTTTTGGACATATATGAGGAAAAAACAACTATTTTTTTTTCGGACAGTTACAAAAAAGCGTAAAGTTTTGTTTATTATTCGTTTCGATATACAAGATCATTGGTGCAGATGTTTCTTAATTTTTATGTTTTTTGAACATTTATGAGGAAAAATTAATTTTTTTGGAATTTTTCTAACAATTCCGAAAAAGAGTAATGTTTTCCTTTGTTTGTCATTTCGAAATTCTAGGTGTTTTGATGTAAGTTTATTGATTTTTATATTTTCAGACATTGATGAGGAAAAAAAGAATTTTTTTTGTTATTTTTCGGACAGTTACGAAAAAGAGTAAAATTTTGCTCATTTTTTCTTTTCGATATTCTAAGGTCATTGGTGCAGTTTGAAATTTTTTTAATGTGTTTTGATTTATGTTTCTTGAATTTTTATATTTTTTGGACATTTACGAAGAAAAATTAAAATTTTTGTTATTTTTCTGACAGTTACGAAAAAGCATAAAACTTTGCATATTTTTTTTATTTCGATACTCTATGGTCATCAGTGTAGTTTGAAATTATTTTGATATGTTTTGATTTATGTTTCTTGATTTTGTATTTTTCGGACATTTACGAGGAAATTTTTTTTTTTTTGGTGTTTTTCGCACAATTACGAAAAAGAGTAAAGTTTTGCTCATTTTTTCCATTTCGATATTCTAAGGTCATTGGTGTAGTTTGAAATTTTTTTGAGGTGTTTTGATGTATGTTTCTTGATTTTTATATTTTTCGGACATTTACGAGGAACAATTTTTTTTTTGTTATTTTTCAAGTAGTTAAGAAATAGTGTAAAATTTTGATCATTTTTTCTTTTTGATATTCTTCGTTTATTGCTGCAGTTTGGATTTTTGAGGTGTTTTTATGTATTTTCTTGTTTTTTATATTTTTAAAACATTTACGAAGAAAAATTATTTTTTATATATTTTTCGGATAGTTAAAAAAAGAGTAAATGTTGTTCATTTTTTTGTTTTGATATTCTAAGGTCATTGGTGCAGTTTGAAATATTTTTTGAGGTGTTTTAATATAGTTATCTTGATTTTTATATTTTTCAGACATTTATGAGGAATAATTAAATTTTTTATTATTTTTCGGATAGTTATGAAAAAAAGTAAAATTTTGATCATTTTTTCACTTTGATATTCTAAGGTCATAGGTGCAGTTTAAGAATTTTTTGATGTATTTTTCTTGACTTATCTATTTTTCAGACTTTAACAACGTAGAATTAATTTTTTTGTTATTTTTCAGACAGTTATGAAAAATTGTAAAATTTTGATCATGTTTTTTGTTTCTATATTCTAAGGTGATTGGTGAAGTTTGAAATTTCTTTGAGGTGTTTTTATATATATTTTTTTGTATTCTTTATATTTTTCGGACCTTTACAGGTAAGAATTAATTATTTTGTTATTTTTCGGACAATTACGAAAAAGCGTAAATTTTAATCTTTTTTTCGTTTTGACAATCATAGGTCGTTGGTGCAGTTTGAGAATTTTTTGAGGAGTTTTGATGTAATTTTCATGATTTTTATATTTTTCAAACATTGAAGAGAAAGAATTAATTTTTTTGTTATTTTTCGGACAGTTACGAAAAAGCATAAAATTTTGATCATTTTTTCGTTTTAATATCCTAAAGTCATTGGTGCAGTTTGAAATTTTTTTGATATACTTTTTTTGAGTTTTGTATTTTTCAGACATATATGAGGAAGAATTATATTTCTTTTTATTTTTCAGACAGTTACGAAAAAGAGTACAATTTTGATCATTTTTTCGTTTCGACATTCTTAGGTCATTGGAGCAGTTTGAGAAATTTTAAGGTGTTTTGATGAACTTTTGTTGATTTTGATATTTTCATACATTTACGAGGAAGAATTAAATTTTTTGTTATTTTTTAGTCAGTTACGAAAAATAGTAAAATTTTGATCAATTTTACGTTCCGATATTGTAAAATTAGTACAATATGAGAATTTTTTGAAGTGTTTTGGTGTACTTTTCTTGATTTTTATATTTTTCGGACACTTATGAGGTGGAATTTAATTTTTTGTTATTTTTCGGACAATTATGAAAAAGAGTTAAATTTTGATCTTTTTTTCGTTTAAAATTTCTTAGGTCATTGGGTAGTTTCAGAATTTTTTGAGGCATTTTGGTGTACTTTTCTTGATTTTCATATTTTTCGAACATTTAGGAGGAAGAATTATATTTTTTTGTTATTTTACGGACACTTACGAAAAAGAGTAAAATTTTGATCATTTTTTTCGTTTCAATACTCTAAGGTCATTGGTGTAATTTGAGAAATTTTTGAGGTGTTTTGATGTACTTTTCTTGATTTTTATATATTTTCAGAATTTTTGAGGGAAAATTAAATTTTTTGGACAGGAACGAAAATGAGTAAAATTTAGATCATTTTTTCGTTTCGATATTCTAAGATCATTGGTGCAGTTTGAAATTTTGTTGAGGTATTTTGATATATTGTTTTGATTTTTATATTTTTCAGACATTTACGAGGAAGAATTAAATTTTTTGTTATTTTTTGGATTGTTACGAAAAAGAGAAAAATGTTTTGATCAATTTTTCATTTCAATATTCTAAGGTAATTGGTGCAACTTGAAAATATTTTGAGGTGTTTTAATGTACTTTTCTTTATTTTCATATATTTTAGACATTTTTGAGGAAGAATTAATTTTTTTGTTATTTTTTGGACAGTAGCCAAAAAGAGTGAAATTTTGATCATTTTTTCTATTCAATATTCTAAGGTCATTGGTACAGTTTCATAATTTTTTGAGGTGTTTCTATGTAATTTTCTTTATTTTTATATTTTTCAAACATTTACGGGGAAGAGTTAATTTTTTTGTTTTTTTTAGACAGTTACGAAAAAGTGTAAAATTTTGATCATTTTATCATTTCGATATTCTAAGGTCATTGGTTAGGTTTGAGAATTTTTGAGGTATTTTGATGTACTTTTTTTTATTTTTATATTTTTCGGACATTTACGAGGAAGAATTAATTTTTTTGTTATTTT
This sequence comes from Solanum pinnatisectum, assembly GCA_035578085.1. Taxonomy (NCBI): domain Eukaryota; kingdom Viridiplantae; phylum Streptophyta; class Magnoliopsida; order Solanales; family Solanaceae; genus Solanum; species Solanum pinnatisectum. The sequence continues at coordinate 370,679 of JAWPEI010000024.1, read as the reverse complement.
TCGAACAGTTACGAAAAAGTGTTAAATTTTGATATTTTTTTTGTTTCGATATTCTAAGATCATTGTTGCAATTTGAGAATGTTTTGAGGGGTTTTGATGTACTTTTCTTGATTTTTAAATTTTTTTGGAAATTTATGTGGAATTATTAAAATTTTTGTTATTTTTTTGACAATTAAGAAAAAGAGTAGAATTTTGATCATTTTTTAATTTTGATAAACTAAGGTCATCGGTGTGTTTGAGATTTTTTTGAGGTGTTTATATACTTTGCTTTATTTTTATACTTTTTAGACATTTACATGGTAAAATTAATTTGTTGTTATTTTTTTGACAGTTTCAAAAAAGTGTAAATTTTATTATTTTTTGTTTCGATATTTTAAGGGCATGAGTGCAGTTTGAGAATTTGTTGAGGTGTTTTGATGTACTTTTCTTAATTTTTATATTTTTTGAACATTTACGAAGAAGAATTAAATATTTTGTTATTTTTCAGACAGTACAGTAAAAGAGTAAAACTAAGATCATTTTTTCATTTCGATATTCTAAGATCACAAGTTCGATTTGAGAATTTTTTGAGGTGTTTTGATGTACTTTTCTTAATTTTTATATTTTTTGGACATTTCCGAAAAAGAATTATTATTTTGTTATTTTTCAAACAGTTATGAAAAAGATTAAAATTTTGATCATTTTTTCGTTCTAATATTCTAAGGTCATTGTTATAGTTGGAGAATTTTTTGAGGTGTTTCGATGTACTTTTCTTAATTTTTATATTTTTTGGACATTTACGACGAAGAATTAATTTTTTTGTTATTTCTCGGACAGTTACAAAAAAGATTAAAATTTTGATCATTATTTCGTTTTGATATTCTAAGGTCATTGGCGCAGTTTGAGAATTTTTTGAGGTGTTTCGATATACTTTTCTTTATTTTTTTATATTTCATAAATTTACGAGGAAGAATTTAATTTTTTATTATTTATTGGACAGTTACAAAAAATAGTAAAATTTTGATCAGTTTTTTTGTTTCGATACTCTAAGGTCATTGGTGAAGTTTGAGAATTTTTTGAAGTGTTTCGACGTACTTTTCTTGATTTTAATGTATTTCAGACATTTACAAGAAAGAATAAATTTTATTATAATTTTTCGGACATTTACGAAAAATAGTAAAATTTTGATCATTTTTTCGTTTCAATTTTCTAAGGTTCATCAGTTCGGTTTGAAATCTTTTTGAGGAGTTTTGATATACTTCTCTTGGTTTTTATCTTTTTTGGACATTTACGAAGAAGAATTAAATTTTTTGTTACTTTTTGGACAAATACGAAAGGAATTAAATTTTTATCATTTTTTCGTTTCGATATTCTAAGGTCATTGGTGCAGTTTGAGAATTTTTTGAGGTGTTTTGAAGTGTTTTTCTTGATTTTATATTTTTTAGACATTTTCGTGGAAGAATGAAATTGTTTTGTTATTTTTCGGACAGTTACGAAAAATAGTAAAATTTTGATCATTTTTTCTATTCGATTTTCAAAGGTCATTGGTTCGGTTTGAAATTTTTTTGACGTGTTTTGATGTCCTTTTCTTGATTTTTATATTTTTCAGACATTTACGTAGAAGAAATAAATTTTTTGTTATTTTTCGGACAGTTACAAAAAATATTAAAATTTTGATCTTTTTTTTTTATATTCTAAGGTCATTGGTGCAGTTTGAGAATTTTTTGAGGTGTTTCGATGTACTTTTCTTGATTTTTATATTTTTCAGACAAATATGAGAAAGAATTAATTTTATTGTTATTTTCAAACAATCACAAAAAAGAGTAAATTTTGATCATTTTATTGTTTTGATATTCTAAGGTCATTGGTGCAGTTTGAGAATTTTTTGAGGTGTTTTGATATGTCTTTCTTAATTTTTATATTTTTCAAACATTTACGAGGAATAAATAATATTTTTGGTGTTTTTCAGACTGTTAAAAAAATGATTAAACTTTGATCATTTTTTTTGTTTCGATATTCTACGTTCATTGGTGCTGTTTGAGAATTTTTTGAGGTATTTTGAAGTAGTTTTCTTGATTGTTATATTTTTCAGACATTTATGAGGATGAATTAAATTTTTTTGTTATTTTTCTGACAGTTTTGAAAAAGAGTAAAATTTTGATCATTTTTGTCGTTTCGATATTCTAAGATCATTTTGATTTTTAGATTTTTTGAACATTTACGAGGTAGAATTCAATTTTTTGTTATTTTTCAAACAGCAACGAAAATGCATAAACTTTTGTTTATTTTTTCGTTCGGTATTCTAAGGTCATAGGTGTAGTTTTAGAATTTTTTGAAGTGTTTTGTTGTACTTTTTTATTGTTATATTTTTCAGACATTTACAAGGAAGAATTAATTTTTTTGTTATTTTTCGGGCAGTTACGAAAAAATGTAAAAGTTTTGATGACTTTTTAATTTCGATTTTCTAAGGTCATTGGTTCGGCTTGAAATATTTTTTTGGGTGTTTTTATATACTTTTCTTTATTTTTATATTTTTCGAACATTTACGAAGAAGAATTAATTTATTTTGTTTTTTTTCAGAGAGTTACAAAAAAGATTTCAATTTTGATAATTTTTTTGTTTCGATATTCTAAGGTCATTAGTGCTGTTTGAAATTTTTTTTGAGGTGGTTCTATGTACATTTGTTGATTTTTATTTTTTTCGGACATTTACGAGAAAGAATTAAATTTTTTGTTATTTTTCGTACAATGATAAAAAAGATAAAATTTTGATCGTTTATTTAATTCGATATTCAAAGGTCATTGATGCAGTTTAAGAATTTCTTGAGGTGTTTTGATGTACTTTTCTTGATTTTCATATTTTTAGGACATTACGAAGTAGAATTAAAATTTTTTTTGTTCTTTTTTAGAAAATTACAAGAAAAGAGTAAAAATTTGATCATTTTTTTAGTTTCGATATTATAAGGACGTTGGTCCAGTTTGAGAATTTTTCAAAGTTATTTTTGTAATTTTCTTGATTTTTATATTTTTCAAACATTTACTTAGAAATATTATTTTTTTGTTATTTTTCAGACAGTTACAAAAAAGTGTAAATTTTGATCATATTTTCTTTTCATTATTCTAAGGTCATTGGTGTAGTTTGAGAAATTTTTGAGGTGCTTTGATGTACTTTTCGTGATTTTTATATTTTTCGGACATTTACTAGAAAGAATTATTTTTTTTGTTATTTTTCGGACAGTTAGCAAAAAGGTGTAAAATTTTGATCGTTTTTTCGTTTCGATATTTTAAGCTCATTGGTACAGTTTGAGAATTTTTTGAGGTGTTTTTATTTACTTTTCTTGATTTTTATATTTTTTTCAAACATTTACGAGGAAGAATGAAATTTTTTGTTACTTTTTTCAACAGTTCCAAAAATATACTAAAATTTTGGATTTATATTCGTTTCGATATTCTAAGGTCATTGGTGAACCTTGAAAATGTTTTGAGGTGTTTTGATGTACTTATCTTTATTTTTATATTTTTCGGACATTTACAAGGAATAATTAATTTTTTGGTTACTTTTCAGACAGTTACGAAAAATTGTAAAATTTTGTTCATATTTTGTTTTTGAAATACTAAGGTTATTGGTGAAGTTTGAGAATTTTTTTAGTTTGTTTGGTGTACTTTTCTTCATTTATATATTTTTTGGACATTTATGCGGAAGAATTATTTTATTTGTTATTTTTGGACAGTTATGAAAAAGTGTAAAATTTTGATCATTTTTTCATTTCGATATTTTAAGGTCATTGGTGAAGTTTGAGAATTTTTCGAGGTGTTTTGATGTACTTTTCTTGATTTTTATATTTTTCGAACATTTCCACCGAAGATTTTTTTTTTTTGTTATTTTTCAAAAAGTTAAAAAAAAGAGCAAAATTTTTATCATTTTTCAATTCGATATTCTAAGGTCATTGGTGCAGTTTGAGATTTTTTTTAGGTGTTTTGATTTAGTTTTCTTGATTTTTAAATTTTTCGGACATTTAAGACGAAGAAATAATTTTTTTGTTATTTTTTAGACAGTTACAAAAAAGTGTAAATTTTAATCTATTTTTTATTTCGATATTCTAAGGTCGTTGGCGCAGTTTGAGAATTTTTTGAGCTGTTTTGATATAATTTACTTTATTTTAATGTTTTTCGAACATTTACAAGGAAGAATTAAGTTTTTTTGTTATTTTTCAGACAGTTACGAAAAAGGATAAAATTTTGATCATTTTTTTCGTTTTGATATTCTAAGGTCAATGGTGTAGTTTGCCAATTTTTTGAGGTGTTTTGATGTACTTTTGTTGATTTTTATACTATAAAGACATATACTAGAAAAAATTAATTTTTTGGTCATCTTACAGACAATTACTAGAAATAGTAAATTTTGATCATTTTTTCATTTCGATATTCTAAGGTCATTGGCACAATCTTAGAGTATTTTTAGGTGTTTTTGTTGTACTTTTCTTGATTTTTATATTTTCGGACAATTATGAGGAAGATTTAAATTTTTTGTTATTTTTCCGATAGTTACGAAAAAGAGTAAAATTTTGATATTTTTTCGTTTCTATATTCAAAGGTCTAATTCACTTTGAGAATTGTTTGAGGCGTTTAGATGTACTTTTCTTGATTTTTATATTTTTCGCACATTTATGAGGAATAATTTTTTTTTGTTATTTTTCGGATAGTTACTAAAAAGTGTAAAGTTATGATCATTATTTTGTTTCGATATTCTAAGGTCATTGGTGCGCTTTCAGTATTTTTGAGGTGTTTTGATGTACTTTTCTTTATTTTTATATTATCAGACTTTTATGCGGAAATATTAATTGTTTTTTATTATTTTTTGGACATTTACGAAAAAGTCTACAATTTTGATAATTTTTTTGTTTCAATATTCTGTAGTCATTCGTGCAATTTGAGAATTTTTAAAGGTATTTTGATATAGTTTTCTTGATTTTTATATTTTCAAATATTTACGAGGAAGAATTAATTTTTTTGTTATCTTTCGGACAGTAACAAAAAATCTAAAAGTTTGATCATTTTTTCGTTTCGATATTCTATGGTCATTGGTGTAGTTTGAGAAAATTTTGGGGTGTTTTGATGTACTTTTCTTGATTTTGATATTTTTCGGACATTTACAAGGAATAATTACTTTTTTTGTTATTTTTCGGACATTTTTAAAAAAGTGTAAACTTTTGATCATTGTTTCGTTTCAATATTCTAATTCATTGGTGTAGTTTGAAATTTTTTTAGGTGTTTTGATGTACTTTACTTAATTTTTATATTTTTTTAGACATTCACGAGGAGAAATTATTTTTTTATTAGTTTTTAGACAATTACAAAAAAGAGTAAAATTTTGATAATTTTTTTGTTTCGATATTCCAAAGTCATTGGTGCCGTTTAAGAATTTTTTGAGGTGTTTTGATGTACTTTTCTTGATTTTTATACTTTTCGGACATTAACGAGGAAGAATTATTTTTATTTTATTTTTTGGACTGTTATGAAAAGGAGTAAATTTTTTATCATTTTTTCCTTTCAATATTCTAAGGTCATTGGTGCAATTTCAGAATTATTTGAAGTGTTTTGATGTACTTTCTTGATTTTTATATTTTTTCGGATATTTACGAGGAAAAATTACTTTATTAGTTATTTTTCACACAATTACGAAAAAGTGTAAAATTTGATCATTTTTTCATTTCGAAATTTCAAGGTCATTGGTGCAGTTTGACAATTTGTTGATGTGTTTTGATGTACTTTTCTTGATTTTTATATTTTTTTTGACATTAACGAGGAAGAATTAATTTTTTTGTTATTTTTCGAACAGTAACGAAAAATAGTAAAATTTTGATCAATTTTTTGTTTCAAATTTCTAGCGTCATTGATTTGGTTTGAAAAATTTATGAGGTGTTTTGATGTACTTTTCTTGATTTTTATATTTTTCAGACATTTACGAAAAAGAATTAATTTTTTTGTTATTTTTTGAACTTTTACTAAAAAGATTATAATTTTAATAAGTTTTTCATTTCGATACTCTAAGGTCATTGGTTCAGTTTGAGATTTTTTTGAGGTGTTTTGAGGTACTTTCCTTGATTTTTTCTATTTTTCAAACATTTACGAGGAAGAATTGAATTTATTGTTAATTTTCGGACAATTATGAAAAAAAGTAAAATATTTATGTTTTTTTTGTTTTGATATTCTAAGGTTATTGGTTCAGTTTGAGAATATTTTGAGGTGTTTTGATGTGCCTTTCTTGATTTTTATATATTTCGGACATTAACGAGGATAATTAATTTTTTTGTTATTTCTTGCCAGTTACAAAAAAGAATAAAAATTTGATCATTTTTTTGTTTCGATATTCTAAGGTCATTTCTGTAGTTTGAGAATTTTATGAGGTGTTTTGATGTACTTTTGTTTATTTTTATATTATTTAGACAATTACTAGGTAGAATTAATTTTTTTGTTATTTTACGGGCAGTTACAAAAAATAGTAAAATTTTGGCTATTTTTTCGTTTTGATAATCTAAGGTTATTGGTTCAGTTTGAGATTTTTTTGAGGTGTTTTGATGTATTTTTCTTGTTTTTTTATATTTTTCGGACATTTATGAGGAAGAATTGAATTTATTGTTATTTTTTCAGACAGGTACGAAAAAAAGTAAAATGTTGATCATTTTTTGTTTCGATATTCTAAGGTTATTGGTTCGGTATGAGAATATTTTGAGGTGTTTTGATGTGCCTTTCTTGATTTTTATATATTTCGGACATTAACGAGGATAATTAATTTTTTTGTTATTTCTTGCCAGTTACAAAAAAGAATAAAAATTTGATCATTTTTTTGTTTCGATATTCTAAGGTCATTTGTGCAGTTTGAGAATTTTATGAGGTGTTTTTGATGTACTTTTGTTTATTTTTATATTATTCAGACAATTACTAGGTAGAATTAATTTTTTTGTTATTTTACGGGCAGTTACAAAAAATAGTAAAATTTGGCTATTTTTTCGTTTCGATAATCTAAGGTTATTGGTGCAGTTTGAGATTTTTTTGAGGTGTTTTGATGTATTTTTCTTGTTTTTTTTATATTTTTTGGACATTTACGAGGAAGAATTGAATTATTGTTATTTTTTCAGACAGTTACCAAAAAAAGTAAAATGTTGATCATTTTTTGTTTCGATATTCTAAGGTTATTGGTTCAGTTTGAGAATATTTTGAGGTGTTTTGATGTGCCTTTCTTGATTTTTATATATTTCAGACATTAATGCGGAGAATTAATTTGTTATTTTTCAAACAGTTACGAAAAAAAGTAAAATTTTGATCATTTTTTGTTTTGATATTCTAAGGTCATTTGTGCACTTTGAGAATTTTTTGAGGCGTTTTAATGTACTTTTGTTGATTTTTATATTAATCAGACATTTACTAGGAAGAATTAGTTTTTTTTGTTATTTTTCGAACTGTTACAAAAATTAGTAAAATTTTGACCATTTTTTCATTTCGATATTCTAAGGTCATTGGTGTAGTTTGAGAATTTTTTAAGGTGTTTTGATGTACTTTTTATTATTTTTATATTTTTTGGATATTTACGATGAAGAATTAATTTTTTTGTTATTTTTCATACAATTGCGAAAAAGAGTAAAATTTTGATCATTGTTATCATTGTGATATTCTAAGGTCATTGGTGCAGTTTGAGTATTTTTTTGAGGTGTTTTGATGTACTTTTCTTGATTTTTATATTTTTCAGACATTTACAAGGAAGAATTTTTTTTATATGTTTCTGCCAGTTACAAAAAAGAGTAAAATTAGGATCAGTTTTTCGTTTTGATATTATAAGGTCATTTGGTGCAGTTTCAAAATTTTTTGAGGTGTTTAAATGTACTTTTCTTAAATTTAATATTTCGGGCATTTACGAGGAAGAATAAAAATTTTTGTTATTTTTCAGATAGTAAGGAAAAAGAGAAAAAATTTGATCATTTTTTGTTTCGATATTCTAAGGTCATTGGTGCAATTTGAGAATTTTTTGAGGTGTTTTTATGTTTTTTTTATTTCTATATTTTCAAACATTTACGAGGAAGTATTAAATTTTTTGTTATTATTCAGACAATTACGAAAAAGATTAAAATGTTGAACATTTTTTCATATTGATATTCTATGGTAATTGGTGCAGTTTGAGAATTTTTCTAAGATGTTTTGATGTACTTTTCTTCATTTTTTTTATTTTCCGGACATTTACGAAGAATAATTAATTTTCTTATCATTTTTCGCACTATTACGAAAAAGAGTAAAATTTTGATCATTTTTGCGTTTCGATATTCTAAGGTCATTGGTGGGGTTTTAGAATTTTTTGAGGTGCTTTGATGTACTTTTCTTAATTTTTGTATTTTTCTTACATTTATTAGGAGGAATTAATTTTTTTATTATTCGAACAGTTACAAAAAGGAGTAAAATGTTGATCATTTTTTGTATCGATATTCTAAGGTCATTGATGCATTTTGAGAATTCTTTGACACTTGTACAGTTCTTCATTTATATATTTTTTGGACATTTACAAGGAAAAATTATTATTTTTTGTCATTTTTTGGACAGTTACGAAAAAGTGTAAAATTTTGATCATTTTTTCGTTTCAATATTCTAAGGTCATTGGTGCAAATTAAGAATTTTTAAAAGTTTTTTGATGTTCTTTTCTTGATTTTTATATTTTTTCAAACATTTACGAGGAATAATTAAATTTTTGTTATTTTTTTGACAGTTAAGAAAAAGAGTGAAAATTTTGTTCATTTTTTCTTTTCAATATTTCATTTTTATATTTTTTGGAAATTTACGAGGAAGAATTTAATTTTTTGTAATTTTTTGGATAGTAACGAAAAAAAGTAAAATTTTGATCATCTTTTTCTTTCGATATTCTAAGGTCATTGGTGTAGTTTTTGAATTTTTTGAGGTGTTTTGATATCTCTTCTTGATTTTTATATTTTTCCAACATTTTGAGGAAGAATTAAATATTTAGTTATTTTTTGGACAGTTACGAAAAAGAGTAAAATCCTTATCATTTTTTCGTTTCGATATTCTAAGGTCATTTGGTGCAGTTTGTGAATTTTTGAGGTGTTTAAGTGTACTTTTCTTAAATTTAATATTTTCTGGAATTTACGAGGAAGAATATTTTTTTTTTGTTATTTGTCGGATAGTTAGGAAAAAGATTAAAATTTTGATCATTTTTTGTTTTGATATTCTAAGGTCATTGGTGCAATTTGAGAAATTTTGAGGTGTTTTGATGTACTTTTTTTATTTTTATATTTTCATACATTTACGAGGAAGAATTAAATTTTTTATTATTGTTCGAACTGTTACAAAAAAGAGTAAAATTTTGGATCATTTTTTTGTTTCGATATTCTAAAGTCATTGCTGCAGTTTGAGAATTTTTTGAGGTGTTTTGATGTTCTTTTCTTGATTTTTATATTTTGAAACATTTACTACGAAGAATTAATATTGTTTATTATTCGAACAGTTACGAAAAAGATTAAAATTTTGACAATTTTTTAGTTTCAATATTCTAAGGTCAAAGGCGTAGTTTGAGAATTTTTTGAGGTGTTTTGATGTAATTTTCTTGATTTTAATATTTTTCGGACATTTACTAGGAAGAATTATTTTTTTTTGTTATTTTTCGGACAACTACAAAAAAGATTAAAATGTTTATCATTTTTTTGTTTCGATATTCTACTGTCATTGGTGCAGTTTAAGAAATTTTTGAGATGTTTTGATGTACTTTTCTTGATTTTTATATTTTTCAGACATTTACGAAGAATAATTATTTTTTTTTTGTTATTTTTTGCACAGTTAAGAAAAAGAGTAACCTTTTTTATCCTTTTTTTGTTTCGATATTCTAAGGTCATTGGTGAGGTTTGAGAATTTTTTGAGCTGTTTTGATGTACTTTTCTTGATTTTTTGACATTTAATAGGAAGAATTAATTTTTTTGTTATTTTTCGAACAGTTATGAAAAAGCGTAAAATATTGATTATTTTTTCATTTCAATATTCTAAGGTCATTGATGCAGTTTGAGGTTTTTTTGAGGTGTTTTGTTGTTCTTTTCTTGTTTTTTATATTTTTCGGACATTTACCAGAAGAATTAAATTTTTTGCTATTTTTCAGACTGTTACAAAAAAGAGTAAAATTTTGATTATTTTTTTGTTTCAATTTCTAAGGTCATTGGTTCGGTTTGAGAATTTTTTGAGGTGTTTTGGTATATATTTCTTGATTTTTATATATTTCGGACATTTACGAGGAAGAAATAATTTTTTTGTTATTTTTCGGATAATTACGAAAAAGTGTAAAATTTTGGTCATTTTTTCATTTCGATATTCTAAGGTCATTGGTGCACTTTTAGAATTTTTTGAGGTGTTTTGATGTACTTTTTTATTTTTATATTTTTTGAACATTTACTAGAAGAATTAATTTTTTTGTTATTTTTCGGACTGTTACAAAAAAGAATAAATTTTTGATTATTTTATCATTTCAATTCCTAATGTCATTGGTTCGATTTGAGAATTTTTTGAGGTGTTTTTATATACATTTCGTGATTTTTATATATTTCGGACATTTATGAGGAAGAAACAATTTTTTTGTTATTTTTCGGATAGTTACAAAAGAAGTGAAATTTTGATAATTTTTTCATTTCGATATTCTACAGTCATTGGTGCACTTTTAGAATTTGTTGATGTGTTTTGATGTACTTTTTCTGGTTTTTATATTTTTTGAACATTTACAAGGAAGAATTACTTTTTTTGTTATTTTTCAGACAGTTACAAAAAAGAGTAAAGTTTTGCTCATTTTCTTGTTTTGATATTCTAAGGTCATTCATGCAGTTCCAAATTATTTTGATGTGTTTTGATGTATGTTTCTTGATTTTTATATTTTTCGGACATGTACAAGGAAAAATAATTTTTTTTGTTTTTTTCAGACAATTACGAAAAAGGTTTAAAATTTGCTATTTTTTTTGTTTCGATATTCTTAGGTCATTGGTGTAGTTTTTATTTTTCAGAGGTGTTTTGATGTATGTTTCTCAATTTTTATATTTTTCGAACATTTACAAGGAAAACATAATTTTTTTGTTATTTTTGGACAGTTACGAAAAAGACTAAAGTTTTGCACATTTTTTCGTTTCGATATTCTAAGGTAATTGATGAAGTTTGAATTTTTTTTGAGGTGTTTTGATGTATGTTTCTTAATTTTTATATTTTTCAGACATTTACTAAGAATTTTTTTTTTTGTTATATTTTGGACATTTACGAAAAAGAGTAAAAGTTTTTCTCATTTTTTCGTTTCAATATTCTAAGGTCATAGGTGTAGTTTTAAATTTATTTGAGGTGTTTTGATGTATGTTTCTTGATATATATATATTTTTAAAACATTTACAAGGAAAAAATATTTTTTTTGTTATTTTTCGGACAATTACGAAAATGAGTAAAGTTTTGCTCATTTCTTCGTTTCGATATTCTAAGGTCATTGGTGCAGTTTGAAATTTTTTTTGAGGTGTTTTGATGTATTATTATTTTTTTATATTTTTCGAACATTTATGAGGAAAAATTATTTTTTTGTTATTTTTCGGACAGTTACGAAAAAGAGTAAAGTTTTGCACATTTTTTCGTTTCGATATTCTAAAGTCATTGGTGCAGTTTGAAATTTTTTTGAGGTGTTTTGATGTATGTTTCTTGACTTTTATATTTTTCGGACATTTGGGATGAAAAAAACTTTTTTGTTATATTTCGACAGTTACAAAAAACAGTAAAGTTTTGCTCAATATTTCGTTTCTATACTCTAAAGTCATTGGTGATGTTTGAAATTTTTTTTTAGGTATTTTGATGTATATTTCTTGATTTTTCTATTTTTCGGACATATACTATAAAAATATATTTTTTTTGTTATTTTTCGGACAGTTTCAATAAAGAGTAAAGTTTTGCTCCCTTTTTTGTTCTGATATTTTAAGGTAATTAGTGTATTTTAAATTTTTTTTGAGGTGTTTTGTTTGTATATTTCTTGATTTTTATATTTTTCAGACATTTACGAGGAACAATAATTTTTTTTTGTTATTTTTTGGACAGCTATGAAAAAGAGTAACGTTTTGCTCATTTTTGTCGTTTCGATATTCTAAGGTCATTGGTGCAGATTGAAATTTTTTGAGGTCTTTTGATGCATGTTTCTTGACTTTTATATTTTTCGGACATTTACGAGGAAACATTAATTATTTTATTATTTTTTGGATAGTTACGAAAAAGAGTAAAGTTTTGCTGTTTTTTTGTTTCGATATTCTTAGGTCATTGGTGCTATTTGAAAATTTTTTGAGGTGTTTTGATAGATGTTTCCTGATTTTTATATTTTTCAAACATTTACGAGGAAAAAATATTTTTTTTGTTATTTTTTAGACAGTTATGGAAAAGTGTAAAGTTTTGCTCATTTTTTCGTTTTGATATTCTAAGTTCATTGGTGCAGTTTGAAATTTTTTGAGGTGTTTTGACGCATGTTTCTTGACTTATTTTTTTCAGACATTTACAAGAAAAAATTAATTTTTTTGTTATTTTTCAAACAGTTACGAAAATAAGTAAGGTCTTGCTCATTTTTTCATTTCGATATTCTAAGGTCACTGGTGAAGTTTTAACATTTTTCAAGGGGTTTTGATGTTTGTTTCTTAATTTTTATATTTTTCTGACATTTATGAGGAAAAACTATTTTTTTGTTATTTTTCAGCCACTTATGAAAAAGAGTAAAGTTTCGCTCATTTTTTTGTTTCAATATTCTAAGATCATTATGCAGTTTGAAATTTTTTTGAGGTGTTTTGTTGTATTTTGCTTGATTTTCATATTTTTCGGTTACTTTCGAGGAAAAATAATTTTTTTGCTATTTTTCGGACACTTACGAAAAAGAGTAAAGTTTTGCTCATTTTTTTACTTTTCGATATTCTAAGGTCATTGGTGCAATTTGAAAATTTTTAATGTGTTTTGATGTATGTTTCTTGACTTCTATAATTTTCTGACATTTACAAGGAAAAATCAAATTTTTTTGTTGTTTTTCGGACAGTTACGAAAAAGATTATACTTTTGCTCATTTTTTCGTATTGATACTCTAAGGTCATTGGTGCAATTTTAAATTGTTTTGAGGTGTTTTGATGTATGTTTCTTGATTTTTATACTTTTTGGACATTTACGAAGAAAAATTATTTTTTTAGTTATTTTTTGAACAGTTACAAAAAAGTGTAAAGTTTTGCTCATTTTTTTGTTTCAGTATTCTAAGGTCATTCATGAAGTAACTTTTTTGAGGTGTTTTGATATATGTTTCTTGACTTTTATATTTTTTGGACATTTACGAGGAAAGATTTATTTTTTTGTTGTTTTTCAGACAGTTACGAAAAATAGTAAAGTTTTGCTCATTTTTTCGTTTCGATATTCTAACGTCATTGGTACAGTTTTAAATTTTTTTTAGGTGTTTTGATGTATGTTTCTTGATTTTTCTACTTTTTGGACATTTATGTGGAAAAATGATTTTTTTTTTGTTATTTTTTGGATAGTTACCAAAAAGAGTAAAGTTATGCTCATTTTTTTTTGTTTCGATATTCTAAGTTCATTGATGCATTTAAAATTTTTTTGAGGTATTTTGATGTATGTTTCTTGAGTTATATATTTTTCAAGCATTTACGAGGAAAAATTATTTTTTTATTTTTCGGACAATTACGAAAAAGAGTAAAGTTTTGCTAATTTTTTCGTTTCGATATTCTAAAGTCATTGGTTTAGTTTAAAATTTTTTTGAGTTGTTTTGATGTATATTTCTTGCCTTTTATATTTTTCGAACATTTACGAGGAAAACATTATTTTTTTTGTTATTTTCGGACAGTTATGAAAAAGACTAAAGTTTTGCTCATATATTCGTTTCGATAGGTCATTGGGGTAGTTTGAGAATTTTTTGAGTTGTTTTGATGCACTTTTCTTGATTTTTATATTTTCGGACATTTACGAAGAATAATTAATTTTTTTGTTATTATTCTGACAGTACAAAAAAGTGTAAAATTTTGATCATTTTTATGTTTTGATATTCTTAGGTCATTGGTTCGGATTGATAAGTTTTTGAGGTGTTTTGATGTACTTTAATTGAGTTTTATATTTTTCGGACAATTACTAGGAAGGCTTAAATTTTTTGTTATTTCTGGACAGTCATTAAAAACAGTAAACTTTAGATCATTTTTTCGTTTTGATATTCTAATGTCATTGGTTTGGTTTGAGAATTTTTTGAGGTGTTTTGATGTACTTTTCTTGATTTTTAAATTTTTTTGACATTTACGAGGAATAATTAAAGTTCTCGCTATTTTTCGAATAGTTATGAAAAAGAGTAAAAGTTTGACCAATTTTCCGTTTTGATGTCATTGGGGCAGTTTGATTATTTTTTGAGGTGTTTTGATGTACCTTTTGTGATTTTTATATTTTTCAAACATTTACGAGGAATAATTAATATTTTTGTTAAATAGTTACGAAAAAGTGTAAAATTTTGATCATCTTTTTGTTTCGATATTCTAATTTCATTTGTTCGGTTTGAGAATTTTTTGAGGTGTTTTGATCTACTATTTCTTGATTTTTATATTTTTGGATATTTACGAAGAAGAATTTAATTTTTTTGTTATTTTTCAAACAGTTACAATATATTATAAAATTTTGATCATTTTCCGTTTTGATATTCTAAGGTCATTGGTGTAGTTTGAGAATTTTTTGAGTTGTTTTGATGTGCTTTTCTTGATTTTTATATTTTTTGAACATTTATGAGGAAAAATTAAATTTTTTGTTTTTTTCGGACAGTTACGAAAAAGAGTAAAATTTTGATTTTTTTTTCGTTTCGATATTCCAAGGTCATTGGTGCTGTTTGAGAATTTTCTGAGGTTTTTTGATGTACTTTTCTTGATTCTTATATTTTTCAAATGTTTACGAGGAAGAATTAATCTTTTTTATATTTTTCAAATAGTTACAAAAAAGAGTAAAATTTTGTTCATTTTTTTCATTTCGATATACTAAGATCATTGGTGCTGTTTAAGAATTTTTTGAGATGTTTTAATTTACTTTTCTTGATTTTTATATTTTTGGACATTTACGAGGAAGAAATAATTTTTTTGTTATTTTTTAGATAGTTACGAAAAAGAGAAAAATTATGCTCATTTTTTTGTTTCGATATTCTAAGGTCATTGGTGCAGTTTGAGATTTTTTTGAAGTGTTTTGATGTACTTTTTTTGTTTTTATATTTTTCAGAGATTCACGTGGAAGAATTAATTTTTTTGTTATTTTTTGGACTATTACGAAAAAGAGTAAAATTTTGATCTTTTTTCGTTTCGATATTCTAAGGGCATTGGTGCAATTTAAGAATTTTTTGAGGTGTTTTGATGAACTTTGATTTATATATTTTTCTGACATTTACTAGGAATAATTAATATTTTTTTGCTATTTATCAAACAATTACGATAAAGATGAAATGTTGATCATTTTTTCGTTTTGATATTCTAAGGTCATTGGTGCAATTTGAGAATTTTTCGAGATGTTTTGATGTATTTTTCTTGATTTTTATATTTTTCAGACATTTACAAGGAATAACTAATTTTTTTGTTATTTTTCGGACAGTTACGAAAAAGAGTGAAACTTTGATCATTTTTTCATTTCAATATTCTAATGTCATTGGTGCAATTTAAGATTTTTTTGAGGTGTTTTGATATTCTTTTCTTGATTTTAATATTTTTCAAACATTAACGAGGAATAATTAATTTTTTATTATTTTTGGATAGTTCCAAAAAAGTGTAAAATTTTAATCATTTTAACATTTTGATATTCTTACATCGTTGGTTCAGTTTAAGAATTTTTTGAGCTGTTTTAATGTACTTTTCTTGATTTTTATATTTTCAGACAATTATGAGGAAGAATTAAATCTTTGGTTATTTTTTGGTTTGTTATGAAAAAAGAGTAACATTTTGTTCATTTTTACGTTTTGATATTCTTAGGTCATTGGTTCAGTTTGAGAATTTTTTGAGGTATTTTGATGTACTTTTATTGAGTTTTATATTTTTCAGACATTGAGGAGGAAGAATTAAATTTTTTGTTATTTTACAGACAATCATGAAAACTAGTAAAATTTAGACAATTTTTTCGTTTCGATATTCTAATGTCATTGGTTTGGTTTGAGTATTTTTTGAGGTGTTTTGATAGTCTTTTCTTGATTTTAATATTTTTCAGACATTAACGAGGAGTAATTAATTTTTTATTATTTTTCGGATAGTTACGAAAAAGTGTAAAATTTTGATCATTTTAACGTTTCGATATTCTTAGATCATTGGTTAGGTTTAAGAATTTTTTGAGCTGTTTTAATGTACTTTTATTGATTGTTATATTTTCGGATATTTATGAGGAAGAATTAAATCTTTGGTTATTTTTCGGACTGTTATGAAAAAAGAGTAACATTTTGTTCATTTTTAGGTTTCGATATTCTTAGGTCATTGGTTTGGTTTGAGAATTTTTTGAGGTATTTTGATGTACTTTTATTGAGTTTTATATTTTTCAGATATTGAGGAGGAAGAATTAATTTTTTTGTTATTTTTCGGACAGTCATGAAAACTAGCAAAATTTAGACAATTTTTTCGTTTCGATATTCTAATGTCATTGGTTTGGTTTGAGAATTTTTTGAGGTGTTTTGATGTACTTTTCTTGATTTTTATATTTTTATGACTTTAAGAGGAAGAATTAAATTTCTTGCTATTTTTTGGACAGTTACAAAAAAGAGTAAAATTTTGATCATTTTTTTCGTTTTGATATTTTAGGTCATTGGTGCAGTTTGATAATTTTTTGAGGTGTTTTGATGTACTTTTCATTATTTTTATATTTTTTGGACATTTACGAGGAAGAATTAATATTTTTGTTATTTTTTGGACAGTTACGAAAAAGAGTAAAATTTTGATAATTTTTTCGTTTCGATACTCTATGTTTATTCATTCGGTTTGAGAATTTTTTGTGGTGTTTTGATGTGCTTTGCTTGATTTTATATTTTCGGACATTTAGGAGGAAGAATTAATTTTTTTGTTATTTTCAGATAGTTACGATAAATTGAAAATTTTTGATCATTTTTTTGTTTCGATATTCTAAGGTTAATGGTGTAGTTTGAGAATTTTTTGAGGCGGTTGGATGTACTTTTCTTGATTTTATATTTTTCAGATATTTACGAGGAATAATTTAATTTTCTGATTTTTCGGACAGTTAGGAAAAAGAGTAAAATTTTGATTATTTTTTTTCGTTTCGATATTCTAAGATCATTGGTGTTGTTTGAGAATTTCATTAGGTGTTTTGATGTACTTTTCTTGATTTTTATATTTTTCAGACATTTATGAGGTAGAATTATTTTTTTTGTTATTTTTTAGACAGTTATGAATAAAGTTTAAAATTTTTTATCATTTTTTCATTTCTATATTTTAAGGTCATTGGTGCAGTTTTAGAATTTTTTGAGGTGTTTTGATGCACTTTTCTAAATTTTTTGATTTTTCGAACATTTACAAGATATAATTAATTTTTTTTGTTATTTTTCGGACAGTTACGAAAAGAGTAATATTTTGATCATTCATTTATTTTGATATTCTAAAGTCATTGTTGCAGTTTCAGATTTTTTTGAGCTGTTTTGATGTACTTTTCTTGATTTTTATATTTTTCTGACATTTCGAGGAATAATTAAATATTTTTTTATTTTTCGGACAGTTATTAAAAAGAGTAATATTTAGATGATTTTTTTTGTTTCTATATTCTAATGTCATTGGTTTGGTTTGAGAATTTTTTGAGGTGTTTTGATTTACTTTTCATGATTTTTATATTTCTCAGACATTTACGAGGAATAATTAAATTTCTTGCTATATTTTGGACAGTTACGAAAAAAATTAAAATTTAGATTAATTTTTTGTTTTGGTATTTTAGGTCATTGGTGCAGTTTGATAATTATTTGAGGTGTTTTGATGTACTTTTCATGATTTTTATATCTTTTGAACATTTACAAGGAAGAATTAATATTTTTGTTATTTTTTTTCAGTTATGAAAAAGATTAAAATTTTGATCATTATTACGTTTCGATATTCTATATTCATTTGTTCGGTTTGAGAATTTTTTGAGGTGTTTTGATGTACCTTTCTTGAGATTTATATATTTCAGACATTTACGAGGAAGAATTAAATTTTTTCTTATTTTTCGGATAGTGATGAAAAACATTAAAATTTAGATCACTTTTTCATTTTGATATTCTAATGTCATTAGTTTGGTTTAAGAATTTTTTTTAGGTGTTTTGATGTACTTTTGTTGATTTTATATTTTCTGACATTTACGAGGAAGAATTAAATTTCTTGCTATTTTTCGGACAGTTACGAAAAAGTGTAAAATTTTGATCAATGTTTCGTTTCGATATTTTAGGTCATTGGTGCAGTTTGATAATTTTTTGAGGTTTTTTGATGTACTTTTCATGATTTTTATATTTTTCGGACACTCATGAGGAAGAATTAATATTTTAGTTATTTTTGGGACAATTACGAAAAAGTGTAAAATTTTGATCATTTTTTCCGTTTTGATATTCTAAGGTCATTGGTGTAATTTGAGAATTTTATGAGGTGTTTTGATGTACTTTTCTTGATTTTTATATTTTTCAGACAGTTACGAAAAAAGAGTAAAATTTTGATCATTTTTTTGTTTTTTATATTCTTAGGTCATTGGTTCGGTTTGAGAATTTTTTTGAGGTGTTTTAAAGTAATTTTCTTTATTTTTATATTTTTTGACATTTACGAGGAACAATTAAATTTCCTGCTATTTTTTGGACAGTTACTTAAAAGACTATAATTTTGATCATTCTTTCGTTTCGATATTCTAAGGTCATTGGTTCAGTTTGAGAATTTTTTGAGGTGGTTTGATGTACTTTTCTTGATTTTTCTATTTTTTGGAAATTTACGAGGAAGAATTTAATTTTTTGTTTTTTTAAGACTGTTACGAAAAAGAGTAAAATTTGGATCGTTTTTTTCTTTTCGATACTCTAAGGTTGTTGGTGTAGTTTGAAAATTTTATGAAGTGTTTTGATGTACTTTTCTTGATTTTTATATTTTTTGGACATTTACGAGGAAAAAACAATTTTTGGTTATTCTTCGGATAGTTACGAAAAAAGAGTAAATTTTGATCAATATTTTCATCTTGATATTCTAAGGTCATTGGTGAAGTTTGAGAATTTAAATTTTGATCAATATTTTCATTTTGATATTCTAAGGTCATTGGTGCAGTTTGAGAAATTCTTGAGGTGTTTTGATGTACTTTTCTTGATTTTATATTTTTCGCACATTTACGAGGATGAATTAATTTTTTATTTATTTTTTGGACAATTACGAAAAAGAATAAAATTCTGATCCTTTTTTTATTTCGATAATTTAAGGTCATTGGTTTGGTTTGAGAATTTTTTGAAGTGTTTTGATGTACTTTTATTGAATTTTATATATATCGTACATTTACGATGAAGAATAATTTTTTTGTTATTTTTTGGACCGTTATGAAAAATAGAAAAATTTTGATTATTTTTACGTTGCGATATTCTTAGGTCATTGGTTCGATTTGAGAATTTTTTGAGCTGTTATAATGTACTTTTTTTTATTCTTATATTTTTCGGACATTTACAAGGAAGAATTTTTTTTTGTTACTTTTCGGACAGTTACGAAAAAGAGTAAACTTTTGATCATTTTTTTGTTTCGATATTCTAAGGTCATTGGTTTGGGTTGATAATTTTTTGAGGTGTTTTGATGTATTTTCCTTGTTTTTTATATTTTTTGGACATTTACGAGGAAAACTTAATTTTTTTGTTATTTTTTGGACAACGACGAAAAAGAGTAAAGTTTTGCTCATTTTTTCATTTCGATATTCTAAGGTCATTAGTGCAGTTTGAAATTTTTTTGAGGTGTTTTGATGTATGATTCTTGATTTTATATTTTTCGGACATTTACGAGGAATTTTTTTTTTGTTATTCGAACAGATACGAAAAAGTGTAAATTCTTTCTCATTTTTTTCGATTTGATATTCTAAAGTCATTGGTGCAGTTTGAAGTTCTTTTGAGGTGTTTTGATGTATATTTCTTTATTTTTATATTTTTTTCAGAAATTTACGGGGAAAAATTAATTTTTTTGTTATTTGTCAGACCGCTACGAAAAAGAGTAAAGGTTTGCTTATTTTTTCCTTTCGATATTCTATGGTTATTGGTGCAGTTTGAAATTTTTTTTGGAGTGTTTGATGTATGTTTCTTGATTTTTATATTTTTCGGACATTTACAAGGAAAAATTATTTTTTTTGTTATATTTCGGACAATTACGAAAAAGAGTAAAGTTTTGCTCATTTTTTCATTTCGATATTCTAAGGTCATTGGTGTAGTTTGAAATTTTTTCCAGGTGTTTTGATGTATGTTTCTTGATGTTTATATTTTTCGGATAGTTATGAGGAAATATTAATTTTTTTGTTATTTTTCGGATAGTTACGAAAAGAGTTGAGTTTTGCTCATTTTTTCATTTTGACATTTTAAGGTCATTGGTGCAGTTTGAAATTTTTTTGAGGTGTTTTTATGTATGTTTCTTGATTTTTATATTCTTGAGACACTTACAAGTAGAGCTGTCAAAATGGGCTGGCCCAACCCAACCCAACCCTAACGGGCTAGAGAGTTAAATGGGTTGGGACAGGCTGACCCTTTTAATTAAAGGGCCTATAAAATAGCAGCCCAACCCAGCCCTAAGCGGGCCACGGGTTGGGACGGGTTGGCCCTTCAACCAAAAAATGAACAATATTACTCTCTTAGAAAGAGTATCTAAGAGTATCAAACGTTGACGTCTATGAACACGACATCAGTACATACAAATTTTAATTTATGAATCACACACTTCGGTGAATACTAACAAAAATACATTTATGAATCACACACTTTGGTGAATACTTACAAAAATACATACTAGTCAACGTAAGATTTAGCGGAAAAATGTTGATCATTCCACCATTCCTCCCACAAAAAACCAGCTAATTTAAAAGACTTGATTTTTTATTTTTTAAAATATTTATTGATAAAAACTTTACAAATAAAACACTACTAAAAAAAAAATATATATATATATATATATATATATATATATATATAATTTTTTTAAAAATATTCATAGCCCATGGGCTTGCCTTTGAGGCTTGCAGGTTGGGCCTACGAGGCTAGCGGGACAAATGAAGCTGGGCTAAAAAGCCTCGTTCCTAAATAGGCCAAAAAAATTTGGCCTAACCCCACTTAATTCAAGGGTTGGGTTGGGCCGGCCTAGCGGGCCAAGCCCATTTTAACGGCTCTACTTACGAGGAAAAATTAATTTTTTTTAATTTTTCGAATAGTTACGAAAAAGAGTAAAATTTTGCTCATTTTTTCGTTTTGATATTTGATGTACCATGGATTTATGGTACTATTGATGCATTTCACTTAGAGTTTGTGCGAGTCTTAGGCCATTTTGTTATTAAGATTGATGGCTTTGATGTATTCTTTGCAGGAAATTGGTTTGGAAGCAATTGAGAGAGATATGAGCTGAAAATTGCATAAGGAGCCACTGACAGAGCCACCCACGGACCGTAGATGGGCAGTCGTAGGTCCTGGTCATAAAGATGAGTTTCAATACTCAAACAACAAAGTGATAGGACGGACCGTAGTCCAATCGATGGACCATAGGTGGGCAAGCGTAGATGAAGGTTCAAGGAATTCTGACGAAGTGTGGAACCACGGAAGCATCGACGGACCGTATGTCGACCCACGGTCCGTCTTGTACATCCGTCGTTTGAATTTCAGAAAGTTGAAGTTCCAGTACTTTAACCACGGAGGAAAGTGACGGGTCGTAGTCCAGTCCACGCACCATAGGTCCTACCATCATCTGAAGGCCCTGAAATAATTTCCAAGTGTTGATCCACGGACCGTAGGTTGATCCACAGTCTGTAGGTCGAAGCATCTATCGAAACTGCGTATGAGCAGTTATTCCTTATTTTGTTTCCTACTTAGTTTGGGATTTGTTTTCTATAAATATTAGTTGTAATTTCTGTTTTTGGGGGTTAGACATTATTGTAAGGTTTTTGTTTTGGTCTTTTGGAATTATTTTGCAAACACTTAACAATTTAATTTTCGGAAGTTGGTTTATGCAAATTTAACTTTGAATTTCAATTCAAGATTTCGGGTTTCATTTATTCTAACTGTAAGTTCATGAATTCCTCTAACCTAATTATGAATTGTGATCTCTCAAGCATGCGTAGCTAAATCCACAACTAGGGCTGTGGGAACCATGATCAATTAACAAAGTATGAATAATAACTAAGTAATTCTTGAATAGTGTTTATGCATGTATTGTTAATCCTTTCGTTTAGAAGTCTTTCTAGCGGTTGCAAACGTTAGAACTCGCCTCGTTCCTACTTGTCGGACCAAGGAGGTAATGAATAAGAAATGGATTAAACAACAGAGATTTAGTAGATGCTATCTAATAGTCTGATTTCAATTGAAGTGATGGTGAATACTAAACTACATTGATATGATGACTAATATGAGGTAAAGGTAAGGGTTAGTAAAACATACACCCGTAGACGGATCAAGTTGCGTGGTGAAATTTCCTACTTGGAGGACCAATCACTTAGGGATACCCAACTTATCAACCTTGCATGTCAAACACTAGGAAAGGATTACTATTATTAGGATTACTACATTAAGAGCTTGTGGGGAACACATATGCACTAGTTTCCATCTTATATTGATAACTCAAATCGTGAATCTTGCTTAGTTGTTACTAAATCATTCTAAATAACAATTTGTTACTTAGTTAAAAAAATCCCCCTGTTTACTTTTCTCGGAAATAGTTTGACTAAAAAGCTATAATTGTGAGCTAAGTTTAAGTCTAAACCATATTCCTCGTGGTATCGACCCCAACCTACAAGTTGGGTTCTTTATTCGACAACGATCGCTTATACTTCTTTAGGGAACGTATCAATATTCTAAGATCATTGGTGCAGTTTGAATTTTTTTGAGGTGTTTTGATGTATGTTTTTTGATTTTTATATTTTTCAGACATTTACGAGGAAAAATTATTTTTTGTTATTTTTGGATAGTTACGAAAAAGAGTAAAGTTTTGCTCATTTTTTTGTTTCGATATTCTAAGGTCATCGGTGCAGTTTGAAATTTATTTGAGGTGTTTTGATGTAAGTTTCTTAATTTTTTTAATTTTCGGACATTTACGAGGAAAAAATATTCTTTTGTTATTTTTCTAACAGTTACGAAAAAGAGTGCTCATTTTTTTGTTTCGATATTCTAAGGTCATTGGTGTAGTTTAAATTTTTTTGAGGTGTTTTGAGGTATGATTCTTGATTTTTATATTTTTTGTTTATTTAGGGGGAATTTTTTTTTTTTTTGTTATTTTATGGACAGTTACCAAAAAGAGTAAAGTTTTGCTCATTTTTTTTGTTTCGTTATTCTATGGTCATTGGTGCATTTTGAAATTTTTTGAGGTGTTTTGATGTATGTTTCTTGATTTTTATATGTTTTGGACATTTATAAGGAAAAATAAATTTAATCGTTATTTTTCAGACAGTTACATAAAAAGAGTGAAGTTTAGCTAATTTTTCGTTTTGATATTCTATAGCCATTAGTGCAATTTGAATTTTTTTGAGGTGTTTTGATGTATTTTTCTTTATTTTTATATTTTTTTGACATTTACGAAGAAAGAATAATTTTTTAAATTATTTTTTGGATAGGGGAAAAAGAGCAAAGTTTTGTTCATTTTTCTTATCGATATTCTTAGGTCATTGCTGCAGTTTAAGTTTTTTTTAGGTGTTTTGACGTATGTTTCTTGATTTTTATATTTTTCAGACATTTACGAGGAAAAGTTATTTTTTTTGTTATTTTTCGGACAGTTACGAAAAAGAGTAAAGTTTTGCTCATTTTTTTGTTTTGATATTCTAAGGTCGTTGGTGCAGTTTGAAATTTTTTTGAGTTGTTTTGACATATGTTTCTTGATTTTTATATTTTTCGGACATTTACGAGGAATTTGTTTTTAATTTTTCGGACAGTTACGAAAAAGAGTAAAGTTTTGCTCATTTTTTCGTTTCGATATTCTAAGGTTATTGGTGTAGTTTGAAAACTTTTTGAGGTGTTTTAATGTATTTTTCTTAATTTTTATATTTTTCAGACATTTACGAGGAAACATTAATTTTTTTGTTATTTATCGAACAGTTACGAGAAAGAGTATAGCATTGCTCAATTTTTCGTTTCGATATTCTAAGGTCATTGGTGCAATTTGAAAATTTTTCAACTGTTTTGATGTATGTAACTTGATTTTTATATTTTTTGGATATTTATGAGGAAAAATAATTTTTTTGCTATTTTTCGGACAGTTATGAAGAAGAGTAAAGTTTTGCTCAATTTTTCATTTCGATATTCTAAGGTCATTGGTGCAGTTTGAAATTTTTTGATGTGTTTTGATGTATGTTTCTTGATTTTTATATTTTTTAGACATTTATGGGAAAAAATAAATCTTTTGTTATTTTTTGGATAGTTACGAAAATGAGGAAAGTTTTGACATTTTTTTATTTCAATATTCTAAGGTCATTGGCAAAGTTTTAATTTTTTTAAAGGTTTTTTGGTGTATGTTTCTTGATTTTTATATTTTTCAGACAATTATGAGGAATATTTAAATTTAATGTTATTTTTTGGACAGTTACGAAAAAGAGTAAAACTTTGCTCATTTTTTCGTTTCAATATTCTAAGGTCAATGGTTAAGTTTAAATTTTTTTTGAGGTGTTTTGATGTATGTTTCTTGATTTTTATATTTTTCAGACATTTACGAGGAAAAATTAAATTATTTTTTTGTTATTTTTTGTATAGTCGAAAAAGAGTAAAGTTTTGCTCATTTTTTCGTTTCGATATTCTACGGTCATTGGTGCAGTTTGAATTTTTTAAAGGTGTTATGATGTATGTTTCTTGATTTTTATATTTTTTGGACATTTACGAGGGAAAATTAATTTTTTTGTTATTTTTTCGGACAATTACAAAAATAGTTAAGTTTTGCTCATTTATTCATTTTGATATTCTAAGGTCATTGGTGCGGTTTGAAATTTTTTTGAGGTGTTGTGATTAAAATTTCTTGATTCTTATATTTTTCGGACATTTAGGAGGAAAAGTCAATTTGTTTTAATCTTTTGGACATTTACGAAAAAGTATTAAATTTTGCTCATATTTTTGGTTTCAATATGCTAAGGTCATTGGTGCAGTTTGAAATTCTTTTGAGGTGTTTTGATGTATGTTTCTAGATTTTTATATTTTTCAGATATTTACGAGGAAATATTAATTTTTTTGTTTTTTTTATAACAGTTACAAAAAAGAGTAATATTTTGCTCATTTTTCGTTTCAAAATTCTAAGGTCATTGATTCAATTTGAAATTTTTTTGAGATGTTTTGATGTATGTTTCTTGTTTTTTATATTTTTCAGACATTTACCTGGAAAAAATTATTTTTTTAGTTATTTTTTGGATAGTTATTAAAACTAGTAAAATTTTGCTCATTTTTTGTTTCAATATTCTAAGGTCATTGGTGCAGTTTGAATTTTTTTTTTAGGTGTTTTGATGTATGTGTCATGATTTTTAGATTTTTCAGACATTTACGAGGAAAAAATAATTTTTTTGTTTTTTTCAGACTGATCCAAAAATGCTTAAAGTTTTGATCATCTTTTCGTTTCGATATTCTAAGAACATTAGTGCAGTTTGAATTTTTTTGAGGTGTTTTGATGTATGTTTCTTGTTTTTTATATTTTTCGGACATTTACCAGAAAAAATAAGTTTTTATTTATTTTTTGGACAATTACGAAAAATAGTAAAATTTCGCTCATTTTTTCGTTTCGATTTTCTAAAATCATTGGTGCAGTTTGAAATTTTTTTGAGGTTTTTGATGTATGTTTCTTGATTTTTATTTTTTTAGACATTTACAAGGAAAAATTTATTTTTTTGTTATTTTTCAGACATATACAAAACAGAGTAAAATTTTAATCATCTTTTCATTTTATAATTCTAATGTCATTGGTGCAGTTTGAATTTTTTTGAGGTGTTTTGATGTATGTTTCTTGATTTTTATATTTTTCAGACATTAACAAGTAAAAATTAATTTTTTTGTTATTTTTCAGGCTGATCCAAAAATGAGTAAAGTTTTGTTCACTTCTTCGTTTCAATATTCTAAGAACAGGTGCAGTTTGAATTTTTTTGAGGTCTTTTGATGTATGTTTCTTAAATTTTTATATTTTTCGAACAATTATGAGGAAAAAATAATTGTTTTTGTTATTTTTTGGACAGTTATGAAAAAGTTTAAAAATTTTCTCATTTTTTTGTTTCGATATTCTAAGGTCATTGGTGCAGTTTGAATATTTTTGAGGTGTTTTGATGTATGTTTCTTGAATTTTATATTTTTTGGACATTTAAGAGGAAAAATTTAATTCTTTGGTATTTTTCTAACAGTTACGAAAAAGAGTAATGCTTTGGTCATATTGTTGTTTCGAAATTCTAGGTGTTTTGATGTAAGTTTCTTTATTTTTATATTTTTTAGACATTTACGAGGAAATATTAATTTTTTTTTTGTACTGTTAGGAAAAAGGGTAATGTTTTGCACATTTTTTCGTTTCGATATTATATAGTCATTGGTGAAGTTCGAAATTATTTTGACGTGTTTTGATGTATGTTTGTTGATTTTTATATTTTTCAGACATTCTCGAGGAAAAAATTAATATTTTTCTTATTTTTCGGACAAATAAACAAAAGAGTAAAGTTTTGATTATTTTTTGTTTCAATATTCTAAGGTCATTGGTGCAGTTTGAAACTTTTTTGATGTGTTTTGATGTATGTTTCTTGATTTTTATATTTTTTGAACATTTACCGACAAAATAATTTTTTTGTTATTTTTCACATAGTTACGAAAAAGAGTAAAGTATTGCTCATATTTTCGTTTGATATTCTAAGGTCATTGGTGTAATTTGAAAACCTTTTGAGGTGTTTTGATGTCTGTTTCATGATTTTTATATTTTTCAGACATTTATGAGGATAAATTAATTTTTTTGTTATTTTTCGGACAGTTATGAAAAAGATTAAAGTTTTGCTTATTTTTTCATTTCGAAATGCTAAGGTCATTGGTGCAATTTTAAATTTTTTTGAGGTGTTTTGATGTATTTTTCTTGATTTTTATATTTTTCAGACACTTACGAGGAAAAAATGATTTTTAAGTTTTTTTTATTACTGTTATGAAAAAGAATAAGTTATTCTCATTTTTTCATTTCGATATTCTAAAGTCATTGGTGCAATTTGAAATTCTTTTGAGGTGTTTTGATGTATGTTTCTTGATTTTTTATATTTTTAAGACATTTACGAGGAAAAATTAATATTTATGTTATTTTTCGGACCGATACAAAAAAGAGTAAAGTTTTGATCATATTTGCGTTTCGATATTCTAAGGTCATTGGTGTATTTTGAAACTTTTTTGATGTGTTTTGATGCATGTTTCTTGATTTTCATATTTTAAGGAAATTTACGAGGAAATATTAATCTTTTTATTATTTTTCGGACAATTACGAAAAGAGTCAAATTTTGCTCATTTTTTCGTTTCGATATTCTAAGGTCATTGGTGCAATTTGAATTTTTTTTTTGTATATTTCTTGATTTTTATATTTTTTGAACATTTACAAGGAAAAATTTATTTTTTCTTATTTTTCGGACAATTACGAAAATTAGGAAAGTTTTGCTCATGTTTTTGTTATGTAATTCTAAGGTCATTGGTGTAATTTGAAAGTTTTTTGAGGTGTTTTGATGTATGTTTCTTGGTTTTTATATTTTTTGGACATTTACGGGGAAAAGTTAATTTTTTTGTTATTTTTCGGACAATTACGAAAAAATGTAAAATTTTTCTCATTTTTTCCTTTCGATATTCTAAGGTCATTGGTGAAGTTTGATTTTTTTTTTTTTGTATATTTCTTCATTTTTATAAATTTTGGATATTTATAAGGAAAAAATAATTTTTTTTGTTATTTTTCAGACAGTTACGAAAAAGAGTAAAGTTTTGCTCATTTTTTTGTTTTGTAATTCTAAGTTCATTCGTGCAATTTGAAATTTTTTTGTGGTGTTTTGATGTATGTTTCTTTATTTTTATATTTTTCGGACATTACAAGGATGAATTAAATTTTTTGTTATTTTTTTGGAGACTTACAAAAAAGAATAAAATTTTGTTCCTTTTTTCATTTCGATATTCTAAGATCATTGGTGCAGTTTGAAATTTTTTTGAGGTATTTTGATGTATATTTCTCTTATTTTATATTTTTCGGACATTTACGAAGAAAAATTAGAGTTTTTGTTATATTTCGGACAGTTAGGAATAAGTTTAAAATTTTGCTCTTTTTTCGTTTTGATATTCTAAAGTCATTGCTGCAGTTTGAATTTTTTTTGAGGAGTTTTGATTATGTTTCTTGAGTTTTATTTTTTTTGGATATTTACGAGAAATAAAATAATTTTTTAGTTATTTTTAGGAAAGTTACGAAATATAGAAAAAATTTTCTCATTTTTTTGTGTCGATATTATAAAGTCATTGGTGAAGTTTGAATTCTTTTGAGGTATTTTGATGTATGTTTATTGATTTTTATATTTTCGAACATTTACGAAGAAAACATAGTTTTTTTTGTTATTATTTCGGACAGATACGAAAAAATGTAAAGTTTTGCTCATTTTTTCGTTTTGATATTCTAAGGTCATTGGTGCAGTTTGAAATGTTTTTGAGGTGTTTTGATGTATGTTTCTTGATTTTTATATTTTTCAGACATTTACGAGCAAAAATAATTTTTTTTGTTATTTTTCAAACAGTTACGAAAAAGAGCAAAATTGTGCTCATTTTTTCGTTTCGCTATTCTAAGTCATTGGTGTAGTTTGAAATTTTTTTAAGGTGTTTTTTTTGTATATTTCTTGATTTTTATATTTTTTGGACATTTAACAGGAAAAAAATTATTTTTTGTTATTGTTGGGACAATTACGAAAAAGAGTAAAGTTATGCTCATTTTTTCTTTTCGATATTCTAATGTCATTGGTGAAGTTTGAATTTTTTTTGAGGTGTTTTGATGTATATTTCTTGATTTCTATATTTTTCTAACATTTATGAGGAAAATTTAAATTTTTTGTTACTTTTCAAAAAGTTACGTAAAAGAGTAAATTTTGCTTCTTTTTTTTTTTTTTTTTTTTGTATTCTAAGGCCATTGATGAAGTTTGATATATTTTTGAGGTGTTTTGATGTATGCTTCTTGATTTTATATTTTTTGGACATTTACGAGGAAATTTTTTTTTTTGTTATTTTACGGACATTTAGAAAAAAGAATTAAATTTTGATCATTTTTTCATTCGCTATTCTAAGGTCAATGGTGCAGTTTGAAATTTTTTTGAGGTGTTTTGATTTATATTTTTTTTGTATTTGAAAAATTAAATTTTTTGAACAGTTACGAAAAAGTGTAAAATTTTGCACATTTTTTCGTTTCGATATTCTTAGGTCATTAGTGAAGTTTGAAATTTTTTAAGGTAATTTGATGAATGTTTCTTGATTTTTATCTTTTTCAGATATTTACGAGGATAAATAAATTTTTTTGTTATTTTTCGAATGTTCCAAAAAGGGTAAGGTTTTGCTCATTTTTTCGTTTTGATATTCTAAGGTCATTGGTGCAGTTTGAAATTTTTTGAGGTGTTTTGATGTATGCTTCTTGATTTTTATATTTTCGGACATCTATGAAGAAAAAAGAATTTTTTTGTTATTTTTCAGACAGTTACGAAAATAGTAAAGTTTTGCTCATATTTTTTGTTTCGATATTCTAAGGTCATTGGTGTAGTTTGGATTTTTTTGAGGTATTTTGATGTATGTTTCTTGATTTATATATTTTTCGAACATTTACGAGGAAAAATTAATATTTTTGTTATTATTCGGACGGTTACGAAAAACAGTAAAGTCTTGCTCATTTTTTTCGTTTTGAAATCCTAAGGTCTTTGGTGTAGTTTGAAATTTTTTTGAGATGTTTTTATGCATGTTTCTTGATTTTTATATTTTCAGGCATTTACGAGGAAAATATATTTTTTTTGTTATTTTTCGGATGGTTATGAAAGAGAGTAAAGTTTTGCTCATTTTTCGTTTCGATATTCTAAGGTCACTGGTGTAGTTTGAATTTTTTTTGAGGTGTTTTGATGCATGTTTCTTGATTTTTATATTTTTCGTACATTCACGAGGAAAAGTTAAATTTTTTATTATTTTTCGAATAGTAACAAAAAAGTCTAAAGCTTTGTTCATTTTTTTTGTTTCGATATTCTAAGGTCATTGGTGCAGTTAGAAAATTTTATGAGGTGTTTTGATGTACGTTTCTTGATTTTTATATTTTTCGGACATTTACGAAGAAAAATTAGGTTTTTTGTTATATTTTGGACTGTTACAAATAAGAGTAAAGTTTTGCTCATTTTTTCATTTCGATATTCTAAATCCATTAGTGCAGTTTGTATTTTTTTTAGGGATTTTCATATATTTTTATTGATTTTTCTATGTTTCAACATTTAAGAGGAAAAAATTAATTTTTTTGTTATTTTTCAGACAATTATGAAAAAGTGTAAAATTTTGCTCATTTTTTCGTTTCGAAATTCTAAGGTCATTGGTGAAGTTTAAAAACTTTTGGAGTGTTTTCATGTATGTTTCTTGTTTTTTATATTTTTTCAGACATTTATGAGGAAAATTAAATTTTGTTATTTTTCGGACAGATACGAAAAAGAGTTAAATTTTACTTATGTTTTCGTTTCGATATTCTATGGTCATTAGTGTAGTTTGAAATTTTTTTGAGGTGTTTTAATGTATGTTTCTTGATTTTAATATTTTTCGGACATTTACGAGGAAAAACTAATCTTTTTGTTATTTTCCAGACAGTTACGAAAAAGAGTAAAATTTTGCTCATTTTTTCGTTTTGATATTCTAAGGTCATTGGTGAAGTTTGAAATTTTTTTGCAATGTTTCTATGTATGTTTCTTGTTTTTTATATGTTTTGGACATTTACGCGGAAAATACAATTTTTTGTTGTTTTTTAGATAGTTATGAAAAAGAGTAAAATTTTGATCATTTTTGGTTACGAAATTCTAGTCATTCGTGAAGTTTGAGACTTTTTTGAGGAGTTTTGATTTACTTTTCTTGATTTTATATTTTTAGAGATATTTTCGAGGAAGAATTAAATTTTTTGTTATTTTTCAGAAAGTTACGGAAAAAGGTAAAATTTTGAATATTTTTTTGCTTCGATATTCTAAGGTCATTGGTGCAGTTGAGAATTTTTTGAGGTGTTTTGATGTATTTTTCTTGATTTTTTTTATTTTTCGAACATTTACGAGGAACAATTAAATTGTTTATTATTCTTCTGACAGTTACGAAAAAGAGTAAAATTTTGATCATATTTTTGTTTCGATATTCTAAGGTCAATGGTGTAGTTAGAAAATTTATTGAGGTATTTTGTTGTACTTTTCTTGATTTTTAAATTTTTTAGACATTTACGAGGAAGAAATAATTTTTTTGTTATTTTTCGAACAATCACGAAAAAGAGTAAATTTTTTGTCTTTTTTCTTCGATTAAGGTCATTAATGCAGTTTGAGAATTTTTTGAGGTTTTTTGATGTACTTTTCTTTATTTATATATTTTTCGGACATTTACGAGAGAGAATTAATCTTTTTATTAATTTTTGGACAGTTACGAAAAAGATTAACCCTGATTTTTATATTTATCGGAGATTATTGAGAAAGAATTAATTTTTTTTCTTATTTTTTGGACAATTACGAAAAAGAGTAAAATTTTGATCATTTTTTCGTTTCGATATTCTAAGGTCATTGGTGCGGTTTGAGAATTTTTTGAGGTTTTTTGATGTATTTTTTATTTTTATATTTTTGGACATTTACGAGGAAGAATTAATTTTTTTGTTATTTGTCGGACTATTACAATAAAGAGTAAAATTTTGATCATTTTTTTTGTTTCAATATTTTAAGGTCATTGGTTAGGTTTGAGAATTTTTTGAGGTGCTTTGATGTACTTTTCTTGATTTTTATATTTTTTGGATATTTATGAGGAAGAATTATTTTTTTTTGGGATTTTTCGGACAGTTATGAAAAAGAGTAAATTTTTTATCATTTT
Source organism: Solanum pinnatisectum (assembly GCA_035578085.1). Taxonomy (NCBI): domain Eukaryota; kingdom Viridiplantae; phylum Streptophyta; class Magnoliopsida; order Solanales; family Solanaceae; genus Solanum; species Solanum pinnatisectum. The sequence goes on along the minus strand of JAWPEI010000024.1, from coordinate 338,441 downwards.
TACAATACGATATTCTTAGGTCAATGGTGCAGTTTGAGAATTTTTTGACGTGTTGTGATGTACTTTTCTTGATTTTTATATATTTCATACATTTACGAGGAAGAATTAATTTTTTGATATTTTTCAAACTGTTACGAAAAAGAGTAAAATTTTGATCATTTTTCATTTAATATTCTCAGGTCATTGGTTCGGTTTTAGAATTTTTTGAGGTGTTTTGATGTACTTTTATTAAATTTTATATTTTTCAAAAATTTAAGAGGAAGAATAAAATTTATTGTTATTTTTCAGACAGTTACGAAAAAGGGTAAAATTTTGATAATTTTTGCGTTTCAATATACTTAGGTCATTAACGCAGTTTTAGAATTTTTTGAGGTTTTTTATGTACTTTTCTTTATTTTTATTTTTTTTGAACATCTACAAGGAATAATTATTGTTTTGTTATTTTTTGAATAGTCACAAAAAAGAGTAAAATTTTGATCATTTTTTCGTTTCGTATTTTAAGGTCATTCGTGCATTTTAAGAAATTTTTGAGGTGTTTTGATTTACTTTTCTTGATTATTATATTTTTCGGACATTTACGAGGATGAATTAATTTTTTTGTTATTTTTCATATAGTTACGAAAAAGAGTAAAATTTTGATCATTTTTTGGTTTCGATATTCTAAGGTCATTGGTGTGGTTTAGGATTTTTTATGAAGTGGATTTTTTATGAAGTGTTTTGATGTACTTTTTCTTTTAATATTTTCAAACATTTACAAGGAAGAATTAATTTTTTTGTTTTTTTTGGACAATTACGAAGAAGAGTAAAATTTTGATCAACCTTTTGTTTCGATATTCTAAGGTCATTGGTGCAGTTAGATAATTTTTTTGTGGTGTTTTAATGAATGTTTCTTGATTTTTATATTTTTCAAACTTTGACAAGGAATAATTAATTTTATTTTATTTTTCGAACATTTACGAAAAAGAGTAAATTTTGATCACTTTTTTGTTTTGATATTCTAAGGTTATTGGTACAGTTTGAGAAATATTATTAGGTATTTTGATGTACTTTTCTTGATTTTTATATTTTGCAGACATTCACGAAGAAGAATTATTATTTTTTTGTTATATTTTGGACAGTTACAAAAAAGAGTAAAGTTTTGATCATTTTTTCGTTTCAATATTCTATGGTCATTGGTTCGGTTTGAGAATTTTTTGAGGTGTTTTGATGTACTTTTTCTTGATTTTTATGTTTTTGGGAAAATGAGGAGGAATAATAAATTTTCTTATTTTTTGAATAGTTACAAAAAAGAGTGAATTTTGATCATTTTTTCATTTCAATATTCTAAGGTCATTGGTGCAGTTTGAGAAGTTTTTTTGAGGTGTTTTGATGTACTTTTCTTGATTTTTATATTTTTCAGACATTCACCAAGAAGAATAAAAATTTTATTATTTTTTGGACACTTCAAAAAAGAGTAAAATTTTTATTATTTTTTTGTTTCAATATTCTATGGTCATCGGTTCAATTTGAGAATTTTTTGAGGAGTTTTGGTGTACTTTTCTTGATTTTTATGTTTTTCGGATATTGACGAGGAAGATTAATTTTTATTTCTTTTTCGGACAATTATGAAAAGTGTAGATTTTGATCATTTTTTGCTTCAATATTCTAAGGTCATTTGGCGCAGTTATAAATTTTTTTGAGGTGTTTTGATGTATGTTTTGTTATTTTTTCGGAAATTTGCAAGGAAATTTTTTTTTTTTGGATAGTTACAAAAAAGAGTAAAGTTTTGCTCATTTTTTTAGTTTCGATATTCTAAGGTCATTGGTGCATTTAGAAATTTTTTTTTGAGGTGTTTTAAAGAATGTTTCTTGATTTTTATATTTTTCGGACATTGACGAGGAAGAATTTATTTTATTTTATTTTTGGACATTTACGAAAAAGAGTAAATTTTGATCACTTTTTCGTTTCGATATTGTAAGGTCATTGGTGCAGTTTTAGAAAACTTTTTAGGTGTTTTGATGTACTTTTCTTGATTTTTATATTTTTCGGACATTCACGAAGAAGAACTATTTTTTTGTTATTTTTTGGACAGTTACGTAAAAGAGTAAAGTTTTGATCATTTTTTTGTTTCAATATTCTATGGTCATTGGTTCGGTTTGAGAATTTTTTTTGAGGTATTTTAATGAATATTTCTTGATTTTTATATTTTTTGGACATTGACGAGGAAGAATTAATTTTATTTTATTTTTTGGACATTTACAAAAAAGAGTAAATATTGATCATTTTTTCGTTTCCATATTCTAACGTTATTGGTGCAGTTTGAGAAATATTTTTAGGTGTTTTGATGTACTTTTCTTGATTTTTATATTTTGCCGACATTCACGAAGAAGAATTTTTTTTTTGTTATTTTTTGGATAGTTACGAAAAAGAGTATAGTTTTGATCATTATTTCGTTTCAATATTCTATGGTCATTGGTTCGGTTTGAGAATTTTTTGAGGTGTTTTGATGTACTTTTTCTTCATTTTTATGTTTTTGGGAAAATGAGGAGGAATAATTATTTTTTTATTTTTTGAATAGTTCTGAAAAAGAGTAAATTTTGATCATTTTTTCATTTCGATATTCTAAGGTCATTGGTGGTCATTTTTTAGTTTTGATATTCTAAGGTCATTGGTGCAGTTTGAGAAATATTTTTAGGTGTTTTGATGTACTTTTCTTGATTTTTATATTTTGCAGACATTCAAGAAGAAGAATTTTTTTTTTTGTTATTTTTTGGACAGTTACGAATAAGTGTAAAGTTTTGATCATTTTTTTATTTCAATATTCTATGGTCATTGGTTCAGTTTGAGAATTTTTTGAGGTGTTTTGATGTACTTTGTCTTTATTTTTATGTTTTTGGGAAAATAAGGAGGAATAATTAATTTTTTTATTTTTTGAATAGTTACGAAAAAGTGTAAATTTTGATCATCTTTTCGTTTTGATATTATAAGGTCATTGGTGCAGTTTGATAATTTTTTTGAGGTTCTTTGATGTACTTTTCTTGATTTTTATATTTTCAGACATTCACCAAGAAGAATTAAATTTTTTATTATTTTTTGGACACTTCGAAAAAGAGTAAAATTTTTATTATTTTTCCGTTTCAATATTCTATGGTCATCGGTTCAGTTTGAGAATTTTTTGAGGAGTTTTGGTGTACTTTTCTTGATTTTTATGTTTTTCGGACATTGACGAGGAAGATTAATTTTTATTTATTTTTTGGACAATTATGAAAAGTGTAGATTTTTATCATTTTTTGCTTCAATATTCTAAGGTCATTTAGAGCAGTTATAAATTTTTTTGAGGTGTTTTGATGTATGTTTAATTGTTTTTTCGGAAATTTATGAGGAAATTTTTTTTTTGATAGTTACGAAAAAGAGTAAAGTTTTGCTCATTTTTTCGTTTCGATATTCTAAGGTCATTGGTGCAGTTAGAAATTTTTTTTGAGGTGTTTTAAAGAATGTTTCTTGATTTTTATATTTTTCGGACATTGACTAGGAAGAATTTATTTTATTTTATTTTTGGACATTTACGAAAAAGAGTAAATTTTGATCACTTTTTCGTTTCGATATTGTAAGGTCATTGGTGCAGTTTTAGAAAACTTTTTAGGTGTTTTGATGTACTTTTCTTGATTTTTATATTTTTCGGACATTCACGAAGAAGAACTATTTTTTTGTTATTTTTTGGACAGTTACGTAAAAGAGTAAAGTTTTGATCATTTTTTTGTTTCAATATTCTATGGTCATTGGTTCGGTTTGAGAATTTTTTTTGAGGTATTTTAATGAATGTTTCTTGATTTTTATATTTTTTGGACATTGACGAGGAAGAATTAATTTAATTTTATTTTTTGGACATTTACGAAAAAGAGTAAATATTGATCATTTTTTCGTTTCCATATTCTAACGTTATTGGTGCAGTTTGAGATATATTTTTAGGTGTTTTGATGTACTTTTCTTGATTTTTATATTTTGCCGACATTCACGAAGAAGATTTTTTTTTTTGTTATTTGTTGGATAGTTACAAAAAAGAGTATAGTTTAGATTATTTTTTCGTTTTAATATTCTATGGTCATTGGTTCGGTTTGAGAAATTTTTGAGGTGTTTTGATGTACTTTTTCTTGATTTTTATGTTTTTGGGAAAATGAGGAGGAATAATTATTATTTTTTATTTTTTGAATAGTTCTGAAAAAGAGTAAATTTTGATCATTTTTTCATTTCAATATTCTAAGGTCATTGGTGGTCATTTTTTAGTTTTGATATTCTAAGGTCATTGGTGTAGTTTGAGAAATATTTTTAGGTGTTTTGATGTACTTTTCTTGATTTTTATATTTTGTAGACATTCATGAAGAAGAATTATTTTTTTGTTATTTTTTGGATAGTTACGAAAAAGTGTAAAGTTTTTGATCATTTTTTTGTTTCAATATTCTATGGTCATTGGTTCGGTTTGAGAATTTTTTGAGGTGTTTTGATGTACTTTGTCTTGATTTTTATGTTTTTGGGAAGATGAGGAGGAATAATTAATTTTTTTATTTTTTGAATAGTTACGAAAAAGAGTAAATTTTGATCATATCTTCGTTTCGATATTCTAAGGTCATTGGTGCAGTTTGATAATTTTTTTAAGGTGCTTTCATGTACTTTTCTTGATTTTTATATTTTTCAGACATTCACCAAGAAGAATTAAATTTTTTATTATTTTTTGGACACTTCGAAAAAGAGTAAAATTTTTATTATTTTTTCGTTTCAATATTCTATGGTCATTGGTTCGGTTTGATTATTTTTTGAGGAGTTTTGGTGTACTTTTCTTGATTTTAATGTTTTCGGACATTGACGTGGAAGATTAATTTTTATTTCTTTTTCAGACAATTATGAAAAGTGTAGATTTTGATAATTTTTTGCTTCAATATTCTAAGGTCATTTGGCACAGTTATAAATTTTTTTGAGGTGTTTTGATGTATGTTTTGTTGTTTTTCCCAAAATTTACGAGGAAATTTTTTTTTTCTGATAGTTACAAAAAAGAGTAAAGTTTTGCTCATTTTTTTGTTTTGATATTCTAAGGTCATTGGTACAGTTAGAGAATTTTTTTTGAGGTGTTTTAATGAATGTTTCTTGATTTTTTTATTTTTTGGGCATTGACGAGGAATAATTAATTTTATTTTATTTTTTGGACTTTTACGAAAAAGAGCAAATTTTGATCATTTTTCGTTTTGATATTGTAAGGTCATGGTGCAGTTTTAGAAAATTTCTTAGGTGTTTTGATATGCTTTTCTTGATTTTTATATTTTGCGGACATTCACGAAGAAGAACTATTTTTTTTTGTTATTTTTTGGACAGTTACGAAAAAGAGTAAAGTTTTGAGCAATTTTTCGTTTCAATATTCTATGGTCATTGGTTCGGTTTGAGAATTTTTTTTGAGGCATTTTAATGAATGTTTCTTGATTTTTATATTTTTCGAACATTGACGAGGAAGAATTAATTTTATTTTATTTTTCGGACATTTATGAAAAAGAGTAAATTTTGATCATCTTTTTGTTTCGATATTCTAAGGTTATTGGTGCAGTTTGAGAAATATTTTTAGGTGTTTTGTTGTACTATTCTTGATTTTTATATTTTGCGGACATTCACGAAAAAGAACTATTTTTTTGGTTATTTTTTGGACAGTTAAGAAAAAGAGTAAAGTTTTGATCATTTTTTTGTTTCAATATTCTATGGTCATTGGTTCGGTTTGAGAATTTTTTTTGAGGTATTTTAATGAATGTTTCTTTATTTTTATATTTTTCGGACATTGACGAGGAAGAATTAATTTAATTTTATTTTTTGGACATTTTTGAAAAAGAGTAAATATTGATCATTTTTTCGTTTCCATATTCTACTGTTATTGGTGTAGTTTGAGAAATATTTTTAGGTGTTTTGATGTACTTTTCTTGATTTTTATATTTTGCCGACATTCACGAAGAAGATTTTTTTTTTTGTTATTTGTTGGATTGTTACAAAAAAGAGTATAGTTTAGATTATTTTTTCATTTCAATATTCTATGGTCATTGGTTTGGTTTGAGAAATTTTTGAGGTGTTTTGATGTACTTTTTCTTGATTTTTTTGTTTTTGGGAAAATGAGGAGGAATAATTAATTTTTTTATTTTTTGAATAGTTCTGAAAAAGAGTAAATTTTGATCATTTTTTCATTTCGATATTCTAAGGTCATTGGTGGTCATTTTTTAGTTTTGATATTCTAAGGTCATTGGTGCAGTTTGAGAAATATTTTTAGGTGTTTTGATGTACTTTTCTTTATTTTTATATTTTGCAGACATATAAGAAGAAGAATTATTTTTTTTGTTATTTTTTGGACAGTTACAAAAAAGTGTAAAGTTTTGATCATTTTTTCGTTTCAATATTCTTTGGTCATTGGATCGGTTTGAGAATTTTTTGAGGTGTTTTGATGTACTTTGTCTTGATTTTTGTGTTTTTGGGAAAATGAGGAGGAATAATTAATTTTTTATTTTTTGAATAGTTCTGAAAAAGAGTAAATTTTGATCATCTTTTCGTTTCGATATTCTAAGGTCATTGTTGAAATTTGATAATTTTTTTGAGGTGCTTCGATGTACTTTTCTTTATTTTTATATTTTTTAGACATTCACCAAGAAGAATTAAATTTTTTATTATTTTTTGGACACTTCGAAAAAGAGTAAAATTTTTATTATTTTTTCGTTTCAATATTCTATGGTCATCGGTTCGGTTTGAGAATTTTTTTAGGTGTTTTCGTGTACTTTTCTTGATTTTAATGTTTTTCGGACATTGACGAGGAAGATTAATTTTTATTTATTTTTTGGATAATTATGAAAAAGTGTAATTTTGATCAGTTTTTAGTTCGATATTCTAAGGACATTTGGCGTAGTAATAAATTTTTTTGAGGTGCTTTGATGCATGTTTTGTTGTTTTTTTGGAAATTTACGAGGAAAAAATACCTTTTTTTTTATTTTTCGGATAGTTACGAAAAAGGGTATAGTTTTGCTCTTTTTTTCGTCTCGATATTCTAAAGTCATTGGTGCAGTTTGAGGAGGAATAATTAATTTTTTTATTTTTTGAATAGTTCTGAAAAAGAGTAAATTTTGATCATTTTTTCATTTCGATATTCTAAGGTCATTGGTGGTCATTTTTTAGTTTTGATGTTCTAAGGTCATTGGTGCAGTTTGAGAAATATTTTTAGGTGTTTTGATGTACTTTTCTTGATTTTTATATTTTGCAGACATTCAAGAAGAAGAATTATTTTTTTTGTTATTTTTTGGACAGTTACAAAAAAGTGTAAAGTTTTGATCATTTTTTTATTTCAATATTTTATGGTCATTGGTTCGGTTTGAGAATTTTTTGAGGTGTTTTGATGTACTTTGCCTTGATTTTTATGTTTTTGGGAAAATGAGGAGGAATAATTAATTTTTTTATTTTTTGAATAGTTACGAAAAAGAGTAAATTTTGATCATCTTTTTGTTTCGATATTCTAAGGTCATCGGTGCAGTTTGATAATTTTTTTGAGGTTCTTTGATGTACTTTTCTTGATTTTTATATTTTTCAGACATTCACCAAGAAGAATTAAATTTTTTATTATTTTTTGGACACTTCGAAAAAGAGTAAAATTTTTATTATTTTTTCGTTTCAATATTCTATGGTCATCGGATCGGTTTGAGAATTTTTAGATGTGTTTTAGTGTACTTTTCTTGATTTTTATGTTTTTCGGACATTGACGAGGAATGTTAATTTTTATTTGTTTTTTGGATAATTATGAAAAAGTGTAATTTTGATCAGTTTTTAGTTCGATATTCTAAGGACATTTGGCGCAGTAATAAATTTTTTTGAGGGCTTTGATGTATGTTTTGTTGTTTTTTTGGAAATTTACGTGGAAAAAATACTTTTTTTTAATTTTTCAAATAGTTACGAAAAAGGGTATAGTTTTGCTCTTTTTTTCGTTTCGATATTCTAAAGTCATTGGTGCAGTTTGAGGAGGAATAATTAATTTTTTTATTTTTTGAATAGTTCTGAAAAAGAGTAAATTTTGATCATTTTTTCATTTCGATATTCTAAGGTCATTGGTGGTCATTTTTTAGTTTTGATATTCTAAGGTCATTGGTGCAGTTTGAGAAATATTTTTAGGTGTTTTGATGTACTTTTCTTGATTTTTATATTTTGCAGACATTCAAGAAGAAGAATTATTTTTTTTGTTATTTTTTGGACAGTTACAAAAAAGTGTAAAGTTTTGATCATTTTTTTATTTCAATATTTTATGGTCATTGGTTCGGTTTGAGAATTTTTTGAGGTGTTTTGATGTACTTTGTCTTGATTTTTATGTTTTTGGGAAAATGAGGAGGAATAATTAATTTTTTTATTTTTTGAATAGTTACGAAAAAGAGTAAATTTTGATCATCTTTTTGTTTCGATATTCTAAGGTCATCGGTGCAGTTTGATAATTTTTTTGAGGTTCTTTGATGTACTTTTCTTGATTTTTATATTTTTCAGACATTCACCAAGAAGAATTAAATTTTTTATTATTTTTTTGACACTTCGAAAAAGAGTAAAATTTTTATTATTTTTTCGTTTCAATATTCTATGGTCATCGGTTCGGTTTGAGAATTTTTAGAGGTGTTTTAGTGTACTTTTCTTGATTTTTATGTTTTTCGGACATTGACGAGGAATGTTAATTTTTATTTGTTTTTTGGATAATTATGAAAAAGTGTAATTTTGATCAGTTTTTAGTTCGATATTCTAAGGACATTTGGCGCAGTAATAAATTTTTTTGAGGTGCTTTGATGTATGTTTTGTTGTTTTTTTGGAAATTTACGTGGAAAAAAAACTTTTTTTTTAATTTTTCGAATAGTTACGAAAAAGAGTATAGTTTTGCTCTTTTTTTTGTTTCGATATTCTAAAGTCATTGGTGCAGTTAGAGAATTTTTTTTGAGTTGTTTTAATGAATGTTTCTTGATTTTTTTATTTTTCGGACATTGACAAGGAAGAATTAATTTTTTTTTCCGGACATTCATGAAAAAGGGCAAATATTGATCATTTTTTCGTTTTGATATTGTAAGGTCATGGTGCAGTTTTAGAAAATTTCTAAGGTGTTTTGATGTGTTTTTCTTGATTTTTATATTTTGTGGACATTCACGAAGAAGAACTATTTTTTTTGTTATTTTTTGGACAGTTACGAAAAAGAGTAAAGTTTTGAGCATTTTTTTCATTTCAATATTCTATGGTCATTGGTTCGGTTTGAGAATTTTTTTTGAGGTGTTTTAATGAATGTTTCTTGATTTTTATATTTTTTGAACATTGACAAGGAGGAATTAATTTTATTTTATTTTTCGGACATTTACGAAAAAGAGTAAATTTTAATCATTTTTTTGTTTCGATATTCTAAGGTTATTGGTGCAATTTGAGAAATATTTTTAGGTGTTTTGTTGTACTATTCTTGATTTTTATATTTTGCGGACATTCACGAAGAAGAATTTTTTTTTTGGTTATTTTTTGAACGGTTACAGAAAAGTGTAAAGTTTTGATCATTTTTTCGTTTCAATATTCTATGGTCATTGGTTCGGTTTGAGAATTTTTTGATGTGTTTTGATGTACTTTTTCTTGATTTTTATGTTTTTGGGAATATGAGGAGGAATAATTAATTTTTTTATTTTTTGAATAGTTACGAAAAAGAGTAAATTTTTATCATTTTTTCGTTTCGATATTCTAAGGTCATTGGTGCATTTTGATAATTTTTTTGAAGTGCTTTGATGTGCTTTTCTTGATTTTTATATTTTTCAGACATTCACCAAGAAGAATTAAATTTTTTATTATTTTTTGGACACTTCGAAAAAGAGTAAAATTTTTATTATTTTTTGGATTCAATATTCTATGGTCATCGGTTCAGTTTGAGAATTTTTCGAGGTGTTTTGGTGTACTTTTCTTGATTTTTATGTTTTTCGGACATTGACTAGGAAGATTAATTTTTATTTATTTTTCAGATAATTATGAAAAAGTGTAATTTTGATCATTTTTTGCTTCGATATTCTAAGCTCATTTGGTGAAGTAATAAATTTTTATGAGGTATTTTGATGTATGTTTTGTTGTTTTTTTGGAAATTTACGAGGAAAAAATAATTTTTTTAATTTTTCGGATAGTTACGAAAAAGAGTATAGTTTTGCTCTTTTTTTCGTTTCGATATTCTAAGGTCATTGGTGTAGTTTGAGAATTATTTTGACATGTTTCAATGAATGTATCTTGCTTTTTATATTTTTCGGACATTGACGAGAAATAATTTATTTTATTTTATTTTTCAGACAGTTACGAAAAAGTTCAAATTTTGATTATTCTTTCGTTTCGATATCCTAAGGTCATTGGAGCAGTTTGAGAATTTTTTTTAGGTGTTTCGATGTACTTTTCTTGATTCTTATATTTTGCAGACATTCACGAAGAAGAATTATTTATTTTGTTATTTTTTGGACAGTTGCGAAAAAGTGTAAAGTATTGATCACTTTTTCCTTTCAATATTCTATGGTCATTGGTTCGGTTTGAGAATTTTTTGAGGTTTTTTGATGTACTTTTTCTTAATTTTTATGTTTTTGGGAAAATGTGGAGGAATAATTAATTTTTTTAATTTTTTGAATAGTTACGAAAAAGCGTAAATTTTGATCATTTTTTTGTTTCGATATTCTAAGGTCATTGGTGCAGTTTGATAATTTTTTTGAGGTGCTTTGATGTACTTTTCTTGATTTTTATATTTTTCAGACATTCACCAAGAAGAATTAAATTTTTTATTATTTTTTGGACACTTCGAAAAAGAGTAAAATTTTTATTATTATTTCGTTTCAATATTCTATGGTCATCGGTTCGGTTTGAGAATTTTTTGAGGTGTTTTGATGTACTTTTGTTGATTTTTATGTTTTTCAGACATTGGCAAGGAAGAATTATTTTTTATTTATTTTTTGGACAATTATGAAAAAGTGTAAATTTTGATCACTTTTTGCTTCGATATTCTAAGGTCATTTGGCACAGTTTGAAATTTTTTTGAGGTGCTTTAATGTATGCTTCGTTGTTTTTTTAGAAATTTACGAGGAAAAATAAATTTTTTATATTTTTCGGATAGTTACAAGAAAGAGTATAGTTTTGCTCATTTTTTCATTTCGTTATTCTAAGGTCATTGTTGCAGTTTGAATTTTTTTGATGTGTTTTGATGTATGTTTCTTGAATCATACATTTTTCTTCTATTTATATGGTAAAAATAATTGTTTTGCTATTTTTCGGACAGTTACAAAAAAGAGTAAAGTTTGCTTATTTTTTCTTTTCGATATTGCTAGGTCATAGGTGCAGTTTTAAATTTTTTTTGAGGTGTTTTGATGTATGTTTATTGATTTTTATATTTTTCAGACATTTACGAGGAAAAATTATTAGTTTTTGTTATTTTTCGGATAGTTACCAAAAAGTGTAAAGTTTTGCTCATTTTTTCGTTTCGATATTCTAAGGTCATTGGTGCAGTTTGAAATTTTTTTGAGGTCTTGTGATTTATGTTTTTTTATTTTTATATTTTTTGGACATTTACAAGGAAAAATTAATTTTTTACTTATTTTCGGACAGTTACGAAAAAGTGTGCTCCTTTTTTCGTTTTGATATTCTAAGGTCATTGGTGCAGTTTGAAATTTATTTGAGGTGTTTTGATGTACTTTTCTCAATTTTTATATTTTCTGGACATTAACGAAGAATAATTAAATTTTTGTTATTTCTTGGAATATTACGAAAATGACTAAAATTTTGATCATTTTTTCATTTCGATATTCTAAGGTCATTGGTGCAGTTTGAGAATTTTTTGAGGTGTTTTGATGTACTTTTCTTGATTTTTATATTTTTCAAACATTTATGAGGTAGAATTAAATTTTTTTTCTTTTTCGGACAGTTACGAAAAAGAAATGTTTTTTATGTTATTGTTCAGACAGTTACGAAAAAGAGTAAACTTTTGATCATTTTTTGGTTTCAGTATTCTAAGGTCATTTGTTCAATTTGAGAATATTTTGAGCTGTTTTGATACACTTTTCTTGATTTTTTTATATTTTTCGAACATTTACGAGGAAGAATTAATTTTTTTGGAAATTTTTGGATAGTTACGAAAAATATTTACATTTTGGTCATTTTTTCGTTTCGATATTCTAAGATCATTGGTGCAGTTTGAGAATTTCTTAAGGTGTTTTGATGTACTTTTCTTGATTTTTATGTTTTTTTTAGAGATTTACGAGGAAGAATTATTTTTTTTTGTTATTTTTCAGTTAGTTACGAAAAAGAGTAACACTTTGATAATTTTTTGTTTCGATATTTTAAAGTCATTGGTACAGTTTGAGAATATATGAGGTTTTTTGATGTACATTTTTGATTTTTAAATTTTTTATGAGGAAAAAAATATTTCTTTCATTATTTTTTGGATAGTTATGAAAAAGTGTAAAATTTTCATCATTTTTTCATTTCGATATTCTAAGGTCAATCGTGCAGTTTGAGAATTTTTTGACTTTTTTTTGATGTTCTTTTCTTGTCTTTTATATTGTTCGACCATTTACGAGGAAGAATTAAATTTTTTGTTATTTTTCAGACAGCAACGAAAAAAAGTAAAATTATGATCATTTTTTTGTTTCGATATTCTAAGGTCATTGATGCAGTTTGATAACTTTTTGAGGTATTTTGATGTATTTTTTTATTTTTATATTCTTCAGAATTTACGAGGAAGAATTAATTTTTTATCATTATTTTGGAAAGTTACAAAAAGTGTAAAATTTTGACCATTTTTTCGTTTCGATATTTTAAGGTCATTGGTGCAGTTTGAGAATTTTTCATAGTGTGTACTTTTCTTGATTTTTAAATTTTTTGGACATTTATGAGCATTAATTTAATTTTTCGTTATTTTTCGGACAATTATGAAAAGGAGGAAAATTTTAATCATTTTTTCATTTCGATATTCTAAATTCATTGGCGTAGTTTGAGAATCTTTTGAGGTGTTTTGATAAACTTTGTTGATTTTTATATTTTTCGGACAATAAGAGGAAGATTTAATTTTTTTGTTATTTTTCAGACATATAGAAATAGAGCATACTTTTGATCATTTTTTTGTTTCCATATTCTCTGGTCGTTGGTGCAGTTTGAGATTTTTTAATAGGTGTTTTGATGTACTTTTCTTGATTTTTATATTTTTCAAACATTTACGAGGAAGAATTAATTTTTTTTGTTATAAGTCTAACAGTTAGGAAAAAGAGGAAACTTTTGATCATTTAGTTTCAATATTTTAAGGTCATTGATGTAGTTTGAGAATTTTTTGAGGTGTTTGGATCTACTTTTCTTAATTTTTATATTTTTAGGATATTTACAAGGAAAAAAATAAAGTTTTAGTTATTTTTTTCAGACAATTACGAAAGAGACTAAAATTTTGATCATTTTCTTGTTTCGATATTCTAAGGTCATTGGTGTGGTTTGAGAATTTTTTGAGGTGTTTTGGTGCAATTTTCTTGATTTTTATATTTTTCAGACATGTACAAGGAAGAATTATTATTTTTGATATTTTTCGGACAGTTCTGAAAAAGAATAAAATTTTGATCATTTTTACATTTCGATATTCTAAGGTCATTGGTGCAGTTTGAGAATTTTTTGAGGTGTTTTTATATACTTTTCTTGGTTTTTATATTTTTTTCAGACATTTATGAGGAAGAATTAATTTTTTTATTATTCAGATAGTTTCGAAAAAGAGTAAAATTTTGATTATTTTTTCATTCTGATATTCTAAGGTCATTGGGGCAGTTTGAGAATTTTTGGAGATATTTTTATGTACTGTTCTTGATTTTTATATTTTCGGACATTTATGAAGTAGAATTGAATTTTTTGTTATTTTTCGAACAGTTTTGAAAAGGAGCAAAATTTTGATCATTTTTTCATTTCGATATTCCAAGGTCATTGTTGAAGTTTTAGAATTTTTTTGAGATGTTTTGATGTACTTTGCTTGATTTATATATTTTTCGGACAGTTACGATGAATAAATAATTGTTTTGTTATTTTTCAAATAGTTATGAAAAAGTGTATAATTTTTATCATTTTCTCGTTTCGATATTCTAAGCTCATTGGTGCAGTTTTATATTTTTTTGAGGTGTTTTAATATACTTTTCTAGATTTTAATATTTTTTTGGACATTTACGAGGAAGAATTAATTTTTTTGTTGTTTTTCGGACAGTTACGAAAAATAATAAAATTTTATCATTTTTTATGTTTCGATATATTAAGGTCATTGGCGCAGTTTGAGAATTTTTGAGGTATTTTGATGTTTTTTTTCTTAATTTTTATAATTTTCAAACATTAACAAGGAAAAATTAATTTATTTGTTATTTTTTGGATAGTTACAAAAAAGAGTAAAATATTGATATTTTTTTCATTTCGATATTCTAAGGTAATTGGTGTGGATTGACAAATTTTTGAGGTGTTTTGATGCACTTTTCTTGATTTTTATAATTTTAGGAAATTTACGAGGAAGAATTAATTTTTTTGTTATTTTTCAAACAATTACGAAAAAGTGTAAAATTTTAATCATTTTTTCGTTTAGATATTCTAAGGTCATTGGTGCAATTTGAGAAATTTTTTAGGTGTTTTGATGTACTTTTCTTGATTTTTTAATTTTTCGGATATTTATGAGGAAGAATTAATTTTTTTGTTATTTTTTGGACAATGCCGAAAAAGGGTAAACTTTTGATCATTTTTTGGTTTCGATATTCTATGGCATTGGTGCAGTTTGAGAATTTTTTGAGGTGTTTTGATGTATTTTTCTTGGTTTTTATATTTTTCAGACACTTACAAGGAAGAATTAAATTTTTTGTACTTTTTCGGACAGTTACAAAAAAGTGTAAAATTTTTATCATTTTTTCATTTCGATATTCTAAGGTGATTGGTGCAGTTTTAGAATTTTTTGAGGTGTTTTGATATACTTTTCCTGATTTTTTTTATTTTTCAGACATTTACAAGGAATAATTAGTTTTTTTTGTTATTCTTTGGACAGTGCCAAAAAAGAGTAAACTTTTGATCATTTTTTTATTTTGATATTCTATGGTCATTGGTGCAGTTTGAGAATTTTTTGAGGTGTTTTGATGTATTTTTCTTGGTTTTTATATTTTTCAGACATTCACGAGGAATAATTAATTTTTTGTTGTTTTTCGTACTATTACGATAAAGTGTAAAATTTTGATCATATTTTCATTTCGATACTCTAAGGTGATTTGTGAGGTTTGAAATTGTTTAAAGGTGTTTTGATGTTCTTTTCTTGATTTTTAAAGTTTCAGACATTTACGAGGAAGAATTCCTTTTTTTTTGTTATTTTTCGAACAGTTACAAAAAAGAGTAAAATTTTGTTCATTTTTTCGTTTCGATACCCTAAGTTGATTTGTGCAGTTTCAAATTGTTTAAAGGTGTTTTGATTTACTTTTCTTGATTTTTATATTTTTTGGACATTTTATGAGGAAACATTATTATTTTTCATTATTTTTTGGATAGTTATGAAAAAGAGTAAAATTTTGATCATTTTTTCGTTACGATATTCTAAGGTCATTGGTGCAGTTTAAGAATTTTTTGAGGTGTTTTAATGTACTTTTCATGATTTTTATATATTTTTCAGATATTTACGCAGAAGGATTTAATTTTTTGTTACTTTTCGGACAGTTATGAAAAAGAGGAAAATTTTGATCATTTTTTCGTTTCGATATTCTACGGTCATTGGTGCAGTATGAGAGTTTTTTCAGGTGTTTTGATGTACTTTTCTTGATTTTTATATTTTCAAACATCAATGAGGAAGAATATATTTTATTGTTATTTTTCGGACAGCTACAAAAAAGAGTAAACTTTTGATCATTTTTTTTGTTTCGATATTCTATGGTCATTGGTATAGTTTGAGAATTTTTTAAGGTGTTTTGATATACTTTTCTTGATTTTTATATTTTTCGGACATATACGAGGAAGAATTATATTTTTTTTATTTTTTGGACAGCTACGAAAAAGAGTAAAGTTTTTATCATTTTGCGTTTCGATATTCTAAGGTCATTGGTCGGGTTCGAGAATTTTTTCAGGTGTTTTGATGTACTTTTTTAATTTTTATATTTTTTGGATATTTACGAGGAAGAATTATTTTTTGTTATTTTTCGAATAGTTATGAAAATGAATAAAATTTTGATCATTTTTTCATTTGATTTTCTAAGGTCATTCGTGTAATTTGAGAATTTTTTGAAGTTTATTGATGTACTTTTCTTGATTTTTGTAAGTTTTGGACATTTATGAGGAAGAATTATTTTTTCGTTATTTTTCGGACAGTTACAAAAAAGAGTAAAATTTTGATCATTTTTCATTTTGATATTCTAAGGCCATTGATGCAATTTGAGAATTTTTTGAGGTCTTTTGATGTACTTCTCTTGATTTTTATATTTTTCGGACATTTACGAAGAAGAATTAATTTTTATGTTGTTTTTCATACTGTTACGAAAAATAGTAAAATTTTCATCATTTTTTCGTTTTGATATTCTAAGATCATTGGTGCAGTTTGAGGCTTTTTTGAGGTGTTTTGATGTACTTTTCTTGATTTTTATACTTTTCGGCATTTACGAGGAAGAATTAATTTATTAGTTATTTTTCCGACAATTACGAGAAAGAGTAAGATCTTGATCATTTTTTCGTTTTGATATTCTAAGGTCATTAGTGCAGTTTGAGAATTTTTTGAGGTGTTTTGATGTAATTTCTTGATTTTTATATTTTCGGACATTTACGAAAAAGAAATTAAATTTTTTGTTATTTTTCGGATAGTTAAGAAAATGATTTGAATTTTGATCACTTTTTCCTTTCGATATTCTAAGGTCATTGGTGCAGATTGAGTATTTTTTGAGGTGTTTTAATGTACTTTTCTTGATTTTTATATTTTTCGGACATTTTTGAGGAAGAATTAATTTTTTTAGTATTTTTCGGACAGTTACAAAAAACAATAAAACTTTGATCATTCTTTTGTTTCGATATTCTAAGGTCATTGGTGCTATTTAAGAATTTTCTGAGGTGTTATGATGTATTTTTTTTATATTTTTTGGAAATTTACGAGGAAGAAATAATTTTTTTGTTATTTTTCGGACAGTTATGAAAAAGAATAAAATTTTGAGAGTTTTTTCATTTTGATATTCTAAGGTTATTGGTGCTGTTTGAGAATTTTTTAAGGTGTTTTGATGTACTTTTCTTGTTTTTTATATTGTTTGGACATTAACGAGGAAAAATTAATTTTTTTGTTATTTTTCGGATAATTATGAAAAAGAGTAAAATTTTGATCATTTTTTTGTTTCCATATTCTAAGGTCATTGGTGTTGTTTAAGAATTTTTTGAGGTGTTTTGATGTACTTTTCTTGATTTTTATATCTTCCAGCCATTAACGAGGAAGAATTAATTTTTTTGTTATTTTCCGAAAGTTGCTAAAAGTGTAAAATTTTGATCATTTTTTCGTGTTGATATTTTAAGTTCATTGGTGCGGTTTGATAACTTTTTGAGTTTGTTTGATGTTCTTTTCTCAATTTTTATATTTTTTGGACATTTACGAGGAAGAATTAATTTTTTTTGTTAGTTTTCCGATAGTTACTAAGATTTTAGTAAAATTTTGACCATTTTTTCGGGGCGGAATGACCTGGGAGGCCCCTGTACTTGACTTCGTTTATCAGTTGAACCCTTCTACTCATCGCTTTGCCAAATGATCCCTTAAACTCAATGAAACTCTATTTTTAAACTCCTCTGACCATTGACCGAGCTTATGTGGCACTGAAATGACTTAGTTGGACAAATACGTGACCCCATGCGTTTTGAAGCAAGTGAATATAATATTTTTAATTTAAAATTATCAAAATTATAAGACAAAACAATAATAATAATTTTTTTAAAAATGGATACTAAAAACCTCCATCTTCTTCACTCCACCCCACCTCGCCCCACCCCCACGCCTTCTATCTTCTTCTTCAGCCCCACCCCACCCTTTTCTCTTCTTCTTCTTCAACCTGAGCCCCCACACCCCATCCTCCCCCCGCCCCTACTCATTTTCTCCTCTTCTTCTTCTTCAACCTCAGCCCACATCCACCCCCCCACCCTCCCCCGCCCCTACTCCTTTTCTCTTCTTCTTTGACGTACACATTATCACAATAAAATCATCAAATAAAAAATGAAAAAAGTTTTTTTGCAAGAAAATATACCATTCACCATTTTTATAAATTTAATTCTTTAAGATCTACTACTTGAATTTACATATAAATATATTTTTCCAATTTGAAGTTTTCTTGATATCTCTTTTTATCAAATCAAAATAAATAGAACCATAAAGCATGTGCAAGAACTAATTATAATCTATCACATTTTTTGATTGAAGAAATTTTCGAGTGTAACTATGAAGAAAGATGAAAATGGTGATTTTTATTTTTGGGATGAAAATAGTAGAAGGTGGGAACAAAGAAGATGAAGTGGGAAGGGAGTGAAATGGTACAGTGAGAGAGAGTGTGAGAAAATTGCATTTTTTAAATATTATTTATTTTTTAATATTTAATTTCTAATGTGTCATTACAATAATAATAATAATAATAATAATAATAATAATAATAATGATAATAATAATAATAATAATAATAATAATAATGTATCATTAAAAAATGATGTGGTATTTCATGTGTAAAATGAGTGTACTACACGCATATCCATCAGATGAGAAAGGGATCTAAATTATTGTCTTTGAATGAATTTAAGGGTTTAGTCGACAAAGTTATAAGTACAAGGATTCAACTTACAAAACGAGTCAAGTACAAGGGTCTCTCAGGCCATTCCGCCTTTTTTCGTTTCGATATTCCAAGGTCATTGGTGCAGTTTGAAATTTTTTTGAGGTGTTTTGATTTAATTTTTTTTATATATTTTTCAGACATTTAAGAGAAAGAATTACATTTTTTGTTATTTTTTGGACAGTTACGAAAAATAGTGAAATTTAGATCATTTTTTTCGTTTGGATATTCTAAGGTGTTGGTGCAGTTTGAGAATTTTTTGAAGTGTTTTGTTGTACATTTCTTGATTTTTATATTTTATGGACATTTACGAGGAATAATTATTTTTTTGTTATTTTTCGGACAGTTACGAAAAAGAGTAAAATTTTGATCATTTTTTTGTTTCGAAATTCTAAGGTCATTGGTGCATTTTGAGAATATTTTGAGGTGTTTTGATGTACTTTTCTTGATTTTTATATTTTTTGGACATTTACGAGGAAGAATTAATTTTTTTGTTATTTTTTGAACAGTTAGAAAAAAGAGTAAAATTTTGATCATCTTTTCCTTTCGATATTCTAAAGTCATTGGTGCGGTTTGAGAATTGTTTGAGGTGTTTTGATGTACTTTTCTTGATTTTTATATTTTTTGGACATTTACGAGGAAGAATTAAATATTTTGTTATTTTATGGACAATTACCAAAAAGTGTAAAATTTTGATCATTTTTTTTGTTTCAATATTTGAAGGTCATTTGTGCAGTTTGAAAATTATTTGAAGTGTTTTGATGTACTTTTCTTGATTTTTATATTTTTCGTACATTTACGAGGTAGAATTAATTTTTTTGTTATTTTTTGGACCGTTACGAAAAAGATTAAAATTTTGGTCATTTTTCGTTACGGTATTTTATGGCCATTGGTGTAGTTTGAGAAATTTTTGAGGTGTTTTGTTGAACATTTCTTGATTTTTATATTCTTTGGACATTTACGAGGAATAATTATTTTTTTTATTATTTTTCAAACAGTTACGAAAAAGAGTAAAATTTTAAACATTTTTTCGTTTTGATATTCAATGGTCATTGGTGCAATTTTTGAGGTGTTTTGATGTACATTTCTTGATTTTTAATTTTTTTTGGACATTTACGAGGAAAAATTAATTTTTTTTTTACTTATAAGAAAGTTACAAAAAAGAGTAAAATTTTGATCATTTTTTTGTTTCGATATTCTTATTTCATTGAGGCAGTTTGAGAATTTCTTTTAGGTGATTTGATTTACTTTTCCTGATTATTATATTTTTCGGACATATATGAGGAAGAAATAATTTTTTTGTTATTTTTCGGACATTTAAGAAAAAGAGTAAAATTGTGATCATTTTTTCGTTTCGATATTCTAAGGTCATTGGTGCAGTTTGAGAATTTTTTGAGGTGTTTTGATGTATTTTTCTTGATTTTTATATTTTTCGGACATTTACGAGGAAAAAATTAATTTTTTGTTATTTCTCGAATAGTTACGAAAATAACTAAAGTGTTGATTATTTTTTGTTTCGATATTCTAAGGTCATTGGTGTAGTTTAAGAATTTTTTGATGTGTTTTAATGTACTTTTCTTGATTTTTATATTTTTCACACATTTACGAGGATGAATTAATTCTTTTGTTATTTTTGGACTGTGATGAAAAAGAGTAAAATTTTGGGCATTTTTTTGTTTTGATATTCTAAGGTCATTGGTGCAGTTTGAGAATTTTTTGAGGTGTTTTGATGTATTTTTCTTGATTTTTATATTTTTCGGACATTTACGAGGAAGAATTATTTTTTTTGTTATTTTGCTGACAGTTACGAAAAATAGTAAAAGGTTGATCATTTTTCGTTTCAATATTCTAAGGTCATTGGTGTAGTTTGAGAATTTTTTGAGGTGTTTTGATGTACTTTTCTTGAATATTATATTTTTTGGAAATTTATGAGGAAGAATTAATTTTTTTGTTATTTCTCGGACAGTTACGAAAAAGAGTAAAATTTTGATCATTTTTTCATCTTGATATTCTAAGGTCATTGGTGAAGTTTGAGAATTTTTTGAGGTGGTTTGATGTACTTTTCTTGATTTTATATTTTCGGACATTTACGAAGAAGAATTATTTTATTGTTATTTTTCGGACAGTTACGAAAAAGATTAAAGTTTTGATCACTCCTTCATTTCGATATTCTAACGTCATTGGTGCAGTTTGAGAATATTTGAGGTATTTTGATGTACTTTTTTTTATTTTATATTTTTTGGACATTTACGAGGAAGAATTAATTTGTTTTGTTAATTTTTAGACAGATACAAAAAAGAATTAAATATCGATCATTTTATCATTTCGATATTCTAAGGTCAGTGGTGTAGTTTTAGAATTTTTTGAGGTGGTTTGATGTACTGTTTTTAATTTTTATATTTTTTGAACATTTACGTGGAAAAATGAAAATTTTTTGTTACTCTTAGGAAAGTTATTAAAAAGAGTAGAATATTGATCATTTTTAAATTTTGATATTCTAATGTCATAGAGTCCGTTTCGATCTTTCTAGGTGATTTGATGTACTCTTCATAATATTTATATTTTTTGGACAAAGAATTAAATTTTTTGTTATTTTTCTGACAGTTACGAAAAACAGCAAAGTTTTGCTCATTATTTCGTTTCATATTTTAAGGTCATTGGTGCAATTTGAAATTTTTTTGAGGTGTTTTGATATATGTTTATTGATTCTTAAATTTTTCGTACATTAACGAGGAAATTTTTTTTTTGTTTTTTTCGGAACAGTAACGAAAAAGAGTAAAGTTTTGCTCATTTTTTCGTTTCTATATTCTAAGGTCATTGGTGCAGTTTGAATTTTTTTTTTATGTGTTTTGATGTATGTTTCTTAGTTTTTATTATTTTCGGACATTTATGAGAATTTTTTTTTGTTTTGTTATTTTTTAGGAGAGTTATCTAAAAGAGTAAAGGAGTGCTCATTTTTGCATTTTGATATTCTAAGGTCATTGGTGCACTTTGAAATTTTATTGAGGTGTTTTGATGTATGTTTCTTGATTTTTATATTTTTTGGACATTTACAAGGAAATTTTTTTTTTTAAATTTTTCGGACAATTACGAAAAAGAGTAAAGTATAACTCATTTTTTTGATTTGATATTGTAAATTCATTGGCGCAGTTTGAAATGTTTTTGACGTGTTTTGATGTATGTGTCTTGATATTTATATTTTTAGGACATTGACGACTAAAAATTAATTTTTTTTGTTATTTTTCTGACAATAACGAAAAAGAGTAAATTTTTGCACATTTTTTCGTTTCTATATTCTAAGGCCATTGGTGCAGTTTGAAATTTTTTTTGATGTGTTTTGATGTATGTATCTTGATTTTTATATTTTTCGGACATTGACGAAGAAATATTAATTTTTTGTTATATTTACGGACAGTTAAGAAAAAGAGTAAAGGAGTGCTCATATTTGCCTTTCGATATTCTAAGGTCATTGGTGCAGTTTGAAATTTTTTTGAGGTGTTTTGATGTATGTTTCTTGATTTTTATATTTTTCAGACATTTACAAGGAAAATTTATTTTTTTTGTTATTTTTTTGGAACGGTTACGAAAAAGAGTAAAGTTTTGCTCATTTTTTTCATTTCGATATTCTAAGATCATTTGTTCAGTTTGAAATTTCATTGAGGTGTTTGATGTATGCTTCTTGATTTTAAAATTTTTCAGACATTTACGAGGAAACATGAATTTTTTTGTTATTTTTTTGACAGTTACAAAAAAGAGTAAGCTTTTGCTCATTTTTATCGTTTCGATATTCTAATGTCATTGGTGCAGTTTGAAAATATTTTGAGGTATTTTGATGTATGTTACTTGATTTTTATATTTATCGAACATTTATGAGGAATTATTTTTGTGGTTTTTCTGACAGATACAAAAAAGAGTAAAGTTTTGCTCATTTTTTAGTTTCATATTCTAAGGTTATTGGTGCAGTTTGAAATTTTTTTGAGGTATTTTGATATATGTTTATTGATTTTTAAATTTTTCGAACATTAAAGAGGAAAAGTTATTTTTTTTTTGTTATTTTTCCGACAGTAACGAAAAAGAGTAAAGTTTTGCTCATTTTTTCGTTTCTATATTCTAAGGTCATTGGTGCAGTTAGAATTTTTTTATGTGTTTTTATGTATGTTTCTTGATTTTTATATTTTTTGGACATTTACGAGGAAAATATTTTTTTTTATTATTTTTTCGGACAATTACCAAAAGGAGTAAAGGAGTGCTTATTTTGCGTTTTGATATTCTAAGGTCATTGGTGCAGTTTGAATTTTTCTTAGGTGTTTTGATGTAAGTTTCTTGATGTTTATATTTTTCAGACATTTACAAGGAAAAAACAATTTTTTTGTTATTTTCGAACAGTTACTAAAAAGAGTAAAGTTTTGCTCATTTATTCATTTCGATATTCTAAGGTCATTGGTGCAGTTTGAATTTTGTTTTGAGGTATTTTATGTATGTTTCTTGATTTATAGATTTTTCGGACATTTACGCGGAAAAATGATTTTTTTAAATATTCGGACAATTACGAAAAAGAGTAAGGTTTGGCTCATTTTTTTCGTTTTGATATTTTACTGTCATTGGTGCAATTTGAGAATCTTTTGAGGTGTTTTTATATATATTATTTGATTTTTATATTTTTTGAACATTTATGAGGAAAAAATCCTTTTTTGTTATTTTTCTAACAGTAACTAAAAAGAGTAAAGTTTTGCTCATTTTTTCGTTTGGATATTCATAGGTATGGTGCTGTTTGAAATATTTTTTAAGGTGTGTTTTGAGTATGTTTCTTGATTTATAAATTTTTGGACATTTACGAGGAAAATTTAATTTTTTTGTTATTTTTCAAACAGTTACGAAAAAGAGTAAGAGTTTTGCTCTTATTTTGTTTCGATATTCTAAGGTCATTGGTGTCGTTTGAAATTTTTTTGAGGTGTTTTAATGTATGTTTCTTGAATTTATATTTTATGGAAATTTAAGAGGAAAAATTAATTTTTTTTGTTATTTTTAGGACAGTTACGAAAAAAAGTAAAGTTTTGCATATTTTTTCATTTCGATATTCTAAGGTCATTGGTGCAGTTTGAAATTTTTTAAAAGGTGTTCTGATGTATGTTTCTTGATTTTTATATTTTTCGGACATAAAAGAGGAAAAAAAAAATTTTGTTATTTTTTGGATAGTTACGAAAAAGAGTAAAGTTTTGCTTATTTTTTTTGTTTCAATATTCTAATATCATTGGTGCAGTATGAAATTTTTTTGAGGTGTTTTGATGCATGTTTCTTGATTTTTATATTTTTCGGACAATTACGAGAAAAAATTAATTTTATTTGTTATTTTTTTTACAGTAAGAAAAAAGGGTAAAGTTCTGCTCATTTTTTCATTTCGATATTCTATGGTCACAGGTGCAGTTTGAAATTTTTTTGAGGTGTTTTTATGTATGTCTCTTGATTTTTATATTTTTCTCATATTTACGAGGAAAAATACTTTTTTTTTGTTATTTTTCGAACAGTTATGAAAATAGTAAAGTTTTGCTCATTTTTTCGTTTCGATATTCCAAGGTCATTGGTGCAGTTTCAAATTTTTTTGAGATGTTTTGATGTATGTTTCTTGATTTTTATATTTATCAGAAATTTATGAGGTTAAATTAAATTTTATGTTAATTTTTAGATGGTTAAGAAAAAGAGTAAAGTTTTGCACATTTTTTCATTTCGATATTCTAAAGTCATTGGTGTAGTTTGAATTTTTTTTGAGGTGTTTTGATGTATGTTTCTTGGTTATTATATTTTTAGGACATTTATGAGGAAATATTAATTTTTTTTGTTATTTTTCGGACAGTTACGACAAAGAGTAATTTTTTTCTCATTTTTCGTTGTGATATTCTAAGGTCATTTGTGCAGTTTGAATTTTTTTTAGGTGTTTTGATGTATGTTTCTTGATTTTTTTATTTTTCAGACATTTACGAGGAAAAATAATTTTTTTGTTATTTTCGAACAGTTACTAAAAAGAGTAAAGTTTTGCTCATTTATTCGTTTTGATATTCTAAGGTTATTGGTGTTGTTTGATTTTTTTTTTAAGGTATTTGATGTAAGTTTCTTGATTTTTTTATTTTTAAAACATTTACGTGGAAAAATGATTTTTTAAAATTTTTTCGGACATTTACCAAAAAGAGTAAAGTTTGGCTCAATTTTTTCGTTTTGATATTCTACGGTCATTGGTGCAGTTTGAGAATTTTTTGAGGTATTTTTATGTATGTTATTTGATTTTTATATTTTTCGGACATTTATGAGGAAATATTATTTTTTTGTTATTTTACTGATAGTAACGAAAAAGAGTAAAGTTTTTCTCATTTTTGTGATTCGATATTCTTAGGTCATTAGTGCTGTTTGAAATTTTTTGAGGTGTGTTTTGATTATGTTTCTTGATTTATAATTTTTTTGGAAATTTACGATGAAAATTTAATTTTTTTGTAATTTTTCGAACAATTAAGAAAAAGCGTAAGAGTTTTGCTCATTTTTTCGTTTTGATATTCTAAGGTCATTAGTGTAGTTTGAAATTTTTTTGAGGTGTTTTGATGTATGTTTCATGGTTATTATATTTTTAGGACATTTATGAGGAAATATTAATTTTTTTTGTTATTGTTCGGACAGTTACTACAAAGAGTAATTTTTTTCTCATTTTACGTTTTGATATTCTAAGGTCATTGATGCAGTTTGAATTTTTTTTAGGTGTTTTGATGTATATTTCTTTATTTTTTTATTTTTCTGATATTTATGAAGAAAAATAATTTTTTTGTTATTTTCGAACAGTTACTAAAAAGAGTAAAGTTTTGCTCATTTATTCGTTTCGATATTCTAAGGTCATTGGTGCTGTTTGATTTTTTTTTGAGGTATTTGATCTAATTTTCTTGATTTTTTTATTTTTCAAACATTTACGTGGAAAAATGATTTTTTTTTTATTTTTCGGACAATTACCAAAAGGATTAAGGTTTGGCTCCTTTTTTTCGTTTTTATATTCTACGGTCATTGGTGCAGTTTGAGAATTTTTTGAGGTGTTTTTATGTATGTTATTTGATTTTTGTATTTTTCGGACATTTACGAGGAAAAATTATTTTTTTATTATTTTTCTGATAGTAACTAAAATGAGTAAAGTTTCGCTCATTTTTGCAATTCGATATTCTTAGGTCATTGGTGCTGTTTGAAATTTTTTGAGGTGTGTTTTGATAATGTTTCTTGATTTATGAATTTTTTGGAAATTTATGATGAAAATTTATTTTTTTTTGTAATTTTTCGAACAGTTAAGAAAAACCGTAAGAGTTTTGTTCATTTTTTTGTTTTGATATTCTAAGGTCATTTGTGTAGTTTGAAATTTTTTTGAGGTGTTTTGACGTATGTTTCTTGATTTTATATTTTTCGGAAATTTAAGAGGAAACATTAATTTTTTTTGTTATTTTTAAGACAGTTACGAAAAAAAATAAACTTTTGCATATTTTTTCGTTTCGATATTCTAAGGTCATTGGTGCAGTTTGAAATTTTTTTGAGGTGTTCTGATGTATGTTTCTTGATTTTTATATTTTTTAGACATAAACGAGGAAAATATATTATTTTTTGTTATTTTTTGGACAGTTACGAAAGAGAGTAATGTTTTGCTTACTTTTTCGTTTCAATATTCTAATATCATTGGTGCAGTTTGAAATTGTTTTAAGGTGATTTGATGTATGTTTCTTGATTATTATATTTTTCGGACATTTACGAGGGAAAATTAATTTTATTTGTTATTTTTCTGACAGTAACGAAAAAGGGTAAAGTTTTGCTCATTTTTTCATTTCGTTATTCTATGGTCATAGGTGCCGTTTGGAATTTTTTTGAGGTGTTTTTATGTATGTTTCTTGATTTTTATATTTTTCTCACATTTACGAGGAAAAAATATATTTTTGTTATTTTTTGGAGAGTTACAAAAAATTGTAAAGTTTTGCACATTTTTTCGTTTCGATATTCCGAGGTCATTGGTACAATTTGAAATTTTTTTGAGATGTTTTGATTTATGTTTATTGATTTTTATATTTATTAGAAATTTACGAGGTTAAATTAAATTGTATGTTAATTTTCAGACATTTACGAAAAAGAGTAAAGTTTTACTCATTTTTTCATTTTGATATTCTAAAGTCATTGGTGTAGTTTGAAATATTTTTGAGCTGTGTTGATGTATGTTTCTTGGTTTTTATATTTTTAGGACATGTACGAGGAAATATTAATTTTTTTGTTATTTTTTGAACAGTTACGACAAAGAGTAATTTTTTTCTCATTTTTCGTTTTGATATTGTAAGGTCATTGGTGCAGTTTGAAATTTGTTTGAGATGTTTTGATGTATGTTTCTTGATTTTTATATTTTTCAGATATTTATGGGGAAAATTTAATTTTTTGTTAATTTTCGGACAGTTACGAAAAAGTGTAAAGTCTTGCTCATTTTTTTGTTTCAATACTCTAAGGTCATTGGTGCAGTTTGAAATTTTTTTGAGGTGTTTGGATGTATGTTCCTTGAATTTTATATTTTTTAGCCATTTACGGGGAATAAATATTTCTTTTATTATTTTTGTACAAGTTACAAAAAAGAATAACGTTTCGCTTATTTTTTTCATTTCGATATTTGAAGGTCTTTGGTGTAGTTTGAACTTTTTTTGAGGTGTTTTGATGTATGTTTCTTAATTATTATATTTTTCATACATTTACAATTATTTTTTTTTATTTTGACGGTTAGTTACAAAAAAGAGTAAAGGAGTGCTCATATTTCCGTTTCGATATTCTAAGGTCAATGGTGTAGTTTGAAATTTTTTTGAGGTGTTTTGTTGTTTGTTTCTTGATTTTTATATTTTTCAGACATTTACGAGGAAAAAATAATTTTTCTATTATTTTTCTGACGGTTACGAAAAAGAGTAAAGTTTTGCTCATTTTTTTCGTTTCGATATTCTAAGGTCATTTGTTCAATTTGAAATTACTTTGAAGTGTTTGATGTATGTTTCTTGATTTTTAAATTATTCAAACATTTACGAGGAAACATGAATTTTTTTGTTATTTTTTTGACAGTTACGAAAAAGAGTAAAGTTTTGCTCATTTTTATCGTTTTAATATTCTAAGGTCATTGGTGCAGTTTGAAAATATTTTTAGGTATTTTGATGTATGTTACTTGATTTTTATATTTATCGAACATTTATTTGGAATTTTTTTTTGTGGTTTTTCTGACAGTTACGAAAAAGAGTAAAATTTTGCTCATTTTTTCGTTTCATATTCTAAGGTTATTGGTGCAGTTTCTAATTTTTTTGAGGTATTTTTATATTTTTATTGATTTTTAAATTTTTTGGACATTAACGAGGAAAAATTAATTTTTTTTGTTATTTTTCGTGTGGTAACGAAGTGTAAAGATTTGCTCATTTTTTCGTTGCTATATTCTAAGGTATTGGTGCAGTTTGAATTTTTTTTTTTGTGTTTGAATGTATGTTTCTTGATTTTTATATTTTTCAGACATTTACGAGGAAGATATATTTTTTTATGTTATTTTTTCAGACAATGACCAAAAGGAGTAAAGGAGTGCTCATTTTTATCGTTTCGATATTCTTAGGTCATTGGTGCAGTTTGAAAATATTTTATGCTATTTTGATGTATGTTACTTGATTTTTATATTTATCGAACATTTATGAGGAAATATTTTTGTGGTTTTTCTGACAGTTACGAAAAAGAGTAAAGTTTTGCTCATTTTTTTGTTTCATATTCTAAGGTTATTGGTGCAGTTTGAAATTTTTTTGAGGTATTTTGACATAAGTTTATTGATTTTAAAATTTTTCGGACATTAAAGTGGAAAAATTATGTTTTTTGTTATTTTTCAGACAGTAATGAAAAAGAGTAAAGTTTTGCACATTTTTTCATTTCTATATTCTAAGGTCATTGGTGCAGTTTGAATTTTTTTTATGCATTTTTATGTATTTTTCTTGATTTTTATATTTTTCAGACATTTACGTGGAAAATATATATTTTTTTGTTATTTTTTCGGACAATTACCAAAAGTAGTAAAGGAGTGCTCATTTTTGCATTTTGATATTCTAAGGTCATTGGTGCAGTTTGAATTTTTCTTAGGTGTTTTGATGTATGTTTCTTGATTTTTATATTTTTCAGACATTTACGAGGAAAAAATAATTTTTTTGTTATTTTCAAACAGTTACTAAAAAGAGTAAAGTTTTGCTCATTTATTCGTTTCGATATTCTAAGGTCATTGGTGCAGTTTGAATTTTTTTTTTAGGTATTTGATGTATGTTTCTTCATTTTTAGATTTTTCGGACATTTACGAGGAAAAATGATTTTTTTTAATATTTCGAACAATTACGAAAAAGAGTAAGGTTTGGCTCATTTTTTTCGTTTTGATATTCTACGGTCGTTGGTGCAATTTGAGAATCTTTTGAGTTGTTTTTATGTATTTTATTTGATTTTTATATTTTTCGAACACTTACTAGGAAAAAAAAATCCTTTTTTGTTATTTTTCTAACAATAACTAAAAAGAGTAAAGTTTTACTCATTTTTTCGTTTCGATATTCATAGGTCATTGGTGTTGTTTGAAATTTTTTTTAAGGTGTGTTTTGAGTATGTTTCTTGATTTATAAATTTTTGGACATTTACGAGGAAAATTTAATTTTTTTGTTATTTTTCAAATAGTTATGAAAAAGAGTAAGAGTTTTGCTCATTTTTTTGTTTCGATATTCTAAGGTCATTGGTGTAGTTTGAAATTTTTTTGAGGCGTTTTAATGTATGTTTCTTGATTTTATATTTTTCGAAAATTTAAGAGGAAAAATTAATTGTTTTTGTTATTTTTAGGACTGTTTCGAAAAAAAGTAAAGTTTTGCATATTTTTTCGTTTCGATATTCTAAGGTCATTGGTGCAGTTTGAAATTTTTTTGAGGTGTTCTGATGTATGTTTCTTGATTTTTATATTTTTCGGATATAAAAGAGGAAAAAAATTTTTTGTTATTTTTTGGACAGTTACAAAAAAGAGTAAAGTTTTGCTTAATTTTTTGTTTCAATATTCTAATATCATTGGTGCAGTTTTGAAATTTTTTTGAGGTGTTTTTATGTATGTTTCTTGATTTTTATATTTTTCACATATTTACGAGGAAAAAATATTTTTTTTGTTATTTTTCGAACAGTTGCGAAAAATTGTAAAGTTTCGTTCATTTTTTCGTTTTAATATTCCAAGGTTATTGGTGCAGTTTGAAATTTTTTTGAGATGTTTTGATGTATGTGTTTTGATTTTTATATTGATCAGAAATTTACGAGGTTAAATTAAATTTATGTTAATTTTCAGACAGTTACGAAAAAGAGTAAAGTTTTGCTCATTTTTTCATTTCGATATTCTAAAGTCATTGGTGTAGTTTGAAATTTTTTTGAGGTGTTTTGATGTATGTTTCTTGGTTATGATATTTTGAGGACATTTAAGAGGAAATATTAATTTTTTTTGTTATTTTTTGGACAGTTACGACAAAGAGTAATTTTTTTCTCATTTTTCATTTTGATATTCTAAGGTCATTGCTGCAGTTTGAATTTTTTTTAGGTGTTTTGATGTATGTTTCTTGATTTTTTTATTTTTCAGACATTTACGAGGAAAAAATAATTATTTTGTTATTTTCGAACAGTTACTAAAAAGTGTAAAGTTTTGCTCATTTATTCATTTCGATATTCTAAGGTCATTGGTGCAGTTTGGATTTTTTTTTTGAGGTATTTGATGTAAGTTTTTTGATTTTTTTTATTTTTCGGACATTTACGTGGAAAAATGATTTTTTTTAATCTTTCGGACAATTACCAAAAAGAGTAAGGTTTGGCTCATTTTTTTCATTTTGATATTCTACGGTCATTGGTGCATTTTGAGAATTTTTTGAGGTGTTTTTATGTATGTTATTCGATTTTATATTTTTCAGAAATTTAAGAGGAAACACTAAGTTTTTTGTTATTTTTAGGATAGTTACGAAAAAAAGTAGAGTTTTGTAAAAATTTTCATTTCGATATTCTAAGGTCATTGGTGTAGTTTGAAATTTTTTTGAGGTGTTCTGATGTATATTTCTTGATTTTTATATTTTTTTAGACATAAACGAGGAAAATATATATTTTTTTGTTATTTTTTGGACAGTTACGAAAGAGAGTAGTGTTTTGCTTATTTTTTTGTTTCAATATTCTAATATCATTGGTGCAGTTTGAAATTGTTCTGAGGTGTTTTGATGTATGGTTCTTGATTTTTATATTTTTCAGACATTTACAAGGAAAAATTTATTTTATTTGTTATTTTTCTGACAGTAACGAAAAAGGGTAAAGTTTTGCTCATTTTTTCTTTTCGTTATTCTAAGGTCATAGGTGTAGTTTGAAATATTTTTGAGGTGTTTTTATGTATTTTTCTTGATTTTTATATTTTTCTCATATTTACGAGGAAAAAATATATTTTTGTTATTTTTCGGAGAGTTACAAAAAATAGTAAAGTTTTGCTCATTTTTTTGTTTCGATATTCCGAGGTCATTGGTGCAGTATGAAATTTTTTTGAGATGTTTTGATGTATGTTTATAGATTTTTATATTTATCAGAAATTTACGAGGTAAAATTAAATTTTATGTTAATTTTTAGACATTTACGAAGAAGAGTAAAGTTTTGCTCATTTTTTCATTTCGATATTCTAAAGTCATTGGTGTAGTTTGAAATATTTTTGAGGTGTTTTGATGTATGTTTCTTGATTTTTATATTTTTAGGACATTTACGAGGAAATATTAATTTTTTTTTGCAATTTTTCGAACAATTAGGACAAAGCGTAATTTTTTTCTCATTTTTCGTTTTGATATTGTAAGGTCATTGATGCAGTTTGAAATTTTTTTGAGATCTTTTGATGTATGTTTCTTGATTTTTATATTTTTCAGATATTTATGGGGAAAATTTAATTTTTTGTTATTTTTTGGACAATTACGAAAAAGAGTAATGTATTGCTCATTTTTTCGTTTCGATACTCTAAGTTCATTGGTGCAGTTTGAAATTTTTTTGAGGCATTTGGATGTATGTTACTTGATTTTTATATTTTTCGGCCATTTATGAGGAATAAATATTTCTTTTGTTATTTTTGTACAAGTTACGAAAAAGAATAATGTTTCGCTCATTTTTTTTGTTTCGATATTTGAAGGTCATTGGTGCAGTTTGAATTTTTTTCTTGAGGTGTTTTAATGTATGTTTCTTGATTATTATATTTTTCATACATTTACGAGGAAATTTTTTTTTTGTTATTTTATCGGACAGTTACGAAAAAGAGTAAAGGAGTGCTCATATTTCCGTTTCGATATTCTAAGATCATTGGTGCAGTTTGAAATTTTTTTGAGGTGTTTTGATAATATTTTCTTGATTTTTATATTTTTCAGACATTTATGAGGAAAACATAATTTTTTTTATTATTTTTCTAACGGTTATGAAAAGGAGTAAAGTTTTGCTCATTTTTTTCGTTTTGATATTCTTAGGTCATTTGTTCAGTTTGAAATTTCTTGGAGGTGTTTG
Source organism: Solanum pinnatisectum (assembly GCA_035578085.1). Lineage (NCBI taxonomy): Eukaryota > Viridiplantae > Streptophyta > Magnoliopsida > Solanales > Solanaceae > Solanum > Solanum pinnatisectum. The sequence goes on along the minus strand of JAWPEI010000024.1, from coordinate 306,048 downwards.
ATGTATGTTTCTTGATTTTTAAATTTTTCAGACATTTACGAGGCAACATGAAATTTTTTATTATTTTTTTGACTGTTACGAAAAAGAGTAAAGTTTTACTCATTTTTATCGTTTCAATATTCTAAGGTCATTGGTGCAGTTTGAAAATATTTTTAGGTAGTTTGATGTATGTTACTTGATTTTTATATTTATCAAATATTTATTTGGAATTTTTTTGTGGTTTTTTTGACAATTACGAAAAAGAGTAAAGTTTTGCTCATTTTTTTGTTTCTATATTCTAAGGTTATTGGTGCAGTTTGAAATTTTTTTGAGGTATTTTGATATTTATATTGATTTTTAAATTTTTTGGACATTAACGAGGAAAAATAATGTTTTTGTTATTTTTCGTGTAGTAGCGAAGAGTAAAGTTTTGCTCATTTTTTCGTTTCTATATTCTAAGGTATTGGTGCAGTTTGAATTTTTTTATGTGTTTGGATTTATGTTTCTTGATTTTTATATTTTTCGGACATTTATGAGGAAGATATATTTTTTTATGTTTTTTTTTCCAGACAATGACCAAAAGGAGTAAAGGAGTGCTCATTTTTATCGTTTCGATATTCTAAGGTCATTGGTGCAGTTTGAAAATATTTTGAGGTATTTTGATGTATGTTACTTGATTTTTATATTTATCGAACATTTATGAGGAATTATTTTTGGGGTTTTTCTGACAGTTACGAAAAAGAGTAAAGTTTTGCTCATTTTTTCGTTTCATATTTTAAGGTTATTGTTGCTGTTTGAAATTTTTTTGAGGTATTTTGCTATATGTTTATTGATTTTTAAATTTTTCGGACATTAAAGATGAAAAATTATTTTTTTTGTTATTTTTCGGACAGTAACGAAAAAGAGTAAAGTTTTTCTCCATTTTTTGTTTCTATATTCTAAGGTCATTGGTGCAGTTTGAATTTTTCTTAGGTGTTTTGATGTATGTTTCTTGATTTTTATATTTTTCAGACATTTAAGAGGAAAAAATAATTTTTTTGTTATTTTCGAACAATTACTAAAATGAGTAAAGTTTTGCTCATTTATTCGTTTTGATATTTTAAGGTCATTGGTGCAGTTTGAATTTTTTTTGAGGTATTTGATGTATGTTTCTTGATTTATAGATTTTTCGGACATTTGCGAGGAAAAATGATTTGTTTAATATTTCGGACAATTACGAAAAAGTGTAAGGTTTGGCTCATTTTTTTCATTTTGATATTCTACGGTCATTGGTGCAATTTGAGAATTTTATGAGGTGTTTTTATGTATTTTATTTGATTTTTATATTTTTCAAACATTTACGAGGAAAAAAATCCTTTTTTGTTATTTTTCTAACAGTAACTAAAAAGAGTAAAGTTTTGCTCATTTTTTCGTTTCGATATTCATAGGTCATTGGTGTTGTTTGAAATTTTTTTTAAGGTGTGTTTTGAGTATGTTTGATGATTTATAAATTTTTGGACATTTACAAGGAAAATTTATTTTTTTTGTTATTTTTCGAACAGTTAGGGAAAAGAGTAAGAGTTTTGCTCATTTTTTTGTTTCGATATTCTAAGGTCATTGGTGTAGTTTGAAATTTTTTTGAGGTGTTTTAATGTATGTTTCTTGATTTTATATTTTTTGGAAATTTAAGAGGAAAAATTAATTTTTTTTGTTTTTTTTAGGACTGTTTCGAAAACAATAAAGTTTTGCATATATTTTCGTTTCGATATTCTAAGGTCATTGGTGCAATTTGAATTTTTTTTTAGGTGTTTTGATGTATATTTCTTGATTTTTTTATTTTTCTGATATTTATGAAGAAAAATAATTTTTTTGTTATTTTCGAACAATTACTAAAAAGAGTAAAGTTTTGCTCATTTATTCATTTCGATATTCTAAGGTCATTGGTGCAGTTTGAATTTTTTTTGAGGTATTTGACGTAAGTTTCTTGATTTTTTTTATTTTTCGGACATTTACGTGGGAAAATGATTTTTTTTTTATCTTTCGGACAATTACCAAAAAGAGTAAGGTTTGGCTCATTTTTTTCGTTTTGATATTCTACGGTCATTGGTGCAGTTTGAGAATTTTTTGAGGTATTTTTATGTAAGTTATTTGATTTTTATATTTTTTGGATATTTATGAGGAAAAAATCTTTTTTTTGTTATTTTTTAGATAGTAACGAAAAAGAGTAAAGTTTTGCTCATTTTTTCGATTCAATATTCTTAGGTCATTGGTGCTGTTTGAAATTTTTTGAGGTGTGTTTTGATTATGTTCTTGATTTATAAATTTTTCGGAAATTTACGATGAAAATTTAATTTTTTTAATTCTTCGAACAGTTAAGAAAAAGTGTAAGAGTTTTGTTCATTTTTTCGTTTTGATATTCTAAAGTCATTTGTGTAGTTTGAAATTTTTTTGAGGTGTTTTGATGTATGTTTCTTGATTTTATATTTTTCGGAAATTTAAGAGGAAAAATTAATTTTTTTGTTATTTTTAGGATAGTTACGAAAAAAATAAAGTTTTGCATAATTTTTCATTTTGATATTCTAAGGTCATTGGTGCAGTTTGAAATTTTTTTGAGGTGTTCTGATGTATGTTTCTTGATTTTTATATTTTTTGGACACAAACAAGGAAAATATATATTTTTTGTTATTTTTTGGACAGTTACGAAAGAGAGTAATGTTTTTCTTATTTTTTCGTTACAATATTCTAATATTATTGGTGCAGTTTGAAATTGTTTTGAGGTGTTTTGATGTATGTTTCTTGAGTTTTATATTTTTCGGACATTTACGAGTAAAAATTAATGTTATTTGTTATTTTTCTGACAGTAACGAAAAAGGGTAAAGTTTTGGTCATTTTTTCATTTCGTTATTCTAAGGTCATAGGTGCAGTTTGAAATATTTTTGAGGTGTTTTTATGTATGTTTCTTGATTTTTATATTTTTCTCACATTTACAAGGAAAAAATATATTTTTGTTATTTTTCGGAGAGTTACAAAAAATAGTAAAGTTTTGCTCATTTTTTCATTTCGATATTCTGAGGTCATTGGTGCAGTTTGAAATTTTTTTGAGATGTTTTGATGTATGTTTATTGATTTTTATATTTATCCAAAATTTACGAGGTTAAATTAAATTTTATGTTAACTTTCAGACATTTATGAAAAAGAGTAAAGTTTTGCTCATTTTTTCATTTCGATATTCTAAAGTCATTGGTGTAGTTTGAAATATTTGTGAGGTGTTTTGATGTATGTTTCTTGATTTTTATATTTTTAGGACATTTACGAGGAAATATTAATTTTTTTTGTTATTTTTTGAACAGTTACGACAAAGAGTAATTTTTTTCTCATTTTTCGTTTTGATATTGTAAGGTCATCGGTGCAGTTTGAACTTTTTTTGAGATGTTTTGATGTATGTTTCTTGATTTTTATATTTTTTGGATATTTATGGGGAAAATTTAATTTTTTGTTATTTTTCGGACAGTTACGAAAAATAGTAAAGTCTTGCTCATTTTTTCGTTTCGATACTCTAAGGTCATTGGTGCAGTTTGAAATTTTTTTGAGGTGTTTGGATGTATGTTACTTGATTTTTATATTTTTCAGTCATTTACGAGGAATAAATATTTCTTTTGTTATTTTTGTACAAGTTACGAAAAAGAATAACATTTCGCTCATTTTTTTCGTTTCGATATTTGAAGGTCATTGGTGCAATTTGAATTTTTTTTTGAGGTGTTTTGATGTATGTTTCTTGATTATTACATTTTTCATACATTTACGGGGAAAATTATTTTTTTTGTTATTTTAACGGACAATTACGAAAAAGAGTAAAGGAGTGCTCATATTTCCATTTCGATATTCTAAGGTCATTGGTGCAGTTTGAAATTTTTTTGAGGTGTTTTGATGTTTGTTTCTTGATTTTTATATTTTTCAAACATTTATGATGAAAAAAATAATTTTTTAATTATTTTTCTGACGGTTACGAAAAAGAGTAAAGTTTTGCTCATTTTTTTCGTTTCGATATTCTAAGGTCATTTGTTCAGTTTGAAATTTCTTTGAGGTGTTTGATGTATGTTTCTTGATTTTTAAATTTTTCAAACATTTATGAGGCAACATAAATTTTTTTGTTATTTTTTTGACTGTTACGAAAAAGAGTAAAGTTTTACTCATTTTTATCGTTTCAATATTCTAAGGTCATTGGTGCAGTTTAAAAATATTTTTAGGTATTTTGATGTATGTTGATTTTTATTTTTATCGAACATTTATTTGGAATTTTTTTTGTGGTTTTTCTGATAGTTACGAAAAAGAGTAAAATTTTGCTCATTTTTTCGTTTCATATTCTAAGGTTATTGGTGCAGTTTGGAATTTTTTTGAGGTATTTTGATATTTATATTGATTTTTAAATTTTTTGGACATTAACGAGGAAAAATTAATTTTTTTTGTTATTTTTCGTGTAGTAACGAAGAGTAAAGTTTTGCTCATTTTTTTTGTTTCTATATTCTGGTATTGGTTCAGTTTGAATTTTTTTATGTGTTTGGATGTATGTTTCTTGATTTTTATATTTTTCGGACATTTACGAGAAAGATATATTTTTTTATGTTATTTTTTCAGACAATGACCAAAAGGAGTAAAGGAGTGCTTATTTTTGCGTTTTGATATTCTAAGGTCATTGGTGCAGTTTGAATTTTTTTTAGGTGTTTTGATGTATGTTTCTTGATATTTATATTTTCAAACATTTACGAGGAAAAAATAATTTTTTTTATTTTCGAACAGTTACTAAAAAGAGTAAAGTTTTGCTCAATTTATTCATTTCGATATTCTAAGGTCATTGGTGTAGTTTGAATTTTTTTTTTTTGAGGTATTTGATGCATGTTTCTTGATTTTTAGATTTTTCGGACATTTACGAGGAAAAATATTTTTTTTTAAATTTTTCGGAACAATTACGAAAAAGAGTAAGGTTCGGCTCATTTTTTTCGTTTCGATATTCTACGTTCATTGGTGTAGTTTGAGAATTTTTTGAGGTGTTTTTATGTATGTTTACCTAGTAACTATAGGGAATAAAATTAACATTTATGTTAACAAATATTGAAACTTCAAAATATATACTTACTTAGTATATAATGAAACATATTCAATACCACTTACATTTAGTAAGATAAAGAGCATGGAAACATCATATAACGATATACAATTTAGATCAATCTTTACAACATCTAGAAAAGGCTTATTTATCTATAAGCTTAAGATTTATAAAATTGATAGTATCTATCCATGAGATAAAAATGATCAGAATACAAGAGTATTTTGAATACAAAAATGCTAAAGGAATTTTGAAAAGAAATGTCCTTTGTACTACATAATAATTCCGCATACCATGTATTGCGATACATCATAGCCCCCGTATATATATATATATATATATTGTTATTGCATATAAGTTAATCCCTAGATGAAATACATGCATGTAATTGGATCAAGGGAAAATGCATAAATTCCCCCTTGAACTTGTGTCGAAAAGTCAGTTACATGTTCAAACTATTGTGGCGACCTATTACACACCTAATCTTGTTCAAAGTGATAGTAATACCCCCTTCCGAAGACAATCACAGTTTTGTGTAAAAAAAGTGTTGTACACACGTTTTCATGCATAAATAATATTATTTTAATTTTTAAAAACCTTTATCTCTTGATATTTTCTTAAACTTTTGCATAAAAATAAAAATTTGGGCATCTTCCTCCTCTCACCATACATTTCTCTTTTTAAAATCTATTTCTTTTTCTTCTCCTTCTTTATTGTTCATAAATTGAAGGCAAAAGATAAAAATCTGAAGAGAATAGGAGTCAGTAAATCGATTATGAAGTATAGAGATGTTGGCGGTTGCGATAGGTGATGGACAACACCATTATTGCCGGCGGAACAAATAAAATTTTCAGATCTGTAAAATTCTTTAAAAATCTCGATAACTATGTATGTAAATCAAGCATTTCATTAGTATTCTTTGTGTGTAAGGATTAATCAAATATGTTATTGATGATTTATGACATAAAAATAGAAATTGTGGTAGTTGTAGGTAGTGCTCCGATGAGAATAGAGAAGACAAAGATGGAGAAATCATTTTCTTCGATGAACTTTTGTTAAATTTAGGCAATATAGTCATGAATTTTATGTATTAATGTTATAAGATTTTCAATATAAATCATTATCTTTCTCATGATTATTTTTCGGTAATCTTCTCAGGTGAATCCTCTGGAGAGTTCGAACGAAAAAATCATGAAAATTATTAACTTTTCTATAGTGCCATGTGTTCAAATTTGTCATTTTAACATGTATTTTTTTTCTTCTCACGCACCTTAAGGAAGGTAAAGATACTTTCTTTGTCATATCACGTACTAAGGGGATATTAATATCACTTTAAACAAGATTAGGTGTGTAATAGATCGTCATAATAATTTGAACGTGAAACTGACTTTTCGATATAAGTTCAGAGAGGAATTTATGCATTTTCCCTTGGATCAAGTTATTTATGTTTATTGCATGTCGGTAATGTATCCACTAGCAAACAAAATGAAGTAGGCCAGATGGTATAGTGATTTTTTAGAAAAACAAAAGCATTTGACTGACATGTTGACACAATGATAACAAATGTGAACTGAAGTCCAATCAATGCAATTTGCATATATTGTTTGTTTATAAAACAACATAATATATCTAGGGAAACAGGATAAATATATCTCGAACTATCAGAATGGTATGCAATATCTCTCATACTTTGGGACATTGCCGCCGTCCAAAAACTAGAGCATATATGCCCTTCAATCTAACGGAAGACTAAATAGGGACACGTGGCGCAATCTTATTCATCGATAATTATCGGATCGGTGAAAAAGATTATGACACATGTATGTCCGTTAGTATAAAGGGTATATATGCTTTAGTTTTTGGACAGCAGGGGCACCAATATCCCAAAAGTATGACGGAGGATATTTTCATACCATTTACTATAGTTCGGGGGTATATTTGTCCTTTTTTCCATATATTTATACACAAGTTATTTTAGCAGGATACACAAAAGGGATTTGTTATAGTTATAAACTTGAGTATAGAAACAAAATAGCTCTATGGTTTAATGCAAAACTCACCTTCAACATTAAATAAATTTTTGTATAAAATCTTTAATATATATATATATGGACTTTGATGAGGTGACATCCGATTGAAGCACACAAAAGGGCAGTTCGGTGCACTAAAACTCATGCTATGTGAAAGGTTTGGGGAAGTGCCCAACAACAAGAGCCTATTATACGCAGTCATACCTTACATTAGTATGAATTTCATTATTCCGTATATGAAAAGAAGTATAAATACCTTCATATATCAAACACTCTATAATACATACTGCATTTTCCAAATTGTAACGCTGCTAATACGTTGCCACACCACCACTTCATACAACAGAAGTTGAAACTTTAAAATTCAATTCATGGTCCTGTGTTACAACATATCATAAAGTTAATTCAACTACACTATTTGACCAGTCCTACCCTGGCCAGTGTAGAAGGCATTCGGAACAGGAAAGGTGGAATTCTAACCTCCAAAACATAGCTAGACAACTTTGATCAAATAAAACGAAGGAAAAATTATATAATCCAAAGATTTGTAAAGAGATTAGCTTTGCTCTAAAGCCTAATTTATGTAATCTCTAAGCACCATGGTACCAACAATGTCAAAATTTTATCTTAAAACCTAATTTCTATAATATCTAAGTTGCATGAGAATAACATCTGTAAATTAACACAAAACAGCGCCAATGGAATGAAGACTCACCTGAGACGAAGAAGAAGTTCTGAGAAGCATGCAAAACCCAAAGATGATACAAAACGAAGCGACAACGTGTGCAGAGTTAGATGCACTACAGTTGCCTTAAGGATTCAATACGCGTCAAAACTGATGATTTATTTGAAATGACAAAAAAATCCCTTGGAAGGAAGCTGGTAGGACAACGCTCGGCTGCTTCCAAGCCACTTCTATATATAGAGAATATATATCCTATGAAAAGAAAATTGACGCGTTAGAATAGAGGCACAATCCAACTTTAACAATTCTTATGGTTTTGGTTTCCTCACCAGTTGTGAAACATAGAAGCACAATCCTCATTCTACCTTTGCTACCGTGAATCTTCTCAAAGCTTTTAGCAATTGCAAATTCTACTCTCTACCAGAGTTTTCTTCACTATAACATGAGACGAATAAGAATTAGAAAGAAATGAACAAATTTTGCAGCAACAATATTCTAAAAAGACAAAAACCATATAGTTCTTTTCTATACGACTTGTTGACACAAGTTCAATTTCAGGCACTGATTCGCCTATTTACTTTCGCTGACCAGAAGGTCATTTTAGCATTTAAATAGTACGTTTACATTTCATTCGTGAGTATATTTGATTTGCATCCCCTAAAAGTGAAGCAACACAGTGGACACTTTATTTTATGATATAAGTTTTTATTGACTTATGTCCACAAAGTGGTTACTGATCGATCAATCATCACTACTTCAATTCAAAATTAATTAGAGTCATATGCATTATCTATATTCACTATTTCCTACACCTCTCTCTCGACTTTGACGTATATACATGAAAATTCATCAAAAAAGTGGGAGAATGAAATTGAACTCACAAAATTATTAATTGTGCGACTTAACATGATAGTATTATGAACAAGCTAAAGACATAATAATTCCACTATTACCATCTAATACCCCTATTTTGAGATTCAATTCATCCTAATAGTCATTGAATTTCTATAAATCATATTTCATGGAGTCTGAGGACGTAGATAAGTCATTGAGATACGTCATCTTCTCTGTTCGTCTTTGTTGGGTTTTATTTGCCCTGATTTATTACCATTAATAGGTTTTTTTTTTAGAAAAAAGTTTTAATATTTTACTAGTCCTTTTCTTGTAGGAAAGGTTTTAGGACTATAAATATAGGCTTGTTCCTTCTAACTTAATTAGCATTCACAATGTAGTCCTAGGGTTTGAGAGTTGCGGTTATGAGGGAGAATTTTGTGTACCTCCTTGTATTCCGAGGGAATTGGTTGAGGTTGTTTCTCTCTATATTTTGTACTCTCATATTTATAGTGGATTGCTCATCTCCTTTATTTGTAGACGTAGGTCGATTGATCGAACCACGTTAAATCTTTGTGTCTTTTGGTATATTTCTCATTTGTCTTCATACTCGTGGTCTTTCGAGGTTTGCTTTGCTAGCTTCAACGTACACCTGTTTATTTTCGTTCCTAACCGTCATTACCTCTAATTATATGATGATTATTCTTCAATTTAGATTGTGACACCAACATATTGTAGTATATAAAAAAAGAGTGAATATTGACATGTCTTTTACTTATGTGAATTTTTTTAAGACATACGCTTCTTAGAGTTCACAGCAAAGCTACAATCAAACTTTCAAAAGTCGAAGCATACATAATTTGGGTAAGTAACGATAATTTATGTAAGCCTATGAAATTAGTTCAGTGAAATGTAGGAGAATCCCAAATTTGATGTCTGAAGGAAAGAGGAAAGAGTCTATCTTACTTAAAAGTCAAAAAAGGGGAAGTTTCTGTTTAGTTTCACTTCCTTGAACAAGCTACTAACGTGCAACATGCTATTTGTGGGTTGTTAATTAATCAATTTTAAAAGGAGGAATGGACCATGATAGATAATTGGTCGAAGGAGATGCCCATCATAACTCCTAACAAATTTAAGTTGTTGACAAACCACTATTCTTAAGCAGAGTAAAACTCTCGAATACTTGGTAGAAAAATATTCTTTCAATAATAAAAACAATTGCTTATCAAAAAAGGATTTAATACGAAGTAACACACACAAAAAGAGAGATCTTACAGAATCACACATCAGGCTTTAAAGCAACATCACACAATGAACTTGGAGCTTTTACACAAGACTAAAACATTTAAAGTCAAAACTGCATATTACTGGATGGTGAATACTTGAGGTATATATGTACATTACCATCGTAACTAAGATAATTTCATTAGCTGACATAGACAAGGTAAAACATATAAGTTGACACCATAATTCTAGCACCAATTACAACTATCAGTTTCGCCTCCTTATACACTAAAAAGGTAGCTAGAGCTGAATATATGTCGAATAATGGATCTAAAAAGATTTAGAAAGTAAATCATTAGTGCTAACCTCAGGTACCCTTCTTTTGCTGCTTCAAGACATTGGATCACTCTTTTTTTTGTTTTGTGCCTGATTTTACCAGGGAACCATCTACATGTCTAGCAGTACTCCTTCAATGAGAACAGAGTTTGTAATAATAGTTCACAAATTTTCAAAAAAATAAACCATGAAAGAGATTTCGAAACTAATAGAAACTTGTGGTACACTACTGGTCCTTCAGCATAAACATTGCCATGGAAAACCACATATTGCATATCGGCCAATGTAAAAAATGTATCAAAGAGAAACTTTGGTCTATCCTTGCACCAGATTGTCACAACGGAGTAGCCTTATCTTACCAATTAAGGACACTCACATCAGGCCTCTCTTTTTCATCCAATCCTTCACCAGTGGCACGTTCATAATCTTGGTCTACAAACATTAGTTGGTGAAGACCTTCTCTCAGTCTGAGAGACTCCATCATATACTATTGTCTTAGAATTCCTTAATTTATTGCTACATCTAAGTACATTGCACAATAGTTGCTTCATCATAGACAACCTTTTCGGATCATTAATTGTACCTCCCATTTCCTCACCAGTAACTTGCAGTATAGTTATTGTTGGGGTGTTATGAGTCCACACCTTAGCATTAACCATGTTGCATTTGAGAGTTGTAAGGACAGTGCTCACCTCAGACAATAGCCTCGGGCTATTGACTCGGGCACGATCATTAGCTATCATAGAGATTTTCCTGGTATGATCTAAAAAGGAGAAAGACTATTCCAAATAAGATAACTTCTACACATCATCAAACATTTTGAGTGTATACTCAGGACAATTAATTTTGCACGTTAGTTTTCCGCCTTAAATTTTCAATAGGATGATTTGGTTATATGCACTACTTGTTAAATTTGACAAGATTCAAAGATGAATTAATGTGAAGATTTGGTAGCTAGGAAGATAATTCTTCATTGGTACAAAAGTCAAGATAGGAAATTTGTAGGTGAAATTTAGGTAAACCATAAAATGGTTTCACAAGGTAAACTTGACATTTTGACACATTGTGATGTCATGAATGACATCAATAGGAAGAATTCACTCCTATAAATAGGTAGCTCCCAATTCATTTGTAACACACCTCTCACTTGCCTTCTCATCTTCAAAGGCATTTGTTCTTCTTTCTCTCTTGTAGTATTTCACTTGTACTCTTTTGGAGTGAAATAAATATTGGTTGGTTGTGTCCGAGGATAGGCAAAAGAAAACAAAATTTTGCCGAACCTCGTTAATTTCTGGTGTTCCTTTTATTGTTGTCTCATTTACTATTTATTAGCTATCCTTAGATATAGCAGTTGTGATTTCATCACTCTCTATATAATCGGCTTCCGCAACAATTGGTATCAGAGCCAAGGTATTATCTGAGTATGCTCTGTGGTTGTAACACAGTCTGAACTTCCATATCAGAAAAAAATTACTTTGGTCCTTACATTGTTAACTAGTAAATAGTATTTTGTTGCAAAAATGGGAGACAATAAAATTGATGAGTCCACATCGAATGTAAAAAATACGTCATCATCGGTATCTTCACTTATGACAAGAATTGTGTCAAATGCAAAATTTGCAGTTGAAATTTTTGACGGGTCAGGACATTTCGAAATGTGGCAAAGCGAGGTCCTTAATGTCCTTTTTCAACAAGGGCTAGATATTTCCATAGAAGAAAAGAAACCAGACAGTGTAGGAGAAGAAGATTGGAAGATTATCAACCGAGTTGCTTGCGGTATCATTCGATCTTACCTTGCAAAAGAACAGAAGTATCCATACACAAAGGAAACATCTACAAATAAATTATGGAATTCATTGGAAGAGAAATTCTTGAAGAAAAACAGTCAAAATAAAATTTACATGAAAATAAGACTGTTACGCTTCACTTATATTCCTGGTAGCACAATGAATGATCACATCACCAGCTTTAATAAGTTGGCGACAAATTTGCAGAATATGGACGTGACTTTTACGGATGGAGATATGGCCTTAATGTTGTTAAGTTCACTTCCCGATGAGTTTGAGCACCTTGAAGCACTGATTGTGAGAGGTCATTCTTAAAATCATATGAGAACGAAGAAAGGGAAATCCAAGTCAAGATCCAGACTCAACAAAGATGAATGTGCCTTTTGCTAAGAAAAAGGGCACTGGAGGAAAGACTGCCCAAAGTTCAAAAGCAAGGCCAAACCAAATAATGGAAGGCTGTCATGGATTCAAATGTGGCTGATTGTGATGACTCAGATTACTCACTAGTTACAACAGATCCATCCAAATTATCTAATGTATGGTTGATGGACTCAACTTGTAGCTATCATATGTGTCCCAATCAAGACTGGTTTGTAGATTTACAAGAAGGAGAATGTGGAGTTATTCACACCGCAAACAATAATCCTCTTACCACAGATGGTGTTGGTTCAATTCGATTAAGGAATAATGATGAATTGATCAGAACATTAACATGTGTTCGATATGTACCGAATTTGAAGAAGAATCTTATTTTTGTAGGAGCCCTAGAGTCAAAGGGATTCAAAGTCATTGCAGATAATGGCGTAATGAGAATATGCTCCGGTGCACTGGGGTAATGAAGGTAATTCGAAGAAATAATAACATGTACCACTATCAAGGTAGTACAGTTATTGGGACAACGACAACAACATCCAATGACGACAAGGAGGCAGATATGACCAGGCTGTGGCATATGCGTTTGAGAAATATTGGAGGAAAATCCTTGAAAACTTTATCAGATCAAGGATTGCTAAAAAGAGTAAAAACATGCAACTTGGAGTTTTGTGAGCATTGTGTCAAGGGAAAGCAAACAAGGGTTAAATTTGCAACAACTATCCATAATACTAAAGGTATTTTGGATTATGTTCATTCAGATGTTTGGGGTGCTTCCAAAACACCTTCATTAGGTGGGAAACACTATTTTGTAACCTTTGTTGATGACTTTTCTCGAAGACTGTGGGTGTATACGATGAAAACTAAAGATGAAGTGTTGGGATTTTTTTCTCAAATGGAAGGCGATGATAGAGACTCAAACTGATAGAAAGATCAAGTGTATTTGCACAGACAATGGTGGAGAATACAAAACCAATCTTTTTCAAAAAATTTGTGAAGAAAATGTCATCGTCAGACCTTTCACCGTCAGAAATACACCGCAACAGAATGGAGTGGCAGAACGCATGAATTGAACTTTGCTTGAGAAGGTTCGGTGTATGTTGTCCAACACTGGCTTGGGTAAAGAATTTTGGGTTGAGGCAATAACATATGCATGCCACCTCATTAATTGTCTACCATCTGCTGCTATTGGTGGGAAGACACCATTAGAAAAATGGTATGGGAAACCTGCTGAAGATTATGATTCTTTATATGTATTTGGCTCAATTGCATATTTTCATATAAGAGAGTCAAAATTGGACCCTAGAGCAAAGAAAGCTTTATTTATGGGGATTACTTCTGGAGTCAAAGGATATCATTTATGGTGTCTAGAGACAAGAGAAATTATTTTCAGCAGGGTTGTTACCTTTGATGAATCTACCTTGAAAAATAAGGTAACAATTGAAGATGTCAAACAAACCGATGGTGCTTCAAAGCAGGTGGAGTTTGAGGAAAAATAATTTTTCCAACACTGGGATCAAAGGAGGAAACAACAGAAGATTTTCCTCTAGAAGAGGAGCCAGTCGAAGGGGAGGTTCCATCTCAAGAACCTCAGCCACAATTTGAATCAATAGCACCATCAAGCCAAAAAGGACAATAAGAAAACCTGCTCGACTCATAGATATGGTGGCTTGTGCAGACTCAATTACAGCTGATGACATTCCAACCACTTATAAAGATGCAATCCAAAGTTCAGAAGAAGATAAGTGGAGGATTTGCATGGATGAAGATATGCAGTCCCTTCATCAGAATCTTACGTGGAAATTGGCCAATCTCCCCGAGGGCAATAAAGCAATTGGGTGCAAATGGGTATTTGCAAAGAAAGAATGATTTCCTAACCAAGAAGATGCTCGCTACAAAGCAAGATTTGTGGCCAAAGGATATACTCAAAAGGAGGGAGTTGATTATAATGAGGTATTTTCTCCAGTTGTGAAACGCTCCTCCATTAGAGTTTTGTTGGCTTTGGTAGCACAGTTGAATTTGGAACTAGTTCAATTGGATGTAAAAACTGCATTTTTACATGGAGACTTGGAAGATGAAATCTACATGACTCAGCCAGAAGGATTCAAAGTTGATGGAAAAGAAAATACGGTGTGCAAACTTGAAAAATCATTACATAGATTGAAACAATCTTCCAGACAATGGTACAAATGATTTGACAAGTTTATGTTGTAGCAAAGGTACATAAGAAGCAAATAAGATCATTGTGTGTATTTGTGCAAGCTTGAAGACGACTCCTTTATATATCTTCTCCTATATGTTGATGATATGTTGATAGCTTCTAAAAGTCAAGAGGAAATTGAGAAGCTAAAGATTCAACTAAGAAAGGAGTTTGAGATGAAGGATTTGGGTGAGGCAAACAAGATTCTTGGCATACAGATAAAAAGAGAGACATTCAAAGAAACTCTATTTATCTCAGAAAGAATATTTGAAGAGGGTACTAAATCATTTTGGCATGAATGAGATAATGAAGTCGGTTAGTAGTCCGCTTGCTCCTCATTTTAAGCTTAATGATGCTCTTTCACCAATGCACGAGAATATATGTCAAGAGTACCATATGTGAATGCTGTTGGTAACTTGATGTATGCAATGGTTTGCACAAGGCCAGATATTTCACACTCCGTTGGAGTTGTAGGCAGGTACATGCATAATCCTGGAAAGGATCATTGGCAGGCTATAAAATGGATTCTACGGTGTATTCATAATACTGTAGATTTTGGTTTGGTTTTTGAGCATAAAGATAGTCAATATCTTGTTGGATATTGTGACTCAGATTATGCAGGTGATTTGGACAAACGAAGATCAACTACTGGTTATGTTTTCATTATTGCAAACGCACCAGTTAGTTGGAAGTATACTTTGCAGTCAACAGTTGCTTTGTCTACCAGTGAGGCAGAGTACATAGCAATTACAGAGGCTGCGAAGGAGGCAATTTGGCTTCAAGGATTGCTTAGAAAGCTTGGTATTGGAAAAGAAAGAATCACAATATTTTATGATAGTCAAAGTGCTATTCAATTAGCGAAGAACCAAGTTTATCATGAAAGGACAAAGCACATTGATGCCCGTAATCATATCATATGAGACATCATAGAAGAAGGTGGAGTCAAAGTGCAGAAAATTCATACTACGGATAATCCTGTCGATATGTTGGAAAAAGTGGTGACTGCGGTCAAGTTTCAACATTGTTTGAACTTGATCAACATTGTTGAACATTGAAGATTGAGGTTGAAGACACAATCAAATGTTGTTGCTGAGAGAAAGTTGAAAATGGAGAATCTTGCCAAGGTGGAGATTTGTTAAATTTGACAAGATTCAAAGATGAATTAATGTGAAGATTTGGTAGCTAGGAAGATAATTCTTCATTGGTACAAGAGTCAAGATATCAACTTTGTAGGTGAAATTTAGGTAAACCATCAAAATGGTTTCACAAGGTAAAACTTGACATTTTGACACACTGTGATGTCATGGATGACATCAATAGAAAGAATTCACTCCTATAAATAGGTAGCTCCTAATTCATTTGTAACATACCTCTCACTTGCCTTCTCATCTTCAAAGGCATTTGTTCTTCTTTATTGCTTGTAGTATATCACTTGTACTCTTTTGGAGTGAAATAAATATTGGTTGGTTGTTTCCGAGGAGTAGGCAAAAGAAAACAAAATTTTGCCGAACCTCGTTAATTTCTGGTGTTCCTTTTATTGTTTTCTCATTTACTATTTATTAGCTACCTTTAGTTATAGCAGTTGTGATTTCATCACGCTCTATATAATCGGCTTCCGCCACACTAATTAGCTAATAACAAAGACAAAATTCATAAAAGAGATAATACTTATGCAGATCGTAGTGTTAGTTATAGTATAAAATTTGTACAGAACGATTGAGAGATGTGATTCATTTTCATTATCAGCTAAAGTAGACACAAGAGATGCCAAGAGCATGTTGATTTTTACCTTCAACTTGTCCACTCTTGTGATTTCTTTAAGTTGACATAATTACACCCCTGCTTTACGTCTAAATATTTCAACTTCTTAGTGCCTTGATTATAGGAATGTCCACTGTACATTATATCATATTTGTGAACATTTCTAAATATGCAAAGTGCACTTCCAGGAAACAGAAGATCATGACAAGTGTACATTTTTGCATTTACTTTTTTATTTATTTATTTACAACTTGCTAGCTCCTCCTTTACTCTATTTTTCCACATAAAATGAAATTGTAGAAACTTCATGCTAAAGAAACTGTAACACCCCGTATTCTAGAAAGACCAACCAACAGTCATTTCAAAAGTTGTAGGTGCCACCTACGGACCGTAGGGTGACTCACAGACCATAGGCGGGGTCCGTGGTTGGCCACATGCAACCCCCTCTTATAACTCCCATAAAATTCAGCTAAGGGTCAACCTACGCCAGGACCTATGTATCATAGGTCAGACCATGATCCATGGTCCAGGACCGTAGGTCGAACCCCCCGATTTCAACTCCTAGAACCCCAATCGACGGCTGACCACAATGGATCGTCGGTCATGCCACGATCCGTCGGTCTGGTCAATCGGTAACCCCTGAGAATTTTTAAGTCAGGGGTCATTTGGTCTTTTCCCTATGCGTTGGACCCCTAAACTACGTTGTTTAACCCCTAAACTATGTATTTTTGGTCAGTTTTAGCCTAGCAACTAGATTAGAACCTACCCTAGTCAATTAATTCTCCTAAATTCATCCAATTAGAACAAAAAAAGGAGAAAGCAATCGAGTAGCCCTAGTCCAAGAACGCAATAAGGTTTCTTCAGTTCCAGCCCCAAAATCGAAAGATTTCTCCGTGAATTTTGTCACCAGGTATGTGGGATTTCACTAGTTGGTTCCTTTCACCCTTTAGGTCCATAGAATTCAGTTAGATTTTTTATTCTCTATATCATGTTAGACCTAGGGTTTCTTGAATTTTATGTTTATGTTGTAATTTAGTTGTTAGACTAATCCAAATTAGATTATCATGTTTTCTTGGAATTATTGCTTAGTTCTTACATGAAACTCAGAACCCTAGTTGTGTAGATTCATTTAGTTCATGAATTACACATGCTAGGTCAGTTTATTTAGTTTTACATGCCTCAGTTAAAAATGTTTCATTATCAGTATATTCATGTTGCATTTTCAGTTAGCATGTCAGTATTTTAAGTATTCAATATTACAAAAATTAAGTTATAATGTGTTACTTACATAATTAGTTAGGAGTAGGCTTAATACCGAGTGGACTAAGGGTTAGTCACCCTCATAGTCCCAGAACTACGTGCCCCCATAGGTAAGTCCTCTCTATGGGCATTATACTTAGTGATCACGCCAGTCATGCCTCTATACCCTTGGCAAGATATATTGGTCCTCTCGATGGGGCGTATACATCAGACTCCACATTTAGCTGATGTGGTTTTATGTCGGTTATTAGTAGCTCCCACAAACAGATTCTAGTGTATTGACCAGGTTATTAGTTCATTATCCAGTCTCAATATGTTATAAACTTGGTCACTACATTCATTTAGTTCATATTCAACATGTCTAGCATATTTATCATGTTAAAATTATATCATTGCTCAATTATGCTTTCTTCATTTATATGTTTTATTTAGCTTTATCCTATCCTACATGCTCAGTACCTTTCAAGTACTGACACATAGTCTGCGCTACATCTTCTCGTGATGTAGGTTCAGGTCCTCAACATTCAGATCATGCATAGATTGGTTCCCGATCCCTAGTTTAGCAATATCAATGGTGAGTCCTCATTCTTCAAGGACGAGTGACATGTTTTCTTTCCATTTTCATTCCTTAGTTTCAGTTTTTCTAGAGTTAGCTGGGGACATGTCTCAGCATCTCTAGTCAGTAGATGCTTTATTGCAGACATAGTTTAGATTTAGTTTTAGTTGAGTTTGATCTTTTAGTTGTCATTAAACTCAGTCTTATATATTCAGATTTAGAAGGGGTATCCCCCATCATTTTTCCCCTTTGTGTCATGAATAAGCTTCCATGCAGTATTCCTATTTTTCAGTAAATATTTAAGTATGCTTATGATATGCCAGCAGGGTTAGCTTGGGTCATTCGTGATCTTAGGTCCCGTGTCCGCGTCCTGGTGGTAGCTTCGGGGTGTGCCAAACTTGGTATCCGAGCATTACGTTCAAGAGTCCTAGGATGTCTTAAAAGCCACACTAAGTAGAGTCATTTTCATAGGTGTGAAGTGCACCACATCTAATGAGAGGGAGGCTACGAAGTGTTTTAGGAAAACTTCACTTTCTTGATATTCTTATCGTGCGTTGGTATGATCTCTCTTTCTAATCCATCGTTATGCATTTTTAGATCATGCCTCCTCGTAGAGCCTACACAGGGAATGCCAATGCCCGCAACATTAATGCAACTCCTCCAATCCCAGATCAGGAAGTTTCAAATGCAGAGTTTCGAAATGCCATTCAGCTTTTGGCTCAAAGTGTGACCAACCAGAACAATCAGCAGTCCCTAGTTCCTACTAACACTAATGTTGGGTCAGGTACAACTAGAGTTCGAGATTTCGTTAGGATCAACCCACCTGAGTTTCTAGGGTCGCAGGCTGGTGAGGAACTTCATTGATGAGGTCAAGAAAGTCTTTGGAGTGATGCAAGTGACTGGTAACGATAGGGTAGAGTTGGCATCCTACCAGCTTAAGGATGTAGCTCACACCTAGTTTACTCAATGGAAAGAAAACAGGGGTACGGATATAGTTTCTATCCCTTGGGAGTGATTTCGTGAGACTTTTCTGGAAAGGTTCTTCCCAAGAGAGTTAAGAGAGGAAAAAGCTTAGGAGTTCATGAATTTAAGACAAGGTAGCATGTCAATCCAAGAGTAGGGACTCAAGTTCACCCAACTCTCCAAGTATGCTCCTCACATGGTTGCTGATCCAAGGGCACACATGAATAAGTTTCTGTATCAGGTGTCCGACTTAGTGAAAACAGAGTGCAGAAATGCTATGTTGCTGGAAAATATGAATATCTCTAGGCTTATGACCTATGCTCAGCAGGTCAAGGGAGATAAGCTTAGGGAACAGGCTAAGGATAACAAAAAGGCTAGGATAGGCAACTATGAGTACTCTCAGCAGAAATCAAGTGGTGTAAATCGCTCGCAGTTTCAGCAAAAGTCTTCAGCCCCAGCACCTTCATCAGCTAGTGTTCCATCCTCCAGGTTTCGCCAGGATAAAAAAGGTAGGGCATCATGCTTTAAGTCTCATGGGAGTGTTTCAAGTAATAATACATACCCAACTTGTCCAAAATGTGGTAAGAACCATCCATGTGAGTGTCTTGTAGGGAAAGAATAGTGTTTTGGATGTGGTTAGTCTGGCCATAGGTTGAGGGATTGCCCTTTTTCTAAGCAAGGACAGAGAGGTAATAATGGTAGGGCTCAGTCTACAAATTCAGCAGCACCAGTAGATTGCCCAACTTAGCAGTGTACTTTATCTGGTTCACGTGGCGATCAACTCCATAATAGGTTGTATGCTCTCCAGGCTCAGCAGGATCAGGAATATTCTCCTGATGTGGTTACTGGTACGTTATGAATCTTTTATTTAGATGTTTATGCTTTGTTAGATCCAGGGGCTACTCTTTCCTTTGTAACTCCCTTTATAGTAGTAAACTACGGTGTCAGTCCAGAAACTCTTTCAGAACCCTTCTCAGTCTCTACTCCAGTTGGTGACCCAGTTATAGCTAGAAGTGTATACATAAATTACCCTGTCACAGTTTCTCAGAAAGTCACCTCAGCAGATCTTGTAGAGTTAGAAATGGTAGACTTTGATGTCATTCTAGGCATAGATTGGTTAGATTCTTGTTATGCCTCAGTCGATTGTAGAATTAGGATCATTCATTTTTCAGTTTCCAGATGAACCAATCTTAGAATGGAAGGGTAGTAGCTCAGTGCCTATGGGTCGATTCATTTCTTACCTAAAGGCCAGAAAGATGATCTCTAAGGGTTATCTCTATCTTCTAGTTTGGCTTAAGGATTCTAGTTTCAAAACCCCAACTCTTGAGTTAGTTCCAGTAGTTAATGAGTTTCCAGAAGTGTTTCCAGAAGATCTTCTCGGAGTTTCTCCCAAAAGGGAAATCAACTTTGGAATTGATCTTCTTCCAGATACCCAACCTATTTCTATTCCTCCTTACAGAATGGCTCTAGCTGAGCTTAAGGAATTGAAAGAGCAGTTAAAAGACCTTCTAATAAGGGCTTCATCAGACCCAATATTTCCCCATGGGGTGCACCAGTGTTGTTCGTGAAAAAGAAAGATGGTTCTCTCAGGATGTGCATTGACTATCGACAGTTGAACAAGGTCACAATCAAGAATAAGTACCCTATCCCCAGGATTGATGACTTGTTCGACTAACTTCAGGGTGCTAGTCATTTTTCAAAAATAGACCTCAGATCCGATTATCACCAGCTCATTCCTAAAAACAGTCTTCAGAACTCGGTATGGTCATTATAAATTTGTAGTTATATCATTTGGACTAACCGATGCTCCTGCAGCTTTTATGGATTTGATGAACAGGGTGTTCAAGAAGTATTTGGCTTGTTCGTTATCGTCTTTATTGATGATATCCTCATTTACTATAGGAATGAGGAAGAACATGCAACTCATTTGAGAGTTGTCCTACAGACTCTCAAAGATCGCCAATTATTCGCTAAGTTTAGCAAATGTGAGTTTTGGTTGTAATCTATTGCTTTCCTTGGGCATATTATGTCTAGCGAAGGGATCCGAGTGGATTCTCACAAGATAGAAGAAGTGAAACAATGGCCAAGACCTACCTCTCATACAGATATCAGAAGTTTCTTGGGTTTGGTTGGTTATTACAGAAGGTTCGTAGAAGAATTTTCATCCATAGCTTCTCTATTGACTAAGTTGACTCAGAAAAAGGTTAAGTTCCAATGGTGAGATGAGTGTGAGAAAAGCTTCTCAAAACTGTAAACTAGGTTAACTAGAGCTCTTGTTTTGACTCTACCAGAGTATTCAAACAGTTATGTGATCTATTGTGATGCATCCAGAGTCGGCCTAGGTTTTATGTTGATGCAGCGAGGTAAGGTTATATAGCATATGCTTCTAGATAGCTTAAGGGTGCATAAGAAGAACTATTCGACTCATGACCTCGAGCTTGCAGCTGTAGTATTTTCCCTTAAGATTTGGAGACATTACTTTTATAGTGTTCACGTAGATGTGTTCACAGACCATGAAAGCCTTCCATATGTGTTCACCCAGAAAGAGTTGAATCTTCGCCAGAGGAGATGGCCTGAGTTCCTCAAGGACTATGATATGAATGTACTTTACCATCCTGGTAAGGTCAATGTAGTAGCAGATGCTCTTAGCAGACTATCTATGGGTAGTGTAGCGTATACTGAGGAAGAATGGAAAGAACTAGCAAAAGATGTTCACCAGCTTGCTCGTCTGGTAGTTCGCCTTATGAGCATATTAGATGGTGGTGTAACAGTTCAGAATGGGTCAGAATCTTCATTGGTAGCGGAGGTTAAGGAAAAACAAGATAGTGATCCAATATTGCTTCAACTAAAGGATGCATTCTATCAACAGAGGGTTGAGGTTTTCTCCCAAGGGGGAGATGGTGTGCATCGCTATCAGGGTCGTTTATGTGTTCCTAAGGTGGGTGAGTTGAGAGAACATATTCTTGTAGAAGCCCATAACTCCAGGTATTCTATTACTCCAGGTGCCACTAAGATGTACCGTTATCTGTAGGAAGTCTTTTGGTGGAATGGCATGAAAAAGGATATAGCAGATTTTGTGGCTAAGTGCCCTACTTATAAGGTAGAACATCAAAAACCAAAGGGTATGACTCAAGAGATCAACATTCCGACTTGGAAATGGGAAGTGATAAACATGGACTTCATTACAGGTTTACCTCGTACTCGCAGACAACATGACTCCATTTGGGTGATAGTTGACAGAGTTACTAAGTCTACGCACTTTTTGGCTGTCAAGACTATAGATTCGACGAAGGACTATGCCAAGCTTTACATTAATGAGATAGTCAAGTTACATGGGGTTCCTTTGTCTATCATCTCAGGTAGAGGTCCTCAGTTTACCTCTCATTTCTGGAAGTCATTTCAGAAAGGTCTTGGTACTCAGGTTATTCTTAGCACAACATTTTATCCACCTATGGGTGGTTAGGCAGAGCGTACCATTCATACCTTAGTGGAATGTTGAGAGCTTGTGTGATCAACTTCAAGGGTAGTTGGGATGATCACCTTTCTCTTATTAGTTCGCCTACAATAATAGCTTCCACTCCAGTATTCAGATGGCCCCTTATGAGGCATTATATGGGCGTAGATGTAGATCTCCAATTGGTTGGTTTTAAGTAGGTGAAGCTGCCTTGATAGGGCCAGATTCGGTTCATGATGCTATGGAAAAAGTTTAGCTCTTCAGGGATAGACTTAAGACAACCTAGAGTCGCCAGAAGTCCTATGCAGATGTAAGGAGAAGGGACTTGGAGTTCCAAATTGATGATTGGGTTTTCCTGAAAATGTTACCTATGAAAGGGGTGATGAGATTTGGCAAGAAAGGGAATCTCAGCCCTAGATATATAGGCCCTTACAAGATCTCAAAAAGAGTAGGTAAAGTGGTGTATGAGTTAGAGTTGTCAGTAGAACTAGCAGCAGTGCATCCGATTTTTCACATTTCATTATTGAAGAAGTGTGTGGGTAATCCAGCATCTATAATACCATTGAAAAGTGTGGCTGTAAAGGATAGTCTCACTTATGAGGATGTGCCAGTTGAGATTCTTGATCGTCAGGTTCAAAGGTTGAGAAACAAAGAAGTCGCTTCAATTAAGGTTTTGTAGAGGAGTCCGTCTGTAGAGGGAGCTACTTGGGAAGCAGTAGCAGCCATAAAGGCCAAGTATCCTTATCTCTTTTCTTCCGATTCTACTCCAGCTTGATGTAATAGTTCCTCTCCAGTCTTTCAATTACTCATGCGTAATTTCAGTCTTAGTATTTTGTTCCTTCAGTTAGTCTTGAATGTTCAGCATATTTGAATGTCATTGGAACTTAGTTCACTTAGATTTCAGTTTCCAGTATTTAGTGGTAGGGTTTGCAGCTCTTTCCCTCCATATTAAGCTAGTTTAGTCTTCATTTGAGGACTAATGTTCCCAAGGGGGAGATATTGTAACACCCCGTATCCTAGAAAGACCAAACAACAGTCATTTCAGAAGTTGCAGGTGCCACCTACGGAACGTAGGGTGACCTATGGATCGTAGGTGGGGTTCGTGGTTGGCCACCTGCAACCCCCTCCCAAAACCCTCAGAAAATTCAGCTAAGGGTCAACCTATGCAAGGACCTACGGACCGTAGGTCAGATCACGGTCCATGGTCCAGGGCTGTAAGTCGGACCCCCAAATTTTAACTCCCAGAACCCAGTCGATGGCCGACCAGAATGGACCGTCGGTCCTACCACGGTCCGTCGATGACCTACGACAACTTTTAATTTGGGGATCGTTTGGTCTTTTCCCTATGCATTGGACCCCTAAACTACATCGTTTAAACCCTAAATTACATAGTTTTTGTCAGTTTTAGCCTAGCAACTAAATTAGAACCTACCCTAGTCAATTCATTCTCCTAAATTCATCCAATTAGAACGAAAAGAGGAGAAAGTAGTCGAGCAACTCTAGTCCAAGAACGCAACAAGGTTTCTTCAGTTCCAACCCCAAAATCAAAAGATTTCTCTGTGAATTTCGTCACCAGATATGTGGGATTTCACTAGTGGGTTTCTTTTACCCATTAGGTCCCTAGAATTCAGTCAGATTCTTGATTCTTTATATCATGTTAGACCTAGGGTTTCTAGAATTTCAGGTTTATGTTGATTCAGCTGTTAGGCTAATCCAAATCAGATTATCATGTTTTCATGGAATTATTGCTTAGTTCTTGCATGTAACTCAGAACCCTAGTTATATAGATTCGTTTAGTTCATGAATTACACATGCTAGGTCAGTTTATTCAATTTTAAATGCCTCAGTTAAGAATATTTCATGATTAGTATATTAATGTTGCATTTTTAGTTAGCATGTCAGTATTTTGAGCTATTCAGTATTATAAAAATTCAGTTATAATGTGTTACTTACATAATTAGTTGGGAGTAGGCTTAATACCGAGTGGACTAAGGGTCAGTCATCCTTATAGTCCCAGACCTACGTGCCCCTATAGGTAAGTCCCCTCTGTGGCCATTATACTTAGTGATCACACCAGTCATGCCTCTATACCCTTGGCAAGGTATATTGGGTCCTCTCGATTGGGGTATACATTGGACTCCATATTTATCTTATGTGGCTTTATGTCGGTTATTAGTACCTCCCACAGACAGATAGATACTAGTGTATTGACCAGGTTATCAGGTATAGTTCAGTATCCAGTCTCAGTATGTTATAAACTTGGTCACTACATTCAGTTAGTTCATATTCAGCATGTCTAGCATATTTATCATGTTTAGATTATATCATTGCTCAGTTATGCTTTGTTCGGTTATATGTTTTATTCAGCTTTATGCTATCTTGCATGCTCAGTAGCTTTCAAGTACTGACACATACTCTGTGCTACATCTTCTCGTGATGTAGGTTCAGGTCCTCAGCATTCAGATCACGCATAGATTGGTTCCTGATCTCCAATTCAGCAGCATCAGTGGTGAGTCCTCATTCTTCCAGGACGAATGACATGTTATCTTTTCATTTTCATTCTTTAGTTTCAGTTTTGTTAGAGTTAGCTGGGGACATGTCTCAACATATCTAGTCAGTAGAGGCTTTATTTCAAACATAGTTTAGATTTAGTTTTAGTTGAGTGTGATCTTTCAGTTGTCATTAAACTCAGTTTTATATATTCAGATTTAGAATGGGTATCCCCTATTATTTTTCCCCTTTATGTCATGATTAAGCCTCCGTGCAGTATGCCTATTTTTCAGTAAATCTTTAAGTATGCTTATGATATGCCAGTAGGGTTAGCTTGGGGTTATTCATGATCCTAGGTCCCGTATCCGCGTCCTGGAGGTAGTTTCGGGGAGTGACAAAAACTAACAATTTGTTAATTTAGAAGTTGCCTAGTAAAACAGAATAATATGTGTTTTGTAGTAACAATAAATATGCTCACTTGTTTTGGTTCTCATATGCAAATGATTTTTTTTTAAAAGCTTAGAAATGTATATGAGTATGAGAAATTTCACATCACTAATATCAGAGTGATGCATGATATTTTTCGAGATCTCATCACAGCCCCAATTACTAAACACAAAAAATTTGTGTGTGAAAGTGAGAGAGAAGCGCTAGCTGAGATCTCATGCAAATGGATATTGGAATTTACACAGCAAGGGAAAAAGAAAATCACTTATCAAAATGACAAACCTCACTAATCATAAAAACACTACATAGAGGCCTTGTAGCCTCTCATAATTCTCAACAATAATACTAAGATGAAATATCAAATCCGAATATAATCAACTAATATCATGAGGTTAAAGCTAAATTTGTTTCAGGTAATCTAAAAGAAAGTGCATATAAACTTACTAGCATATCTGGAACGTTGAGGCAACAACAAAACCTGAATAGCCAACATATCATCTTTGCTTGTTCATTCTATTTAGTTCCTATTGATGGATCTCACTACCAAGTGAGACTGTACCATTCATCTGAGAAACCAAAAATATTTTCTTTTTTAGTACCAAAATCTCAAAATGTGGAAGATATCTTCCGCTATTGGACAACATAAGCACATTCAAGACTGTGAGGAAAGAAGCAAATCTAAGTCACATTATATTTCAATCAATATTAATTCAAAATTCAGGGGAAAGGACCGAATCTTAATTGTAGGTAGTTAAGAAGACTCACATTTTGTAGTTTTTGATGGTATGAATAGTTCGAGTTTCAGCCCTGCGCTTGAAGATTCAAATACAACAACTATTGCTTTCATTTCCTCCATGAGTAGTAGTGTTGCTCCCAATTGCACACGCAAGTGTACGTGGTCGCGTAAGTAATATAGTGGCTCTTAAAAGAATCGTATTATTGAACCCAAAGGACTTTTCAATTAGCTATTTTACTAAATTATACTAGTCAAATTATTTATTTAAGAGTACCAAAAGTGTTTGATTTTTATTTGTAAAGAGAAGAATGCAGGAACTAAATAATAAGATTTTGGAAAATTCCAAGGCCACGACATGCATAGGGTTTCATATATCACATCTTATGCATGAATTAACTATGGTTATCAAATTACTGATTTACAGGGTTGAATTTATGATCATGGCCTCCCGACCTCTAATCGCCTACTCCAATTAGTTGTCTCTAACTACATCATTGAGCGGGGATAGGCAGTCCTAATTGGCAAGAATTTATATTTCATCCAACTTTCTAACCAAGCTAGGTGTTCGTCCGGACGTCACTCCTAAAAACAAATCAACTCAATTTAATGGAAGTTCAAGCTTTCTGTATCCTTTGGTTTATATACCTTAGCGTCTCTCAAGTTTAAGAGTAAACAAGAGATTTATCTCTATGATGGCCAGTCAAGATATACCAAAATAAAAATACAAAAGTAATTTAAGCGATAACTAATCATTAATTCAAAACAATCGATTTTCAACAATTACCCATAGCTACAGCCCCAGAACAAGGGGCTTTAGCTACTAATGTCTAAGAAAAGAAAAAAGAAAAAAACCATAAAAAGTATTGACGACTTTGTATCTAATGCCCAATGATTGATAATCCCCTAATAATTATTCTCATGGAATATTTATGGAGATATAAACTCTAAATTAAATAACTTAGTCCAAAAGAAATTGGGAAACCAAAACCAAAAAGGAATTGAGTTTCTAGTTGTACGCTTGGAACTGTAACCTACTCAACAATTTCGTGCATCTCTTCATCTGCTGCCACATGACAGGGAGGATTCTTTTTGATTTCGTTGTTTGTTTCTCAAACTGCACTTTATATATTTATTATAATATTAAATTTTATCCATTAAGTTGTCTGCTTGATTTTTTCTATAATCTTCCATCTTTAATTCGTTTTAGCTCCAAATTTCTTCATCTTTTCACCAATTTACTCCTACAAATAAAATACACTATATAGGACAATCCATAAAATTTATGCTAAAAAAGGACAAATAAAAATACTAAATGTGAGACAAATAATGATAAGAAAATATATTTTTGGCCTCACATCAACACCCCACACTTAAACTTTTGCTCGTCCTCGAGCAAACATTAAAGCTCATCTAAAAAAATCAAATTGGGAATGTCATCACTTTGGTTGATACAAACAATTAGGCCATATAGAAATTTCAAACCGTCAAGTACAACTTCCGCTCATTATGCAAGACATCCAAATACACAACAACCTCTAGCCTCCTAACCTCAAGGAAGGACTTTGAACTCATCGAATTTAAGCTTGATCGCCTACTCTCATCACAAAAAGTTAATAAAATAACCTATCTATCATGAAACAAGTTCCCTCACAAAAAGAAATAGTCCACACATTCAATTGAAAAGATTGAATATAAATTAAGGACTTTATATCAAGAAAAACTCTCACACTCACAAAGAAAATTCACATGTATGCATAAAGAACCATATGCTTGCCCATTATGTACATCTCCATTAATTAAGCATGCTTGAATAGAATCTAATAGGACTTTAACGGGTTGTAATGTAGGCTAGGGGATGGGTAGGAAATTTATATAATAGTGACTTACACTTCCCTAAGCACTTTGAACTTTAAGACTTATTCACCCATTATTTTCTTCTCTTTATTTTCAGCCGTCTCTTCAAGAATTATTTTACAACTAATTCTCATCATCTCAAGAATACTTCAATCAAATTTTTTTTCAAAGATTTTTTTTTCATAGGATTTTTTTCATGTCACATTCTTTTGTTCTTCTTTTTTTTTCATCACATTCTTTCAAAGAGAGGTTTTTAATCACTTTGTTATTTGACCTGTTCCCGTCGTTATAGAATATCCAACAGGAAAAAATTTTTGCCGGAAAACTTTTTGGTAGTAACTTGAAACTTCCTAGCCTAGTCTAGATTTGGACGAAATTAGAGTCAGTGAGGTCTAGGTGAATATGGTAAAAATTGAGAGGTTTAATATGGAATGTGATTACATGTATAGATAGCTAAGATGTTAAGGAACCCGTATGACTTTACGGAATTGAATTCGGGTGAGAAATTGGTCTTACCGTGAACGGATATTTTCTGAGTGTCATGGGATGAAAGTGTGTTGTGAAATGGGGGTTTGGAATTCTTAAATTTGCTCACTATTTTCGTGCAAGCTGCCAGAGAGGAATTAGTGACGCCAGAGCGGGGCCGCTGTAACGGGATGAGGTCCGCCACAGCGGGACAGATGCGACTTAAGTCAGAAATAAATCCCAGAAACATTTTATTCTGAACTTTTCGACTTTGATAGCTAAGGAATGACCCAGGGCTATTTCTTGAAGGTTTTCCACCTCTTCTAGCACTAAAGGTAAGGATTTTACTCCCCTAATCCATTTTTTGATCCGTAGAACTTGGGTTCTTGGTTAATTACTATTGGGGGAGGGTTTTGATTTGAAACTAATGGTGGAAAAAGCCCTAAATTGGGTATTAGGATCTTTGGTTTGGTTTAGGGTTATTGGGTTTGCTATAATCCGAATAATTAGACCTTTGATTGTTGATCCTTGCGTATATTAATTGTTTGTAGACCTAGAATAAGTTAAAAGAATCTAGAAAGAGAATATTCAAGTGCCTTAGGGGATGCAAGTTTGGATTCGAGGTAGGTGATGGTTGTGTCATGTTGTGTGATATATGTTTGTACTTGCTTCATTATAATGCATGTATGTATACGAATGTTGCATTATTGATCACACTAATCGTGGATGAGGATAATTGAATAAATGAATGCCATGAATCATGACTTTATTGTATGATTATGAGAATGTAATTTTGATTGTGATTGTGACTTGTTGAATGGATCGGGTGTTACGTTCCGACACACTAACTGGGATCGATTGCCACGTACCGGCATAAACTTTAGAATGGCTGTCACGATTCGACACACTAACTAGGATCGGTTGCCACGTACCAGCATAAACATTGGAACGGGTGTCACGATTCGACACACTAACTTGGATTGGGTATCGGGTACCGGTACACTAACAGTTTGGGGATGGGTTCCATGAGAGGACCATTGAATTGGGTTCCGTAAAAGGAATATTGAATTGTGTTGTGTATCTACTTGTGATGATTACGTTCATATCTAATTGTGATTGAGGTTGAAAGATTGCTTGTTGCTCTAAAATGATAACCAATGTGTATTATTGAGAACGTGGAATGCTACTTTGATCCTAACAAGATGACTAATTTTGTATATGTTTGGTATATGCCTGTTTTATAATGTTGTGGTTACTTGCATGCGTTTCACTTATTGGGATAGCTATGAAATCCTTCTAGTACACTGTGGTTGTGTACTGATACTACACTTGCTCTTTCTTTGTTGAGTACAGGGCATCTTCAGGTGGCTATTGATAGACCTCAGCTAGGTGACTATTGAGCGTGACCGAATTCAAGGGTGAGCCAGTTCTTTCAGGCTGTCATAGATCTCTCTTGTTTAAGTCCACTCTTTACGAACTCAGACTATTTGTTTAAGGTGTTTGTTTAGTTTCGGCGTTGTACCCCTTGTTCTTAGACTTGTTGTTAGTAGAGTTTTGGTACAATGACTTTCAAGTTCTAGGGGTTGTACTTCTGTATTAGTTTGGCTAGTTTATTTAAACCTTTGGAGTTTATGGGAACTCTATATGATTTCTTTTGGTCATTTAAACCTGCTTCCGTATCTTTAAATGCCTTAGTTTTTTGTTAAGTTGTTAGTTTGGGTTGTAGTAATGGTTCTACTATCAGAGGGTTAGTGTGGGTACCAATCATGACGGTCTGGGTCGTGACATTTGTAGCTATCATTGATTATCTTTTTCACTCAAGAGTCCCTTTTTCTTCATAATTAACAATTAGAATAAGTCTATGCTATAATTCTCAAGTAACGGCAAAATATGGCTACCAACAAAAGGCTATAGGCTCAAAAGGGCTAACTAGTGATACAATATCTTAAGACACTAATTTACAAGACAAATCAAAGAAAGCCTATTATCATCTCCTAAACAAAGCAACACTTTTTATTTCGCTTCAATAACATGCAGGGCAAGTTTTAGACTAAGATGTTGTAACACCCTAAAAAAAAATTGAACTAAGACTCGAACCCTTCTTTGTTGTGAGTAGGAATTTACCAAGGAATTTAAAATTTCTTAAGTATTAAGGTCAGGTCACTAGATGTAGCACATTGAGTTCCAAAAAGAATTAAAAAGAATTCATTCAAGTTATTCCTTAGTTCTTTTATGTTTTGGGTCAACTTCAAACGACCATAACTTTCAGTACAGGATGAGTTAGGAGACCCACAAGATATCAAATGAAAGATCTGTGAGTCCTCTTTCCAGTGCCACTAAGTTTGCTAATTTTTGAGCTAGTATGAGGGAGATATTCCCTTTTGAAGTCAGGTTGTCCATTTAAGGAAAATTACATGAAAATAGGAGGGGTATTTTAGTCTTTCCTTACCCCCACTTATTCTAAATGCAAATTACACCCAATTAAGGGTCTAAACTAATTAGAATCAGTTTCATTCATCCCCAAAATCGTTTAGGGTTTTAGAGAGGAGATTCAAGAGGAGAAAAAGTTCAAAGTTTCAAGCGTCCGTTTAAGAAATTCAAGATTTCACCAAGAACCTAGTTGTTTGAGGTATGTAAGCTTCCATAGTGTTAGGTTTATTCAACCACACACCAATCATGAGTTTTTTTTTTTATGAATCTATCCATAAATATTGAGCAATTTAATTTCTTGATGAGTTCTTAATAACTGTTCTTGAAGTTTCCTTATCAATTAAATTTTGATGTAAGATTCTACTTGGGTTAACTTCAAATGACCATATCTCTTAGAATATAAAGACTTACGTGGCCCATAACCTATTAAATTAAAGGTATTTGAATCTACTTTCCAACTCCACCAATTTTGCGTCAATCCAAGTTTTGAGTAAAATGTTATGACCATTTAGTAACATGATACAATGCTATTACGAATTAGCCGAAGGGAAAACATTAAAAAGGGTCATTTTTGTCCTTTTACCTCCAAGAAAACCCTAAACAAATTTCTTGACTAATAAAAGGCTCAAAACAATCGGATTTTCATATTTTTATCCATCATTCTCTTCTCTTTCAAACCCTAGGGTAAAACCCTAAGAAAAAATCAAAGTAGGAGACTTCATTCAAGATTCTTTCAATCTTTTTCAAGATTCTTCAATGTAAGTCTTTCTCCAAGAATTCCATTCTTTTCAACTCAAATTCCTCCATACAATTATGAATCACTAATGAAAATCATAATTCTTGGCGATAGAGATTTCAAGAAACTTATTCAAGAATCTCAAGAAAGGTTTTGTTGATCATTTACCTTGTTCTTCCAGGTATGTAAGGCTATCATAGTGTTGGACTAGTTCGTCCTCATGCTCTAAATCTTCTTTCAAATCAATAAAAGAGAAATCTAGGATTCTACCCATAGATTTTAGTTTTCTTGAGATAAGTTTATTTGAGTTCTTGAGTTCATGATTCTTTTAAAAATTATGTTCCTAATTATTGAGTTTCTATATTTTTTATTGAGATCCTTGAGTTGATAAGTTCATGTGTATAATTCAGCATGAACCCTATTTTGAGTTATAAATCTTGAGAAGTTTTTCAAAGCCAACACTTGAGTTTTAAACTGAGTTTTGAGGAAGTAAGTATGAGAATGAGAAGATTCGTATACATGAGTTCCATATTTTTATTTAGACCTTTGAGTCGAGTCGTTATGCCCATAAATTCCGCATGAACTCCATCAGTTAAGTATGTAGTAGTATCTTCAACTTCTAAGTCTTGAGTATTGAGTTTCTAATCATTTTGGGATTATATTCCTAATCATGGGCCTACTATATGTTACCCATGAAGGTCCTTGAGTTGAGTAGTTTATGCCCATAATTTTGTATGAACCCTATGAGTCGAGCAGTCTTAAGATGAGAGGTATCATTAAGTCCTTGAGTTAAGTAGTTCATGCCCATAATTCTGCATGAACCCTCTGAGTCGAGCATTCTTGACATGAGTAGTATCATTGACTCGTTGAGTTCTGGAGTTGTTGAGTTCCAAGTATTGAGTTCTATGCATGGTTATTGAAAACCATGAATTGAGCCGTTCACGTCCATAATTTGGCATGAACCCTTTTTTAATAAGTCTTTTTACAAATTGTTTTAAAACTTGTTTTAAAGCCTTGAGCACTAAGTTGAGGAAGAGTAGATCTGAGTTCATTTTCTTTAAAATGATAATATGGGAACTAAGTATTCCCAAGAGTAAATGTTTTTGCATTTAAGATGAGAGGAAACTGAGATTTCTAAAAGAGTTTTGAGTAGTTTGAGTACCATCTCTTTTAAGAGAAAGATTTTTGAGTAAAAATCTCAAAACACAGAAAGAGTTATGTTTTTAAACATATGAGCTAGTATATTTTGGGAGTAGTATTGAGCACCGATTGGGGGAGAGTTCATACAACTCACTGCCCCCATAAACCATGTAGCCAACGTGGGTAGAAAGGGTCATACTTTTTATATGATTCCTTAATGATTTTTAGCATAGACTAGTGGATCCACTTAGTAGTAGGTTCTATACTCTGACAAAGTATAGGACAGTTCTGGCAGCGTTGATGAGATGTTGTATCATCACATAGCTCATAGTGATGGTTGTCGGTTAGAAAATCTCCCATAAAGTTATATTGTATTTTTATATACAGATTGAGTTATTATTCTATTCTTCAATATGATTGAGTTATTATCTATTGTTTTAAAAGTTTTCCATACATTGCGTCTTTTATTGTTGCTTTATCCTTGAGTAGCTTGAGTTGAGTATCTTATTCTTAAGCTGAGTTTAGTTGAGTGAGTTGAGAAGAGGTAAATATGTTTCCTTTTTATCAAGTTCAAGCCTATGTTTATGCTTTAGAATTCCCCTTACATGCTCGTACATTCCACGTACTGAGCCATTTGTCCTGCATCATTTCATGATGCAGATACAGGTATTCAGGATCATCAATATGCATTTCATTGAGGTTATGTGATATTCCAGTTAGCTTTGGTGAGCCTTCTTATATTCCAGAGGACATTACCTTTACCTTACAGTTAATAGTTTTGAGATGTTGTGGGTTTTGTTCCGGTATCTTTATCTAATAGTAGAGGCTTCATAAATAGACAGAGTTGAAGAGTTTTCTATATTTACTTTCTTTTGAGTATTGTTCAGACTTTCTTAAAGTTCACTATTGGAGTTCAATGAATTTAATTTAGTTTTAAGCTTATGTATGCTTGAGTTAGTCTTTCGCTTGTAGCCAGCCAGGATGATGGTTCTTTTGGGGACCATCAATGGTTTTCGAGTGCCGGCCACGTCTAAGGTGTAGGCTCGGGTCGTGAAAAACTTGGTATTAGAACACAGAGTTCAAGTGTCCTAGGGTGTCTATGAAGCCATGTCGGTAGGATCTTATTTGTGGTTGTAAGGGCCCCACTTCTATAAATGAGGTACTATAGACATTTAAGAAAAGTTTCCTTTTTTTCATACTCCAAATTGTGCAATAAATCTATGTTATAGAGACTTATTCTAACTCGTGCGTTCTTATATCCATTCGACTACCCTTCATACTAGAGGTGGTTGAAAAGAAAAGTCAGTTCTTTATCAATAAGTTGCTCTTAGCAAAGTCTTGAGGATGTCATGAGACTCTAGAGGGTCTTGAGAGAATCATGGGAGTGAGTTAAGTGTTGAGTTCGAGAAAATGCACTCATATTCATGTGAATCGTGCATTTGAGCTAAAAGCAAGTTGTACTCTCTTCTCTAAGCCCTGTTTCAGCTAAGATCCTTATGAGGAAGTATGTTTAGAGCTTGGGCAGTATTCTCATCCAAAAAGGTAGCATGAGTTACAAAATTATGAGCAGTAGTAGTGAAAGTGCCCAGAGTTAGAGGAAATTATGCAGAGGTTTAGTAATCAAAAGGAAATGAGATAGTGATTGGGAAGATTATGTTATTGTAATCATGCACCCAGTCAGTTATAAGTGATGAGTTCCTTTATGAGTGGAATAAGAACTAATAATGTTGTAGAGAGTTCTCGATAGAAGGAAGAGGAATAGTTACTAGTCATGATGAGATAGAGTATATTTTAACCAAAATAGAGTTGATGTCGATGTGCCATCATGTTAGAGAAGACTAAATATATGTGTTGAATAAGAGAACAGAGTATTCATGACGTGATAGATCTAAGCTAGGCTTATGATTTGTTTGAAAGGGTCATGATGTTCCAAAGGTTATAGAACCGATTAAGTAATGAGGTATAATAAGTGAGCAAGTAGTACTTAAGTTGTGAAAAGGGGATGTAAACTAGTTTAGAGATGATGGAATAGGTCCATAGCTTCCAAGTGTTAGCCTTAGACCTAAGGGGAGATGCAAAAATGAAAAATCAAGTCCAGTGTTAAGAATAAGATAGTAATGATCTCAAAAGAGTATGGGAGATATCTTTTCAGAGATATTTTAGTAGTGAAGTGATGTTAGAAGAAGAAGGTTAATGTTCTTATCATGATAATTCCATCCAAGGTTATAAATAAGGAGGAAAAAGCGGATGAGGTTTTACTATGAGAAATAGTTAAATGAGAGCCCTTAGTTGGTTTCGAGTAGTTTTGCGGGAAATTCTAGTTGGTATGGTAGGGATGATGATAGAATGAGAACTTCTTAGGGAGTTGGTTAGTAAGAGTCCATGGAGTTGTTAGAATACTAAGCTTGAATGTGGTGTTGTTAAACATTAGGTGGTTCTTGATATGAGCCCAATGTTGATTAAATGTGGTGGGTAAGAGTAATATTCTTTGGATGAGATTCCCTGTCGAGGTATAGAACCCGAACCTTAGGATTTGGGTTAAGCTTGAATACAGAAAGAGCATGCCATTAGACTCAGACTAGAGAATTCATGTACCCTTATGGGAGCTATGAGTTGCAGCCAATGAGGCATGGTATTCCTATTCTTACTTCATGCCCAAATTTCCTTTGTTTTAGATAAGGTAACTTTGAAGAGAATGTGACTATGTTCACAACAACATCATTCTTAATTTAGGTGTTATAGGAAGTCCCAACTCTTGGAACGAATCAGTCCATCCTGTGTTGGTAGGAAAGTTCATGAGTCAGAAGAGATAGTAGGAGTAACCCCGTTCCATAACCAGTCCAGCCGTCATTCGAGGACAAATGATCCCAAGGGAGAGATAATGTAACACCCTGGAAATTCTTTGAACTAAGACTCGAACCTTTCTTCGTTGTGAGTAGGATTTTACCAAGGACTTTAAAATTTATTAAGTATTAAGGTCAGGTCACTAGATATAGCACCTTGAGTTCCAAAAAGAATTAAAGAGAATTTATTCAAGTTATTCCTTAATTCTTTTAAGTTTTGGGTCAATTTCAAACGACCATAACTTTTAGTACAAGATGAGTTAGGAGACCCACAAGATATCAAATGAAATATCTGTGAGTCCTCTTTGTAACGACACTGAGTTTGCTAATTTTTGAGCTCGTATGAGGGAGATATGCCCTTTTGAAGTCAGACTGTCCATTTAAGAAAAGTAACCCGAAAATAGGAGGGGTATTTTAGTCTTTTCCTTACCCCCACTTATTCTAAATGCGAATTACACCCAATTAAGGATCTAAACTTGTCACGCCCCGAGCTACCCCCGAGACGCGGACACGGGACCTAGGATCACAAGTGACCCCAAGCTAACCCTGCTGGCATAATCATGAGCATACTAAAGATAAACTAAGAAATAAAACTGATGCGGAAGCTAATCATAAATAAATCTGAAAATGATGGGGAAATACCTATATACTAAAACAGAATATCAAATCTGAGAGTTTAATACAAAAGAATCATCAACCTCAAATACTAAGTTGAATCTAACTATGTCTGAAAATAGCCTCTAACTGACTAGAAGTGATGGGACATGCCCCAGCTAAGTCTAGCAAAACTGAAATTAAAACAATGAAAACTGAAAGATAACATGACTATTGTCCTCGAATAATGAGGACTCACTACTGATGCTGCTGAACTGGAGATCGGGAACCGATCTAAGCATGATTTGGATGTTGAGAATCTGAGCCTACATCACAAGAAGATGTAGCGCAGCATATGCGTCAGTACTTGAAAGGTACTGAGCATGCAGGATAGAGTAAAGCTGAAATAAACATATAACTGAACAAGCAATAAAGCAAAAGCATAATCTAAACATGATGTAGCTACTGAATACCAAGCTAACTGAATACAATGACCAAATTTAGACATACTGATGTTGAATACTGATTATACTAAAATGTGATCAATGCAATGGAGTCTGACTAAATTGTGGGAGCTACTAAAACCGATAATAAAACCACATGAGCTAAATATGGAGTCCGATGTATACGCCTCATCGAGAGGACCTAATACACCCGGCCAATGGTGTAAAGGCATACTGGCGTGATCACTAAAATAATGCCTACAGAGGGGACTTACAACCTACGTGGCTCGTAGTTCTAGGACTATATGGGTGACAGACCTAGTCCAACTCGATATTATGATACTCCCAATAGATTAAATAATTAACACATTATGACTGAATTTTGGAAATATACTGGATAGCTCAAAATACTGACATACAAACTGAGAATGCACATTTATATACTGATAATGACACATTCAAACTGAGGCATGTACAGCTAAAATACTGAAATTTCTAACCTAGCATGTGTAATTCAGGAATTAAAGAACTACCAAGCTAGGGTTCTGAAATTCATGCAAGAAATGAAGTAATAACATGATAATCTGATTTAGAACATATATATAACTAATTCATGTTAATCTGATGAAGTTCTAGAAACCCTAGGTCTAGTTAATAATAGGGAATTAAGAATCTGACTGAAATCTAGGGACCTAATGGGCGAAAGAAACTCACTAGTGAAATCCCACATACCTGGTGATGAATTCAACGGAGAAATCCTTCGATTTTGGGGTTGGAGTTGAAGAAAGCTTGTTGTGTTCTTGAACTAGGGTTCTTGACTTCTTTCTCCTCTTAGCGTTCTAATTTTCTAAGTTTTGCTTAATGATCTGACTTAGGTAAGTTCTAGTTATGTTTCTAGGCTAAAACTGACCAAATCCACATAGTTTAGGGTTAAAACGACGTAGTTTAGGGTCCAACAGAATAGGAAAAGACCTAAAAACCGCTGACAAAAACTGCGATTGGCTGACCACGGCCACCTTCACGGACCGTGAAAAGGACCATGGACTGTGAAGTGGGTCGTGGTCTTCACTTGGTGACTACTGAGCTGAGGGTCTGTCTCACGAGCCTTACCATGGCCCGTGTGAGGGACCACGGGCCGTGAAGGTCCTCGTGGTCCTCACTTGGGCTGACGTCTGGTGGCTTAGTTCTAGGGGGCTACTGGTTAAGCTCGACAGATGCCC
This sequence comes from Solanum pinnatisectum, assembly GCA_035578085.1. Taxonomy (NCBI): domain Eukaryota; kingdom Viridiplantae; phylum Streptophyta; class Magnoliopsida; order Solanales; family Solanaceae; genus Solanum; species Solanum pinnatisectum. The sequence goes on along the minus strand of JAWPEI010000024.1, from coordinate 268,129 downwards.
CCACGTCCCGTCTTCAAGACCACAGACCGTGAAGGTCCCCATGGTCCTTACTTGGGCGAGGGGTGTCTGAGGGCTTGGTTGGGGAGCTACTGCCTAACTCTTCACGGATGCCACCACAGTCCGTTGTCAAGATCACATCCCATGAAGGTGCCCGTGGTCTGATGTCTGGACCTGGTGAAGTCCAAGTTAGGATCACGGGTAGGTCAACAGACCGTGGACCCTATCACTGTCCGTGAACCCAGCCGTGGTTCACCTATTTCAGGTAATTTTTACAATTTTTTTCTAGGCCTGGTTTTTGAGGTGTTACAATATCTCCCCCTTGGGACCATTCATCCTTGAATGAAGACTAAACTAGCTGAAATGGAGGGGATGAGCTGCAACCCTACCACTAAACACTGAAAGCTGATTTCTAACTAAACTAAGTTCCAAAAACATGCAAATACGCTGAATATGCAAGTACAGACTGAAGGAACATGATACTAAGATTGATTCCACGCATGAATGACTGAAAAACTAAAGAGGACCTATTACCTCAAGCTGGAGTGGAATCGAAAGGAAAGAGGTGAGGATACTTGGACTTCATGGCTGCTTCTACTTTCTAAGTAGCTCCCTCTACTAACTAACTCCTCCCCCAAACCTTGACTGAAGTGACTTCTTTATTTCTCAACTTTCTAATCTGACGATCAAGAATCTCAACTGGTACATCCTCATACGAAAGACCATCTTTCATGGCCACACTCTCTAATGGCACTACGGATGCTGGATAACCCACACACTTCTTCAAAAGTGAAATGTGAAAGACTAGATGTACTGCTATGACAACTCTAACTCATAAGCCACTTTGTCAATCCCTTTCAGAATCTTATAAGGGCCTACATATCTAGGACTGGGCTTCCCTTTCTTGTTGAATCTCATCCCCCATTTCATAGGTGACACTTTCAAGAAAACACAATCATCAACTTGGAACTCTAGTTCCCTTCTCCTTACATCTGCATAAGACTTGTAGCGACTCTAGGCTGTTTTCATTCTACCACTAATGAGTTGCACTTTCTCCATCACATAATAGACTGAATCTGGCCCTATCAAGGCTGCTTCACCTACTTCAAACCAACCAACAGGAGAACTGCATCTATGCCCATACAATGCCTCATAAGGGGCGATCTGAATGCTGGAATGGTAGCCATTATTGTAGGCGAACTCAATAAGAGGAAGGTGATCATCCCAACTACCTTTGAAGTCGATCACACAAGCTCTCAACATGTCCTCAAAGGTTAGAGTGGTACGCTTTGCCTGACCATCTGTATGTGGATGAAATGTTGTGCTAAGATTAACCTGAGTACCAAGACCTTTCTGAAATGACTTCCAGAAATGAGAGGTAAACTGAAGACCTCTATCTGAGATGATAGACAAAGGAACCCCATGCAACCTGACTATATCATTAATGTAAAGCTTGGCATAGTCCTCTGCCAAATTTGTAGTCTTGACGGCCAAAAAGCGAGAAGATTTAGTGACTCTATCAACTATCACCCAAATGGAGTCATATTGTTTGCGAGTACGAGGTAAACCTGTGATAAAATCCATGTTGATCACTTCCCACTTCCAAGTAGGAATGTCGATCTCTTGAGTCATACCCCCTAGTTTATGTTGTTCTACCTTCACTTGCTGACAATTTGGGCACTTAGCCACAAAATCTGTTATATCCCTCTTCATGCCATTCCACCAAAAGACTTCCCGCAGATTATTGTACATCTTAGTGGCACCTTGATGAATAGAATACCTGGAGTTATGGGCTTCTGTAAGAATCTGTTGTCTCAACTCGCCCACATTAGGAACACATAATTGATCCTGGTAGCGAAGCACACCATCTCCCCCTTGGGAGAATACCTCAAGTCTCTGTTGATGGACTGCACCCTTGAGTTCGTGCAATATCGGATCATTGTCTTGCTTTTCCTTAACCTCCACTACCAATGAAGATTCTGATCCATTTTGTACTATCACACCACCATCTGATATACTCATAAGACGAACTCCTAAATGAGCAAGCTTGTGAACATCCTTTGCTAGCTCTTTTCTTTCTTCCTCAACATGTGCTACACTACCCATAGATAGTCTGCTAAGGGAATCTGCTACTACATTTGCCTTACCAAGATGGTAATGCACACTCATGTCATAATCCTTGAGGAACTCAAGCCATGTTCTCTGGCGAAGATTCAACTCTTTCTGGGTGAACACATACTGAATGCTCTTATGGTCTATGAACACATCTACATGAACACCATACAAGTAGTGTTGTGTAGTGGGTTAGGAACTTGGGATTAAGTTGTGCATTTATTATAGGTGGAAAATTGTATTAAATACAAGTAATCAAGAAGAAGAGGTGTATATGTGGAAAATTGAATTAAATACAAGTATTCAAGAAGAGGTGTGTATGTGTATGGGGTTTAATAAATTAAATAATTAAATAGGAGATAATAATTAATATTTTCTTACAAGAAATTTCTTTAAAAAATTATTAGAATATCTTCATGCTACTTTACTTACGAAAAAAATGGTAAGAAAATTCCTATTTTGTTTATTTTTACCAAAAAAAATTAGATTTTAAAGTAATTTTTGCAAGAAAATTCACAAGTAATTTACTTGCGAAATATAAATCCCTAGGTAAATTTCTTGGGATTTTGAAATTCACAGGAAATAATTACCTACGAAGGTTTTACCATCGGATTCTTTTTGGCAGGAAAATCCGCAGGAAACTAAGTTTCCTGCGAATTTTCGTATACAATCCCTTGGAAAATCTCCAAGTAATACACACTCTTCTTGTAGTGAAACCGCGATTAACTGGTTACCAACTTTAAGGAATAAAACTAAGAACATAAGTGGAAGAAGAACAACAACTACCAAACTCCGAACTTATTATACCGATCGTAACCTAAGTTTTGATGATGTCCGCCCAAGGACAACGTAGAGACTTAGCCGCTCCTACTCATACCCTTCCCGGCCAACTTGGCTCTGATACCAATGGAGGGTACGAACTGAGTTCTGGGACGGAATCCTAGAGAAATTTAGACAGAGTAATGGAAGGGACCAAGAACAAGTAAAAACTTAAAACAAAACTAGGGAAAAGAGAAGAACAAGAAAGCAGTAAATAAACTTAAACTTTAAATTTTAAAACATCTAATGAAAATAAGTAGTGAAAATATATTTACAATAAACTTTTATTGATTTAGGGAAAACACAGGGAACATGGATAGGAGAAAATGGAAAAGATAGGGAAAAGAAGTAAAGTATTGTTCTTTTATTCATCGATATTTAAGGTCATTGATGCAAGTCAAAAAATTTTGAGGCATTTTTTGTATTATTTTTGTTTTTTTCATTATTTTTCTGCATTTAGGGGCATATACGTAATATTCGGCAATTTTGGGGGCAGTTACGAAAGTAAAGTTTTGTTCTTTTATTCATCACGATATTCTAAGGTCATTTGTGCAAGTCAAAAATAAGTGAGGCATTTTTTGTATTGTTTATGTGTTTTTTCTTGATTTTTAGGCCATTTAGGGGCATTTACGTAATATTTTGCCAGTTTCGGGCAATTACAAAAAGCAGTAAAGTTTTTTTTTTATTCATCACGATATTCTAAGGTCATTGGTGCAAGTCAAAAAAATTTTAAGGCCTTTTCTGTACTGTTCATGTGTTTTTCTTGATTTTTCAACAATTTAGGGGCATTTACGTAATATTTGGCCATTTTTGGACAGTTACGAAAAGAAGTAAAGTTTTGTTCTTTTATTCGTCACGATATTCTAAGGTCATTAGTGCAAGTCAAAAGTTTTTTGAGGCGTTTTTTATATTGTTTCTGTGTTTTTCTTGATTTTTCGGTCATTTACTGGCATTTATGTAATATTCATCCATTTTTGGACGGTTATGAAAAGAAGTAAAGTTTTGTTCTTTTATTCATCACGATATTCTAAGGTCATTAGTGCAAGTCTAAATTTTTTAAAGACGTTTTTTTGTAGTGTTTATGTGTTTTACTTGATTTTTCAGCCATTTAGGGGGATTTACATAATATTCGGCCATTTTCAGGTAGTAACAAAAAGAAGTAACGTTTTGTTCTTTTATTTGTCATGACATTCTAAGGTCATAGGTGCAAGCTGAATTTTTTTTGAGGCATTTTTTGTATTGTTTTTGTGTTTTCTTGATTTTTCAGCATTTAGGGTCATTTACGTAGTATTCGGCAATTTTGGGGGCAATTACAAAAAGAAGTAAAGTTTTAATTTTTTATTCATCACGATATTCTAAGGTCATTGGTACAACTCAAAAAAAAATTTGATGCATTTTTTGTATTTTTTTTATCTGTTTTTCTTGATTTTTAGGTCATTTAGGGGAATTTACGTAGTATTCGGTCATTTTCGGGTAGTTACTAAAAGAAGTAAAGCTTTATTCTTTTATTCGTCATGATATTATAAGGTCATTAGTGCGAGTCAAAAATTTTTGGACGCATTATCTGTATTGTTTATGTGTTTTTCTTGATTTTTCAGCATTTAGAGGCATTTTCGTAATATTCAGCTATTTTTGGGAAATTATTAAAAGAAGTAAGGTTTTGTTCTTTTATTCGTCTCGAAATTCTAAGGTCATTGGTGCAAAGGTGAAGTTTTTTTGATGTATTTTTTGTATTGGTTATGTGTTTTTCTTGATTTTTCAGCCATTAAGGGGGCATTTATGTAATATTCGACCATTTTTGGGTAGTTTGGAAAAGAAGTAAAGTTTTTTTCTTTTATTCATCACAAAATTTTAAGGTCATTGGTGCAAGTTAAAATTTTTTTGAGGAGTTTTTTGTATTGGTTATGTGTTTTTCTTGATTTTTCAGTCATTTAGGGGCTTTTACCTAATATTCAGCCATTTTCGATGAGTTACGAAAAGAAGTAAAAATTTGTTCTTTTATTCGTTATACTATTTTAAGGTCATTGGTGCAAGTTGAAATTTATTTGAGGCATTTTTTGTATCGTTTATGTGCTTTACTTGTTTTTTCGGCCATTTAGGAGTATTTACGTAATATTCAGCCATTTCGAGTAGTTACGAAAAGAAGTAAAGTTTTGTTCTTTTATTTGTCATGATATTCTAAGGTCATTGGTGCAAGTCAAAAAAATTTTGAGACATTTTTTGTATTATTATTTTCTTGATTTTTCGATATTTAGGGGCATTTACGTAATATTCGGTCATTTTCAAAAGTTACGAAAAGAAGTAAAATTTTGTTCTTTTATTCGTCAAGATATTATAAGGTCATTAGTGCAAGTCGAAATTCTTTTGAGGCATTTTTTAATTGTTTATATGTTTTTCTTGTTTTTTTGGCCATTTAGGGGCATTTACGTAATATTCAGCCATTTTCAGGTAGTTACGAAAACAAGTTAAGTTTTGTTCTTTTATTCGTCATGATATTCTAAGGTTCATTGGTGCAAGTCAAAAAAATTTTGAGGCATTTTTTGTATTGTTTATGTGTTTTTCTTAATTTTTTGGAATTTAGGGGCATTTATGTAATATTCGGCCATTTTCGAGCAGTTATTAAAAGATTTAAAGTTTTGTTCTTTTATTCGTCACAATATTCTAAGTCCGTTAGTGCAAGTCAAAATTTTTGTGAGGCATTTTTTTTATTTCTTATGTGTGTTTCTTGATTTTTCGGTCATTTAGGGGCATTTATATAATATTCAGCCATTTTTGGGTAGTTATGAAAAGAAGTAAAGATTTGTTCTTTTATTCGTCATGATATTCTAAGGTAATTGGTGCAAGTTAGAATTTTTATGTGTGTTTCTTGATTTTTCGGTCATTTAGGGTCCTTTACATAATATTTGGGCATTTTCGGGCAAGAAGTAAAGTTTTGTTCTTTTATTCGTCATGATATTCTAAGGTCATTGGTGCAAGTCGAAATTTTCTTGAGGCATTTTTTGTATTGTTTATGTGTTTTTCTTGATTTTTCAGCAATTTAGAGAATTTAAGTAATATTCGGTCATTTTCGGACAGTTACGAAAAGAAGGAAAGTTTTGTTCTTTTATTCTTCATGATATTCTAAGGACATTGGTGCAAATCAAAAATTTTTGGGGCATTTTTTGTATTGTTTATGTGTTTTTCTTGATTTTTCGGCTATTTAGGGGCATTTACGTAATATTCGGCCATTTTCTAGCAATTACGAAAAGGAGTAAAGTTTTGTTCTTTTATTCGTCACAATATTCTAAGGTCATTGGTGTAAGTCAAAATTTTTTGGAGCCGTTTTTGTATTGCTTATGTGTTTTTATATATTTTTTGGCCATTTAGAAGCATTTACATAATATTCGGTCAGTTATGAAAAGAAGTAACGTTTTGTTCTTTTATTCGTCACGATATTCTAAGGTCATTAGTGTAAGTCAAAATTTTTTAGACGCGTTTTTTGTATTGGCTATGTGTTTTTTTTATTTTTCGGCCATTTAGGGGCATTTATGTAACATTTTTACATTTTTGAGCAATTACGAAAAGAATTAAAGTTATGTTCATTTATTATTCACAATATTCTAAGGTCATTGGTGCAAGTCAGAATTTTTTTGAGGCTTTTTTGTATTGTTTATGTGGATTTCTTGATTTTTCGGCCTTTAGGTGCATTTACGTAATATTCGGTCATTTTCAGGCAGTTACGAAAAGAAGTAAAGTTTTGTTCTTTTATTCATCATGATATTCTATGGTCATTGGTGAAACTCAAAAAAATTTTGAGGCATTTTTTTATTGCTTATCTGTTTTCTTGATTTTTCGGCCATTTAGGGGCATTTACGTAATATTTTGCCATTTTTGGCAGTTCAAAAAGAAGTTAAGTTTTTTTCTTTTATTCGTTACGATATTATAAGATCATTGGTGCAATTTGAAATTTTTTTAGAGGCATTTTCTGTATTGTTTATGTATTTTTCTTGATTTTTCAGCCATTAAGGAGCATTTACGTACTATACCGCACTTTTTGGGTTGTTACAAAAAGAAGAAAGTATTTGTCACGATATTCTATGGTTATTGGTGCAAGTCAAAATTTTTTGAGGGGTTTTTTGTATTGCTTCTATATTTTTCTTGATTTTTCGGCCATTTAGAAGCATTTACGTAATATTTAGCCATTTTTGGGCGGTTATGTAAAGAAGTTTTGTTTTGTTCTTTTATTCATCACGATATTCTAAGGTTATTGGTGCATGTCAAAAATATTTTGAGGTATTTTTTGTATTGCTTATGTGTTTTTATTAATTTTTCGGCCATTTAAGGGACTTTACGTAATATTCAGTCATTTTCGGGCAGTTACAAAAAGAAATAAAGTTTTATTCTTTTATCCGTCTCGATATTCTAAGGTCATTGGTGCAAGTCGAATTTTTTTTTGAGGCATTTTTTGTATTGCTTATGTGTTTTTCTTGATTTTTCAGTCATTTAGTGTCATTTACGTAATATTTTGCTATTTTTGGCAGTTCGAAAAGAAGTAAAATTTTATTCTTTTATTCGTCATGATATTCTAAGGTCATTGGTGCAACTAAAAAAATTTTGAGGCATTTTTTGTATTGTTTATGTGTTTTTCTTGATTTTTCAGCCATTTAGGGGCATTTACGTAATATTTTGCAATTTTAGGGCAGTTAGGAAAAGAAGAAAGTATTTGTCACGATATTTTAAGGTCATTGGTCCAATTCAAAAAAATTTTTAGGCATTTTTTGTATCGTTTATGTGTTTTTCTTGATTTTTTGACCATTTAGGGGATTTAACGTAATATTTGTCCTTTTTCGGGCAGTTACGAAAATAAGTAAAGTTTTATTTTTTTATTCGTCATGATATTCTAAGGTCATTGGTGAAAGTTAAAATTTTTTGAGGCATTTTTTGTATTGTTTATGTGTTTTTCTTAATTTTTCAGCCATTTAGGAGCATTAACGTATTATACGGCCATTTTCGGGTAGCTAAGAATCGAAGTAAAGTTTTGTTCTTTTACTCATCATGATATTCTAAGGTCATTGGTGCAAGTCGTAATTCATTTGAGGCGTTTTTTCTATTATTTATGAGTTTTTCTAGATTTTTTAGCCATTTAGGTGCATATACGTAATATTCGGCCATTTTGGGGCATGAAAATAAGTAAAGTTTTGTTCTATTATTCATCACGATATTCCAAGGTCATTGGTGCAAGTCAAAATTCTTTTGAGGCATTTTTTTGTATTGTTTATGTGTTTATCTTGATTTTTCGACAATTTAGGGGCATTTACGTAATATTCGACAATTTTCGGGCAGTTACAAAAAGAAGCAAAGTTTTGTTCTTTTATTTGTTACGATATTCTAAGGTCATTGGTGTTAGTCGAAATTTTTTTTGAGGCATTTTTTGTATTGTTTGTGTGTTTGTCTTGATTTTTCAGCCATTTAGGGGGATTTACGTAATATTCGGCCATTTTTGGGTAGTTACAAAAAGCATTAAAGTTTTGTTCTTTTATTCGTCACGATATTCTAAGGTAATTGGTGCAAGTTGAATGTTTTTGAGGCGTTTTTTAATTTTGTATTGTTTATGTGTTTTTCTTGAAATTTTGGCATTTAGGGGGATTAATATAATAATTGACCATTTTCGGCTATTACGAAAGGAAGTAATGTCTTATTCTTTTATTCGTGACGATATTCTAAGGTCATTGGTGCAAGTCGAAATTGTTTTTAAGGCATTTTTTGTATTGATTATGTGTTTTTCTTAACTTTTTGGCCATTTAGGGGCATTTACGTAATACTCGGTTATTTTCGAGCAGTTACAAAAGGAAGTAAAGTTTTGTTCTTTTATTCGTCACAATATTCTAAGGTCATTGGTGCAAGTCAAAAAAATTTTGACGCATTTTTTGTATTGTTTTCTTGATTTTTCTGCCATTTAGGGGCATTTACGTAATATTCGGCCATTTGCGGGCAGTTACAAAAAGAAGTAAAGTTTTGTTCTTTAATTCGTCACGATATTCTAAGGTCATGTGTGCAAGTCAAAAAAATTTTGAGTCATTTTTTGGATTGCTTATATGTTTTTCTTAATATTTTAGCCATTTAGGGGCATTTAAATAATATTCAGCCATTTTCGGTCAATAACGAATTGAAGTAAAGTTTTGTTCTTTTATTTATCATGATTTTCTAAGGTCATTGGTGCAAGTCAAAATTTTTTCGAGGCGTTTTTGTATTGTTTATGTGTTTTGCTTGATTTTTCAGCCATTTAGGGGCATATACCAAATATTTGTCCATTTTGAGACAGTTACGAAAAGAAGTAAAGATTTGTTCTTTTTTTCGTCACTATATTCAAAGGTCATTAGTGCAAGTCAAAATTCTTTTTAGGCGTTTTCTATATCGTTTATGTGTTTTTGTTGATTATTCGATCATTTAGGGCATTTACGTTATATTCGGCCATTTTCGGGCAATTACAGGTTTTTTTCTTTTATTCGTCATGATATTCTAAGGTCATTACTGCAAGTCCAAATTTTTTTTGAGGCATTTTTTGTATTGTTTATGTGTTTTTCTTAATTGTTGGGCTACTTGGGGGTTTTACGTAATATTCGGCCATTTTCAGGCAATTACAAAAAGTGGTAAAGTTCTATTCTTTTATTCGTCATGATATTCTAAGATAATTGGTGCAAGTCGAAATTTCTTCGAGGCATTTTTTTGTATTATTTGCGTGTTTTTCCTAATTTTTCAGCCATTAAGGGCATTTACATAATATACGGCCATTTGTGGGCACTTACGAAAAGATGTAAAGTTTTGTTTCTTTATTCGTCACGATATTCTAAGGTCATTGGTGCAAGTTGAATGTTTTTGAGGTGTTTTTTTTTATTGTTTATGTGTTTTTGTTGATTTTTCGACCATTTAGGGCATTTACAAAATATTTGGCCATTTTCAGGCATTTACAAAAAGAAGTAATGTTTTGTTCTTTTATTCATGACAATATTCTAGTGTCATTGGTGCAAGTTAAAAAAAAATTGAGGCGTTTTTTGTATTGCTTAGGTGTTTTTCTTGATTTTTCGGCCATATAGAGGTATTTACGTAATATTCGGCTATTTTCGGGAAGTTACAGAAAGAATTAAAGTTTTGTTCTTTTATTTGTCACGATATTCTAAGGTCATCGGTACAAGTCGAAATTTTTTTGAGGCAATTTTTGTATTGCTTATGTATTTTTCTTGATTTTTCGGCCATTTAGGGGCATTTACGTAATATTCGGCCATTTTCAGGTAGTTACAAAAAGAAGTAAAATTTTGTTCTTTTATTCGTGACGATATTTTAAGGTCATTGGTGCTAGTCGAAATTTTTTTGAGGCGTTTTTTGTACTGCTTATGTGTTTTTCTTGATTTTTCGGCCATTTATGGGCATTTATGTATTTTTTGGCCATTTTTTAGCAGTTACGAAAAGAAGTAAAGTTTTGTTCTTTTATTTGTCACGATATTCTAAGGTCACTGGTGCAAGTCAAAAAAAATTGAGACGTATTTTGTATTGTTATGTGGTTTTTTTTTATTTTTTGGCCATTTAGGGGCATTTACGTAATATTCGTCTATTTTCGGGCAGTTACGAAAAGAAATAAAGTTTTGTCCTTGTAGTCGTCTAGATATTCTAAGGTCATTGGTGCAAGTCGAATTTTTTTTGATGCATTTTTTGTATTGTTTATGTGTTTTGCTTGATTTTCCAGCCATTCAAGGGTATTTACGTAATATATGGCCATTTTCTAATAGTTTCGAAAAGAAGTAAAGTTTTATTCTTTTATTCGTCATGATATTCTAAGGTTATTGGTGTAAGTTTTTTTTTTTTGAGGCGTTTCTTGTATTGTTTATGTGTTTTGCTTGATTTTTCAGCCATTCAAGGGTATTTACGTAATATATGGCCATTTTCTAACAGTTTCGAAAAGAAGTAAAGTTTTGTTCTTTTATTCGTCATGATATTCTAAGGTTATTGGTGCAAGTTTTTTTTTTTTGAGGCGTTTCTTGTATTGTTTATGTATTTTTCTTTATTTTTCGACCATTTAGGAGCATTTACATAATATTCGGCCATTTTCGGGCGGTTACGAGAAGTAAAGTTTTCTCCTTTTATTCGTCACGATATTCTAAGGTCATTGGTGCAAGTTGAAATTTTTTTGAGGCGATGTTTGTATTGCTTATGTGTTTTTCCATATTTTTCAGCAATTTAGGGGCATATACATAATATTCGGCCATTTTCAGATAGTTACGAAAAGAAGTAAAGTTTTGTTCTTCTATTCGTCATGATATTCTAAGGTCATTAGATCAAGTCGAAATTTTTGATGCGTTTTTTTTATTGGTTATGTGTTTTTCTTGATTTTTTTAGCTATTTAGGGGCATTTACGTAATTTACGGCAATTTTTGGGCAGTTAAGAAAAGAAGAAAATATTCGTCACGATATTCTAAGGTCATTGGTGCAAGTCAAAATATTTTTGAAGCGTTTTTTGTATTGTTTACGCTTTTTTCTTGATTTTTCGACCATTTGGGGGCTTTTTAGTAATATTTGTCCATTTTAGGAAAGTTACAAAAAGAAATAAAGTTTTGGATTTTTATTCGTCATGATATTCTAAGGTCATTGGTGGAGGTCGAAATTTTTTGAGGTATTTTTTGTATTGTTTGTGTTTTGCTTAATTTTTCGGCCATTTAGGAGCATTTACCTAATATTCGGCAATTTCCGGGAAGTTAAGAAAAGAAGTAAGGTTTTGTTATTTTATTCGTCACAATATTCTAAGGTCATTGGTGTAAGTCGTAATTCTTTTGAGGCATTTTTTTTATGGTTTATGTGTTTTTCTTGATTTTTCAACCATTTAGGTGCATATACGTAATATTCGGCCGTTTTGGTGTACGAAAAGAAGTAAAGTTTTGTTCTTTCATTCCTCACGATATTCTAAGGTCATTGGTGCAAGTCGAAATTCTTTTGAGGCGTTTTTTGTATTGTTTATGTATTTTTCTTGATTTTTTGGCTATTTAAGGGTATTTACGTGATGTTCGGCTATTTTTGGGCAGTTACAAAAAGTGGTTAAGTTTTGTTCTTTCATTCGTCACAATATTCTAAGGTCATTGGTGCTAGTCCAAATTTTTTTGAGGCATTTTTTTGTATTGTTTGTGTGCTTGTCATGATTTTTCAACCATTTAGGGGGGATTTACGTAATATTCGGACATATTTGGGCAGTGACGAAAAGAAGTAAAGTTTTGTTATTTTATTTGTCACAATATTCTAAGGTCATTGGTTCAAATTGAATGTTTTTGAGGCGTTTTATGTATTGTTTATGTGTTTTTCTTGATTATTCGCATTTAGGGGCATTTATATAATATTCTGCCCTTTTCAAGCAGTTACGAAAGGAAGTAATGTTTTATTCTTTTATTCGTGACGATATTCTAAGATCATTGGTGCAAGTTGAAATTTTTTTTAAGGCATTTTTTGTATTGCTTATATGTTGTTCTTTATTTTTCGGGCATTTAGGGGCATTTACGTAATATTCGGCAATTTTCAAGCACTTATGAAAACAAGTAAATTTTTGTTTTTTATTCGTCACGATATTTTAAGGTCATTGGTGCAAGTCAAAATTTTTTTAGGCATTTCTTGTATTGTTTTTCTTGATTTTTCGGCCATTTAGGGGCATTTACGTAATATTCGGCCATTTGCGGGCAGTTACAAAAAGAAGTAAAGTTTTGTTATTTTATTCGTCACGATATTCTAAGGTCATGTGTGCAAGTCAAAATTTTTTCGAGTCAATTTTTGGATTGTTTATGTGTTTTTCTTGATTTTTCGCCATTTAGGGGCATTTACGTAATATTCAGCCATTTTCGGGCAGTAATGAGTAAAAGTAAAGTTTTGTTATTTTATTCATCACGATATTCTAAGGTCATTGGTGCAAGTCGAAATTCTTTTGAGGCGTTGTTGTATTGTTTATGTGTTTTGATTGATTTTTCAGCCATTTAGGGTTATATACGTAATATATGTCCATTTTGGGGTAGTTACGAAAATAATCAAAGTTTTGTTCTTTTATTCGTCACTATATTCAAAGGTCATTAGTGCAAGTCAAAATTCTTTTTAGGCGTTTTTTGTAATGTTTATGTGTTTTATTGATTTTTCGATCATTTTGGGTATTTACGTAATATTCAGCCATTTTGGGCAATTACAAGTTTTGTTCTTTTATTCTTCACAATATTCTAAGATCATCGGTGCAAGTCAAAATTTATTTGAAGCGTTTTTTGTATTGTTTATGTGATTTTCTTAATTTTTCGGCTACTTGGGGGTTTTACGTAATATTCGGCCATTTTCGAACAGTTATGAAAAGAGGTAGGTTTTATTCTTTTATTCGTCACCATATTCTAAGATCATTGGTGCAAGATGAAATTTTTTTGAGGCGATTTTGTATTTATTATGTGTTTCCTTAGTTTTTCGGTCAGTTAGGGCATTTACATAATATTCGGCCATTTTTGGGCAGTTACGAAAAGAAGTAAAGTTTTGTTTTTTTATTCATCATGATATTCTAAGGTCATTGGTGCAAGTTGAATGTTTTTGAGATGTTTTTTTTATTGTTTATGTGGTTTTCTTGATTTTTCGGTCATTTAGGGCAGTTACATAATATTCGGCCATTTTCAGGCAGTTACAAAAATAAGTATTGTTTTGTTATTTTATTCATGACGATATTCTAGGGTCAATGGTGCAAGTTGAAATTTTTTTATGGCATTTTTTGTACTGCATATATGTTTTTCTTGAATTTTCGACCATATAGGGGCATTTACGTAATATTCGGCTATTTTTGGGAAGTTACGAAAAGAATTAAAGTTTTGTTCTTTTATTCATTACGATATTCTAATGTCATTGGTACAAATCAAAATTTTTTTGAGGCATTTTTTGTATTGCTTATGTATCTTTCTTGATTTTTCAGCCATTTAGGGGCATTTTTTGTATTGCTTATGTATTTTTCTTGTTCTTTTATTCGTCATGATATTCTAAGGTCATGTATGCCAGTCAAAAAATTTTCGAGTCATTTTTTGTATTGTTTATGTGTTTTTCTTGATTTTTCGGCCATTTTGGGAAATTTACGTAATATTCAGCCTTTTTCGGATTGTAACGAAACAAAGTAAAGTTTTGTTCGTTTATTCATCACGATATTCTAAGGTCATTGGTGCAAGTCGAAATTCTTTTGATGTGTTTTTGTTTTGTTTATCTGTTTTGCTTGATTTTTCAGCCATTTAGGGGCATATACCTAAGATTTGTTCATTTTGGGACAGTTACGAAAAGAAGTAAAGTTTTGTTATTTTATTTGTCACTATACTCAAAGGTCATTAGTGCAAGTCGATATTCTTTTTAGGTGTTTTTTGTGTTATTTATGTGTTTTTGTTGATTTTTTGATCATTTAGGACATTTACGTAATATTCAGTCATTTTTGGGCAATTACAAGGTTTGTTGTTTTATTCGTCACGATATTGTAAGGTCATTGCTGCAAGTCGAAATTTTTTTGAGGCGTTTTTTGTATTATTTATGTGTTTTTCTTAATTTTTCGGCTACTTGAGGGTTTTACGTAATATTCGGCCATTTTCAGGAAGTTACGAAAAGAGTTAAAGTTTTATTCCTTTATTCGTCACGATATTCTAAGATTATTGGTGCAAGTCAAAAAAATTTTGAAGCGTTTTTTGTATTGTTTGTGTGTTTTTCTTGGTTTTTCGGCAATTTAGGGGTATTTACATAATATTCTGCCATTTTTTGGCAGTTAAGAAAAGAAGCAAAGTTTTGTTCTTTTATTCGTCACGTTATTATAAGGTCATTGGTGCAAGTTGAATGTTTCTGAGGTGTTTATTTTTATTGTTTATGTGTTTTTCTTTATTTTTTGGCCTTTTAGGGGTATTTACATAATATTCGGTCATTTTCATGCCGTTACAAAAAGAAGTAATATTTTATTCTTTTATTCATGACGATATTCTAGGGTCATTGGTGAAGTTTGAAATTTTTTTGAGGCATTTTTTTATATTTCTTATGTGTTTTTCTTGACTTTTCGTCCATTTAAAGTCATTGATGTAATATTCGGCTATTTTCGGGAAGTTACGAAAAGAATTAAAGTTTTGTTCTTTTATTTGTCATGATATTCTAAGGTCGTTGGTACAAGTCAAAAAATTTTTGAGGCATTTTTTGTATTTGCTTATGTGTTTTTCTTTATTTTTTGGCCATTTAGGGGCATTTACGTAATATTTGACCATTTTTTGAGTAGTTACGAAAAGAAGTGAAGTTTTGATCTATTATTTGTAACGATATTCTAAGGTCATTGGTGCTAGTCGAAACTTTTTTCAAGCGTTTTTTGTATTGCTTGTGTGTTTTTCTTGATTTTTCGACCATTTAAGGGCATTTACGTAATATTTTGGCAGTTTTGGGCTGTTACGAAATGAAGTAAAGTTTTGTTTTTTTATTCGTCACGATATTCTCAGGTCATTGGTACAAGTCAAAATTTTTTTGAGGTGTTTTTTGTAATGTTTATGCTGTTTTATTGATTTTTCGGCCATTTAGGGGAATTTACGTAATATTCGGCCATTTTCGGGCAATTAAAAAAAGAATTAAGTTTTGTTCTTTTATTCGTCTCAATATTCTAAGGTTATTGGTGCAAGTATTAATTTTTTTGAGGTGTTTTTTGTATTTTTTATGTGTTTTCCTTGATTTTTCGGCAATTTAGGGGCAATTACGTAATATTCGACCATTTTCGGGCACTTACAAAAACAAGTAAAGTTTTGTTTTTTTATTCGTCACGATATTTTAAAGTCATTGGTGCAAGTTGAAATTTTTTTGAGGCGCTTTTTGTATTGCTTTTATATTTTTCTTGTTTTTTCGGCAATTTAGGGGCATTTACGTAATATTCGACCAATTTTGGGCCGTTACGAAAAGAATTAAAGTTTTGTTCTTTTATTCGTCACGATATTCTCATGTCACTGGTGCAAGTCAAATTTTTTTTTAGGCATTTTTTTTATTGCTTATGTGTTTTTCCATATTTTTCAGCCATTTAGGTATTTACGTAATATTCGGCCATTTTCGAACAATTTCGAAAAGAAGTAAAGTTTTGTTTTTTTATTCGTCACGATATTTTAAGGTCATTAGGTTAGATCAAAAATTTTTTAGGCGTTTTTCATATTGTTTTTGTGTTTTTCTTGATTTTTTGGCCATTTAGGGGCATTTACGTAATATTCGGCCATTTTTTGGCAGTTACAAAAAAAAGAAAAGTTTTGTTCTTCTATTCGTCACGATATTCCAAGGTTATTGGTGCAAGTCAAAATTTTTTTGAGGCGTTTTTCTTTATTGTTTAGGTGTTTTTCTTGATTTTTCAGCAATTTAGGGAAATTTTTTTGAGGGGTTTTTTCTATTGCCTATGTATTTTCCTTGATTTTTCGACTAGTTATGGACATTTCATAATATTCGGTCATTTTCGGGCGGTTACTAAAAGAAGTTTTATTTTGTTCTTTATTTGTCACGATATTCTAAGGTTATTAGTCCAAGTCGAAATTTTTTTGAAGCATTTTTTGTATTGGTTATGTGTTTTTCCATATTTTTCGGCCATTTAAGGTCATTTACGTAATATTCGGCCATTTTTGGATAGTTACGAAAAGAAGTAAAGTTTTGTTCTTTTATTCGTTACGATATTCTGAGGTCATTGGGTCAAGTCAAAAAAATTTTTGAGGTGCTTTTTTACTGTTTATGTGTTTTTCTTGATTATTCGTCCATTTAGGGCATTTGTGTAATATTCGGCCATTTTCAGGCAGTTACGAAAATAAGAAAAGTTTTGTTCTTTTATTTGTCACGATATTCTAAGGTCATTGGTGCAAGTGAAAATATTTTTGAGGGGTTTTTTGTATTGCTTATGTATTTTTCTTGATTTTTCGACCAATTTGGGGCATTTACATAATATTCGGCCATTTTCGAGCGATTACGAAAAAATGTTTTTTTTTTCTTTTATTCATCATGATATTCAAAGGTTATTGGCGCAAGTCAAAATTATTTTGATGCATTTTTTATGTTGGTTATGTGTTTTTCCATATTTGTCTGCCATTTAGGGGTATTTATGAAATATTCGGCCATTTTCGGACATTTACGAAAAGAAGTAAAATTTTGTTCTTTTATTATTCATGATATTCTAAGTTTATTGGCTCAAGTCAAAACAAATTTGAGGCATTTTTTGGATTGTTTATGTGGTTTTTCTTGATTTTTCACCCATTTAAGGGCATTAGCGCAATATTCAGCCATTTTGGGCAGTTACGAAAAGAAGTAAAGTTTTGTTTCTTTATTCGTCATGATATTCTAAGGTAATTGGTGCAAGTCCA
Source organism: Solanum pinnatisectum (assembly GCA_035578085.1). Classification (NCBI taxonomy): domain Eukaryota; kingdom Viridiplantae; phylum Streptophyta; class Magnoliopsida; order Solanales; family Solanaceae; genus Solanum; species Solanum pinnatisectum. The sequence goes on along the minus strand of JAWPEI010000024.1, from coordinate 250,847 downwards.
AGTTTTTTTTTAGGCCTTTTTTATAATTGGTTATGTGTTTTTCTTGATATTTCGACCATTTAGGGGTATTTACGTAATATTCGGCCATTTTCGGGCAGTTACGAAAAGAATAAAGTTTTGTTCTTTTATTCGTCACGATATTCTAAGGTTATTGGTGCAAGTTTAAATTTTTTGAGGCATTTTTGTATTGTTTATGTGTTTTTCTTGATTTTTCGAACCACTTAGGGGCATTTACGTAATTATCGGCCATTTTCAAGCAGTTATGGAAAGAAATAAAGTTTTATTCTTTTATTCATCACGATATTCTAAGATCATTGGTACAAGTCGAAATTTTTTTGAGGCATTTTTCATATTGTTTGTGTGGTTTTCTTGATTTTTCGGCCATTTATAGGCATTTAAGTAATATTCCGCCATTTTCGGGTAATTATGAAAAGAAGTAAAGTTTTGTTATTTTATTCGTGAAGATATTATAAGGGCATTGGTGCAAGTCAAAAAAATTTTGAGGCGTTTTTTGTATTGCTTATGAGTTTTTCTTGATTTTTCAGCCATTTACGGGCATTTTCGTAATATTTTGCCATTTTTGGGCAGTAACAAAAAGAAGTAAAGTATTGTTGTTTTATTCGTCATGATATTATAAGGTCATTGGTGCAAGTTAAAAATTTTTTGATGTATTTTTTGTATTGTTTAATGTTTTTCCATATTTTCTATCATTTAGGGGCATGTACATAATATTCGACCATTTTCGGATAGTTATGAAAAGAAGTAAATTTTTGTTCTTTTGTTCGTCTCGATATTCTAAGGTTATTGGGTCAAGTCGAAATTTTTTGAGGAGCTTTTTAATTGTTTATGTGTTTTTCTTGATTTTTAGGCCATTTAGGGGCATTTACGTAATGTTCAGCACTTTTCAGACAGTTATGAAAACAAGAAAAGTTTTGTTTTTTTATTCGTCACGATATTCTAAGGTCATTGGTGCAAGTCAAAAAAATTTTGAGGCGGTTTTTTTAATTGTTTGTGTTTTTCGTGATTTTCTGCCATTTATGTATTATTCGGCCATTTTCGAGCAATTATGAAAAAAAGAAAAGTTTTGTTCTTTTATTCATCGTGACATTCTAAGGTCATTGGAGCAAGTAAAAATTCTTTTGAGGCGTTTTTTGTATTAATTATGAGTTTTTCCATATTTTTCGGCCATTTAAGGGTATTTACGTAATATTCGGCCATTTTCGGTCAGTAACAAAATGAAGTAAAATTTTGTTCTTTTATTCGTTGCGATATTTTAAGGTTATTGGTGCATGTCAAAATTTTTTTGAGGTGTTTTTTGTTTTGCTTATGTGTTTTTCTTTATTTTTCGGCCATTTAGGGGCATTTACGTAATATTCGATCATTTTCGGGCAGTTAAGAAAAGAAATAAAGCTTTGTTCTTTTATTCGTCACGATATTCTATGTTCATTAGTGAAAGTCGAAATACTTTTGAGGCGTTTGTTGTATTACTTATGTATTTTTCCAATTTTCAGCCATTTAGGGGCATTTACCTAATATTCGATCATTTTCGGGCAGTTAAGAAAAGAAGTAAAGCTTTGTTCTTTTATTCGTCACCATATTCTAAGGTCATTGGTTCAAATCGAAAATTTTTTGAGCCATTTTTTGTATTGTTTATTTTTTTTCTTGATTTGTCAGCCATTTCTGGGCATTTATGTAATATTCTGCTATTTTCGTGTATTTCTTAAAAGAAGTAAAAAAAATTTCTCATTCGTCACAATATTCTAAGGTCTTTGGTGAAAATCAAAATTCTTTTGAGGCATTTTTTATTGTTTATGTGTTTTTCTTGATTTCTCAGTCATTTAGGGGCATTTACGTAATATTCGATCATTTTCGAGCAGTTACGAAAAGAGGTAAAGTTTTGTTTTGTTATTCATCACGATATTCTAAGGTCATTGGTGCAAGTCAATATTTTTTTTGAGGCAATTTTTTATTGTTTATGAGTTTTTGTTGAATTTTCAGCCATTTAGGGGCATTTATGTAATATTCAGTCATTTTCGGGAAATTGCAGAAAGAGATAAAATTTTATTCTTTTATTCGTCACGATATTTTAAGATCATTGGTGCAAGTCAAAATTTTTTTGAGGCGTTTTTTGTTTTGTTGATGTGCTTCTCTTGATTTTTTGGTCATTTAGGGGAAATTACGTAATATTCGGTCATTTTCGAGCAGTTAAGAAAAGAAGTAAAGTTCTGTTCTTTTATTCGTCTTGATATTCTATGGTCATTGGTGCAAGTGAAAAGTTTTTTGAGGTGTTTTTTGTATTGTTTGTATGTTTTTCTTGACCTTTCGTCCATTTTGGGGTATTTACGTAATATTTGGCTATTTTGAGGCAATTACGAAAAGAAGTAGAGTTTGTTCTTTTATTCGTCACGATATTCTAAGGTCCTTGGTGCAAGTCAAAAAATTTTGAGGCGTTTTTTATATTTTTGTTTATGTATTTTTCTTAATTTTTCAGCCATTCAGGGGAATTTACGTACTATTCGGTCATTTTCGGGAAGTTACGAAAAGAAGTCAAGTATTGTTCTTTTATTCGTCACGATATTATAAGGTCATTGATGCAAGTCGAAATTCTTTTGAGACATTTTTTGTATTGTTTATGTGTTTTTCCTTGATTTTTCAACTATTTAGGGGGATTTACGTAATATTCGGCTATTTTCGGGTAGTTACGAAAAGAGGTGAAATTTTGTTCGTTCAATCGTCACGATATTCTAAGGTTATTGGTGCAAGTCAAAATTTTTTTGAGGCATTATTTGTATTGCTTATGTGTTTTTCTTTATTTTTCGGCCATTTATGGTCATTTACGTAATATTTGGCAGTTCTCAGACAGTTTATAAAAGAAGTAAAGTTTTTGTTCTTTTATTCGTCAGATATTCTAAGGTCATTGGCGCAAGTCAGACTTTTTTGAGGCATTTTTGTGTCGTTTATGTGTTTTTCTTGATTTTTCGGCCATTTAGGGGAATTTACGTCATATTCGACCATTTTTGGGTAGTTACGAAAAGAAGTAAGGATTTGTTCTTTTATTTGTCACGATATTCTATGGTCATTGGTGCAAGTTAAAAATTTTTGAGGCATTTTTTGTATTGTTTATGTGTTTTCTTGATTTTTCAGCCATTTAGGTGTATTTATGTAATATTCTGCCATTAACAAAAAGAAGTAAAGTTTTGTTCTTTTATTCGTCACAAAATTTTATGGTCAATTGTGTAAGTTAAAAGTTTTTTGAGTTTTTTTTATGTGTTTTTCTTGATTTTTCGTCAATATAAGGGTATTGACATAATATTTGGCTATTTTCGAGCAGTTATGAAAAGAGGTTATGTTTTGTTCTTTTATTCGTCACGATATTCTAAGGTCAATTGGTGCAAGTCAAAATTTGTTTGATATGTTTTTTGTATTGTTTATGTGTTTTTCTTGATTTTTTCCAGCTATTTAGGGGTATTTATGTAGTATTTGGTCATTTTCGTGCAGTTACAAAAAGAGATAAAATTTTGTTCTTTTATTCATCACGATGTTTTAAGGTCATTAGTGCAAGTCAAAAAATTTTTGAGGCATTTTTTGTATAGTTTATGTGCTTTTCTTTATTTTTCGGCCATTTATGGTCATTTACATAATATTCGGCCATTTTCGGCCAGTTAAGAAAAGAAATAAAGTTCTGTTCTTTTATTCGTCATGATATTCTATGGTCATTGGTGCAAGTTAAAAGTTTTTTGAGGTGTTTTTTTTATTGTTTATGTGTTTTTGTTGATTTATCGTCAATTTAGGTGCATTTACGTAATATTCGACCATTTTCGGGTAGTTAAGAAAATAATTAAAGTTTTGTTCTTTTATTCAATACGATATTCTAAGGTCATTGGTGCAAGTCAAAAAAATTTTGAGGCATTTTTTTATATTTTCTTTATGTGTTTTTCTTAATTTTTTGGCAATTTAGGGGAATTTACATACTATTCGGCAATTTTCGAGCAGTTACGAAAAGAGGTGAAATTTTGTTCGTTCAACCGTCATGATATTCTAAGGTCATTGTTGCAAGTCGAAATTTTTTGAGGCATTATTTGTATTGCTTATGTGTTTTTCTTTATTTTTCGACCATTTATGGTCATTTACGTAATATTCGACAGTTCTCAGACAGTTTATAAAAGAAGTAAAGTTTTTGTTCTTTTATTCGTCACGATATTCTAAGGTCATTGGCGCAAGTCAGATTTTTTGAGGCGTTTTTTGTATAGTTTATGTGTTTTTCTTTGTTTTTCGGCCATTTATGGTCATCTACGTAATATTCGGCCATTTTCGGGCAGTTACAAAAAGAGGTAATGTTTTATTCTTTTATTCGTCACGATATTCTAAAGTCATTGGAGCAAGTGAAAATTTTTTTGAGGCGTTTTTGTTATTGCTTATGTGTTTTTCTTGATTTTTCGGCCATTTAAGGGCATTTACGTAATATTTGGCCAATTCAGGGCAGTTACGAAAAGAAGTAACATTTTGTTCTTTTATTTGTCACGATATTGTAAGGTCATTGGTGTAAGTCAAATTTTTTTGAGGCATTTTTTATTTTGCTAATGTGTTTCTCTTTAGTTTTGGCCATTTAGGGGCATTTACGTAATATTCGGTCTTTTTCAGACAGTTACGAAAAGAAGTAAAGTTTTATTCTTTTATTCGTCATGATATTCTAAGATCAATCATTGGTGCAAGTCAACAAATTTTTGAGGCTTCTTTTGTATTGTTTGTGTGTTTTTCTTTTTTTTTTCCGGCCATTTTGGGGCATTTACATAATATTCGGCCATTTTCGGACAGTTTTGAAAAGAAGTAAAATTTTGTTCTTTTATTCGTCATGAAATTCTAAGGTTATTGGTGCAAGTCGAAATTCTTTTGAGGCATTTTTTGTATTGTTTATGTGTTTTTCTTGATTTTTCGGCCATTTATGGGCATTTAGGTAATATTCTGCCATTTTCGGGCAGTTACGAAAAGAGGTAATGTTTTGTTCTTATATTCGTCACGATATTTTAAGGTCATTGGTGTAAGTCAAAAAAAATTTCAGGCGTTTTTTGTATTGTTCATGTGTTTTTCTTAATTTTTCGGCCATTTAGGGGCATTTACGTAATATTTGGCCATTTTCGGGCAGTTACGAGAATAGATAAAGTTTTGTTCTTTTATTCATCATGATATTCTAATGTCATTGGTGCAAGTCAAAAAATTTTTAAGCTTTTTTTGTGTTGTCGATATGTTTTTCTTGACTTTTCAGCCATTTAGGGGCATCCGGGCAATTACGAAAACATGTAAAGTTTTGTTCTTTTATTTGTCATGATATTTTAAGGTCATTGGTGCAAGTCGAAATTCTTTTGAGGCATTTTTTGTATTGTTTATGTGTTTTTCTTGATTTTTCGGCCATTTAGGGGCATTTACGTAATATTTGGTCATTGTTGGGCATTTACTAAAAGAAGTAAAGTTTTGTTCTTTTTTTCGTCACGATATTCTAAGATCATTGGTGCAAGTCTAAATTTTTTTGAGGTGTTTTTTGTATTGTTTGTTTTTTTTTTATTTTTCGGCCGTTTAGGGGTATTTACGTAATATTCGGCCATTTTTGGGCATTTACGGAAGGAAATAAAGTTTTGTTCTTTTATTCGTCACGATATTCTATGGTCATTGGTGCAACTTAAAAGTTTTTTGAGGCATTTTTCGTATTGTTTATGTATTTTTCTTGATTTTTGTCCATTTAGGGGCATTTATGAATATTCGGCCATTTTCGGACAGTTACAAAAAGAAGTAAAGTTTTGTTCTTTTATTAGTCATGATATTCTAAGGTCATTGGTGCAAGTCGAATTTTTTTTGAGGAATTCTTTGTATTGTTTATGTGTTTTCCTTGATTTTTTGGATATTTAGGGGCACTTACGTAATATTCGGCCATTTTCTGTAACACCCCGGAAAATGGTAGGTTAACCTAGAGCCTAAGCGTGAGGTTTTGTGTAACTTTCTAGACTAAACTAGGATTAAAAGGAAAGAGGTAAGCATCTAGGATGAAGTCAAGGACCTAAAACTACGTAAGAAAAATGAAGGAAAACAATGCCTACATTTAGGCCATTCGGCGATGGGCAGTAGCATCGCCCATGTGCCTTGGCGATGAGCCAAATGTGCTCTCCTCACCTAAGTGGATAGCCCTCACTTGTCCTAGGTTCTGGAAAATTGGGCAAGAAAGGTCATAGGTCGCCAATGGGGTTGGTGATTCGCCCATTGACCCTCCTCATCGCCTAGTGAGCTACCCACTTAGGGAGCTTAGTGGAATTTTGGGCGAGCCAAGGGCTCATTAGGCGAGTCGTCTAGTGCCCTTGGTGAGCCAAGGGTGCCAAAGGGCGAGCTCCAGCATGAGGAAGGTAAGCTTTTGAAGTTTAAGTAAGGGTTTTTTAAGTAATCTTTCCAAAACTTGAACCAACACTTTCCCACTCTTTTCCTTACAAGTATATATACTTTTTAAAGTCAAAATTCTTCCTTTTTAGTTACTCCCACTTAATAAAAGAAGAAATCCAAGAACACCATCTTTCTCTAAATATTTCTCTCTCTAAGCTCAAGGAAGAAGAAATGAGCCATTGAAGTTAGGGTTTGTGGATTTCAAAGGTTCTTCCCCAAAGTTCTAGGAGATTCTTAATTGAGGTATGGATGCTCTTCATTCTTGGGTAGCTATCACCCAAGAAGCCTCTTCAAATTATGTTTTCAAATTCCCCAAACCTAGGGTTTCAATCCACAACATGGGTCTTCTTCCAAAACATTTTCCATTGTTTAATTATGGCTTGTTATGGTTGATTATGATGATTTATGATGGGAATGCTGAAGTATTGTTGGATTTTGATGAAAATCTCCATTGGACCCATGATTTCCCCTTCTTCCTAAATTGTGAACTAGGGTATGATTTGATTGATCTTGTAAGCTTGTCAATTGATTATGTTTATGCTTATTATGTAATTGGATCATCAAATTCCCCTATCTAGTATTGTAATTCTTGTAATTAGGGTTGATCTTGATTCTTAGCCTTGAAGGGCAATGGCTAGGGTTTATGAATATTGATAAAGTATGTATGTATGTTTATGTTAAGCTTGTTGATCCACTTGAAAGGTGGAGGTGTTTAATTATTGTGTATGTTGTGGTATTGTTGCAAAATCCTTCTTTCTTATACCCCTACACATGATTATGTATGATATGATATGACTATGTACGATATGATATGACTATGGTAGTAATGTTGTGTTGAATGAAAGGCCATCCTCATGAACACTATGAATATGATGTGAAAGGGTTACTCACATGTTGATGATTCTAAGGTTGAAAGGGCATTCTCAACTAATGAATCTATGAGCTATTATGATGTATGTTAGGTTTGAGTGCCTAGTGCATTCTTTCATGAACCTAAACTTAAGTAAAGACTTAATGTAACTTTTAAAGGGATTTATGCTTAGCACCGAGAGGATATGAAAATGAGATGGAGGCTTTTACATTTAGCAAGTCCGGCTTCCCAATGTATGTTGTCTCATGGGATGGAAACCTTTTACGTCTAGCAAGTCCGGGTTTCTAGTAGCAATCCCCATATCCCATAACTATGTGCCCACATAGGTCTTAGCTAGTGGATCCACCTAGAAGCTATTATGTACGTCCTACCTTAGGCAAGTAGGTCACCTCTTTCCGGTGTGGGGGTAGAACACCGGATTCCATGTAGCTCACATGGTCTATGTCGGTTAAGGCTATTATCCCTATATGATACGAATATGAACTATGGTAAGAACATGAACTTTAATTATGACTTCTTAAGGGGTACTACTTAATATGAGTGGGGGTATGGGACTTCACTTACACATTGCACAAGTAGTCCTTAAGAGAGGTTATGGTGAGGTTCTTTTATGTTATGATGACTTATGGATTACGTATGAAAGGTATGTATGAATGTTAAGGTTGACTTCACTTATTGTAAGTTATGAATATGTATGACTCTTTACTCTTGTATGTGGACTATGAATAAGGCAAAGTAAGATGTGTACTATGTTGGTAGACTAAGGGTGACACTTAGCATTTGGTGAGGTTATGGGACTTTACCTTTGCATTGCACTAGTGTGGCATTGGGTTGCTTGTATGCTTATATGACTTATGTTTCTTCATAAATGTGCATAATGGTTTTGAAACTTGATAAAAGCATGGTTTCAATTAAATGCCCATTGTATGCATGTTTTAAGGATTTTGTGCATGGTGTCCATACTTAGTACATTATTTGTGCTAACCCATATTTTCTACATTCTATGAGTGTAGGTTCCGGCCGTAGATACATTCTACTTTCTTCAAGAGAAGCTTGGGTTGACTATTCCCTAGGCTTGGTGAGTCAAGTTCGAGGACAAGATGTTATCATTTCTAGTTCTATTGTAATTCCTACTTTGAGACTATTGTTGATGTAAAGGGCTTTTGACCATATCTCTACTCCTTATGTACTAGATGGTGATTGAGACAAGTCTAGATTCGTATTTTCGTTTATGAAAAAGAAGTTGAACTTCGATTGTAAAAGTTCTAAATTTTTCCGTATTACTCTATGTCTTGAATGTTATTATTATGCTAAGGGCTTGTATGCGACCCCTTCGGGGTCAAGCACGTCGTGTTACGTCTAGGGGATACCCTTGAGTCGTGACATTTTCGGGCATTTACGAAAAGAAGTAAAGTTTAGTTCTTTTATTTGTCATGATATTTTAAGGTCATTGGTGCAAGTCAAATTTTTTTTGAGGCGTTTTTGTATTGTTTATGTGTTTTTCTTGATTTTTCGGCCATTTAGGGGCATTTACGCAATATTCGGCCATTTTCGGGAATTTACGAAAAGAAGTAAAGTTTTGTTCTTTTATTCCTCACGTATTTTATGGTCATTGGTGCAAGTTAAAAGTTTTTTAAGGTGTTTTTTGCATTGTTTATGTATTTTTCTTGATTTTTGTCCATTTAGGGGCATTTACATAATATTCGGCCATTTTCGGACAGTTATTAAAAGAAGTAAAGTTTTGTTCTCTTATTCGTCACGATATTCTAAGGTCATTGGTGCAAGTCAAAATATTTTTAGACGTTTTTTGTATTTATGTGTTTTTTTAAATTTTTCGGCCATTTAGGGGAATTTACGTAATATTCGACCATTTTTGGGTAGTTACGAAAAGAAGTAAAGTTTTGTTCTTTTATTCGTCATGATATTCTAAGGTCATTGGTGCAAGTCGATATTTTTTTGAGGCATTTTTTATATTATTTATGTGTTTTGCTTATTTTTTGGCCATTTAGGGGAATTTACGTAATATTCGTCTATTTTCAGACAATTACGAAAAGAAGTAAAGTTTTGTTCTTTTATTCGTCACTATATTCTAAGGTCATTAGTGCAAGACAAATTTTTTTTGAGGTGTTCTGTACTGTTTATGTGTTTTTCTTGATTTTTTGGCCATTTAGGGGCATTTTGTGTAATATTCGGTCATTTTTGGATAGTTACGAAAAGAAGTAAAGTTTTGTTCTTTTATTCGTTATGATATTCTTGGGTCATTGGTGCAAGTAGAAATTCTTTTCAAGCGTTTTTTGTATTGTTTATGTGTTTTCTTGATTTTTCGACATTTAAGTGCATTTACGTAATATTCGACCATTTTCGGGCAGTTACAAAAAGAAGTAAAGTTTTGTTCTTTTATTTGTCATGATTTTTTAAGGTCATTGGTGCAAGTCAAAATTTTTTTATACGTTTTTTGTATCGTCTATGTGTTTTTCTTCATTTTTCAGGCATTTAGGGGTATTTACGTAATTTCAGCAATTTTCGGGCAGTTACGAAAAGAAGTAAAGTTTTGTTCTTTTATTCGTTATGATATTTTAAGGTCATTGGTGCAAGTCAAAAAATTTTTGAGGCGTTTTTTGTATTATTTATGTGTTTTCCTTGATTTTCGGCCATTTAGAAGCATTTATGTAATATTCGGCCATTTTCGAGCATTTACGAAAAGTAGTAAAGTTCTGTTCCTTTATTCGTCACGATATTCTAAGGTCATTGGTGCAAGTCAAAATTTTTTGAGGTCTTTTTTGTATTGTTAATGTATTTTTCTTGATCTTTTGGCCATTTAGGGGTATTTACGTAATATTCGGCTATTTTCGGTAAGTTATGAAAAGAAGTAAAGTTTTGTTCTTCTATTCGTCACAATATTTTAAGGTCATTGGTGCAAGTCGAAATTTTTTTGAGGCGCTTTTTATATTTTTTATGTGTTTTTCTTGATTTTCGGCCCTTTAGGGGCATTTACGTAATATTCGACTATTTTTTGGCAGTTACATAAAGAGGTAAATTTTGTTCTTTTATTCGTCACGATATTCTACGGTCATTGGTGCAAATCAAATTTTTTGAGGTGTTTTTGTATTGTTTATGTGTTTTTCTTGAATTTTCGTTCATTTACGGGTATTTACATAATATTCAGCCATTTTCGACCATTTACGAAAAGAAGTAAAGTTTTGTACTTTTATTCCTCATGATATTCTAAAGACGTTGGTGCAAGTTGAACTTCTCGTGAGTTGTTTTTTGTATTGTTTATGTGTTTTTCTTGATTTTTCAGCCATTTAGTGTCATTTATGTAATATTCAGCCATTTTCAGGCAGTTACAAAAAGAAGTTAAGTGTTGTTCTTTTATTTGTCACAATATACTAAGTTCATTGATGTAAGTCAAAAAAATTTTGAGGCATTTTTGTACTGTTTATGTGTTTTTCTTCATTTTTGACCATTTAGGGGCATTGACATAATATTCGACATTTTCGAGCAGTTACGAAAAGAAGTAAACTCTTGTTCTTTTATTCGTCACGATATTCTAAGGTCATTTGTGCAATTCAAAAATTTTTTGAGTCGTTTTTGAAATTGTTGTTCTTGATTTTTCGTTATTTAGAGGCATTTACGTAATATTGGGTCATTTTCTGGTAGTTACAAAAAGATGTATACGTTCGTTCTTTTATTCGTCAAGATATTCTAAGATCATTGGTGCAAGTCAAAATTGTTTTGAGGTGTTTTTTGTATTGTTTATGTGTTTTTCTTGATTTTTCAGCTATTTAGGGTATTTACGTAATATTCGGCCTTTTTGGGCAGTTACTAAAAGAAGTAAAGGTTTGTTTTTTTATTCATCACGATATTCTAAGGTCATTGGTGCAAGTCAAAAAAAAAATTGAGGCATTTTTTGTATTGTTTATGTGTTTTTCTTTATTTTTCGGCCATTTAGGGGCATTTACGTAATATTTGGTAATTTTCGGGAAGTTATGAAAAGAAGTAAAGTTTTGTTCTCTTATTCATCACAATATTCTAAGGTCATCGGTGCAAGTCAAAATTTTTTTGAGGCATTTTTTGTATTGTTTGTGCTTTTCTTGATTTTTTGGCCATTTAGGGGCATTTACATATTAATCGACCATTTTTGGGCAGTTACGTAAAGAAGTAAAGTTTTGTTCTTTTATTCATCATGATATTCTAAGGTCATTAGTACAATTCAAAATTTTTCGGGGAGTTTTTTGTATTGTTTATGTGTTTTTCTTGATTTTTTGGGCATTTAAGGGCATTTACGTAATACTTGACCATTTTCGGTTAGTTACGTAAAGAAGTAAAGTTTTATTGTTTTATTCATCACGATATTCTAAGGTTATTGGTGCAAGTCGAAATTTTTTTGAGGTGTTTTTTGTATTATTTATGTTTTTCATGATTTCTCTGCCATTTAGTGGCATTTACGTAATATTGGCCATTTTCGGCAATTATGAAAAAAAGTAAAGTTTTGTTCTCTTATTCGTCACGATATTTTAAGATCATTGATGCAAGTCAAAAATTTTTTGAGTCATTTTTTGTATTGTTTATCTGTTCTTGATTTTTCAGTCATTTAGGCGAATTTATGCAATATTCGGCTATTTTCGGTCAGCTAACAAAAGAAGTAATGTTTTGTTCTTTTTTTCTTAACGATATTCTAAGGTCATTGGTGCAAGTCAAAATTTTTTAGAGGCGTTTGTTGTATTTTTATGTGTTTTTCTTGATTTTTTGGTCAGTTAAGTGCATTTACATAATATTCGGCCATTTTTGGGCAGTTACGAAAAGAAGTAAAGTTTTGCTCTTTTATTCGTCATGATATTCTAAGGTCATTGGTGCAAGTCTAAATTTTTTTGAAGCATTTTTTGTATTGTTTATGTGTATTTCTTGAATTTTCGGCTATTTAAGGGCATTTACGTAATATTCAGCCGTTTTTGGGCGGTTACAAAAAGAAGTAAAGTTTTAATCTTTTATTTGTCACGATATTCTAAGGTCATCGGTGCAAGTCAAAACTATTTTGAAATGTTTTTTTGTATTGTTTATGGATTTTTCTTGATTTTTCGCAAGTTTGGGGCATTTATGTAATATTCGGTCATTTTCGGGTAGTTAAGAAAAGAATTAATGTTTTGCTCTTTTATTCCTCACGATATTCTAATATTATTGGTGCAAGCCGATATTTTTTTAAGGCATTTTTGTATTGATTATGTGTTTTTCTTGATTTTTAGCCATTTAGGGGCAATTATGTAATATTTGGTCATTTTTGGGCAGTTACGTAAAGAAGTAAAGTTTTGTTCTTTTATTCATCATGATATTCTAAGGTCATTGGTGCATGTTGAATCTTTTTTTGAGGCATCTTTTATATTTTTAATGTGTTTTTCTTGATTTTTCGACCATTTTGGGGCATTTACATAATATTCAGCTATTTTCGGGTGATTACGAAAAGAAGTAAAGTCTTGCCTTTATATTTGTCACAATTCTCTAAGGTCATTGGTGCAATTCGAAATTGTTTGAGGCATTTTTCATATTGTTTGTGTTTTTCTTGATTTTTTGGCCATTTAAGGACAATTACGTAATATTCGGGCATTTTCGAGCGGTCACGAAAAGAAGTAAAGTTTTGTTCTTTTATTCATCACAATATTCTAAAATCATTGGTGCAAGATGAAATTTTTTGAGGCATTTTTGTGTTGTTTATCTATTTTTCTTGATTTTTTGGCAGTGGGCATTTACGTAATATTCGGCTATTTTCGTATAGTTACGAATAGAAGTTAAGTTTTGTTATTTTATTCGTCACGATATTCTAAGGTCATTGGTGCAAGACAAAGTTTTTTGAAGCATTTTTTGTATTGTTTATGTGTCTTTCTTGATATTTCGGCCATTTAGGAGCAGTTACGAAAAGAAGTAAAGTTTTGTTCATTTATTCGTCACGATATTCAAAGTTCATTGGTGCAAGTCAAAATTTTTTTGAGGTGTTTTTTTGTATTGTTTATGTGTTTTTCTTGAATTTTTCAGCCATTTATGGGCATTTACGTAATATTTGGCCATTTTCAGGCAGTTACGAAAAGAAGTAAGATTTTGTTCTTTTATTCGTCACGATATTCTAAGGTCATTGGTGCAGGTTGAAATTTTTTTTGAGGCATTTTTTGTATTGTTTATGTTTAATTCAGCCATTTAGGGGCATTTAAGTAATATTCGATCATTTTCGGGCAGTTACGAAAAGATGTAAAGCTTTGTTCTTTTATTCGTCGTGATATTCTAAGGTCATTGGTGCATATTGAATTTTTTTGTACTTTTTTATGTTTTTCTTGTTTTTTCGACCATTTAGGGGCTTTTACGTAATATTAAGCCATTTTTGGGTAGTTACAAAAAAAAAAGTAAAGTTTTGTTCTATTATTCGTCACGATATTGAAAGGTCATAGGTGCAAGTCAAATTTTTTGAGGCGTTTTATGTATTGTTTATGTATTTTTCTTATTTTTTCTGCCATTTTGGGCATTTACATAATATTCGGCTATTTTTGAGCAGTTACGAAAACAAGTAAATTTTTGTTCTTTTATTCGTCATGATATTCTAAGGTCATTGGTGCAAGTCGAAATTATTTTGAGGCATTTTTTATTATTTATGTGTTTTTCTTTTTTTTTGGCCATTTTGGGGCTTTACGCAATATTCGGTCATTTTTGGATAGTTACAAAAGGAAGTAAAGTTTATGTTCTTTTACTCCTCATGATATTCTATGTTCATTGGTGGAAGTCAAAAAAAATTTTGAGGCGTTTTTTTGTATTTTTTATGTGTTTTTCAAGATTTTTCGGCCATTTTTGTGTAGTTTCGCAAAGAAGTAAAGATTTGTTCTTTTATTCGCCAAGATATTCTAAGTTTATTGTTGCAAGTCGCAATTTTTTTGAGGCATTTTTTTTATTGTTTATGTATTTTTCTTGATTTTTCAGCTATTTTGGGGCATTTACGTAATATTGGCCAATATTCGGGTAGTTCCGAAAAGAATTAAAGTTTGTTCTTTTATTCGTCACTATATTCTAAGGTCATTGGTGCAAGTCAAAATTTTTTTGAGTTATTTTTTATCTTGGTTATGTGCTTTTTTAATTTTTCGGCCATTTTGGGGTGTTTACGTAATATTCAGCCATTTTCGGGCAGTTACGAAAAGAAGTAAAGTTTGATTCTTTTATTCGTCACGATATTCTAAGGTCATTGGTACAACTCAAAAAAAATTTGAGGCGTTTTTTGTATTGTTTATGTGTTTTTCTTGATTTTCGGCCGTTTTGGGGAATTTACGTAATATTTTGCCATTTTCGGGCAGTTACTAAAAGAAGTAAACTTTTGGTTTTTTATTCGTCACAATATTCTAAGGTCATTGGTGCAAGTTGAGATTTTTTTGAGGCGTTTTTTGTATTGATTATGTGTTTTTTTAATTTTTCGGTCATTTTGGGGCATTTACGTAATATTCGGCCATTTTCGGGCATTACTAAAAGAAGTAAACCTTTTTTCTTTTGTTTGTCATGATATTCTTAGGTCATTGGTTCAATTCGAATTTTTTTAGGCATTTTTTGTACTGTTTATGTATTTTTCTTGATATTTTGGTAATTTTGGGGGCATTTACGTAATATTCGGCCATTTTCGGGCAGTTACGAAAAGAAGTAAAGATTTGTTCTTTTATTCGTCACTATATTCTAAGGTCATTGGTGCAAGTCAAAAAAATTTTGGAGCGTTTTTTGTATTGTTTCTGTGTTTTTCTTGATTTATCGATCATTTTGAGGCATTTACGTAATATTTGGCCATTTTTGGGCAGTTACGAAATGAAGTAAAGTTATGTTCTTTTATTCGTCATGATATTCTAAGTCATTGGTGCAACTCAAATTTTTTTTGAGGCGTTTTTTGTATTGTTTATGTGTTTTTCTTGATTTTTCGGCCATTTTGGGGCATACGAAATATTCGGCCATTTTCGGGCAGTTACTAAAAGAAATAAACTTTTGTTCTTTTATTTGTCACGATATTCTAAGGTCATTGGTGCAAGTCGAAATTTTTTTGAGTATGTAGACACGTAATTTTTGACCAAACTTAAGGTATTACACCATTTTTAGTACTAAAATATTGCTTTTATATGTAAATCAAACATTTACCTTATTTTAGTAAGTTTATTTTAAATGATTTTAAAATAAAAAAAAGATATGTTTTTTTTTTTTTTAGTTTAATAAATAAGCTAGTATTTCTTATTTATAATTTATTATTAACGACTCAATTTTCGTTAGTTTAAAATAAATATATTATTGTAGACACATAATTTTTGACCGAACTTAAAATTGTACACCATTTTTATTGGTTAAAAAGTTCTTTTATATTTAAATGAAATATTTTATTTTTTCATTGTAATTTAGTAAGTTTATTTTAAAAGATTTGAAAACTACAAAAATATATGTTTTCTTTTAATTTAAATTTTAATAAATAAGCTAATATTTCTTAATTATATTTTTAAATTAACTATTTAAATTTTCTTATATTTTATTAGTTCAAGATAGTAAATTAATATTTTTATATTCTATATATAATTTAATTAAAAATAATTATTAACCTAAAGCCCACTACCTATACTAACCCATGATCCCATCCCACTACACTTACCCTCATCCCACTTCCCCCTATAGCTCCCACGACAGTTCCACTCCCCACACACAAATACACCTACATAAAGACCATTCTGCACATTACCAAAAAAAGATATACACACACATTCATCCAAATACAAAAACCAAAACACACACACGCACAGAGTCAAAAAAAAAAAAAAAAGGGTGAAAAAGGAAAAAAAAATAATCAGCCACACTACAAAATACATAGCAAAAACAGATACGCACAAAACCCAAAAAAAACAAAAAAAAAATCAGCAAAATAGAGAAAAAATCATCAAACATACTCACATTTTATTTATATTTTTCTTTCACTCACAAACAAAAACTGAGGTTGAGGTTCACTTTCGTGGTTTCGAGTTCGTGGTTTCTTATTAGGATTGTTTCCTTTTCGTGAATTGAATTTTCACAAGAGGTACCTGTTTGCAACAAATTTTAAACATATAGAAAATAAATAAACCACACAATAAAATCTGAAGAAACATAACTTTATTGATAAAAATTGCGAGTACAATTATGTTCATCCCTTGATTCTACTCTCCTGAGATATTTATCCATGATTCGAGGGCCTTTAGTGACGTATTTCTCGAACTAGGATGATTTAGATTTGACCTCTAATATTCCATGACTTTTGTGGAATATATCGAGATCTTGATCTTTAAAAATACCCAAGAGTTTATGGGATATTTTGAGATGTCTTTTAAGGGAATTTAGTACCCTTTATATAGGTATAAACTAGGGTTTAGGGTTGAGTAGCCTCCAAGAATTCTAATTGAAACTGAACACACCTTCTAGAATCCCAATTCGAATTGAACACATCTTGTAGAGTCTGAAAAATTTCAATGTCTACAAATGCCCCTGTTTCAAGGCTTGTCATAGTGTAGACTCGATGAAACTGAAAGACGAGGCTTGAAGTACTCATGCTTTCACCTTTGCATCTTCAAATTTTTAGATTTGATTTAAGAGAGAAGAGATGAATGGCAGATTTGATCCCACTAGGCGTGTCAATTTGTTTGCAACAAATTTTAAACATATGAAAAATAAATAAACCACACAAATAAAATCTGAAGAAACATGAATGTTTTATTGATAAATATTATTGCGGGTACAATTCCGTTCCTCCCTTGATTCTACTCTCCTAAGATTTTTCCATGATTCGAGGGCCGTTAGTAGCATATTCTTGAACTAGGATGATTTAGATTTGACCTCTATATGAATATTCCATGTATTTTGTGGAATATATTCCAATTTTTGCAAGAATTCCATAAAGAGATCAAGACCTCGATATATTCCACAAAAGACATGGAATATTCATAAAGAGGCCAAATCTAAATCATTCTAGTTCGAGAAATACACCACTAACGACTCTCAAATCATGGATAAATCTTAGGAGAGGAGAATCAAGGGAGGAATAGAATTGTACCCGCTATCTTGATGAATAAAATTATGTTTCTTCAGATTTTATTTTTGTGGTTTATTTATTTTCCATGTGCTTAAAATTTGTTGCAAATAAATTGGCACGCCCAGTGGGACAATCTCTACCTCTCATCTCAACTTTTCAAGCATAAAAGAATATCGATATGACTTCCATGAAGAACAACTCTCGATCAACTGCCTCTAAGGCCACTAGCTCCAAGTTCTCTACTGAAGTTGAAGGCATTCTTGGTGTTACCTTTGGAAGTTTCGGAGCTGTTACGAGAAGCAAGGCTGCTATGCTAGGACAACAAACACCTCAAGTGTCGTCCGCATCAACTCCTATTTTTGGGTCTTCGACTCCAAAAGGAACAAGTTCCTCCACAAACACTTTAGAAGGAGGAAGTGTTGCTGAAAAGATCAAGAAGACATTGGCTCCACTTGAGCAATCTGGTTCCAAGAACTCTACCATAAGGGAGAACTATGATTCAACTAATGAATCATCTCTACATGCATCACGTAACGTGAGTCCGTTAAAGATTAACTTACGCGATAATCCATGCTACTCTCCTACATCTCCAATGATCATGCAAACGATGGTGGCTGCTGCTTCCTCTCCTGAGCAACAACTTATAATTCTGACGAAGTTGGTTGAAGGATTGACAAAGCATGTACAACACTAAGAGTCTCAAATTGATAAGTTGATGGATAGGATGGAAGGACTTTTAGATGGAGAAGTGAGTCATGCGCCTGGAAAGGTTGTTGAAGTTCAAGAGATCAAAGATCCTGTGAAGAAAGCACCGATTGTTAATGACATGCTAGTTTCTTCTAAAGAAATGATCCCACTCAATCGCTTGAAAGAGTTTATTGAAGGCACTATCAAAGATAAGTACGAAGTCTCTACCAAGTCTTCTCATATGTATGCTAAGCCATACACTGCTAGAATTGATAACTTCAAAATGCCTGCTGGTTATCAACCTCCCAAATTTCAACAATTTGACGGTAAAGGAAATCCAAAACAACATGTTGCGCACTTTGTGGAGACATGTAATAATTCTGGAACATATGGAGACCATTTTGTCAAATAGTTTGTCCCCTCTCTAAAAGGAAATGCCTTTGATTGGTACACGGATCTCGAGCCTAATTCTATTGATAGTTGGGACCAACTAGAGCACGAATTTCTCAATCGCTTCTATAGCACAAGGCGTAAGGTGAGCATGGTAGAACTCACGAATACTTGCCAAAGGAAGGATGAACCAGTTATAGATTTCATAAATCGATGGAGGAACGCGAGCCTAAATTGCAAGGACATGCTTAGTGAAGCTTCTGCAATCGAAATGTGTATCCAAGGAATGCACTGGGAGCTTCTTTACATCTTGCAAGGAATAAAACCAAAATCCTTTGAAGATCTGGCTACCCGCGCTCATGATATGGAGTTGAGCATGTCCTCTGTTGGAAAAGATATAACTTTTGTCCATGATCCTCGGAAAGGAAGAGACAAGCAGGAACCCAAGAGATTGAGAAAATTTGTTCTTAGAAGTGACAACAAAGAATCCATGAATGTTAAAGTGTCGCCTACAAAGTTCACTACGAAGGAGGGCATGAAGCAAAATGTGAAAATGACTTTCCAAGCACGTACAGATCAAAAGTCAACACTAGGGGAGATGCAAGGAAAAAAGTATCCCTTCTTGGACTCTGACGTTTTTGAGATTTTTGATGAGTTGCTCGAGTTAAAGCTCATTGAGTTGCCAGAAATGAAGCGACCTGATGAAGTTGGAAAACTGATGACCCAATATTGCAAGTTTCACAGACTTATGAGTCATCCTCTTGAAAAATGTTTTGTCGTCAAAGATAGAGTAATGTGGTTGGTTAATGAAAATAAGATTGTCCTTGATGATGAGAAGGCTAGTTCTAACCAAATCTCTATAACATTTGGCTCGCTCGATCCGATCCAAATATATATCTCTGAAAAGCATGAAGAGTTATTGGAGCAAAACAAATCTCAAGTCAATATAGATGGTGATGAAGGTTGGATTCTTGTGGCGAAGATGCAACAAGTCAAGCTTATGAAAGGAATCATTTGAGCAACCAATTATAAGGAAGATGGTAAAGAAACCGGTGAAGCAAAAATAAATCAAGCACCCAAAAAGGGCAAAGGTAGAAGTGCATCACTACCAAAAACCCCGACGTCCTGTGACTCTAGAGGAATTCTTACCAAGTTCATTCGACATAAAGTCTACTCAAGACAATGTCGAGGCATAATGTTTCAATGCTTCTAAAGCATAAACTATGAAGGTGCCTCCTACTGACAAAGAAGGAACAACGAGTGAATCTTCACCAACAGTGTCTCCTAGTGACGATGAAAAGGCAACAAGGGAAATCTCGTCAATGATTTCTCCCTCACCTTCTGAAAAACCAATTGAACCTTCTTCCCAAGAAGTACATGCATGTGATACAAAAATCGCCTTTACGGATAATGATCTTCTATTTGGTGAAATACTACACAATCGTCCTTTGTATATGGTGGGTCACGTGCTAGAGAAGAAGATAAATAGAATCTTAATAGATGAAGGATCTGGAGTCAACATTCTACCTATCCACACATTGAAGGAACTTGGCATCACGACTGGAGAACTTAGTGAAAGTCGTCTGTTGATACAAGGATTTAATCAAGGGAGGCAGAGGTCCATAGGCTCTATTAAATTAGAGATCCATATGGAAGATTTGTGATCAAGCGCATGGATGCATGTGATCGACGCAAAGACATCATACAATATATTACTTGGCAGGCCTTGGGTACATGAGAATAGAATTGTCTCATCTTCTTACTATCAATGTTTGAAGTATCTTGAAGGCGAGATTGAAAGGAAGATAGTTGTAGATGATAATCCTTTCACCAAAGTTGAGACACACTTTGTCGATGCAAAATTCTATTTGAAAAGTTATGTTGTTAAAGGGGCCAAATCTAATGATGTCAAACCGATCATGTCCGATAAGCTCATAAACAAAAGAATCGATGCAACTGTCGGAAAGGTAAAAGTTGACACTAAAGAACTTTGTCCCATTCTTAATGAATGGAAGATCATGTCTTCGAAGAAGAAGCTGACTTCTAGACTTTGCTATGTTCCAAAAGTGAAGAAAGGAGAAGGTCAATCATCTAACCTTCAAGAAAATGTATTGAGAGGGCTAACTCTTCCTATCAGACGGATTGATGCAATAAACTTGTCTACAAATGCCCCAATTTGTTTGCAACAAAATTTTAAAGTGATAGAAAATAAATGACAATCACAATAAAATAAGAAGAAACCTAACTTTATTGATAAATATGCAGGTACAATTCTGTTCCTCCCTTGATTCTACTCTCCTAAGATTTATCCATGATTCAAGGGCCATTAGTGGCGTATTTCTCGAATTAGGATTATTTAGATTTGACCTATATATGAGTATTTCATGACTTTTATGAAATATTTGATATCCTGATCTTTAAAAATACCCAAGAGTTTATGGGATATTTTGAGATGTCTTTTAAGGGAATTTAGTACCCTTTATATAAACATGAACTAGGGTTTAGGGTTGAGTAGCCTTCAAAATTCTAATTGAAACTGAACACACCTTCTAGAGTCCCAATTCGAATTGAACACGTCTTGTAGAGTCCACAAAATTTCAATGTCTACAAATGCCCCATGCTTCAAGGCTTGTCAGAGTGTAGACTTGATGAAACTCAAAGACGAGGCTTGAAGTACTCATTCTTCCACCTTTGCAGCTTCAGATTTTCAAACTTGATTTATGAGAGAAGAGATGAAGGGCAGATTTGGTCCTACTGGGCGTGCCAATTTTTTGCAACAAATTTTAAACATATGAAAAATAAATCAACCACACAAATAAAATCTGAAGAAACATGAATGTTTTATTGATAAATATTATTGCGGGTACAATTCCGTTCCTCCCTTGATTCTACTCTCCTAAGATTTTTCCATGATTCGAGGGCCGTTAGTAGCGTATTTCTCGAACTAGAATGATTTAGATTTGACCTCTATATGAATATTCCATGTCTTTTGTGGAATATATCGAGGTCTTGATCTTTTTATGGAATTTTTGAGATACCTTTTAAGAGAATTTAGTACCTTTTATATAGGCATAAACTAGGGTTTAGGGTTGAGTAGCCTCCAAGAATCCTAATTTGAGTTGAACACAATTAGTAGAGTCCCAACTCAATTAAACACATCTTGTAGAGTCCCACAAAATTTCAACGTCTCCAGTACCATTTAATTTTTGTTGTATAATTTGATTTTTATGACTATACGAAATGGGATTCCAATGTTATGAAGTTGCTGAAATTTATGTGTGTTAATTTTGACATTATAATATGAAATAGGTTGAGAATTTTTATATCATTAAATTGAAAGAGATATTTGGTATAACATGTGATTATTTCTTGCATGTGTAAATGTCTGTTTTTTTTTTTTTTTTTAACTTGTTCTTGAAACTTAATGTTTTTTGCTATATAATTAATTGATATTCGGATGAGATTTAGTTATACTGAATTAAGTTACTTTTACACTTTGTTTGCTTAATAATATTGTGTACTTTTTTAGAAACAAAAAAATTAAAAATTAAAAATAAAATTTTAATATTGTGTACTTTTTTAGAAGCATAAAAATAAAAAAAAATAAAAAAAAAAATTTGCAACTTTCTTTGC
This sequence comes from Solanum pinnatisectum, assembly GCA_035578085.1. Lineage (NCBI taxonomy): Eukaryota > Viridiplantae > Streptophyta > Magnoliopsida > Solanales > Solanaceae > Solanum > Solanum pinnatisectum. The sequence continues at coordinate 228,792 of JAWPEI010000024.1, read as the reverse complement.
ATTTCATTTGGTTGATGATTATTTTTAGAGTATTAAATAGTGTAAATCTATGTAATTAATATTTGGTTGTTTAATTATGCATTAGTGAGTCATAAAGATTTACTTTTAATAAAAATAATTTAAAGTCTTTCGACTTTATAAAAAGAACTCGATTTTTTTTTGTTTTTAAAATAATTTATAATTCAATCTCTTTAAATTGAATTGTTAGGAACATAACTAGGCCGACAATAATAATAGGCAAATTTTACTATTTGAAAAGCATTACCCAAATTTTAGACATGACATATAAATAAATCAATAATTCGTGAAAAGATTGGAAAGCCCTGCTACTAACATCACACATAATAAAATAAGGCAATTTTAATGGTTTAAAATAAATTAAATCAAAGAAGGTGGGTAATAAGCATTTTATAAAGATCACAAGTACAATATACCCAAAATTAAGTCAAGCCAGATATGTCAATAAAGTGACCGTGCTAAAACCACGGGACTCGAGGGGTGCCTTACACCTTCCTCTCGGTCAATAGAATTTCTTACCTAGACTCCTAGTTCATAGACCAATAAAATAAAGAGGCAACTTCCTTTTGATTAGGGATCTAAATAAGGTGACTTGGAATACCAAAACTCAATTCCAAGTGGCGACTCTGAAATAAATAATCCCTTTTTGAAATGTCACTTTAATTGGAAAAACTCTATTTTTTAAAACTTATTTAATTTTGAGGAAAAATAGGGGTGTGACAGATGACGACTCTGCTGGGGATAACCAGAATTCGAGCTTATAATTATTGACTTATGTACGACTTTTTGTTTATTTATTTATGTTTTTGGATATCGTATTTTTTGGCTTAATGTGCTAATTCTCTACTTATTTACTACTTTGATATGATTTGAACTGCACATAAATTGTCTTCTCTCGCGCACCCCTCAGAGTCTTCAGTAATACCATTATGGGAATTGTGACTGCACACCCCACTTCTGTCAAGATAGCGAGTGGATCTTTGGTCCATGGTGAAGGATATTTAGTTACACATATTTAGAATGGGGAGCACCCTTGCACAAAGCCGGAAAGCGCTGCTACCGGTACGTTGCTACTCCCCAACTTGAGTTGTTCGCTCGTTTTACATCCAGTCTAGATACCTTTCTCCATCAAGTTTAACCCTAGTAGAACTGAAACCAAATATGGGTATCCCTAGTAGGTTCTACTTATTTGAATAATTTACATTTGACTTAATGAGATTCGACATAGGAGTCAGAATTGTATTGGATAGATACCCTAATTTTATTTGACCACCTAAATTATTTTATACGCTACCTAAAATGTATATATTTGGATGGTCTTTGCATATAATCAAAATCTATGCTACTCAATTAAATGATTTTTTTTTTTTTAGATTTTTACATAAAAAAAAATGGCATAGGAAAAAAAAACAAATTACAAAAAGATTTTCTTATTTAAGAAGTTTTTTTTTTTTTTTTTTTTTTGCATTTCTTACAAAAAGAAAAGATTATTCACTTCTAAACAAAAATCACAACAACAAAAAAAAAAATTCTTTTATTATGTATAGTTCACAAGAAGAAACTTCAAAAATGCTTATACCACTTTAAACGAATAATATAGTTGTATTTGTCAATAAATTTTCAATCTTTCAAAAAAAATTAAAAATAAACTGTTTAACTGTCCAATCTGAACGAACTACGCACACATAATTCTCTTCTCAATGAGATACGTAGGCAACCCTCTTTGGGTTCGGTGATCTTTATTCAAAATTAAAAAAAAATCTTTTTTCAAAAATTTTCAAAAAAATGAAAAAACAAGAAGCTTTAATCTTTATCAAAAATAAGTTTTTCTTAATTTTCTTTTAATAATTCAAAAGAAAACTAAAGGATTTTATCTCAAAGCTCTAAAAAAAAACTTAGTTATTGAGTTTTAGAAAAACAATATGCAATGATCTTATTCATGTTCTCAAGCATGTTACGAATTTGATCAATGCATTATCAAATCATTTTTTTAAAAAAAAACTAATAATTAAAAAATGTCTAACCCTAACAATGCACACAGTTAAATTAAGGTGGTTGGTTTGTGGTTAAGCTGGCATCTCATCCCTACAATACAAGGGCAAAAGACAAAAAGAAAATGACTCACAAAGACGGAAATGAGTCAGACAATGATAAGGTCCAAAATCAAATGATTTCAAAAGAAAAGCGTCAATAGAAGAGATAAGGATATTAAGAAAACAAATGGCGGAGATGTACGAAGCTTGGGTGAGTGGACAAGCTCCACCGTCTTCAATTCGTGACTATCTAAATACAATTATGCCACCCCTATCCAAATGTCGATAAGTGATCCATTTTATCCACCTAGATTCGGACCCTATGCTAGTGCATCCAACGTAGCTGGAACTTCCACGATACGCCCTTTGAATACGCCTATGATAAATAATCTACTCTTCGTGTCGACTGCACCGACTAATAGCGTCCCGCAACCAACAATGGTGCCCAAATCCAACAATGATCCTTCATCCAAAGTTTTTCATGATCATGGCTACACCCCGAAAGAGGCTTTCAAAAATTCCAGGCTTTTACCCCCACACTCATCATTATAGTTCCCCTATCGAAGTTGAGAAAATTGTTAAGAACGAGGAGCATGAAGAAATGGCTAGAACAATGAAGAGTTTAGAACAAAGTGTAAGAGATATGTAGGGATTAGGAGGTCACAAAGGCATCTCATTCAGTGATTTGTGCATGTTTCCCCATGTTCATTTGCTTGTCGGTTTTAAAGCTCTAAAATTTGAGAAATATGATGGTCATGGAGATCCCGTAGCTCATTTAAAAATATATTGTAATCAACTGAGAGGAGCTGGAAGCAAAGAAGAATTGCTCATGGCTTATTTTGGGGAAAGCTTGGTGGGAATTGCCTCAAAATGGTTTATAGATCAAGATATTTCTAACTGGCATACATGGGATGATTTGGCTTGATGTTTTTTTGTTCAATAATTTCAATATAATTGACATCGTACCAGACCATTCCTCACTTGCTAACATGAGGAAAAAGACCACTGAATTTTTTTGTGAATATGCTATTAGGTGGAGGGAGCAAGCTGCTAGGGTTAAGTCGCCAATGAAAGAGTCCGAAATGATTGATGTTTTCTTCCAGGCGCAAGAACCTGATTATTTTCATTATTTGCTTTCCGTTGTTGGAAAAATGTTCACCGTAGTTATTAAGATTGGCGAAATGGTGGAAAATGTCATTAAGTCTGGAAAGATTGTAAGTCAAACCGCTTTGAAAGCCACAACACAAGTGATTAGAAATGGATCAGGAAATCTTGGGGGAAAGAAACTGAAAGAGGATGTAGCAAATGTTGTGTCAGACACACAAAAAGGTCCAAGGGGTCCATTTATCAATATGCACCACCTCAATTCCATCACTATCTCCTCATGCAAGACACACGATTCTCTATAGTCCCACCTCAATATGCAGTCTATTGTGCAGAATCATATGTACATCCACCAAACTATCCTCAATGGCGAGCGCCGACACATCAAAATGTTCGTCCATCTTCTCAAAATTTTCAAGCACCTTATAATCCTCGTCCAAGACAGGGATTTGAAGGAGGTCAAAGACCTGTGAACAATTTCACACCAATTGGAGAGTCTTACACAAGTTTATTTGAGAAATTAAAACGTTTGAACATGCTCGTGCTGATTCCTCAAAATTATGCAGATCCACGTTCAAAAGGTTTTAATCCTGCAGCACGATGTGCATACCATTCTGATGCCCCAGGGCACAATACTGAAGATTTTCGAACTTTGAAAAGTGAGGTGGAAAAGATGATCCAAGCAAAGATAATTGTGGTCCAAAATGATAACCCCCAAATGTGACTCAGAATCCTCTACCAGCACCCAATGATGTACATTTCATTGAGATGATAGATGATGACAGCTCTCTAAATTCTAAAGAAAAGACAATTGAAATTAGTGAAGCTTTCACGAAGGCTAACGTGCAAAAAAGTGGCTAAGTAGTCAAGTTTGGTGGTTGAGAGGCATTCTTCTTTTATCTAAAAAAGTGTGCATGAATAGTTTATTTTGTCATCATTTCTGCTATGCAATTCATTTTTTTAATTTTATTTTAGTAAGTCAGAATCTATTATTTCCCTTATGTGTCAGTTTGTTGAGTCTTGTCGTAGTTTAGGTTATTATAGAGTTATAACCTAAAATTCTAGTTTATTGTCATGTCATCAAGTCCTTTTATCTTAATATAATATTTGTTCCACGTCACTTTGACGTGTTCTAGTTAGCTTTGCATATATACATCTCTCTTTCAATTCAGTTTTTTGTGACATGATATGCAAGAGGAATTTGGTTAGTTCTTAAAATTATATCTAATCATGGAATGAATACATCAAAGAAGTCAAAAAGAAAATATTTGAGGAAATGAATAAAGGACTTAAACACCTTGATATGTCCTTTAGTATCGAAAATGGTTGAAAATATAAATTTCATTTAAATTGACATATGTCATTGGTTGTCAAGAAGGTATTACTCAAACGGAGATTTCAAACTGACAATTGGAACAAAATGATATACATATCCATCAATGCATATGTTGTAAAGAGATATTGTACGATTTACACTTCACATCTTAAAGGGCATGCTTGTATTTGTTATTTTTAATAATTGATATGATGAAGGCATTTCATTCAACTATCCAAATATCGTGTAATCCTTTGTTACCCCTTTTGAGCATTAATTTTATTCTCTTTCATAACCCTCTTTTGGAATCAAAATACAGTAAAAAAAAGCAAAAGAAAAGAGTCACAAATTCAAAAAGAAAAAAGAGAAGTCACAAAAAGAGTCAAGAAAAAAGAGTTCAAAAAAAAAAGTTGAAAAAAAAGAATCAATAACAACCAAAGAACAAACTTCCTGAACTACGTTTGACCTAATTTTTGCTTTGACAAGATACGTAGGCAGCCTTATTTTGAGGTTCGATCCAACCAAGAAAAAGGGTCTAGAAAGTACTCATCACAAAAACTGGGGCAAAAATAATAATAATAATGATAATAATAATAATAATAATAATAATAATAATAATAATAATAATAATTATTATTATTATTATTATTATTATTATTATTATTATTATTATTATTATTATGATGATGATTATTATTATTATTATTATTATTATTATTATTATTGTTATTATTATTATTATTATTATTTTTAGCAAAAAAAAGAGTCGATTCCAAAAGTTGTAACTCTTTATTATTATTATTATTATTATTATTATTATTATTATTATTATTATTTTTAGCAAAAAAAAGAGTCGATTCCAAAAGTTGTAAGTCTTTATTATTATTATTATTATTATTATTATTATTATTATTATTATTGTTGTTGTTGTTGTTGTTGTTGTTGTTGTTGTTGTTGTTATTATTGTTATTATTATTGTTGTTGTTATTATTATTATTATTATTATTATTATTATTATTATTATTATTATTATTATTATTATTATTAGCAAAAAAAAAGAGTCGATTCCAAAAGTTGTAAGTCTTAACCCTGTTACCGCATTATATTTGAGCCTTCATGCCAATCCTTTCTTTGTAACTCTGTCCAAAAGCCACGTTCCAATCCAAATAAAGACCTTCTGATCAATTTTTAATAACGACAAGTCAAGCAAGCTTTAAGTGTTGATTATCATATAAGGAAACATGTCATGCCACTCACATAAGGAGTGAAAAATGAGGGAATCTTATCAATGGAAATTCTCAAAAGTGAAAAATGAGAGAGTCTTATTGGTGAAAACCCTCAAGGCACCATAAGACGATAATGAGTGAGAGATAATAAAAAAAGAGACTTGGTAGTGAAAACCTTTCGAGGCACCACAAGTCAAGTGTTAGTCATAAATCTAGTGCAAAAGTTGAATTATAGAAGTCTGACTTCAAAGTTGAAAGTCTGACAAAGATGAAGTTTAGATTGATTGGACAGACCAAACCATTTAATCCAAAATGCATGTCATGATCATTAGAATTGACCACCACTATCAAGGAGTCCATTTATTTTTATTTTATTTTATTACTATTTTATTTTTTATTTTTTTTCTCAAAAGGGTGAAATGTTATTTCTTCTTATTTTGTGTCGCTCAACTCGATCTTGAGTTAGTCTTCATTAAGCAAGTAGAAAATGATTTCCAAATTGCTACCATCTCTTCAATTGAACAAAATAAAGTTTGGTCAGCACATCAATCGTGACATGATTCAAGTAACTTGGCAACAATTGACAATTTTTGAGAATTTATATGAATACAAGATTCAATTATTGTTGGAGGGTGGAAACAATATAACAAATCTGAAGTTTGAATATCTGAACAATTAAAGGTGTTTTCAAGATTATCAAGGTGGGTTGTCTAGCAAACGAAAATAGTCTGCCCCAGCTGATATGGTTCAACATTGCAATAACAGGAGCAATCATCTTCAAAGCCAAGACCACAAATCAACCACCAATTTAAAACTCACAATTTCTTTTTTGAAACAGGAGGCTTTCTTGCTGAAATAAACATTGTTTCAAATGTTCAAAATTGGATAATAGAGTTACAAAAACAACATATCACCATTTTTATTCTTATGTTTGCACAGACTGTTATTTTTATTTTCTCCTAGGATAAATACTTTCTAGTCTAAGACCCTTATTTTTATTTTCTCCTAGGATAAACACTTCCTAGTTTGAGACGTTATTTTTTATTTTCTTCTAAGATAAACACTTCCTAGTCTGAGACCGTTATTTTTATTTTCTCCTAGGATAAACACTTTCTAGTATGAGAGGTTATTTTTATTTTCTCCTAAGATAAACACTTCCTAGTCTGAGACGTTGTTTTTTATTTTCTCCTAGGATAAACACTTCCTAGTCTAAGACCGTTATTTTTATTTTCTCTTTAGTTTGAGACGTTATTTTTTATTTTCTCCTAGGATAAACACTTCCTAGTCTGAGACCGTTATTTTTATTTTCTCCTAGGTTAAACACTTCCTAGTCTGAGACTGCTATTTTTTATTTTTTATTTTCTCCTAAGATAAACACTTCCTAGTCTGAGACTGCTATTTTTTATTTTTTATTTTCTCCTAAGATAAACACTTCTTAGTTTGAGATTGTTCCTTTTATTTTTTCCTAGGATACACACTTCCTAGTATGAGATTGTTATTTTTTATATTCTCCTAGGATAAACACTTTCTAGTTTGAGACTTTTTTTTATTTTCTCCTAGGATAAACATTTCCTAGTCTGAGACTTTTATGTTCTTATTTTCTCCTAGGATAAACACTTCATAGTCGGCTTATTGTAATTTCACATTTGCTAATAACTCACAAAAATTTTCCAGTGAAAACTAGGGCAAAATATTTGTTTATTTCTTTTGTTTGTGATGGTTTTCAGGTTTGTTCAAGTGAAACATGGATTTGAAATTCAATAACAAAGTTTCAACTCTTTTCAGAATGATCAATCCCATGATAGCTAGAACCAACTTCTTCAATGCATCTAGCGGTCGAACTTCTTGATATCTATTTCTATTTAGCTTCTGATCAAGAAAATAAGTAGGCATTTAAGAACATTTTTAAATTGTCATTCTAAAGAGTGTCAAAAGCTCACTCTAAGCGGCAAGTTAAGCCTCAATCCAATTCAAGATCAAGATACTCACCAAAAATCAAGGTGATATCTAAAAGTCAAGACTCAAGGGAAGACTCAAGAGAAGATGCATAGATAGGAGTTTGTACTTTTATTTTCCTTTTAACTATCAGGAGCGTCAATGGAACCTCACTTAACTTCCAACTCATCACCTCATCTCCTTGAACTACATGTGACCTGATTCCCTTACAACCTGGGATATGTAGGATGTCCAAAACCAAGACTCGGTTGCATATTTTTATTTATTTATATATTTTTCATTCAAGGAAGAGTCTGATCAAAACTTGTCATTTTGTCTACTTCTTTGTCTGAAAACTCTTCGTGTTTCCAGTCAAAGAGGGGCAAACTGTAGACACATAATTTTTGACCGAACTTAAGGTATTACACCATTTTTAGTACATAAATATTGCTTTTATATGTAAATTAAATATTTTATTTTTTCATCGTAATTTAGTAAGTTTATTTTAAAAGATTTGAAAACTAATAAATATATGTTTTCTTTATATTTAAATTTTAATAAATAAGCTAATATTTCTTAATTATATTTTTAAATTAACTATTTAAATTTTATTATATTTTATTAGTTCAAGATAGTAAATTAATATTTTTATATTCTATATCTAATTTAATTAAAAATAATTATCAACCTAAACCCCACTACCTATACTAACCCATGATCCCATCCCACTACACTTACCCTCATCCCACTTCCCCCTATAGCTCCCACGACACACTTCCACTCCTCACACACACATACACCTACATAAAGACCATTCTGCACATTACCAAAAAAAGATATACACACACATTCATCCAAATACAAAAACCAAAACACACACATTCATCCAAATACAAAAACCAAAACACACACATTCATCCAGATACAAAAACCAAAACACACACGCACACAATTAAAAAAAAGGGATTGAAAAAGGAAAAAGAAAATCAGCCACACTACAAAATACATAGCAAAAACAGATACGCACCAAACCCAAAAAAAAAAAAAAAAAAGCAAAAAAGAGAAAATCAGCAAACATACTCACATTTTATTTATATTTTTCTTTCACTCACAAACAAAAGCTGAGGTCGAGGTTCACTTTCGTGGTTCCTTATTAGGATTGTTTCCTTTTCATGAATTGAATTTTCGCAAGAGGTACCATTTAATTTTTATTGTATAATTTATTTTTATGACTATACGAAATGGAATTCCAATGTTATGAAGCTGTTCAAATTTATGTGTTAATTTTGACATTGTAATATGAAATAGGTTGAGAATTTTTATATCATTAAATTTAAAGAGAAATTTTGTATAACATGTGATTATTTCTTGCATGCGTAAATGTCTTTTTTTTTTTTTTCAACTTGTTCTTGAAACTTAATGTTTCTTGCTATATAATTAATTGATATTCGGATGAGATTTAGTTATAATGAATTAAGTTACTTTTACACTTTGTTTGCTTAATAATATTGTGTACTTTTTTAGAAACAAAAAAATAAAAAATAAAATTTAATATTGTGTACTTTATAGAAGCATAAAAATAAAATAAAATTTACAACTTTCTTTGCATTTCATTTGGTTGATGATTCTTTTTAGAGTATTAAATTAATGACCTTATGTAAATCTATGTAATTAATATTTGGTTGTTTAATTATGCATTAGTGAGTCATAAAGATTTACTTTTAATAAAAATAATTTAAAGTCTTTCGACTTTATAAAAAGAACTCGATTTTTTTTTAAAAATAATTTATAATTCAATCTCTTTAAATTGAATTGTGAGGAACATAACTAGGCCGACAATAATGATAGGCAATTTTTACTATTTGAAAAGCATTACCCAAATTTTAGACATGACATATAAATAAATCAATAATTCGTGAAAAGATTGGAAAACCCTGCTACTAACATCACACATAATAAAATAAGGCAGTTTTAATGGATTAAAATAAATTAAATCAAAGAAGGTGGGTAATAAGCATTTTATAAAGATCACAAGTACAATATATTCAAAATTAAGTCAAACCAGATATAAGTCAATAAAGTGACCGTGCTAGAATCACGGGACTTGAGGGGTGCCTTACACCTTCCTCTCGGTCAATAGAATTTCTTACCTAGACTCCTAGTTCATAGACAAATAAAATAAAGAGTCAACTTCCTTTTGATTAGGGATCTAAATAAGGTGACTTGGAACACCAAAACTCAATTCCAAGTAGCGACTCTGAAATAAATAATCCCTTTTCGAAATGTCACTTTAATTGGAAAAACTCTATTTTTAAAACTTATTTAATTTTGAGGAAAAACAGTGTTGTGACAGAGTCGTTTTTTGTATTGTTTATGTGTTTTTCTTGATTTTCGGCCATTTTAGGGGCATTTACGTAATATTTGACCATTTTCGGGCCATTACTAAAAGAAGTAAAGTTTTGTTCTTTTATTCGTCATGATATTCTAAGGTCATTGGTGCAAGTCAAAATTTTTTGAGGCATTTCTTGTATTGTTTTTCTTGATTTTTTGGCCATTTAGGGGCATTTACGTAATATTCGGCCATTTTCGGGTAGTTACTAAAAGAAGTAAACTTTTGTTCTTTTATTCGTCACGACATTCTAAGGTCATTGGTGCAAGTCTAAATTTTTTGAGGCATTTTTTGTATTGTTTATGTGTTTTTCTTGATTTTTCGGCCATTTTGGTGCATTTACGTAATATTCGGCCATTTTCGGGCAGTTACTAAAAGAAGTAAACTTTTGTTCTTTTATTCGTTACGATATTCTAAGGTCATTGGTGAAAGTCAAATTTTTTTGAGGCATTTTTTGTATTGTTTATGTATTTTTCTTGATTTTTCAGCCATTTTAGGGCCTTTACATAATATTCGGCCATTTTCGAACAGTTACGAAAAGAAGTAAAGATTTGTTCTTTTATTCGTCATGATATTTTAAGGTCAATGGTGCAAGTCAAAATTTTTATGAGGCTTTTTTGTATTGTTTATGTGTTTTTCTTTATTTTTTGACCATTTTGAGGCATTTACATAATATTCGGCCATTTTCAGGCATTTACGAAATGAAGTGTAGTTATGTTCTTTATTCATCACGATATTCCAAAGTCATTCGTGCAAGTCGAAATTTTTTGAGGCCTTTTTTGAATTGTTTGTGTATTTTTCTTGATTTTTCAGTCATTTTGGGACATTTACATAATATTTGACTATTTTAAGTCAGTTACGAAAATAAATAAAGGTTTTTTTCTTTTATTTTTCACGATATTCTAAGGTCATTAGTGCAAGTCGAATTTTTTTTTGAGGTGCTTTTTGTATTGTTTATGTGTTTTTCTTGATTTTTGGGCCATTTTGGGGCATTTACGTAATATTCGGCCATTTTTGGGTAGTTACGAAAAGAAGTAAAGTTTTGTTCTTTTATTCGTCACGATATTCTAAGGTCATTGGTGCCAGTCGAAATTTTTTTGAGGTGTTTTTTGTATTGTTTACGCATTTTTCTTGATTATTCAGTCATTTTGGGGCATTTACATAATATTTAGCCATTTTTGGGCAGTTATGAAATGAAGTAAAGTTATGCTCTTTTATTCGTTACGATATTCTAAGGTCATTGGTGCAAGTCAAAAATTTTTTGAGGCATTTTTTGTAGTGTTTATATGTTTTTCTTGATTTTTCGGCCATTTTGGGTCATTTACGTAATATTCGGCCATTTTCGGGCAATTGCTAAAAGAAGTAAACTTTTGTTCTTTTATTCGTCACGATATTCTAAGATCATTGGTGCAAGTCAAAATTTTTTTGAGTCGTTCTTTTTATTGTTCATATGTTTTTCTTGATTTTCAGCCATTTTTGGGCATTTACGTAATATTCGGCCATTTTCGGGCAGTTACTAAAAGAAGTAAACTTTTATTCTTTTATTCGTCACGATATTCTAAGGTCATTGGTGCAAGTCGAAATTTTTTTGAGGCATATTTTGTATTGTTTATGTGTTTTTATTGATTTTTTTGGCCATTTTGGGGCATTTACGTAATATTCGGCCATTTTCAAGCAGTTACTAAAAGAAATAAACTTTTGTTATTTTATTCATCACGATATTCTAAGGTCATTGGTGCAGTCAAAATTTTTTTGAGGTGTGTTTTGTATTGTTTATGTATTTTTTCTTGATTTTTTGGCTATTTTGGGGCATTTACGTAATATTCGACCATTTTCAGGCAGTTACGAAAAGATTTAAAGATTTGTTCTTTTATTTGTCACGATATTTTAAGGTCATTAGTGCAAGTCAAATTTTTTTGAGGCATTTTTTGTATTGTTTATGTGTTTTCCTTGATTTTTTGGCCATTTTGAGGCATTTATGTAATATTATGCCATTTTTGGGCAGTTACGAAATGAAGTAAGGTTATGTTCTTTTATTCGTCATAATATTCTAAGATCATTGGTGCAAGTTGAATTTTTTTGAGGCATTTTTTGAATTGTTTATGTATTTTTTTTTATTTTTCGGTCATTTGGGGGCATCTACATAATATTTGACCATTTTCAGTCAATTACGAAAAGAAGTAAAGTTTTTTTTTTTATTTATCACGATATTATAAGATCATTGGTGTAAGTCAAAGTTTTTTTGAGGTGTTTTTTGTATCATTTATGTGTTATTCTTGATTTTTCAGCCATTTTGAGGCATTTACGTAATATTCGACCATTTTCAGGAAGTAAAGTTTTGTTTCTTTATTTGTCACGATATTCTGGTCAGTGGTGCAAGTCGAATTCTTTTTTGAGGCGTGTTTTGTATTGTTTATGTATTTTTCAGCCATTTAGGGGCATTTATGTAATATTTGACCATTTTCGGGCAGTTATGAAAAGAAATAAAGTTTTGTTCCTTTATTTGCCATGATATTCTAAGGTCATTGGTGCAAGTTAAAATTTTTTTGAGGTGTTTTTCTGTATTGTTTATGTTTTTTTCTTGATTTTTCTGCCATTTTGGGGAATTTATGTAATATTCGGCCATTTTCGGGCAGTTACGAAAAGATGTTAAGTCTTGTTCTTTTATTCGTCACGATATTCTAAGGTCATTGGTACAATTCAAAATTTTTTTGAGGCATTTTTTGTATTGTTTATGTGTTTTTCTTGATTTTTCGATCATTTTGGGTCATTTACGTAATATTCGGCCATTTTCAAGTAGTTATGAAAAGAAGTAAAGTTTTGTTCTTTTATAGGAATTCTTCTTCTCCTTCTACTTCTTCTGCTCCTCCTTCTCCTCCTGCTGCTCCTCCTTCTCCTTCTTATCCTGCTGCTCCTCCTTCTTCTCTTGCTGCTTTTTCTTCTTCTCCTCCTCCTTCTCTTTCTCCTTTTCCTTCTTCTTTTCCTTCTCCTTCTCCTTCTCCTTCTCCTCCTCCTCCTCCTCCTCCTAAGTTAGATTAAAACTGTAATCACCCATTTAACCCTCAACTTTAAGTGTGACCTGCCTAGGTACCACGTACTCAATGAACCATAAGGAAGTAGGAACTACATCTAACAACCCAATATGCATGATATTTCAGACTTCTTTCATTCAAGGAGGAACTACCATCTCCAAACTTAAGAACAATGCTCAACATAATCTCATGGAGCCTAAATACAATTTATACACAAAGCACATATTCAAGGAGGAACTTTCCACTCCAAGCTAAGGCATGCTCAATAACTCATCTCATGAAGTCTATAAGCAACTCATATTCAATACTCAACAACATGAGGAAAATACATCATAAAAGCCATTTTGTTTCAAACTTAAGCTTTTTCATGAACATGCAAAATTAAGGAAATCATGTAAACACATAAAACACAAATGACTTAAAACAAAAGCAAACTAAGAGGAACTCATTACCTCAAGCTACAATAGGAGGAAAAAGATGAGGATACCGAGACATCATATCAAGACCTCGGCCTCCCAAGTAGCACCCTCAACTAGATGGTTTCTCCATAACACTTTCATGGAGGCAACCTCTTTGTTCCTCAATCTCTTAACTTGCCGGTGTGCGGAATTTAAGTTAAGCGGTATAAAGACAGCTTTTTTTCAATTCTTTTATATAAGCTTTGTATTCCAATTTTTCTTGGATTCTAATCATTCTTATCTCATGGATGACTAATATCATTGTTATAGAATGCTTACTAT